>CM077032.1:49526382-50726382 GCA_039090855.1 Macrothele yani
ATGATGTTTTTTTTTTTTTTTTTTTTTTTAATTGGAGGTTTAACGACCACCGTGAGCAACTCAATGGGCTATAAGCAGTCGCCCGTCCCTAATTTAGGGTCACTGGTTCCAGGGAAGGGAGAGAGCCAGTGTGCCGTAAGACAAACACAACATCCATGCCTCACCGGGATTCGAACCCGGACCCCGTTCGGACGAATGATCAGAGGTCATCGCTTAGACCACTGCGCCACCGGGGCGGCGATCAACTGGTGTACAAGCACTGCTTGGATTTGCATTGTGGAGCGTTAAGAAAGATGGTGTTATGTGCTATTTTCGGCTGCGGTAACCGAAGTGGGAGAGATAATGATGGTTGTTTTTTTTTTTTTTTTTGTTAATTGGAGGTTTAACGACCACCGTGAGCAACTCAATGGGCTATAAGCAGTCGCCCGTCCCTAATTTAGGGTCACTAGTTCCAGGGAAGGGAGAGAGCCAGTGCCGTAAGACAAACACAACATCCATGCCTGACCGGGATTCGAACCCGGACCCCGTTCGGACGAATGATCAGAGGTCATCGCTTAGACCACTGCGCCACCGGGGCGGCGATCAACTGGTGTACAAACACTGCTTGGATTTGCATTGTGGAGCGTTAAGAAAGATGGTGTTATGTGCTATTTTCGGCTGCGGTAACCGAAGTGGGAGAGATAATGATGTTTTTTTTTTTTTTTTTTTTTTTAATTGGAGGTTTAACGACCACCGTGAGCAACTCAATGGGCTATAAGCAGTCGCCCGTCCCTAATTTAGGGTCACTGGTTCCAGGGAAGGGAGAGAGCCAGTGCCGTAAGACAAACACAACATCCATGCCTCACCGGGATTCGAACCCGGACCCCGTTCGGACGAATGATCAGAGGTCATCGCTTAGACCACTGCGCCACCGGGGCGGCGATCAACTGGTGTACAAACACTGCTTGGATTTGCATTGTGGAGCGTTAAGAAAGATGGTGTTATGTGCTATTTTCGGCTGCGGTAACCGAAGTGGGAGAGATAATGATGGTTGTTTTTTTTTTTTTTTTTTTTTAATTGGAGGTTTAACGACCACCGTGAGCAACTCAATGGGCTATAAGCAGTCGCCCGTCCCTAATTTAGGGTCACTGGTTCCAGGGAAGGGAGAGAGCCAGTGCCGTAAGACAAACACAACATCCATGCCTCACCGGGATTCGAACCCGGACCCCGTTCGGACGAATGATCAGAGGTCATCGCTTAGACCACTGCGCCACCGGGGCGGCGATCAACTGGTGTACAAACACTGCTTGGATTTGCATTGTGGAGCGTTAAGAAAGATGGTGTTATGTGCTATTTTCGGCTGCGGTAACCGAAGTGGGAGAGATAATGATGTTTTTTTTTTTTTTTTTTTTTTTTTTAATTGGAGGTTTAACGACCACCGTGAGCAACTCAATGGGCTATAAGCAGTCGCCCGTCCCTAATTTAGGGTCACTGGTTCCAGGGAAGGGAGAGAGCCAGTGCCGTAAGACAAACACAACATCCATGCCTGACCGGGATTCGAACCCGGACCCCGTTCGGACGAATGATCAGAGGTCATCGCTTAGACCACTGCGCCACCGGGGCGGCGATCAACTGGTGTACAAACACTGCTTGGATTTGCATTGTGGAGCGTTAAGAAAGATGGTGTTATGTGCTATTTTCGGCTGCGGTAACCGAAGTGGGAGAGATAATGATGTTTTTTTTTTTTTTTTTTTTTTTTTTAATTGGAGGTTTAACGACCACCGTGAGCAACTCAATGGGCTATAAGCAGTCGCCCGTCCCTAATTTAGGGTCACTGGTTCCAGGGAAGGGAGAGAGCCAGTGCCGTAAGACAAACACAACATCCATGCCTGACCGGGATTCGAACCCGGACCCCGTTCGGACGAATGATCAGAGGTCATCGCTTAGACCACTGCGCCACCGGGGCGGCGATCAACTGGTGTACAAACACTGCTTGGATTTGCATTGTGGAGCGTTAAGAAAGATGGTGTTATGTGCTATTTTCGGCTGCGGTAACCGAAGTGGGAGAGATAATGATGGTTGTTTTTTTTTTTTTTTTTTTTAATTGGAGGTTTAACGACCACCGTGAGCAACTCAATGGGCTATAAGCAGTCGCCCGTCCCTAATTTAGGGTCAATGGTTCCAGGGAAGGGAGAGAGCCAGTGCCGTAAGACAAACACAACATCCATGCCTGACCGGGATTCGAACCCGGACCCCGTTCGGACGAATGATCAGAGGTCATCGCTTAGACCACTGCGCCACCGGGGCGGCGATCAACTGGTGTACAAACACTGCTTGGATTTGCATTGTGGAGCGTTAAGAAAGATGGTGTTATGTGCTATTTTCGGCTGCGGTAACCGAAGTGGGAGAGATAATGATGTTTTTTTTTTTTGTTTTTTTTTTTTTTTAATTGGAGGTTTAACGACCACCGTGAACAACTCAATGGGCTATAAGCAGTCGCCCGTCCCTAATTTAGGGTCACTGGTTCCAGGGAAGGGAGAGAGCCAGTGCCGTAAGACAAACACAACATCCATGCCTGACCGGGATTCGAACCCGGACCCCGTTCGGACGAATGATCAGAGGTCATCGCTTAGACCACTGCGCCACCGGGGCGGCAAGAGATAATGATGTGTCCTATTATAGATTACCATCTGAGTGAACGAAGTGAGATCTGCTCACGGTGGTCGTTAAACCTCCAATCAAAAAAAAAAAAAAAAAGAAGTGTGATCAGAATTATAAAAAAAATTATTCAGAAGAGCCAAAATTCAAAATTGGTGGTTATCGCGTATCAGCAGAGTTGGCATTGATGATCGGAAACGAAGGAACATTAGAGTGTGTGTAGTTTACATTTTGTAACAGGTGTGTTCATAAATTTACTGATGCGTTATCTACAAAAACTCTATGAACATCTTTAGACTGGAATTAACCTTTCTTCATGAATGACTTGCACGATTTCATTTGCTCGGGAGTGAAGGCGTTCGTGCGAAAAACGAAATAATTAACAATATTGCCGTGTTCTATTCGTGGCAAGACCTCAATATTGTTCAGGAAAAATGAGTATGGAATTACATATGGGTCACCACAATTGCCCAATAACTTTAATTTATCAGAATGAAGACATTTTTGATCACCAGATAACCCACTGACATAGCCCATGCAATGCATCTTTGATCCCACTTGTACGCCAGTTGTTCTGCAAGAAAGCAGCAGACGAAAAAGTGACGCGAACCGCGGTTTCGTGACGTCATTGCATACGGAAGCAAAATTACTTGACGTCAACCTTAAGCCTTATTTTAATGTTACTACGGTCAGGGGCGAAGGATGAGGTTGAATAGGGACTCACTGAGTGACGTCATTACTAATGGGCGTTATTCATGTGACGCCAGAAGTGGATTTCTGCGTACCAACATGGCTGCTGATTCAATGTTGTCCCTATTTGATTATCCCTTACTGTTGGCTAATTTTTACAATGTTAACGTCATGAAGTGTGGCAACGAATTAACAGAGCTGTAGGGCGAAGGAGAAGAACTCAGTTTCTTAGAACAAATCAAGGTTCCAAAAATATACCAAGACAATTTTGTGTTCGATGTTTATTTCGCGTGACGCAGGAGAACATCGCCATTAATCATCATGAAGTTTTTAATGTAACATTTCTCGTACATGGTATATTACATTTTCCTGTTCCTATTGTCGGACTTTGCCGAATATCTGAAACGTAAACTTGGGAACCTATTTTTTGCAAATCAAACATTGAGAAGTCCAGACAAGGTTGGTCCACCTCAGTGGCGGCCCGTCAGATGAGGCAAGTGAGGCGCCGCCTCACCTGAAATTCCGCAGAATGAGAAGTGAAAAAAAAACCCTTCTGTCAGTAACAAAGATATAAGAACTTTGCAGGATAAATGCAACACTGAAATTCACATTGTGATTCAGGAATTAGGTTAAAGAAAGGCTTTCGAGAAGAGGAATGAATCATTATTTTTGCAAAGCAGCTGCATGTTTTAAGCGCTTAGAGGCGACCGGCTGAATCGTCTCGATGAGAAGCCGGTTTTGGGAACTGGGGATCAGAGAAGAGCCCCACAGAGTGAACCCCCCACCCCCACGGTCCGAGGTCTAATCAAGGAGGTGCCGGACTTCCAGTAAGAGAAAGGAAATTTCTGAGGCGACCCTCCATTTCGCTTAAACTGGAATCGCATCTCCGCTGTTATTGGAGAACCCAAGGATTGTGTATCCAATGGGCGCGGGAAAATGAGCAGATGACCTTTGTGAAAAGTGGTTTCACAGGCGATGACCTTTGTGAAAAGTGGTTTCACAGGCGATGACCTTTGTGAAAAGTGGTTTCACAGGCGATGACGCCGTTCGCCTCTATACGCTTTGGAGTACGATGATTTCTACGTAGCTTTAACTATTCGTCAGAGTGTATTTGAGTCTAACTTTTTGTAGTGTGTTTTCAATCCTCTCTTCTGCGGGTGTTTGCTAGTTCATAGTAATGTTGAGTTTTTCTTTTTTTATTCTGTTATTGTTACTAAACAGCATATTTTGATTTTGGTTGGAAAATATGAATGGCCCAACAAACGACGTGATTTGTGTTCTGGAAGAAATTCCTTTTAAACACTGGAAAGATTATGATAAAAGGGATGTTCTCATATCTGGAAGACCGACACCTATAATAAGTTCAATATCTAAAGATAAGAAGTGCGGCAAATCGTTTTTTAGGTCTTTCAACAAATCATGGTACGAGATTTTTCCCTGGCTTTCTGGTAGCTATTACAAGCAAACTCTCTTTTGCTGGCCATGTTTACTTTTGAGCAATAAGAAAAATGTGTGGAATACAACGGGTTATTTTGATCTAAAAAACTTTTCTCGTAGTGCAAAATTGCACGAAAGCTCTAAAGAGCATAGAACTAAAAACGTAGGTCTAAAACAAATGGAAAAAAACAAACACTATTTCTGATATGCTCAAAGAAAATGCTGCTCTTCATAAAGTCAAGTTTAATGAAAAGGTCAGACTAAATAGGCTTTTTATGGAACATATAATCGATTTAGTTGTCGTTCTAAGAAAGCAAGAACTGCCTTTTCGAGGACATGATGAATCTATTTCCTCTTTAAATAAAGGTAATTTCAAGGAGATGTTCCATTTGTTACTTCGTAGGAGCACCCCAGAATTAAAAGCACATTTTGAAGAAATACGAAGCTTATTTTCTGGACAATCTAAAACGATACAGAATGATTTAATGGAGTGTATTCATGAATATATAAAAGTCCAAATAAATACCAGATTTGAAGATATGGGAAAGCTCGAGTTTCTGCAGCTAGTTGACAGCTCAAAATACCATAGTTATTCAGAGTCATTTCCATCCAGTGCCCTTAACACTCTCAAAAAAATTTATCCAAACATTTTTACAGACACACAACGACTAAAAAACGAATTAGATTTTTTATATAATGATCACAACTTCAGGGAACTCAGTTTTCAGAAAACCTTGAAAAGAATGAAAGAAAACGAGCTGAAAGATGTGTTACCAGAAGCCTACAAATTATTTTCTCTTGAATTGACACTGGCGTCAACAAGTTCTTCTGCTGAAAGGAGTTTTTTCTGGTTTGAAGAGAATTAAGACTTACCTCCGTAATACAACGGCACAAGATTGTTTGTCTTCACTCGCTAAAATTTCAATCGAGAAAGAATTGCTGAACCATCTAATGTCCACTCAACCATTTTATGATCTGATCATAGACAAATTTGTAGCCAAAAAGGATCGCAGAATTGAACTTATTTATAAAACATAAACTGAAAGCATTCTGTTCGAGACCAAAGCAAATTAATATCGTATTCCTCTGTTTTTAATTCCAGGTTTAAATTATTCAATACTTTTTTTATATAGAAATGTGCTTCCTTAGCTTGACTTCTCCTGTACATAGTTATCTCGAGCCTGGACTTCAGTTTGTGACCCGTGCTAAATGCACCTTCACTAATATGCCAATCGAACTGTGACTTTTATTCAAGCTCAAGAAACACTTCGTGAGAAGAAAATTTCTATTCAAATGATTTACTTTGAATTTTTTAAGAAGTGGATCTCCGACTGGCGTTGGGATGTGAGTGACGCATTGACTAGCTAAAGAAACCGCGCAAATTGCGTATTTTCGCTCAAGTGTATTACATAAAAGAATACTAGTGAAATATTTCTTTCTTTGTTGTAAAATTATCGAATAATTGTTTTCATAAAAATATTGTTGCAAAAGTAGCGCATATTACACACACACACACATATATAGAGAGGTATATGTACATTTTTCCTCTAAATTTTTTGGATTTTTTCGTGAAGAAAGACTCCCCACGCCGTGTTTCATATATTTCTGTAATTTTATTCCATTACTGTTGAATAATATTTGTATATAAGGGCTAAATGGCATGGGATGGAGCTCTAAGGGATGGGGTTTACAGATGTTAATTAACAAGCCGCCGCCTACCCTGGACCAATGGTTCAACGAGACTTCCGAATCTCAGCGGATTTTAATGATTCAGCCGACTCGAACCCAGGACTTCAAAGATATCCGATGGGTAATACTGCCTTTGACATGAAACTTTTTGAAGGGGGGGGTCTGCACTTCTGCTGTATAACTGTGTATAAGTACATATAAAAAATTTTTTTGGGGGGGCGCTTCGACAAATATTTTCCTATTGGTACGTACGCACATCTTGAATATTAATACAAAATGAAGCTAATTTAATAAAATGAAGAAAATGCAATGAATTATAGTTGTTTTAATAAAAATTTAATAAAGCAACTTCTTTGGCCGCTTTGCTTTACTTTCTCTTCTATTATCAAGAAATTACATTGCTTTCCGAGTTATATAAAAATCAATGAATTTAAATAGGGAAATTATCTATAAAACGTACTTAGAAAAAGCTAACTGTCTCGCCTAATAAGGGGGTTGCAAACCACGACCCCCCCCCCCCCCCCGGCTACGCCACTGATATATATATATATTCGTATAACGTTATACGAATTTATATATTTTTCAATAACATATGTTTTACTGTTTTACATTTAGATCAAGACCGTTCGCCTCACCAGCATTTTACACCACGAGCCGCCACTGGTCCACCTTAAAATCTTTGCCCTTGTACTTCCAATGAGCAAAATTCTGTAGCCATTTTCTTCACAATTAATGCGTTGCGAAGGATGAAAATTTGAACATCGATAAAGATACATTCATATTTTATTCTAATATACTTAATATTTTCTAAAACTTACCCATAATTATATTAAAAATCAGTAACTTTTCTTTGGTGGTGTTGAGACCAGAAAATAGATGGCGCGACCTGTGCATTGATGACGTCAGAGCCCACTTCTTTTCAGTGGGCTATGACAATCAAATGTTGGATTGCTTAATTATGATTGAATTTTAAAACATATTAAGTGTACTAGGCTATAATATGAAGTTACTTTTATCGATATTCAAGTTTTCATCCTTGGGAACACATTACTTGTGAAGAAAATGGCTACAGCATATTGCCAATTGGAAATACAAGACAAAGATTTTAGGCGGATCCACCTTAAATAAAAGAAAAGTTATAGATATGTTTGTTTCGTTCTTTGGGAAAAGAACGTAGAACATAATTCGTGATTTACCGATCCAAATATACCATCAGTTTTCTCCACCTACCTTTATTTTTATTTTTATTTTTTTGAAATTGAAATTGATAGGAGCGCTACAAGGTTTCAACTGCCTTTGATTCGTATTGTCATAATATTCAAGATCTTTTTCGTTAAAGTGGGCAGAACATATTGGAGAATGAACATTGAGATGGAAATCATCTCGTTTCATTTTACACAGCCATTTCTTTAACAATTTCGCCCATTTCAGAGGAAAATTATGGAAAGTTATTCCTTCCTCTATACAATTTAAGTAGCAGGATTTATTAGCGCAACCATACGATGAGCAAAAATTACACATGTCGTTAGTAAATTTACGAAAATCGCGATTTTCCTGGACCCCTGCAACGTAACGCATGTAAACAATCTATTGTTGGTCCGCGGTCATGGAAAAAGCTTTCCCATGATACAATGCGATGTGAATAAGATCCATTGCCCAGCTGTTCGACAAGTACGGAATTTCAACACGGAAAGTGGAGTCTAAAGTTATACCACCGCTCTTAAGTTTGCACCTGGACAGTAAAGTTGCTGGACGTGGCTGACGACTGGTTTAGGGGTGAGGAATACAAAGTAAAATCGCTGGGACTCGTCCAAATACGTGCCTGGCCACAAATTTGTTGGCCCTCGGCAAGAGAGGATGCATAGGTTTTATCAGCTTGGAGGTCGCCTGCAGGACTTTGCGGAAGCTGACCGCGCCGGAAAGAACACGCAGCAGATGTACATTGACCTGCTCCCTAGGCCTAGGAAACACGTCGTCAAAGATTTCAACATCCCTACGAACTTCTCTATGAGAGAGGCGTGGATGAGCATTCACTCGATGGGTGTGGACTGCAAGAAGAGGGACTTTAGGTGGCGGTTGGTCCACAATGTCCTTCCAACGAGGAGTATAAAGCTTCGGTGGGGTGGCATCTCTTCCGATAGGTGCCTTTCGTGAACGGACATTGAGGACAGGTTCCATCTCTTTTGAGCCTGCCCCATGGCACATCAGGTTTGGCAGGGAATCTGGACTTGGGCTTGGCACAAAAGACTTGACGCCCTCCAGTTTCACCCGGCTAATGTGTTTTATCTACATCCTGCTTTGGCGGGCGTGCGGGCGGGCGGGCGGGCAGAGAGGTCTGGAGGAGGATTACCGTCGACGTCTATTATAAGATGTGGAGGGAGAGGAACCGGGTTCTGCTTTCCCGGACGGCTAACTTGGGCTTCTCTCCGACGACGGTCATCCTTCAAGTCAAGTGTGAGCTCCGGGACAGGGTGAGAGTGAACGCCCGCACTTTGACCTACCGAGCCTTTAGATATCGGTGGGGGACTTGGCCTCGGATTGTTACCGGGACCAAGAACAACTACACATTTCATTGGGGTAACTTATCCCCTTAGTTTTGGCCCTTGAAACCCGAGGTATCTCTCCGGTGTTGTTGGGCTCTTTTTAGTGTTATGTTTTTGGGACTTGTATTTGTTGTTTTGATGGAAGGTGTAGAGGTTAGTCTCCGACCCCTTCATCGGTAGTTTAATTTGTCTTGTCTCCGGTCGAGGTTGGCGGTGCTGGCCGCTGACCGAGACGGCAGGAGGCTGCGTGAGGCGGGGGAGTGAATGTTTTGGTTCTGTCTCTGCTCTTTGTCTTTTGGTGTGGTGTGAATGGATGGTGTCTGAAGGGAGGGTGTTGTACATTTGCTGTTTGTGGTGTGCCGGTTCCGTGTGGATGTGGGCCGGGGAGGCACCTGCCACTGGTCATGTGAGTGCCTTGGTGCACCTGTCTGCCCAGTGTCCTCTTTGACACTCTCCCGTCCGGGTCGCTGTCACTTGGTCACCTCTGAAGGGGACTTTTGTCCGCCTACATGGACGTTCCGGGTACTTTCTAGTTCTTCTGAGGGTCTGTATGACTCGGGGTTTGTCTGGTGTTGCTTGTTGGGCCGTGGTGGGCGTGTGTGTAAACATCAGTAAACCATGTCTAGGTGTTTATCTAAGGCGTGGTGAACAGTGTGAAGATATTGCGTTGCAACAAAGTTCGTGTATGGGGGATGGGACGTCGTGCGAGAGCACATTAGGTCGCACCCGTCTCAAAGCCCCCATGATTTGGTGGTCCTATACGAAGACAAACTAAGGAGAAGACAAGTGTTGTGTCTGCAAAAGTTGAAGGCGATATTCTATCAACACTATATTACACCCCTAATCCGCCAGTCATTGTCATGTTATCTCACTGGTTTATCAGTGGCATAACTTGTAAAATCCAGGCGCTGAATTCTTTTGCAGCGGTAGTAAAAATCATTAAGAATTATTTTTTTGTTTTTTTGTTTTTTCCAGTGTTTAATGAATCAAGTTGCAAAGAACCCTGCCCAGCAAAAATAATACTCGCACACCCATCGATCACCCTATTTTCAAAGTCCAACAACGTTCTTGATAGAACCACGTCCCAATTGTAGAGAAACACATCTGAAAAATGTTTGAGACGTACTTCTTCCAACATCTTAATTGTCCAAAATGATAAGACAAATCCCCTTGGAGAGTCAGAGCCATAAGCAGAAAGAATTTTCGGGGACAGTTTCTGAATTTGAAAATTAATTTTCATCGCACATTATACTTACTCGTATGTTGTTTTTTACCGTTACCTTTTTTTTTTTTTTTTTTGCACACAAAATAATTTTAATACGCCCCCTTTTTCAAATACTGAGATATATGCTACACTACTTTCAAAAATCTAGAAAGCAATTATTTTAATTTTGACCCATTTTAAATATTTTGGGGAGAGTTTAAACCCTCAAAACCCGTCCCTGGCTACGGTTCTGCACACAGTCATTTGGTGACACTTCGAACACCTTCTTGACAGCAGAAACAAACTTTGCCATTTACATCACGAAATGCACGGTATTTCATCGAAAACTCATCCAATTCCGCATCTTACAGCAAAAGAACAGTTGAAAATTGAGTTAAAACAGAGGTCGAAAAAACTAACGGGGTCCAGCTAGAAAGCACACTGCAGATAAATCGGAATAGTGAGGACTGACATGCTGCCATCTATCGGCAGAAATCTAATCACTGTAATGGCAGGAGCCGGCATAAGTTGGTCGAGCAGTTCCACTCCCATAGCCCACTGGAAAGTGGGCTATGTTCCATATCACAGTGACGTCAAAGGTGAAAAGCGCTAGGGATCGGTCAAACTATGGCCGCGACTGTCACGGAGATAAACTCGGGTTTGATCCCATGCAGGTACGAACGCTCGAACCATTAAATATCCGACAATATTCGCCATGCGTAGGATGGGCACATGTCGGACCCTGGGTACTGGCAGCCCGGTAATAAAAAAGGCCGTCTTTCTACCTCGCTTCCGTGTCACTGTCCTATCGGGCACTCTAGCCCAAATCTCCTATCTTCTTATTTCTAAGGGTTGTTTTAAAACCTGGGGTCAAACACTCCTTTCTAAAATCCTCTACATCTTTTCTGATCTAAGGATCGGCCTACAAATCGCGGTTCTTAAAAAAACAGAGGAGGAAAATATATTCTTTAAATCACATGACATTTCCACGTTCTGAAGCGCTATATTCTGGAACAAGAGATTACCTTAGGCTGCCTACAATCGCATACGTGAATTAACTTAACATTGTGAAACCTGTTCGAACTGCTAATCTTTTTTTTTTTTTTTTTTTTTTTTTTGGCCATTTGGCAAACTTTCCGCATTCGAAACCCCAGCCAGTTTTCCAAAGCGAGAATAGATGGCGACACGTTATCGCTACATCGTTCAATGTTTCGTTACTTTGTGAAAGTGCCAAAGGAAGTGAATAATAAAAATTTTTGGTGACCCTTAAAAAGACCTTTTTGAATGGGAATTGTGTCATATCTGGAAAACATTTATTTTGACGGAACAAGTATTAAGTTATTATCCGTAATTGCACGATCTGGAACTGTGGTTGAAAAGTATTAAAATCCATGATGTATTAAATGATTTTAATCCACATATCCTATGATGTGTTAAATGATTTTAATCCACATATCCTATGATGTGTTAAATGATTTTAATCCACATATCCTCAGTCATAAAACCACATATTTACAAATTAAAACAATACATGTGAGGCCTTTCGACAAACCTACTGTAGGGTCATCAGAAATTATTTCTTCGGAAAAATTTAACTGTGTGAAAAAAGTGATACGTACAATGTTTTAAGCAGGCAAAATAATGGGGAAAAAAATATAGTATTTTTACATGAAAGAAAAAATATTTTCCGAAGAACTTGCGTGCGAATAACATGCAGCAGTTGGTGCGGGATTCCAAAGCGATGCTAACGGCCACGACGTGAAGGGTCCGTGCTTCGGAAGGGAGTGTTGCAGCTAGTGGATGCGCGGAAGAATACAACAAGAGTGGGGTGTATGTCTCCGAGGAGTGTGATTCGTTGTGTAATCGTGTGCAAAAAGAAGAAGTTCAGAAATGTTTCATTATTAAGAAATGCGCTAAATGTCTTTTTTATTGTAAAAAGGTCTGGGAATGTAATTAAATGAAGGAATGTAAATGACATAATGTGCGACAGAAGTTTTGAGTAAGAAGTTTTGGTTCCGGTTGACCCTAAGGTTTTGGTTATGGTTTCGAAGATGTTAAGGGGTCGGTGATTTCTTCAAGCACCTCATTTGTATTTTTGCCGTTATTCCGTCCATCGTTCGTCTCCTTTTTTCCCCCTCGTGAAACTGATTTTGTTGAAAATAAACGATTTTCTTACAATCAGGAATCGTAATATGGTAGGGAGGCCCAGAGCTTCGTGTCGAATTGCAGGGGATTAAGAAATTTTAAGCCTTTTTGTCAATTTTCTACTTACGATTGCGTAAAATTACCACTGAAAAAATGATATTGCAATGCAGAATAAAACCGACCTCTTTCCTTCAGCGTATTCCTACAACCCGCTTCGATGACTACGTACTGCTGAACCGCTTCCTTGTGTATTCTTCCGCGCGTAACTTGCCGTTCTCAACGACGCTTCCTTTCACCAGATTCAACCTACACAATGTCGCCGCTCCGTCATCTTAGGCCTACCGCACGTACTGCTTCGAACCTTCGCACTCCAAGGTAAGTTCTTTGGAAAATATTATTCCTTTCAATACTATATTTTTTCACCTTTCCTCATTACCTAGCACTTGTCCCACACAGTTAAATTTTTCCCACGAAATAATTTAGGACGCTAAACTACACATTTACCCTTATTTTCTATTTTGAAAAAGTGGCACTCGAAGTACATGTATCTCTGCTGCGGCACTTATGGACTGGCCTTCAGATTATGAGCTCATCAAGTAGTTCCGTTCTGTGTGTCCCTCAGCTTTGTTTATTTCATACGGGTTGCTAGCAATTCATGAGAATATGATGTCCTCTTGGAATTGTAACAGTAATAAGCACGAGATTTAACTGCGGGTATGTTCGGTTGTTTAAACATGCTCCCCTCAGAAATCAGGGTATAAGCTCAGTTGCTTAAGCGGTTAACGTGAAGATTATAGTGCAGGTACGAAAATTTTAAAAAAAAATGTGACGTACATCCTTTTTGAAATCAAAAATGAAAATAAAATTTCATTGATAGAGTCATTTTTGTAAACGTTTTACGTAAAATGTACCTGTCTATGCGGCACGCGGAAATACTGTCACCGGCAACGATGACCCTGTGACTACCGCTACAGCATCTGCCACTTCTGCTCGTGGTCTCAGCGCAAGAAAAACAGGTTAGGCCTAACCATCCCACACGTGCAGCACGATCACCGGCTTCACTAACTGTGGTGAGCGCGGAAGGATACTGACACACATGCAGAAGTACAGGATGGCTCCGCTTTAACAAGCAATGGAAGCACCTTCTTTTTTTTACTTTATTATATTAGCTATTCTTCAGTGGTTTATTTTAGGAATTTGTAAATCGGTGAGAAACATCGATGTTTGTATAATTTAGTGGCGTCTGAAAGGGTGCCCCCGATCCGCTTTTTTATTTCTAAGTTTGGAGGTAAAAAATAAAGCAGTACATAACCAGAACAGTCAGGACGAGATATTACCGTTCTTCCAATAAAATTATTTAAATAAAGAACACAATAATATGTTCATAATGTGAACATCTTGTTGGGAATTTCAGGAGATACTTTTTTTTTTTTGTCTTCGTATAGGACCCCCGAATCATGGGGGCTGGGAGGGGAGAGCGCCCTAGCACCAGACAAACCCCCGAGTTACAGTGCCTAGAAGAATTAGTGTGTCGTGCTCGCAGAAAAACTTGCTACCCGCAATCATGAAAGCGGTAGATGGCGCTGCCATCGGATGTCACGTTGCTTTTCAGGGAGGAAGGACGACGAAAACGCACATCTTTCTATGACACACACCCAGCTCGTCAGTATTATGTGTACTCCTTGAACGATATTTTATAAGCAGATAACTTAAGTATATACGAAATAATCGACACACCTCTTTCACCCCCCCCCCCCAAAAAGAACGAACGGGGTGCTCAAGATTCATTAATAAGGGTACCGTAGTTTAAGTTAAGCTTTGCATTCTGCTAACGTCAACATTAATGTTAGATATTTCGAAAGTTTTAGAGTTCATACATGCGTTATATTATGCAAAAACACTGGAGACCAATATGCAGTTTACAATCACTGAAACATCAACTTACAATATAAAGTAAAAATTAAAAAAAGAAAATGTTTTGCCCCTCAAAACCTTACTGGAAAAAAAGGGGGAAATATTGTCTCAATGAGACATGGGCTTAATAATTTACATTCCAATAATGTCTTAAAATTCAGTAACCTAAAAACTTTATAAATTATTCAATAATGTACTTCATTTTTCTGCAATGAGAGACTAAATATCTTGGTAAGAACATTGGTTCAAAATAAATATTGAAAAGTAGCTTACTAATGAGTTGAAAATAGAACACCAAAATGCGATTACTATTTTTAAAATTGGTCTATTTTCTAATAATATACTAAATGTAATCCATTTATAAAAATCATTCCTGAAAAAACTTTGCATGTGATACGATAAACAAAATGAATCATACTGGACAGAAGTAAATATACAAAAAATGAATGTATATGATGACATTCTTTTAAAGAAAAGTAATTATAACATTTTTCTTTACTTTTCTTCACCTTATAATAATTATGTGATTAAATTTGCTATTCAAATGGGTTTGCAGTGAAGAGAGGAAATTTCTTTTGCACCTTAAGCAAAAAGTTTAATAAGGTAAAAATTAAGAAGTGGGTGTTCATGGAGTCTGTCTAAATTGGAAAATGCTATGCAGTTCCTGTAAACTATTTTTACCCTTAAAATAAGGAAATTATTAATGTAGCATGTTATTATTTATTTTGTCAGAATTATTATTTTTTGTCTCTTTCTTTTGAGCTTTTTTTTCATTCTACATACACACAGGCGCAACGCACAGGCGTAACGTGGGGAAGGCATAGTAGGGCATGCCCCCCCCCCCTAAAAATTGGAAAAACTAATTAGTCGTTCGCCTTTTAAATTTGGGAAAATAGTTTGTATGGCGTCAGGCTTGAGTAATGGTTTGTCTCGGCATGTTAGAACTTTCTTACCTTGAATAGTGGAACGATAATGCATCTCCACGAATTTAGATTCAAAGTGCAAGGCAATATACAACACAACTTTCATCAAGTTTCTTATCAGCTCTGGGAATTGATTATTATCCCATTTGCTCAACATATCAGGAATTTTGGGGACAGCAAAGAGTGATATTTTATTTTTGCAGGATTAGAGCCAGTATTACATCCTGGCACAAAACAGTTGCTTTGCCTTTTCCGTATTCTATGTTTCTTATTATTTGCTAATGCAGAATTACCCAGTCCTTTCATAGCTGACATTATTTCCCCATGATCTTATAACTGTTGCAGTCGATTTCAGTACTGCACTAAGTTTAACCACACAGTAGGTTTTACGCGTGACAGCCAATACTTGATCAACTTCTACATCTTCACGAATGAAAAGTTACTAATATCGGAGATAAATTTCGTTATAAACAATCCACAGGTGAATAAAACTAGCACATTAACACCCGAATAAGCCTATTGCGTTTCAGTGATCAGCTGTTGAATTATCTAGTGTATTACTGTTATGATCGAGCTCCAACGAATTAGCAAAGATACTGCCTAAAAGATTTCCCTCCACTAACCTTTGTTTTGTGAAAATTTGAAGTTTCGTAATGCAGCAAATCCTTGGCAAACAAACTTCCCACCATTGAATAGCACGAAGCCGATGAAGCATCCTAACGTAACTTCCGATGCCAGCGCCCTCTGTCAATTCATGACGATTAGTCACAAAACCGTGAGGGACATCTTATGGAGCACGTCACACTAATTCTTCTTGGCACTGTACCCGAGTCATTCAGATCCTCCGACGGACTTGAAAGGACCGGTACACAAAATGGCGGCGTAGAAGCCTCGGATTGTTACCTGGACCAAGAACAACTTTCCCCTTAGTTTCGGCCCTGGAAACCCGAGGGATCTCTGCGGGGGTGTTTATTTTTTTTAAGTTTGCTTAATATGTGACTTTCATTAAAAAAATGCTTGAAAATCTGGAAGGGTTTTGACCCTCCCGACTCCACCAGTGTTACGACTAAGAGAGAGTCGGAAGTTCTGCATTTTTTTTTTTTTTTTTCCGAACCGGGGTCGTAGTTTCGCTTTTACGAGGAGGCGATAGGGAAAATACGGAGAGGCCGCATATTGGCATTTTTGACCAATGCATCGTACTGACTGGAAACGTCATAAAAAGACCCAGAAGAAAATTAGAAGGCAAACAGACGGGTGGAGTAACATGAGCACGATGGAATAAAAAATGCCGGTTAACGTGTAGATTATGGTGCAAAATTCAGGGACGAAAAATTTCAAAAAACTGTGACGTACATCTCATTTGAAATCAAAAACGATGTAAAATTAAAAAAAAAGTTCATTGATAGACTTATTTTTGAAAAAGTTTTACGTAAAATTTACCTCTCTATTCGGTACGCCGAAATCCAGTCAGCGGCGATGATGACGCTGTGACTGCCGCTAAAGCATCTGCCATGGCTGCCGTGGTCTCAGGCGGAAGCATCCCGGCAAAACAGGTTAGGCCTAGCCGTGCAGCACGACCTCCAGCTTGGCTAACTGGTGAGCGCGGAAGGATACTCAGACACATGCAGCAGTACAGTGTGGCTCCGCTTTCACAAGCCGTAATTCACCGGCAGGTCCAGCTGAGTTTCGCGGCCTGAATTGATAGGGAGGACGGCGTGTCACGGAAGGAACGACCGTCCATTCTCGTAGCCTTAAGGGGATCGTACACAAATTGCGAATGTAAAAATATCATTTAAGAAACGAAGATAGGTTCTCTTAAGGGACCATCAACAAAATGAAATGTGACTGATTACGGCAACACGAAAAACCATGTTTCTTAACAAGTAAGAAACCGATTTCCAAGCAAATGGTATCTTTCTACTCAGAAACGAATTACTCATGAGATACGATACAGAATGACGTTCCTTCCGTCCGCCGTCTGTCCGTCCGTCCACAAATGACTTATTACGGCCACAGGTAAAACCATGTTTCTTAACAAGTAACCGATTTGCAAGTAAATGGTCTCTTTCCACTCAGGAACGAATAACCCAACAGATACGATACAAAATTACGTTCCATCCGTCCGCCGTCTGTCCGTCCGTCCAGAAGAATAAGAAATATATCTCCGACACGAAACAACCAATTTGCACGGAAATTATTTCTTTCGACTCAGGGACGCCTCACAACAATAAGATACAATACAAAAATACGTTCCATCCGTACCAAGTCTGTCTTTCCGTCCGTCCCTCCGTCCGTCCGGAAGCATAAAAACACATAACTCAAACGAGAAACAACCGATTTGCACGGAAATGGTCTCTTTCTACTCAGGAACGAATTACCCATGAGATACGATACAGAATTACATTCCATCCGTCCGCTGTCTGACTGTCTGTCTGTCCAGAAGAATAAAAAATATCTCCGTCGAGAAACAACCGATTTGCACGGAAATTATTTCCTTCGACTTAGGGAAGCCTCGCACCTATCAGATACAATACAAAATTACGTTCCATTCGAGCCAAGTCTTTCTTTCCGTCCGTCCGTCCGTCCGGCCGTCCGGAAGCATAAAAACACATAATTCGACCGAGAAACAACCGATTTGCAGGGAAATTAATTCGTTCTACTCAGGTACGCCTCACACCAATCAGATATGTTAAAAAATAACGTTCCATCCGTCCGCCGTCTGTCTGTCCATTTGTCCCTAAGTATAAAAGCGCATAACTTTACGAAGAAACAACTGATTTGTACGGAAATTATATCTTTCTACTGGGGGACACATCCCACTGTCAGGTACGTTACAAAAATACGTTCCGTCCGTCGGCCGCCTGTCTGTCCGTCCATCCGGAAGTATAAATAACCGATTTACACGGAAATGATTCCTTTCTACTCAAGGACGCCTCACACCTATCACCTATTAGCAAAAATGTTAAATATAATAAAACTGAATAGTACAAATTAAAATCTTAAACACATATCATTTTGTTCCCGATATTCTGCCAGTATTTTATTAGAAAAAATAAAAAAAATTATATAATCAGTTTCGACCATATCAGTAGTATTTTAATAATTTAGTAGTCACTTCTACTAAATTGGATTCCAAGGGACCGCAACAGACCCAGAAGAAGACCACATGGAAGATGGGTGGATGAAATTCGTAAATATGCGGGAGTGACATGGAGGAGACTGGCACAAGACAGACCGTTGTGGAGGAAACCTTCGTCCAGCAGTGCATTGATAATGGTTGACAATGATGATGATGACAATGATATATATTCAGTCAAATATCTAACTATTATGGCAAATCGTACAGAAAAATAATTAATTTGTAATAATTTAATTAAAGAAAAACTGGATTAAAAGAAATGTTATTTGTTTACTCCAATTTCTTGCCATTTTTTTTTATCTGAAATGCCTTTAACAAAAACCTCTTACTAAGTACATGTGGAGTGTTCAAAAACGTGATTCCTAAATATATTGTATACTTACTGCAACAAGCGGAAATTCTTGTGCAGGCGCCCAAGAATCAGCTGGTTGCCTGCTCTGTCTGGAAGTAAGAGAAAATGACAATTATTAAAGGATCCTCTAATAATAATTATAATGATAAAGTATCCACTAAATGTCTTAATTTACTAAAAGGATGTATGAATGTGTGTTTAAATGGAAAAATTAGGTAAGAGATTAATAGATTCCTAAACAATTCTTTAACAGCCTTTCATGCGTCGCCCTTTAGTAAGAGCCGGACATGAGGTATAAATTAAGGAAACAATTTTTCTTACTTTTCCATATTGTCAAAAAGCTAAGCTCTGATAAGCTTTGAAACTAAACATTTCTCTTTCTTTTCTTCTCCCCCCCCCCTTTTTTTGCTTGGAGTTTAACCACCACCGTGAACAATTCGATGGGCATTTGTTCGTCCCTGATTTAGTTCCACTGGTTTCAGAGCAGGGGTAAAGAAGCAAGTGCTGTAAGACAAATACAACCACAATATCTATTACTCACAGGATTCGAATCCGGACCCATCTCGAACGAATGGTCGGAAATCAGGCCTTAGACCTTTGCACAACATGGGCGGGAATCTACGTCTTGACGATATCCTCCCAAAGTGAGTTAGCAGAAGTCACGAAACAAATATTGTGCCTGAAGAACGAGCTAATACGTGGCTCCTTAATTCTTATTTTCTGTTTGTATTGCATTATTTTTTTATGCTTTGCTTCACAAAAGCTTAAGAAGAAAATTCTGCAGTTTTGTTTGCAAAAACATTTTTTTCAATAATATGAAAATGCAAAAATTGTTTGCCAAAACAGTTTTTTCTATAATGTATTATTAAATTTTTGGACAGAGCAGGAAAGAGGAAGATGATATAATGTTTGGTGAGTCGAAAATGTATCTTTATAATTTAAATATTGTTGTAACCAATTCCAGATATGTTTTGAAAGGTTATAATGAAGTATGGGTAAGACGATGGATCTAAGCGCATTTGATCGTGGTCAAATTGTTGTGGCCCGATGAATGGGTCACTCCATCTCGGAAGTCGTGCTGGCACTGAGATTTTCACGAGCCACTGTGTCACGGGTGCACCTTGAGTACATTGAATCCGGTAAACCCATCCCTGCAAGGGCCAACTACCGTGGACAAAAGCGTGTGGATCAGCGGAGTCATCGTCTGCAAGCTCGCATTGTAACAGGGGATAGACGGGCTGCAGTGCAAAAAATCACTCGGCAATTTAACGCTGGTGCACAAAAACGTGTAAGCAGTTACACCATCAAGAACCATCTTCTCGGTATGGTTAATAGAAGCCATCGTCTAACCAGGGTACCGCTGCTGACCGCACATCACAGGGCGCAAAGATTAGCATGGACACGGGAACATCGCCACTGGACCCTAGACATGTGGGAAAATGTTGCCTGGACTGATGAATGGAGATTCACGTTGGTACATGCGGTTGGCAGGATACGAGTACGCCGCAAACGACATGAAGCAGTGGATCCTTCTTGCCAGCAGGGTACTCTTCATGCTGGTGGGAGTGGCATTCTCGTCTGGGGACTGTTTACGTGGACTGAAATCGGACCCCTGGTACGAGTGACATCGTCCCTCACAGGTCAACGTTACCATGATATCCTGGACGACCATTTGTTCCCGTTTGTGCGTCTTCAACATCCCACTGGGGACTTCATTCTGCACAAGACAACGCACCGTGCCATCGCTCCCGAATTGTATCCGAATGGTTGGATGAACACTCCACCGACGTGACCTCACTTCCTTGGCCAGCTAGGTCACCTGACTTCAATCTCATGGAGCACTTCTGGGATGCCATCGGGAGAGATGTTCGAGGCTCTGATCCCCCTCCATCAAATCTTCGTGAACTCTGGGAGTTTGTTCAGGGGTCGTGGATCCCTATTTCTTTCCAACGCTTCCGAGGTCTTATCGAGTTCACGCCGAGACGAATCGCCGCCGTCATCAGGACGAAAGATGGTGCTACACGTTACTAGACAGGCATCTCTAATTCAATTGCTCTTCAGTGTATATCTGTACGTCTTATGTTGGGCCGGTTCTCGGGTTGTTGTTTTTTTCTTCAAAGAATTTTTGAAGTTGGAACTTCATCCTCTTCCGATCCTACTTCTACGAATGGATGGCAGCTTGGTACTACACTATGCGCTGTCTTTTTTGTTTACTGTTTTCAGTTTTCTCTCTCTGCTAAACCTACTTATACGCATTTCACATGGACTATCGTTGTATTGAGCGATACCCCCGCTATTCCTGTTTTGTTTTCAAACAGGGATTATTGATACCAGAAGAGAAGTTCTTCTATCCAGCGTGTTGCTTTCCCAAGCGTTTTACAAAACCCCCTTCATAAACATACGAACGTATGTCGATGCAACCACTTGTTGGTACGTAGGCTACGTGATGAGAACGTTAGTTCGAAATCATATGGTAGTGGGGTAATCTCCATTTCAAGTGATCCAACAGAGCTTAATTAACGACATCATAAGTTGCACAATCCCATTTAAGGCGATCAGGGACAGACTCAAAGTAGATGCTCAAAGTGGCAGCCACGGGTGCCGTTGCACAATTCACACCGGCGAATGAAAGACTGGCGCACCCTCTAGAAGACTCCTGGTGTCGTGTTTATCCTGTCCGCTGCAACAACGATTATCGTGACGAGATCTTTCACGGAGTCCACAGGCGTCTCGTTTACAAATGATTTCATGTGCCCCCATAAGAAGTCCAGTGGGTTCAAGTCCGGTGAGCGTGGAGGCCATGCCACAGGTCCGCCAAGTCCAATCCATCGTACGGGATATGTGGCATTCAGGAAGTGTTTACTGCTCCTTAATAAGCCAATCACCTACAACTGTCGATGCTCTGTCTTTTCTCTGGCACTTGAAGAATATTCGTGCAATTTGATACTTTGGGAATAAACGAGGAGCAAGCCATCGTTGCACGATATATGAAGACAAATCGTCAGAGATGAATAATTTAAAAACATTTATTTACAGTTAAAATAAATGAAATAAAATGACCACATGAGGTCTTTCGACTACCACTTTGGCGTCATCATCAGATCTTTGACAAAGGGTGGAACGGAGACTGGCATTAAATAAAGTAAATACGTAACACGTGACCAGTACTATTGCGTAGAGTGATTTACATAAAGAGTCATATATTTAAAACATCCCGAATCGAGTTTTGTCCATAAGGGATCAGTGATCTCCAAGTTTGTGATATATAACTAGACAAATTATCATTACAGCAAAAGGTAGTGTTAGCTATAATATGTAAGCTTTCGCACAACAGTAAGGAATTATTATTAGTTGCTTTTTGCAGTATAGCTGCGTCGTTCCATTGTGGATAATGTTGTCTTTCCTGAACACAAGGGGCTAAAGCCGTAGTTGACTCACCATTTTTGAGATCATACTTGTGTTCATTCATTCTAGTCTTTAATGTCCTCCCGGTAGAAACGATATATAACTTTTTAGTTTGCGATGTGTCATGGGGAAATAGAGGAATGGGAAAAATTCCGTGCATGTTTTCCACACTCACCTTGTCACGATCACTCCTGATTAGATGCAAGAGATTAAGAGTCTTTGAGCGAAAGTCAATGTCATGATGTCTGCACAGGTTCTTTAACACCGGAGTTAAACTTGGGTGGTAGGTGAGTGAAGCTACGTACCTCCAGGGGCGGTTCGTCATTAGGGGCCAGAGGGGTCTGGCCCCACCTAAAAATTTCTATTTTTAGAAATATATATATATATATTTTTTTTTTTTTTGCCCTGATTTTTATTCTCTCTCTTAAATACATGGTGATAAACATTTCCCTTCAAAAACCATTACCTAAAGGAAAAGTTTCCTTCAAAAACGAAAACTATTTCCTGAGGAAAGACATCACGTTTAGAGTGTGAGGTTATTGGGGCCAGCTCCAACAGGCCCCAGTAACAGCACTACGCAAGCGAAGAGGAGACGATTTCCTCCCAGTCTCTTTCAGTATGACGACCTACATACAACACTGCCTTAAAGAGTGTGCAAAAAAATTTGTGGGGCAAAATCTATCTGACCCCGCGGTAATTTGATTGGCCAGGAGAGTATCCATTTCCTTAACGCCGTGGGTTGACAGAGAAGCTTGCCCCGACCAAGCTCAAAGTTCAGTTACTTGTTTTTTCTGTGTGTCTCTCTCGGTGATGTGTTGTTCCTTTGTGTCGTGACTATTTTGCTTGTCGAGTACAATGAATGGAGTGGATATTTTGTTAAAATCTCCGTTCTTTGCTTTAAATCTCGAAGAAAAGCTTCACTTAAAAAAACTCAGTGCTTATCACCCCAAGAATTTTTACTTTGAGCTTCACTTAAAAAACGCAGTGCTCATCAGCCCAAGAATTTGAGTCGAAAAGCTTCACTTAAAAAAACTCGGTGCTTATCAGCCCAAGAATTTGAGTTTCCAAGAGTATGAAGTTTACAAAGCACTTTGCAAAACTAATTTCAGTTTTAACAGAGGATTTTCTATGTTAAAAATAAACAAATAAATGAGAAAACCTGTAAGTATTATTTGCACATGAGTACATATATGCTTTTAGTTTTCACAAGTTCTTTAAAAAAAAAGGTTAAACCTTTCAAATAATGCGAAATGTAGTATTGTATTCATTCTATATGGGACGAAATTCATGAAACATTCCCTCCCTGCATATATTTGGAGTTATAATTTTTTTCACTACATTTTTTTATCCTGTGAATCCTGTGATTATTCCTCAGTTGAGAAATCTAAAGAAACACAAAGCACAACTAACATAAATTAATGCTCATATGTTGTAAGGTAAAAATTTTATTTAAGGAGTATTAACATTTTTCTGTCAATAATTATGTATTCTATTCCGAGAAAATTTTTTTCGTGTGCAATACAATAGTTGACACATTCCTGCTTGATTTGGGCATTATTGTGAGTCAAGGGGGTAAACAGAGGCAGAGTAAAGGAATCTTGGGGGTAGGGTGGGGGTCTGAATAGTTTGCCTAATAATGACAGTTTTTTTTATTTCATTGTTTGACTTCGGCTACTGGCCCCTCCTGTTTCAGTTGCCACGAGCCACCACTGCGTACCTCCTTTTTGGGATATCACGAATTAAGGAGCATTCCCGTGAGAACAGGTTTTTATTGTAGAGTCTGGCTACAGTAGTACTATTGAAACCAAAAGGAGGTCAGTTGTTTGATCTTTAAAAGTTCAGAACATCTGAGAGCGTCATTCGAGTAATGAGTTATTGCCCGTCTAACCATAAACGAAATTGAGGCTGACTCATAGTTACTCGGGTGAAAAGAGTCCTTAGTCATCATCGTAGGCCAAGAGGTTGGTTTACGATAAACTGTAAAGCTGAGTTCATGGGTAACAGGATTGCTTATTAAGCTGAAATCCAGATATGGCAAATTGTAGTTTTCTTCACACTCCACTGTAAAGGATATGGTAGGATATTTTAGTGACATATGATCTTGGACGTTTTGTTAGCGTTGGAACGTTTTGTCAGCGGCTACCATGATCCCGGAAAACAATTAGCTCATCCTAAGAGTGAGGCCAAATAATTAAAACGTCACCAACGTACCTTAAATACAGAAGTGGCTTGTATCTGCAAGTCTCCAAGGCGGAATTTTCGAGATGCTGGAGAAAAATCTCGGCTAGACATGCTGACAGGGGGTAGCACTTGGCGGCCCCCTGTGTTTGTCTATATATCACATCCTGGAAACGAAAGTAAGAACGTTGATGAACAAGTTTTAATGCGGAGATAACAAAATCGGATAAGTCCGGAGCCAAGCCAGAGTTTATAACTTTTTGACGAATAAGCATGTGAGTCTCAGCAATAGGTACGTTATGATGCAAATAAACCACATCCAAAAAGACTAAAAAGAAAGGAGTATTACCCAAATTTGTGGCCTTTATCCGGTCAAGAGCTTGCGTCGAGTTCTGTACAGAGTAAGGGGCAAGAAATTTGGACAGAGCTCTTTTCAAGGGGTCTCGTGGGACTAGCGTATCCCGAGACCAAGGGGCGAATCGGGTTGCCAGCTTTGTGGCTCTTCACCTTCCCAAAAAGTTCAGGAACACGAATGCCAAATGTAGGCTGCAAACCCAATAAAATTTCAGGGGGAAAGGCTGAGTGATTTTTAAGTCTGCTAATAGCGGATAGTGTAGCCGGTGTCGCATCTGAATTAACAACCCGAGTGGGGAGCTTACCAATGGCCTCACGCCCCTTGGAAATATAATCAGCCTTTTCCAAAATAACAAGTTGGGACGTTTTGTCAGCGGCTACTATTGCTAATGAAGGGTTAGCTTTAAGATTTTTAAGTTGCTGATGCTTTTCCGTCCATTCGTAATGGCGAGAAAAGTGATCCTCTTTTTAACCTTTTCAGGTATTTGGTCTCACTCTTACGATAAGCTAATTGTTTTTCTGGATCATATGTCACTAAAATATCCTACCATACCCTTTACAGTAAAGTGTGAAGAAAACTACACCTCGCCATATCTGGATTTTTAGCTTCATACGCAATCCTGTTACCCATCAACTCAGCTTTACAGTTTATCGTAAACCAACCTCTTCGCCTACGATGGTACCTAAGGACTCTTTTCACCCGATTAACTATGAGTCAGATTCAATTTCGTTTATGGTTAGACGGGCAATAACTCATTGCTCGAATGATACTCTCAGATGTTCTGAACTTTTAAAGATCAAACAACTGACCTCCTTTTTTGGTTTCAATAGTACTATTGTAGCCAGACTCTACAATAAAAACCTGTTCTCACGGGAATTCTCCTTAATTCCTGATACCCCAAAAAGGAGGTACGTAGGTTCGCTCGACTACCACCCAAGTTTAACTCCGGTGTTAAAGAACCTGTGCACACGTCATGACATTGACTTTGGCTCAAAGGCTCTTAATCTCTTGCATCTAATTAGGAGTGATCGTGACAAGGTGAGTGTGAAAAACATGCACGGAATTTTTCCCATTCCTCTATTTCCCCATCACCCATCGCAAACTAAAAAAATTATATATCGGTTCTACCAGGAGGACATTAAAGACTAGAATGAATGAACACAAGTATGATCTGAAAAATGGTAAGTTAACTACGGCTTTAGCCCTTTGTGTTCAGGAAAGACAACATTATCCACAATGGAACGACGCAGCTATACTACAAAAAGCAACTAATAATAATTCCTTACTGTTGTGCGAAAGCTTACATATTATAGCTAACACTACCGTTTGCTGTAATGATAATTTGTCTAGTTATATATCACAAACTAGGAGGTCACGGATCCCTCATGGACAAAACTCGATTCGGGATGTTATGAATATATGACTCTTTATGTAAATCACTCTACGCAATTGTACTGGTCACGTGTTACGTATTTACTTTATTTAATGCCGGTCTCCGTTCCACCCTTTGTCAAAGATCTGATGATGACGCCAAAGTGGTAGTCGAAAGACCTCATGTGGTCATTTTATTTCATTTATTTTAACTGTAAATAAATGTTTTTAAATTATTCATCTCTGACGATTTGTCTTCATATATCGTGCAACGATGGCTTGCTCCTCGTTTATTCCCAAAGTATCAAATTGCACGAATATTCTTCAAATGCCAGAGAAAAGACAGAGCATCGACAGTTGTAGGTGATTGGCTGATCAAGGAGCAGTAAACACTTCCTGAATGCCACATATCCCGTACGATGGATTGGACTTGGCGGACCTGTGGCATGGCCTCCACGCTCACCGGACTTGAACCCACTGGACTTCTTATGGGGGCACATGAAATCATTTGTAAACGAGACGCCTGTGGACTCCGTGAAAGATCTCGTCACGATAATCGTTGTTGCAGCGGACAGGATAAACACGACACCAGGAGTCTTCTAGAGGGTGCGCCAGTCTTTCATTCGCCGGTGTGAATTGTGCAACGGCACCCGTGGCTGCCACTTTGAGCATCTACTTTGAGTCTGTCCCTGATCGCCTTAAATGGGATTGTGCAACTTATGATGTCGTTAATTAAGCTCTGTTGGATCACTTGAAATGGAATTACCCCACTACCATATGATTTCGAACTAACGTTCTCATCACGTAGCCTACGTACCAACAAGTGGTTGCATCGACATACGTTCGTATGTTTATGAAGGGGGTTTTGTAAAACGCTTGGGAAAGCAACACGCTGGATATAAGAACTTCTCTTCTGGTATCAATAATCCCTGTTTGAAAACAAAACAGGAATAGCGGGGGTATCGCTCAATACAACGATAGTCCATGTGAAATGCGTATAAGTAGGTTTAGCAGAGAGAGAAAACTGAAAACAGTAAACAAAAAAGACAGCGCATAGTGTAGTACCAAGCCGCCATCCATTCGTAGAAGTAGGATCGGAAGAGGATGAAGTTCCAACTTCAAAAATTCTTTGAAGAAAAAAACAACAACCCGAGAACCGGCCCAACATAAGACGTACAGATATACACTGAAGAGCAATTGAATTAGAGATGCCTGTCTAGTAACGTGTAGCACCATCTTTCGTCCTGATGACGGCGGCGATTCGTCTCGGCGTGGACTCGACAAGACCCCGGAAGCGTTGGAAAGAAATAGGGATCCACGACCCCTGAACAAACTCCCAGAGTTCACGAAGATTTGATGGAGGGGGCTCAGAGCCTCGAACATCTCTCTCGATGGCATCCCAGATGTGCTCGATGAGATTGAGGTCAGGTGACCTAGCTGGCCAAGGAAGCGAGGTCACGTCGGTGGAGTGTTCATCCAACCATTCGGATACAATTCGGGAGCGATGGCACGGTGCGTTGTCTTGTTGCAGGATGAGGTCCCCAGTGGGATGTTGAAGACGCACAAACGGGAACAAATGGTCGTCCAGGATATCATGGTAACGTTGACCTGTGAGGGACGATGTCACTCGTACCAGGGGTCCGATTTCAGTCCACGTAAACAGTCCCCAGACGAGAATGCCACCCCCACCAGCATGAAGAGTACCCTGCTGGCAAGAAGGATCCATTGCTTCAGGTGGTTTGCGGCGTACTCGTATCCTGCCAACCGCATGTACCAACGTGAATCTCGACTCATCAGTCCATGCAACATTTTCCCACATGTCTAGGGTCCAGTTGCGATGTCCCCGTGTCCATGCTAATCTTTGCACCCTGTAATGTGCGGTCAGCAGCGGTACCCTGGTGGGACGATGGCTTCTATTACCCATAGCGAGAAGATGGTACTTGATGGTGTAACTGCTTACACGTTTTCGTGCACCAGCGTTAAATTGCGGAGTGATTTTTTGCACTGCAGCCCGTCTATCCCCTGTTACAATGCGAGCTTGCCGACGATGACCCCACTCATCCACACGCTGTTGTCCATAGTAGTAGGCCCTTGCAGGGATGGTTTTACCGGATTCAATGTACTCAAGGTGCACCCGTGACACAGTGGCTCGTGAAAATCCCAGTGCCAGCACGACTTCCGAGATGGAGTCACCCATTCATCGGGCCACAACATTTTGACCACGATCAAATGCGCTTAGATCCATCGTCTTACCCATACTTGATTGTAACTTTTCAAAACATATCTGGAATTGGTTACAACAATATTTAAATTATAAAGATACATTTTGCACTCACCAAACATTATATCATCTTCCTCTTTCCTGCTCTGTTCAAAAATTTAATAATACATTATAGAAAAAAACTGTTTTTGCAAAAAAATTTTGCATTTTTGCATTATAGAAAAAAATGTTTTTGCAAACATAACTACAGAATTTTCTTCTTAAGCTTTTGTGAAGCGAAGCATAAAAAAATAATGTAATACAAACAGAAAATAAGAATTAAGGAGCCACGTCTTAGCTCGTTCTTCAGGCACAATATTTGTTTCGTGACTTCTGCTAACTCACTTTGGGAGGATATCGTCAAGACGTAGATTCCCGCCCATGTTGTGCAAAGGTCTAAGGCCTGATTTCCGACCATTCGTTCGAGATGGATCCGGATTCGAATCCTGTGAGTAATAGATATTGTGGTTGTATTTGTCTTACAGCACTGGCTTCTTTACCCCTTCCCTGAAACCAGTGGAACTAAATCAGGGACGGACAAATGCCCATCGAATTGTTCACGGTGGTGGTTAAACTCCAAGCAAAAACAGGGGGGGGGGAGAAGAAAAGAAAGAGAAATGTTTAGTTTCAAAGCTTATCAGAGCTTAGCTTTTTGACAATATGGAAAAGTAAGAAAAATTTTGTTTCTTTAATTTATACCTCATGTCCGGCTCTTACTAAAGGGCGACGCATGAAAGGCTGTTAAAGAATTGTTTAGGAATCTATTAATCTCTTACCTAATTTTTCCATTTAAACACACATTCATACATCCTTTTAGTAAATTAAGACATTTAGTGGATACTTTATCATTATAATTATTATAATTATTATTAGAGGATCCTTTAATAATTGTCATTTTCTCTTACTTCCAGACAGAGCAGGCAACCAGCTGATTCTTGGGCGCCTGCACAAGAATTTCCGCTTGTTGCAGTAAGTATACAATATATTTAGGAATCACGTTTTTGAACACTCCACATGTACTTAGTAAGAGGTTTTTGTTAAAGGCATTTCAGATAAAAAAAAATGGCAAGAAATTGGAGTAAACAAATAACATTTCTTTTAATCCAGTTTTTCTTTAATTAAATTATTACAAATTAATTATTTTTCTGTACGATTTGCCATAATAGTTAGATATTTGACTGAATATATATCATTGTCATCATCATCATTGCCAACCATTATCAATGCACTGCTGGACGAAGGTTTCCTCCACAACGGTCTGTCTTGTGCCAGTCTCCTCCATGTCACTCCCGCATATTTACGAATTTCATCCACCCATCTTCCATGTGGTCTTCTTCTGGGTCTGTTGCGGTCCCTTGGAATCCAATTTAGTAGAAGTGACTACTAAATTATTAAAATACTACTGATATGGTCAAAACTGATTATATAATTATATTTTTATTTTTCTAATAAAATACTGGCAGAATATCGGGAACAAAATTATATGTGTTTAAGATTTTAATTTGGTTAACGTGTAGATTATGGTGCAAAATTCAGGGACGGAAAATTTCAAAAAACTGTGACGTACATCTCATTTGAAATCAAAAACGATGTAAAATTAAAAAGAAGTTCATTGATAGACTTATTTTTGAAAAAGTTTTACGTAAAATTTACCTCTCTATGCGGTACGCCGAAATCCAGTCAGCGGCGACGATGACGCTGTGACTGCCGCTAAAGCATCTGCCATGGCTGCCCGTGGTCTCAGGCGGAAGCATCCCGGCAAAACAGGTTAGGCCTAGCCGTGCAGCACGACCTCCAGCTTGGCTAACTGGTGAGCGCGGAAGGATACTCAGACACATGCAGCAGTACAGTGTGGCTCCGCTTTCCCAAGCTGTAATTCACCGGCAGGTCCAGCTGAGCTTCCCGGCCTGAATTGATAGGGAGGACGGCGTGTCACGGAAGGAACGACCGTCCATTCTCGTAGCCTTAAGGGGATCGTACACAAATTGCGAATGTAAAAATATCATTTAAGAAACGAAGATAGGTTCTCTTAAGGGACCATCAACAAAATGAAATGTGACTGATTACGGCAACACGAAAAACCATGTTTCTTAACAAGTAAGAAACCGATTTCCAAGCAAATGGTATCTTTCTACTCAGAAACGAATTACTCATGAGATACGATACAGAATGACGTTCCTTCCGTCCGCCGTCTGTCCGTCCGTCCACAAATGACTTATTACGGCCACAGGTAACAAGTAACCGATTTGAAAGTAAATGGTCTCCTTCCACTCAGGAACGAATAACCCATGAGATACGATACAAAATTACGTTCCATCCGTCCGCCGTCTGTCCGTCCGTCCAGAAGATTAAGAAAAATATCTCCGACACGAAACAACCAATTTGCACGGAAATTATTTCTTTCGACTCAGGGACGCCTCACAACAATAAGATACAATACAAAAATACGTTCCATCCGTACCAAGTCTGTCTTTCCGTCCGTCCGGAAGCATAAAAACACATAACTCAAACGAGAAACAACCGATTTGCACGGAAATGGTCTCTTTCTACTCAGGAACGAATTACCCATGAGATACGATACAGAATTACATTCCATCCGCCCGCTGTCTGCCTGTCTGTCTGTCCAGAAGAATAAAAAATATCTCCGTCGAGAAACAACCGATTTGCACGGAAATTATTTCCTTCGACTTAGGGAAGCCTCGCACCTATCAGATACAATACAAAATTACGTTCCATTCGAGCCAAGTCTTTCTTTCCGTCCGTCCGTCCGGCCGGCCGTCCGGAAGCATAAAAACACATAATTCGACCGAGAAACAACCGATTTGCAGGGAAATTAATTCGTTCTACTCAGGTACGCCTCACACCAATCAGATATGTTAAAAAATAACGTTCCATCCGTCCGCCGTCTGTCTGTCCATTTGTCCCTAAGTATAAAAGCGCATAACTTTACGAAGAAACAACTGATTTGTACGGAAATTATATCTTTCTACTGGGGGACACATCCCACTGTCAGGTACGTTACAAAAATACGTTCCGTCCGTCGGCCGCCTGTCTGTCCGTCCGTCCGGAAGTATAAATAACCGATTTACACGGAAATGATTCCTTTCTACTCAAGGACGCCTCACACCTATCAGATATGATAGAAAATTTCATTCTATCTGACCGTCGTCTGTTTGTCCGTCCATCCGTCCGTCCGGAAGTATAAAAGCACGTAATCCCACCGAGAAACAACCGTTTAGCACGGAAATGACTGCTTTATACTCACGGAGGTTTCACACCTATCAGATATGATAGAAATTATGTTCCATTCGTCCGAAGTCTGTCTGTCCGTCCTTTCTGAAGTATAAAATAACGTAACTCCGACAAAAAACAACCTATTTGCACGGCAATGAATTCATTCTACTCAGGGAGGCCTCACACCTATTACGTACGAGAGAAAATTACGTTTCAACTGTCCGCCGTCTGTCTCTCTGTGTATTCATCCGGGAGTATAAAAGCACGTAACTTCAACGAGAAACAACCGATTTGAACCGAAATTATTTCTTTCTACTCAGGGACGTCTATCATCACCTATCAGGTACGATGCAAAATTACGTTCCGTCCGTCGTCAGCGTGTCTGTCCGTCTGTCCCAACAAACAAAAAGCCGCAACCCCACCGAGAAACAACCGATTTGCACGGAAATGAATTCATGCTACTAAGGGACCCTCACATAGAGTTGGAGAACTCGATAGTTATGATTATCGACAGTTTTCGACAGTCAAAAAATAACAATCAATAATTATCGATTCTGTGTTGGCATAGTTTCTGGGGAGAAATTTTTTTCCGGAATAAAAAAATATTTCTGACAAGAATATGAGAAATTACGTAAAATATATTTAGCATTAAACGAAAGACATCCAACAAAATTAGAATATACACTGCAATCCAATATGGTACATAGTATTTCGACACTTCAATCAAAAAGAAAATTAAGCACTCATATTAGAGATCTACTTTTTAAAATTTCGCACAATATTATCCCGACAAAAAAATGGTTGTATAGAATTAAACTAATACCTAATCCTAACTGTAACTACTGTGGTTCAGAGGACACTCTGCAACATTTATTTGTAGATTGCAATTTTGCAATGTATATCTGGGATTGGTTACAACAATACTTAAATAATAGACGTAAATTTACTGCAGACCAAATTTTGTACCATGTACCTCTAGACTGCTCTGAATCTAATAATCTAACAATTCATTATTTAATAACAATAATAAAATATAATGTATGGAAAAATTGAAATGCCGTGTCTTACCAACAAAAATTAAAAAATACGGAGCAGATTAAAATAGCTATTAAATTTGATCTTAGAAGAATACCGGAGTTTGAAACTAGAACGATTGGAGCTCAAAAAACTTTTTAAAAAATGGAAACTATTAGCACCAGTAATATAGAAAAAAAGGAACAAAAATACTAAACAAAATAATAGAATGAAGCATTTAAAATTAAAATATTATTAGCAAAAATGTTAAATATAATAAAACTGAATAGTACAAATTAAAATCTTAAACACATATAATTTTGTTCCCGATATTCTGTCAGTACTTTATTAGAAAAACAAATTATAATTATATAATCAGTTTTGACCATATCAGTAGTATTTTAATAATTTAGTAGTCACTTTTACTAAATTGGATTCCAAGGGACCGCGCAACACACCCAGAAGAAGACCACATGGAAGATGGGTGGATGAAATTCGTAAATATGCGGGAGTGACATGGAGGAGACTGGCACAAGACAGACCGTTGTGGAGGAAACCTTCGTCCAGCAGTGCATTGATAATGGTTGACAATGATGATGATGACAATGATATATATTCAGTCAAATATCTAACTATTATGGCAAATCATACAGAAAAATAATCAATTTGTAATAATTTAATTAAAGAAAAACTGGATTAAAAGAAATGTTATTGTTAACTCCAATTTCTTGCCATTTTTTTTATCTGAAATGCCTTTAACAAAAACCTCTTACTAAGTACATGTGGAGTGTTCAAAAACGTGATTCCTAAATATATTGTATACTTACTGCAACAAGCGGAAATTCTTGTGCAGGCGCCCACTTTCTCAGCTGGTTGCCTGCTCTGTCTGGAAGTAAGAGAAAATGACAATTATTAAAGGATCCTCTAATAATTATTATAATAATTATAATGATAAAAGTATCCACTAAATGTCTTAATTTACTAAAAGGATGTATGAATGTGTGTTTAAATGGAAAAATTAGGTAAGAGATTAATAGATTCCTAAACAATTCTTTAACAGCCTTTCATGCGTCGCCCTTTAGTAAGAGCCGGACATGAGGTATAAATTAAAGAAACAATTTTTCTTACTTTTCCATATTGTCAAAAAGCTAAGCTCTGATAAGCTTTGAAACTAAACATTTCTCTTTCTTTTCTTCTCCCCCCCCCCTTTTTTGCTTGGAGTTTAACCACCACCGTGAACAATTCGATGGGCATTTGTTCGTCCCTGATTTATTTCCACTGGTTTCAGAGAAGGGGTAAAGAAGCAAGTGCTGTAAGACAAATACAACCACAATATCTATTACTCACAGGATTCGAATCCGGACCCATCTCGAACGAATGGTCGGAAATCAGGCCTTAGACCTTTGCACAACATGGGCGGGAATCTACGTCTTGACGATATCCTCCCAAAGTGAGTTAGCAGAAGTCACGCAACAAATATTGTGCCTGAAGAACGAGCTAATACGTGGCTCCTTAATTCTTATTTTCTGTTTGTATTGCATTATTTTTTTATGCTTTGCTTCACAAAAGCTTAAGAAGAAAATTCTGCAGTTTTGTTTGCAAAAACATTTTTTTCTATAATATGAAAATGCAAAAATTGTTTGCAAAAACAGTTTTTTCTATAATGTATTATTAAATTTTTGGACAGAGCAGGAAAGAGGAAGATGATATAAGGTTTGGTGAGTCGAAAATGTATCTTTATAATTTAAATATTGTTGTAACCAATTCCAGATATGTTTTGAAAGGTTATAATGAAGTATGGGAAAGAGGATGGATCTAAGCGCATTTGATCGTGGTCAAATTGTTGTGGCCCGATGAATGGGTCACTCCATCTCGGAAGTCGTGCTGGCACTGAGATTTTCACGAGCCACTGTGTCACGGGTGCACCTTGAGTACATTGAATCCGGTAAACCCATCCCTGCAAGGGCCAACTACCGTGGACAAAAGCGTGTGGATGAGCGGAGTCATCGTCTGCAAGCTCGCATTGTAACAGGGGATAGACGGGCTGCAGTGCAAAAATCACTCGGCAATTTAACGCTGGTGCACAAAAACGGTTAAGCAGTTACACCATCAAGAACCATCTTCTCGGTATGGTTAATAGAAGCCATCGTCTAACCAGGGTACCGCTGCTGACCGCACATCACAGGGTGCAAAGATTAGCATGGACACGGGAACATCGCCACTGGACCCTAGACATGTGGGAAAATGTTGCCTGGACTGATGAATAGAGATTCACGTTGGTACATGCGGTTGGCAGGATACGAGTACGCCGCAAACGACATGAAGCAGTGGATCCTTCTTGCCAGCAGGGTACTCTTCATGCTGGTGGGAGTGGCATTCTCGTCTGGGCACTGTTTACGTGGACTGAAATCGGACCCCTGGTACGAGTGACATCGTCCCTCACAGGTCAACGTTACCATGATATCCTGGACGACCATTTGTTCCCGTTTGTGCGTCTTCAACATCCCACTGGGGACTTCATTCTGCAACAAGACAACGCACCGTGCCATCGCTCCCGAATTATATCCGAATGGTTGGATGAACACTCCACCGACGTGACCGCACTTCCTTGGCCAGCTAGGTCACCTGACTTCAATCTCATCGAGCACTTCTGGGATGCCATCGAGAGAGATGTTCGAGGCTCTGAGACCCCTCCATCAAATCTTCGTGAACCCTGGGAGTTTGTTCAGGGGTCGTGGATCCCTATTTCTTTCCAACGCTTCCGGGGTCTTGTCGAGTCCACGCCGAGACGAATCGCCGCCGTCATCAGGACGAAAGATGGTGCTACACGTTACTAGACAGGCATCTCTAATTCAATTGCTCTCCAGTGTATATCTGTACGTCTTATGTTGGGCCGGTTCTCGGGTTGTTGTTTTTTTCTTCAAAGAATTTTTGAAGTTGGAACTTCATCCTCTTCCGATCCTACTTCTACGAATGGATGGCGGCTTGGTACTACACTATGCGCTGTCTTTTTTGTTTACTGTTTTCAGTTTTCTCTCTCTGCTAAACCTACGTATACGCATTTCACATGGACTATCGTTGTATTGAGCGATACCCCCGCTATTCCTGTTTTGTTTTCAAACAGGGATTATTGATACCAGAAGAGAAGTTCTTATATCCAGCGTGTTGCTTTCCCAAGCGTTTTACAAAACCCCCTTCATAAACATACGAACGTATGTCGATGCAACCACTTGTTGGTACGTAGGCTACGTGATGAGAACGTTAGTTCGAAATCATATGGTAGTGGGGTAATTCCATTTCAAGTGATCCAACAGAGCTTAATTAACGACATCATAAGTTGCACAATCCCATTTAAGGCGATCAGGGACAGACTCAAAGTAGATGCTCAAAGTGGCGGCCACGGGTGCCGTTGCACAATTCACACCGGCGAATGAAAGACTGGAGCACCCTCTAGTAGACTCCTGGTGTCGTGTTTATCCTGTCCGCTGCAACAACGATTATCGTGACGAGATCTTTCACGGAATCCACAGGCGTCTCGTTTACAAATGATTTCATGTGCCCCCAGAAGAAGTCCAGTGGGTTTAAGTCCGGTGAGCGTGGAGGCCATGCCACAGGTCCGCCAAGTCCAATCCATCGTACGGGATATGTGGCATTCAGGAAGTGTTTACTGCACCTTGATAAGCCAATCACCTACAACTGTCGATGCTCTGTCTTTTCTCTGGCACTTGAAGAATATTCGTGCAATTTGATACTTTGGGAATAAACGAGGAGCAAGCCATCGTTGCACGATATATGAAGACAAATCTTCAGAGATGAATAATTTAAAAACATTTATTTACAGTTAAAATAAATGAAATAAAATGACCACATGAGGTCTTTCGACTACCACTTTGGCGTCATCATCAGATCTTTGACAAAGGGTGGAACGGAGACCGGCATTAAATAAAGTAAATACGTAACACGTGACCAGTGCTATTGCGTAGAGTGATTTACATAAAGAGTCATATATTTATAACATCCCGAATCGAGTTTTGTCCATGAGGGATCCGTAACCTCCTAGTTTGTGATATATAACTAGACAAATTATCATTACAGCAAACGGTAGTGTTAGCTATAATATGTAAGCTTTCGCACAACAGTAAGGAATTATTATTAGTTGCTTTTTGCAGTATAGCTGCGTCCTTTCATTGTGGATAATGTTGTCTTTCCTGAATACAACGGGCTAAAGCCGTAGTTAACTTACCATTTTTCAGATCATACTTGTGTTCATTCATTCTAGTCTTTAATGTCCTCCTGGTAGAAACGATATATAACTTTTTAGTTTGCGATGTGTCATGGGGAAATAGAGGAATGGGAAAAATTCCGTGCATGTTTTCCACACTCACCTTGTCACGATCACTCCTGATTAGATGCAAGAGATTAAGAGTCTTTGAGCGAAAGTCAATGTCATGATGTCTGCACAGGTTCTTTAACACCGGAATTAAACTTGGGTGGTAGGTGAGTGAAGCTACGTACCTCCAGGGGTGGTTCGTCATTAGGGGCCAGAGGGGTCTGGCCCCACCTAAAAATTTCTATTTTTAGAAATATATATATATATATATTTTTTTTTTTTTTTTTTTTTTTGCTCTGATTCTTATTCTCTCTCTTAAATACATGGTGATAAACATTTCCCTTCAAAAACCATTACTAAAGGGAAAAGTTTCCTTCAAAAACGAAAAACTATTTCCTGAGGAAAGAGATCACGTTTAGAGTGTGAGGTTATTGGGGCCAGCTCCAACAGGCCCCAGTAACAGCACTACGCAAGCGAAGAGGAGACGATTTCCTCCCAGTCTCTTTCAGTATGACGACCTACATACAACACTGCCTTAACGAGTGTGCAAAAAAAGCTGTGGGGCAAAATCTATCTGACCCCGCGGTAATTTGATTGGCCAGGAGAGTATCCATTTCCTTAACGCCGTGGGTTGACAGAGAAGCTTGCCCCGACCAAGCTCAAAGTTCAGTTAGTTGTTTTTTCTGTGTGTCTCTCTCGGTGATGTGTTGTTTCTTTGTGTCGTGACTATTTTGCTTGTCGAGTACAATGAATGGAGTGGATATTTTGTTAAAATCTCCGTTCTTTGCTTTAAATCTCGAAGAAAAGCTTCACTTAAAAAACTCAGTGCTTACCACCCCAAGAATTTTTTCTTTGAGCTTCACTTAAAAAAACGCAGTGCTCATCAGCCCAAGAATTTGAGTCGAAAAGCTTCACTTAAAAAAACTCGGTGCTTATCAGCCCAAGAATTTGAGTTTCCAAGAGTATGAAGTTTACAAAGCACTTTGCAAAACTAATTTCAGTTTTAACAGAGGATTTTCTATGTTAAAAATAAACAAATAAATGAGAAAACCTGTAAGTATTATTTGCACATGAGTACATATATGCTTTTAGGTTTCACAAGTTCTTTAAAAAAAAAGGTTAAACCTTTCAAATAATGCAAAATGTAGTATTGTACTCATTCTATATGGGACGAAATTCATGAAACATTCCCTCCCTGCATATATTTGGAGTTATTATTTTTTCACTACATTTTTTTATCCTGTGAATCCTGTGATTATTCCTCAGTTGAGAAATCTGAAGAAACACAAAGCACAACTAACATAAATTAATGCTCATATGTTGTAAGGTAAAAATTTCATTTAAGGAGTATTAACATTTTTCTGTCAAGAATTATGTATTCTATTCCGAGGAAATTTTTTTCGTGTGCAATACAATAGTTGACACATTCCTGCTTGATTTGGGCATTATTGTGAGTCAAGGGGGTAAACAGAGGCAGAGTAAAGGAATCTTAGGGGTAGGGTGGGGGTCTGAATAGTTTGCCTAATAATGATAGTTTTTTTTATTTCATTGTTTGACTTCGGCTACTGGCCCCTCCTGTTTCAGTTGCCACGAGCCACCACTGCGTACCTCCTTTTTTGGGATATCACGAATTAAGGAGCATTTTCGTGAGAACAGGTTTTTATTGTAGAGTCTGGCTACAGTAGTACTATTGAAACCAAAAAAGGAGGTCAGTTGTTTGATCTTTTAAAAGTTCAGAACATCTGAGAGCGTCATTCGAGTAATGAGTTATTGCCCGTCTAACCATAAACGAAATTGAGGCTGACTCATAGTTACTCGGGTGAAAAGAGTCCTTAGTCATCATCGTAGGCCAAGAGGTTGGTTTACGATAAACTGTAAAGCTGAGTTCATGGGTAACAGGATTGCTTATTAAGCTAAAATCCAGATATGGCAAATTGTAGTTTTCTTCACACTCCACTGTAAAGGATATGGTAGGATATTTTAGTGACATATGATCTTGGACGTTTTGTTAGCGTTGGAACGTTTTGTCAGCGGCTACCATGATCCCGGAAAACAATTAGCTCATCCTAAGAGTGAGGCCAAATAATTAAAACGTCACCAACGTACCTTAAATACAGAAGTGGCTTGTATCTGCAAGTCTCCAAGGCGGAATTTTCGAGATGCTGGAGAAAAATCTCGGCTAGACATGCTGACAGGGGGTAGCACTTGGCGGCCCCCTGTGTTTGTCTATATATCACATCCTGGAAACGAAAGTAAGTACGTTGATGAACAAGTTTTAATGCGGAGATAACAAAATCGGATAAGTCCGGAGCCAAGCCAGAGTTTATAACTTTTTGACGGATAAGCATGTGAGTCTCAGCAATAGGTACGTTATGATACAACGAAACCACATCCAAAAAGATTAAAAAGAAAGGAGTATTACCCAAATTTGTGGCCTGTATCCGGTCAAGAGCTTGCGTCGAATTCTGTACAGAGTAAGGGGCAAGAAATTTGGACAGAGCTCTTTCAAGGGGTCTCGTGGGACTAGCGTATCCCGAGACCAAGGGGCGAATCGGGTTGCCAGCTTTGTGGCTCTTCACCTTCCCAAAAAGTTCAGGAACACGGATGCCAAATGTAGGCTGCAAACACAATAAAATTTCAGGGGGAAAGGCTGAGTGATTTTTAAGTCTGCTAATAGCGGATTGTGTAGCGGGTGTCGCATCTGAATTAACAACCCGAGTGCGGAGCTTACCAATGGCCTCACGCCCCTTGGAAATATAATCAGCCTTTTCAAAAATAACAAGTTGGGACGTTTTGTCAGCGGCTACTATTGCTAATGAAGGGTTAGCTTTAAGATTTTTAAGTTGCTGATGCTTTTCCGTCCATTCGTAATGGCGAGAAAAGTGATCCTCTTTTTTAACCGTTTCAGGTATTTGGTCTCACTCTTACGATAAGCTAATTGTTTTTCTGGATCATATGTCACTAAAATATCCTACCATATCCTTTACAGTAAAGTGTGAAGAAAACTACACCTCGCCATATCTGGATTTTTAGCTTCATACGCAATCCTGTTATCCATCAACTCAGCTTTACAGTTTATCTTAAACCAACCTCTTCGCCTACGATGATACCTAAGGACTCTTTTCACCCGATTAACTATGAGTCAGCCTCAATTTCGTTTATGGTTAGACGGGCAATAACTCATTGCTCGAATGATACTCTCAGATGTTCTGAACTTTTAAAGATCAAACAACTGACCTCCTTTTTGGTTTCAATAGTACTACTGTAGCCAGACTCTACAATAAAAACCTGTTCTCACGGGAATTCTCCTTAATTCCTGATACCCCAAAAAGGAGGTACGTAGGTTCACTCGACTACCACCCAAGTTTAACTCCGGTGTTAAAGAACCTGTGCAGACGTCATGACATTGACTTTGGCTCAAAGGCTCTTAATCTCTTGCATCTAATCAGGAGTGATCGTGACAAGGTGAGTGTGGAAAACATGCACGGAATTTTTCATATTCCTCTATTTCCCCATCACCCATCGCAAACTAAAAAAATTATATATCGGTTCTACCAGGAGGACATTAAAGACTAGAATGAATGAACACAAGTCATCATCATCATCATTGTCAACCATTATCAATCCACTGCTGGACGAAGGTCTCCCCAAGTTTCCTCCACAACGGTCTGCCTTGTGCCAGTCTCCTCCATGTCACTCCCGCATACTTTCGAATTTCATCCACCCATCTCCCATGTGGTCTTCTTCTGGGTCTTTTCCTGTCCCTTGGAATCCAATCTAAAATTTCGGCTGTCCATCGATGGTCTGTCCTTCTGGCAGTATGTCCAGCCCATTGCCATTTCAGGGATTTAACTCTGATCATGATGTCTTAAACTCTTGTCATTTTTCGGATCCACGTGTTCCTCTTCTTATCTCTTCTTATCTCTCCTGGTTACACCAAGCATGCACCTGTCCATGCTGCTTTGAGTTGTCTGCAGCCTTTGTATGTCTCTTTTAGCTAAGGTCCACGTCTCTGCACCATACGTAAGCACTGGAAGGATGCATTGATCAAACACTTTTCTTTTAAGACATAATGGCATATTGCTCTTGAAAATTATGCTGTTTCTTCCAAAAGCTCTCCAGGCAAGTTTTGTACGCCGATTGATTTCTTCACCAATGTGACCCTCACTTGATATCTGCTGTCCAAGATAAACGTACGTGTCTGTTATCTCCAGCTTTTCTCCATCAATTGATAAATCTTCATTTCTTGTAAAAGCATTGTACATCACTTTTGTCTTCTGAAAGTTCATTTTTAATCCCACTTCTTTACTCTTGTCAGCAAGTTGCTGGATCATACTCTGTAGCTCTGATGGGGTAGTTGCAAAAATGACTATGTCATCAGCAAAACGAAGGTGGGTTAGATAATCTCCATTAATCTTTATCCCTTTGTTTTCCCAGTTCAGTGATTGAAAGACATTTTCCAATGTGGCATTAAAGAGCTTCGGAGATATGGTGTCACCTTGTCTCACTCCTTTTCCAATTTTTATGTGTGTTGTATTTTCAAACAGCCGAATCTTTGCACTTGCATTTTCATAGATGTTATTAATAATATTAATGTATGCATCTTCAATACCGCAGGATTTCAGAGCCATTGCAACTGCTGATGGTTTCACCGAATCAAAGGCTTTTTCATAATCGATAAAAGCCATGCACAATGGAAGTTCATATTCCCTCGCTCTTTCAATTAGTTCTCTCAGTACGTGGATATGATCTATTGTGCTGTAGCCACTCCTGAATCCAGCTTGTTCTCTCGGTTGAGCCATGTCCAGTGTCACCTTCAAGCGGTGTGAAAGAACTTTAGTGAAGATTTTATAAACCACTGATAGGAGGCTGATAGGTCTGTAGTTCCCGAGATCCTCAATGTCACCTTTTTTATGTAGCAAGATCATTGTAGCGTTGTTCCAATCCTCAGGAATTTTCCCTTCATTAAGGCATCGAGTGAAAATTTGGGCGAGTACTGTTTCGATTTCTCCACTTGCTTCTTGTATGATGTCTACAGTAATTCCATCTTCTCCTAGAGCTTTTCCCCGCTTCATGTTCTTGATTGCATGTGCAACTTCTGCTGGAAGGACTGGAAGAACTCTGGTACTGGTACCTTTCATGATGTCTGGAGTACATGTATCATCCCTTTCATATAATTTGGAGTAGAAATCTTTCACTCTTGTCATAATTTCGCCTCTATTTCTTGTTACAGAACCATCTTCTTTTCTCAGTGCCATAATCTGTTTTTTCCCCTTACTGAGATGTCCCTTTGCTATCTTTAGGCTTTGGTTGTTTTCAATTGCTTTCCTTACCAGTTCACAGTTGAATTTCCTTACGTCTTCAGTGATACTTTTTCGTACTGTCTTGCATAGCTCTATATATTCCACTTTGGAAGTCACATCTTCTTTAGTTGTCCTCATCACTCTTCTTTTTTGCATCAACATTTTGGTTTTTCCTGATAATTTGTTCACATGCAATTTGTTCTTAGACCCAGCTAATTTTGTTGCTGTTTCCATAAGAGCTTTGGTTACTTTCCTGTTAACTTCAGAAATATCTACTTCTTCCGATGTAAGGCCTTCTAAAGCAGAGAATCTGTTCTTCAGTTCCAATTTGAAGGTATTATAATGTTTTTTAAGGTTGGTTATGTCAATACATTTTGTTTGTCTTATGAGCTTGCTACGTTCGAGTTTAGTGTTGAGGTGCATCTTACATCTCACCAATCTATGGTCACTGCCTGTGTTGAACTTGTTTAGCACACTGCAGTCTTCTATGACGAATTTTTTGTTACACATAATAAAATCAATTTCACTTGTCGTCCCATTTGGATGTCTCCATGTCCATTTCCTGTGTGGCTTTTTCTTGAAAAAGGAGTTCAAGATGAAAAACCCTTCTGCCTCTGCAAACTCTACGAGAGTATTTCCACGCTGGTTTCTGTTGCCGTGACCGAATTTACCTACTGAAGTTTCATTCTGTTGCCGTTGCCCTATTTTTGCATTGAAATCTCCCATAATTATCTTCAAGTGCTGCTTACCTTTATTATTTAGATCACGAATTTCCTCATAAAATTCTTCAATTTCTTCTTCAGCATGACTTGTGGTGGGTGCATAAGTTTGAATAATCTGAGCCTGGTATCTTCTCGAGAGTTGGATAACGAGTCGTGAAGCTCTGTCAGAGGAACTTTCAACTTCTACAACTTTATCCTTCAGTTTCTTGTTTATTATAAATCCAACACCACTAGTTCTGCCAGTATCTGTCCCACGATAGTAGAAGAGATGTCCACTTTTCAGTTCGATGAGATCTTCTCCTTTTCTCCTTACCTCACTTAGCCCGACGATGTCCCACTTGATCCTTTGTAGTTCCTCTTCCAATTCAAGAAGCCTTGAATCAGAAGATAGGGAGCGTCCGTTATACGTCGCCAAGGTCAGCATCAGATGGCAGCCTAGTCCGGTCCTCCGGGGATTCTTAGCACCCTCTGCCTTCATGTCGCACTGGCCGCTGCCTTGGCCAGGTACATTCCAGCTGCCGGAGACTGAGGGCCAAGATTTAAGTTGTGGAGTCATTTTGGAGGGGTTTGGCCATAACTCACCACGCTGGCCAAGCGGGTTGGTGAGTGTGGGATAGCATTTCCTCTAATCCCGATGGTATAGTTATACCGCTATTGGCGGTCGTCAGAGCCAATTTAGTGGGAACAGGATGTACCACGAGAAGGCGGGGTTGACATTTGTCAAGGAGAGGCTGTGATGTTACGCATCACCTGACCTTACATCCCGAACACAAGTATGATCTGAAAAATGGTAAGTTAACTACGGCTTTAGCCCTTTGTGTTCAGGAAAGACAACATTCTCCACAATGGAACGACGCAGCTATACTGCAAAAAGCAACTAATAATAATTCCTTACTGTTGTGCGAAAGCTTACATATTATAGCTAACACTACCGTTTGCTGTAATGATAATTTGTCTAGTTATATATCACAAACTAGGAGGTCACGGATCCCTCATGGACAAAACTCGATTCGGGATGTTATGAATATATGACTCTTTATGTAAATCACTCTACGCAATTGTACTGGTCACGTGTTACGTATTTACTTTATTTAATGCCGGTCTCCGTTCCACCCTTTGTCAAAGATCTGATGATGACGCCAAAGTGGTAGTCGAAAGACCTCATGTGGTCATTTTATTTCATTTATTTTAACTGTAAATAAATGTTTTTAAATTATTCATCTCTGAAGATTTGTCTTCATATATCGTGCAACGATGGCTTGCTCCTCGTTTATTCCCAAAGTATCAAATTGCACGAATATTCTTCAAGTGCCAGAGAAAAGACAGAGCATCGACAGTTGTAGGTGATTGGCTTATCAAGGTGCAGTAAACACTTCCTGAATGCCACATATCCCGTACGATGGATTGGACTTGGCGGACCTGTGGCAAGGCCTCCACGCTCACATGACTTAAACCCACTGGACTTCTTCTGGGGGCACATGAAATCATTTGTAAACGAGACGCCTGTGGACTCCGTGAAAGATCTCGTCACGATAATCGTTGTTGCAGCGGACAGGATAAACACGACACCAGGAGTCTTCTAGAGGGTGCGCCAGTCTTTCATTCGCCGGTGTGAATTGTGCAACGGCACCCGTGGCCGCCACTTTGAGCATCTACTTTGAGTCTGTCCCTGATCGCCTTAAATGGGATTGTGCAACTTATGATGTCGTTGATTAAATGATCAAGCAAGCTCTGTTGGATCACTTGAAATGGAATTACCCCACTACCATATGATTTCGAACTAACGTTCTCATCACGTAGCCTACGTACCAACAAGTGGTTGCATCGACATACGTCCGTATGTTTATGAAGGGTGGGTTTGTAAAACGCTTGGGAAAGCAACACGCTGGATAGAAGAACTTCTCTTCTGGTATCAATAATCCCTGTTTGAAAACAAAACAGGAATAGCGGGGGTATCGCTCAATGCAACGATAGTCCATGTGAAATGCGTATAAGTAGGTTTAGCAGAGAGAGAAAACTGAAAACAGTAAACAAAAAAGACAGCGCATAGTGTAGTACCAAGCCGCCATCCATTCGTAGAAGTAGGATCGGAAGAGGATGAAGTTCCAACTTCAAAAATTCTTTGAAGAAAAAAACAACAACCCGAGAACCGGCCCAACATAAGACGTACAGATATACACTGGAGAGCAATTGAATTAGAGATGCCTGTCTAGTAACGTGTAGCACCATCTTTCGTCCTGATGACGGCGGCGATTCGTCTCGGCGTGAACTCGACAAGACACCAGAAGCGTTGGAAAGCCATAGGGATCCACGACTCCTGAACAAACTCCCACAGTTTAGGAAGATTTGACGGAGGGGGCTCAGAGCCTCGAACATCTCTCTCGATGGCATCCCAGATGTGCTCGATGAGATTGAGGTCAGGTGACCTAGCTGGCCAAGGAAGCGAGGTCACGTCGGTGGAGTGTTCATCCAACCATTCGGATAAAATTCGGGAGCGATGGCACGGTGCGTTGTCTTGTTGCAGGATGAGGTCCCCAGTGGGATGTTGAAGACGCACAAACGGGAACAAATGGTCGTCCAGGATATCATGGTAACGTTGAATTGTGAGGGACGATGTCACTCGTACCAGGGGTCCGATTTCAGTCCACGTAAACAGTCCCCAGACGAGAATGCCACCCTCACCAGCGCGAAGAGTACCCTGCTGGCAAGAAGGATCCATTGGTTCATGTCGTTTGCGGCGTACTCGTATCCTGCCAACCGCATGTACCAACGTGAATCTCGACTCATCAGTCCATGCAACATTTTCCCACATGTCTAGGGTCCAGTTGCGATGTCCCCGTGTCCATGCTAATCTTTGCACCCTGTAATGTGCGGTCAGCAGCGGTACCCTGGTGGGACGATGGCTTCTATTACCCATAGCGAGAAGATGGTACTTGATGGTGTAACTGCTTAACCGTTTTCGTGCACCAGCGTTAAATTGCGGAGTGATTTTTTGCACTGCAGCCCGTCTATCCCCTGTTACAATGCGAGCTTGCCGACGATGACCCCACTCATCCACACGATGGTAGTTGGCCCTTGCAGGGATGGTTTTACCGGATTCAATGTACTCAAGGTGCACCCGTGACACAGTGGCGCGTGAAAATCTCAGTGCCAGCACGACTTCCGAGATGGAGTGACCCATTCATCGGGCCACAACAATTTGACCACGATCAAATGCGCTTAGATCCATCGTCTTACCCATACTTGATTGTAACTTTTCAAAACATATCTGGAATTGATTACAACAATATTTAAATTATAAAGATACATTTTCCACTCACCAAACATTATATCATCTTCCTCTTTCCTGCTCTGTTCAAAAATTTAATAATACATTATAGAAAAAAAACTGTATTAGCAAAAAATTTTTGCATTTTTGCATTATAGAAAAAAATGTTTTTGCAAACATAACTACAGAATTTTCTTCTTTAGTTTTTGTGAAGCGAAGCATTAAAAAATAATGTAATACAAACAGAAAATAAGAATTAAGGAGCCACGTATTAGCTCGTTCTTCAGGCACAATATTTGTTTCGTGATTTCTGCTAACTCACTTTGGGAGGATATCGTCAAGACGTAGATTCCCGCCCATGTTGTGCAAAGGTCTAAGGCCTGATTCCCGACCATTCGTTCGAGATGGGTCCGGATTCGAATCCTGGGAGTAGGTTATTGTGGTTGTATTTGTCTTACAGCACTGGCTTCTTTACCCCTTCTCTGAAACCAGTGGAACTAAATCAGGGACGGACAAATGCCCATCGAATTGTTCACGGTGGTGGTTAAACTCCAAGCAAAAAAAGGGGGGGGGAGAAGAAAAGAAAGAGAAATGTTTAGTTTCAAAGCTTATCAGAGCTTAGCTTTTTGACTATATGGAAAAGTAAGAAAAATTTTGTTTCTTTAATTTATACCTCATGTCCGGCTCTTACTAAAGGGCGACGCATGAAAGGCTGTTAAAGAATTGTTTAGGAATCTATTAATCTCTTACCTAATTTTTCCATTTAAACACACATTCATTCATCCTTTTAGTAAATTAAGACATTTAGTGGATACTTTTATCATTATAATTATTATAATTATTATTAGAGGATCCTTTAATAATTGTCATTTTCTCTTACTTCCAGACAGAGCAGGCAACCAGCTGATTTTTGGGCGCCTGCACAAGAATTTCCGCTTGTTGCAGTAAGTATACAATATATTTAGGAATCACGTTTTTGAACACTCCACATGTACTTAGTAAGAGGTTTTTGTTAAAGGCATTTCAGATAAAAAAAATGGCAAGAAATTGGAGTAAACAAATAACATTTCTTTTAGTCCAGTTTTTCTTTAATTAAATTATTACAAATTAATTATTTTTCTGTATGATTTGCCATAATAGTTAGATATTTGACTGAATATATATCATAGTCATCATCATCATTGTCAACCATTATCAGTGAACTGCTGGACAAAGGTTTCCTCCACAACGGTCTGTCTTGTGCCAGTCTCCTCCATGTCACTCCAGCATATTTACGAATTTCATCCACCCATCTTCCATGTGGTCTTCTCTGGGTCTGTTGCTGTCCCTTGGAATCCTAGTAGAAGTGATTACTAAATTATTAAAATACTACTGAGGCAGCGTCATTTTCTTGTAGGACTTCCGTCCACAGGTAGTAGAGTTTAGGTCCCAGCCACCTACAGCGAGATCGCCTTTTGGGCAGGACACAGAAACGGAAGGAATGAGAGCAAGTCTAGCGACTTTTTGACAGAACAGTTTGTAGTGAGATTAGAGTACAGTAGATGGCGCCACCGTACAAGTACGATATTGCACATAGATGGGTGAGAGAATTTCAGGGAGGACATAGGAAAGGATACCCATTTAACCAGTGGGTCCAGCCTGGAGGCCGTCACTTTACGTGCTCGTCCGATGCACGGCGGATATTCAGCGATTGTTAGTAAATCACACCATCTCTGAAAGATCAGCCCAGGTTAGAACCTGGGGACCCAGCATCGTTAGCCTGAAACACTAACCACTAAGCCATCCGCGGCTCAAAAATACTACTGATATGGTCAAAACTGATTATATAATTATATTTTTGTTTTTCTAATAAAATACTGACAGAATATCGGGAACAAAATTATATGTGTTTAAGATTTTAATTTGTACTATTCAGTTTTATTATATTTAACATTTTTGCTAATAATATTTTAATTTTAAATGCTTCATTCTATTATTTTGTTTAGTATTTTTGTTCCTTTTTTATATATTACTGGTGCTAATACTTTCCATTTTTTAAAAAGTTTTTTGAGCTCCAAACGTTCTAGTTTCAAACTCCGGTATTCTTCTAAGATCACATTTAATAGCTATTTTAATCTGCTCCGTATTTTTTAATTTTTGTTGGTAAGATACGGCATTTCGATTTTTCCATACATTATATTTTATTATTGTTATTAAATAATGAATTGTTAGATTATTAGATTCAGAGCAGTCTAGAGGTACATGGTACAAAATTTGGTCTGCAGTAAATTTACGTCTATAATTTAGGTATTGTTGTAACCAATCCCAGATATGCATTGCAAAATTGCAATCTACAAATAAATGTTGAAAAGTGTCCTCTGAACCACAGTAGTTACAGTTAGGATTAGGTATGAGTTTAATTCTATACAACCATTTTTTTGTCGGGATAATATTGTGCGAAAATTTAAAAAGTAGATCTCTAATATGAGTGCTTAATTTTCTTTTTTGAATGAAGTGTCGAAATACTATGTACCATATTGGATTGCAGTGTATCTTCTAATTTTGTTGGATGTCTTTCGTTTAATGCTAAATACATTTTACATAATTTCTCATATTCTTGTCAGAAATAATTTTTCATTCCGGAAATCAAATTTTCTCCCTAGAAACTGTGCCAACAAAGAATCGATAATTATTGATTGTTATTTTTTGAATATCGAAAAACTGTCGATAATCATAACATCGATAGTTCTCCACCTCTATGTGATGGTCCCTTAGTAGTACGAATTCATTTCCGTGCAAATCGTTTGTTTCTCGGTGGGGTTGCGGCCTTTTGTTTGTTGGGACGGACGGACAGACACGCTGACGACGGACGGAACGTAATTTTGTATCGTACCTGATAGGTGATAGACGTCCCTGAGTAGAAAGAAATAATTTCGGTTCAAATCGGTTGTTTCTCGTTGAGGTTACGTGCTTTTATACTCCCGGATGAATACACAGAGAGACAGACGGCGGACAGTTGAAACTTAATTTTCTCTCGTACGTAATAGGTGTGAGGCGTTCCTGAGCAGAATGAATTCATTGCCGTGCAAATAGGTTGTTTTCGGCGGAGTTACGTTATTTTATACTTCAGAAAGGACGGACAGACAGACTTCGGACGAATGGAACATAATTTCTATCATATCTGATAGGTGTGAAGCCTCCTGCAGTAGAAAGGCGTAATTTCCGTGCTAAACGGTTGTTTCTCGGTGGGATTACGTGCTTTTATACTTCCGGACGGACGGACAAACAGACGACGGTCGGATAGAATGAAATTTTCTATCAAATCTGATAGGTGTGAGGCGTCCTTGAGTAGAAAGGAATCATTTTCGTGCAAATCGGTTATTTCTCTTTAGGGTTTATATATATATATGAAATACGTGGAGATAATGTAAATGGACGATGTCATCACTCTTTCCACGTTATTTTTTAAACAACGCATAGCGACTGAAAAATTGTATTCCGGCACTGCTGGGATCGAACCCCAGAACTCTCGATAACTAGTCGAGTGCGTTCGAATTTACGCTACAGCGCCAACAATTCTCAGCGCCATGCGTGGTTTATCAGTCAGCATCTGACTACACGAATACGTATTGATGGTCTCAGCAACTGAGATGTCGTCATCTGGTGGCATTTAACGCTTTAAATGCCACCAGATGACGACATCTGGTGGCATTTAACCAGATGACATTTAACGCTTTAAATGCCACCAGATGACGACATCTGGTGGCATCTGGTGGCTTTAGGGTTTAGTGCATTTATACTTCCGGACGGACGGACAGACAGGCGGCCGACGGACGGAACGTATTTTTGTAACGTACCTGACAGTGGGATGTGTCCCCCAGTAGAAAGATATAATTTCCGTACAAATCAGTTGTTTCTCGCTATAGTTACGCGCTTTTTATACTTCGGGACAAATGGACATATCGACGGCGGACGGATGGAACGTTATTTTTTAACACAACTGATTGGTGTGAGGCGCACCTGAGTAGAACGAATTAATTTCTCTGCAAATCGGTTGTTTCTCGGTCGAATTATGTGTTTTTATGCTTCCGGACGGACGGACGGACGGAAAGAAAGACTTGGGACATATGGAACGTAATTTTGTATTTTATCTGATAGGTGTGAGGCGTCCCTGAGTCGAAAGAAATAATTTCCGTACAAATCTGTTGTTTCTCTGCGGAGATATTTTTTTTTATTCTTCTGGACAGACAGACAGACAGCGGACGGATGGAACGTAATTCTGTATCGTATCTCATGGGTATCTCGTTCCTCAGTAGAAAGAGACCATTTCCGTGCAAATCGGTTGTTTCTCGTTTGAGTTATGTGTTTTTATGTTTCCGGACGGACGGAGGGACGGACGGAAAGACAGACTTGGTACGGATGGAACGTATTTTTGTATTGTATCTTATTGTTGTGAGGCGTCCCTGAGTCGAAAGAAATAATTTCCGTGCAAATTGGTTGTTTCGTGTCGGAGATATTTTTCTTAATATTCTGGACGGACGGACAGACGGCGGACGGATGGAACGTAATTTTGTATCGTATCTCATGGGTTATTCGTTCCTGAGTGGAAGGAGACCATTTACTTTCAAATCGGTTACTTGTTACCTGTGGCCGTAATAAGTCATTTGTGGACGGACGGACAGACGGCGGACGGAAGGAACGTCATTCTGTATCGTATCTCATGAGTAATTCGTTTCTGAGTAGAAAGATACCATTTGCTTGGAAATCGGTTTCTTACTTGTTAAGAAACATGGTTTTTCGTGTTGCCGTAATCAGTCACATTTCATTTTGTTGATGGTCCCTTAAGAGAACCTATCTTCGTTTCTTAAATGATATTTTTACATTCGCAATTTGTGTACGATCCCCTTAAGGCTACGAGAATGGACGGTCGTTCCTTCCGTGACACGCCGTCCTCCCTATCAATTCAGGCCGCGAAGCTCAGCTGGACCTGCCGGTGAATTACGGCTTGTGAAAGCGGAGCCACACTGTACTGCTGCATGTGTCTGAGTATCCTTCCGCGCTCACCAGTTAGCCAAGCTGGAGGTCGTGCTGCACGGCTAGGCCTAACCTGTTTTGCCGGGATGCTTCCGCCTGAGACCACGGGCAGCCGTGGCAGATGCTTTAGCGGCAGTCACAGCGTCATCGTCGCCGCTGACTGGATTTCGGCGTACCGCATAGAGAGGCAAATTTTACGTAAAACTTTTTCTAAAATAAGTCTATCAATGAACTTTTTTTTTTTATTTTACATCGTTTTTGATTTCAAATAAGATGTACGTCACAGTTTTTTGAAATTTTTCGTCCCTGAATTTTGCACCATAATCTACACGTTAACTAAGTGTCCCATTCTTTTCATAGAGATTTGCAGATCGTGTAAAGCGGGTTAAAGAAAGTAAGCTTCGTGCTGTATTTAAAACTTATATATAAAGGAAAAGACACCGAAAATTCGTTCATCACTAAAGTATTTGCACAAGAAATTCATATTTTTCTTACAATGGAGTGTACGTAAAATTTTTTACCGTAAGTTATTAGACGACAGCTAAATAAAAGAAATGCTTTTCGTATGTTTAAAATCAATGCGCGAATTTTGCTCCGCGGGATACATAATAAAACTTTTTGCTTGTTTTTTCCCATAGCAGCGCACGCCGCACCTAAATGGGCACGCAACGCCACTAAATGTGTATCATCATTTGTGTCTTTTCGAACCTTTGCTCCTCTAATATTGGTATCGTTTTATTCTTTGAAATAAAAACTAAATATAAGTAAACTTTAAAATTATTTACTTCTTGATAAAACTTCTAATTCCTCTGTCGAGCGTACTGTTGTGCACTATATGTGATGACCGCAGTACTTTGAAGAAATTCAAAAGAACAACATCAGTGAACCATGTCTATAACTCGGGGCAAAGCTATCCTGGCAATGAGGCAAAGGCTGCGGTTCCTTTTCACTCCCAGTTACCAGTATTACTCCGCACTAATGGTGTGTAATTAATCGTCACTCGGAAATTTCGGGAGGGAGCTTCTCCCACAGGCCCTCAGGGCTGTCTGTCACCGTGCCCTGAACATATCCCCAGTACTCCCCACCCCCAACTCCCGCGCACGTTATAGACCGCTAGTAACCGGCAGATGCCATTGGAAAAAACCCCAAAAGACAGAAGAGTGTTTTAAAACAACAATCAAGAAGGAGAAACGCGAAATGCCCTCGGAACACTTATCTCGCCATCACCCTTCCGCTAAAGACCCCAAACCCCCTCAGCAATCAATATCCCCTGTGTTGACTCTGACCCAAAGAAGAATGCTGTCACAGAGGACGATCAGTGAGGTCACAAAACACGAACATTTTTTTTTTTTTTTTTAGAAATGCCGCTGAAACTGAGATCTGAATTTTTTAAATGCACATACACACAACGTATTGAACATCTGTGTACTTTTTAAGTGCCCGTTGAAGCTGGAGTACGAGCTCTTAGACTAGAACTATTTTATGCAGTGGAAGTATACACTCTGTAGCCTTCCTTCCATTGCCAGGTTAAGTTTGCCCCGAGATAGACTGCGAATCGTTAGTACGTCCGTGATTTTTCACTATTTTTAGACTCCCCTCTCTCCCCTGTCACATTTTGTTCGATTATTGACACCCCTCCCCCTAAAAAATACGTCCTAACTCCCGCAATTTCCTTTATTTTTGACGACTGCTTTTAGAAGTCCGTTGAGTAACAGAAAGAAAACATCTTTTTTATTATTTAAAGGAATCTTCCATATATTTACACGTTTGCTTCAGAAAATATTTACTATTTAGGCATTAATTTATTCCATAATGCTACCCGAACTTTATCATTCTGAAATAAAGATCTACAAATGAACGCACGCATTCAAGGTTGCAACGCTCACGATTATACCATCTACAAAACACGATAGATTTTTTAGTACAAATACGAGAACTTAATATTAATATTCTGATTTAGCTAAATATCATCAGAAATCTGAAATATTTCATAACTTTTTTTTAACTATTAGCAGAAAAAAGTGAGTAAAATCATGCAATGCATTTATTATGATACGCTTTCCAACATACCAGAAATTATTACTCAAGTTATGAGGATAATGGCTGTGAAATAAATCTCGCTCCTGTGCCCTGACCTTTGACCTTATTTCAATGATATTCAACAACATTGGTTCTGTATACCTTCGGAACAACATACTAAAGTTTTGTCGCAATCGAAGTATTTTTAGTCAAGTTATAACACATACAGGCGATGGAATGGATCCCGCTCTTATGTCCTGACCTTTGACCCCATTTCGTTGATATTAAACAGAATTGGTTGAGCGTATCTCCGGAACAACATGATAACGTTTTGTTGCAATCCAAGCATTTTTACGTAAGTTATGACGCATAAAGGCGATAGAGTGGATCTCAATCCTATGTCCTGACCTTTGACCCCATTTCGTCCATTTTCAATAGGTTTCGTCCCTAGGTTGTCCCCTACCACATACTAACATTTCAATAAAATCGAACCATTTTTACGCGAGTTAGCGTGCGGACAGGCAGATTACCAAAGCTCGAACATATACGCTTCTTCAACATAGGTCGGGATGCGTAAAAAAACAGAAATCGTATGGAAGAAATACCATCTACTTTAATTTTGCAGCTGGACGTCCGAATTACTGAACCTCTCCCTGCCCCTGACGCATTTGGTCCTTTTGGCTGGAACTCTCCACCTGTAATGTCCGACAGCCGTAATGTCTTGATCAGCGTCATGGTTAATTCCCGACAGCTGCAGGACAGTCCGTGGTTATTGCATATGCAGGTCCCTAATGTGACATCTCCTATTCGACCAATGAGAGGCGTTGTTAGGAAAGGTGACTGTAATTTCTTAGGTAAATCTTCAGCGTTCGACCCAGAAATAGTTTTTTAAAGGGAAGATAGATGGCGACACGTTATCGCTGCATAGTTAAGTATATCGTTACATTGTGAAAGTGGCAAAGGAAGTTAATAATATGGATTAAAGGTGGTCCTTAAAAGGACCTTTTTGAATGTTGACTGTGGCATATGTGAGAAATATTTATTTTGAAGGAAGAATTGTCTTTCCTCATGAATATGAAACTGTCTGGCTAGCAGAATAAAAGCAAGAAAAGTTTTATCTGCCAGTGAAGAACTTCAAAGAAATGTTCAGGGAAAAGAAGGCAATTCCGTCGGAATAAATATTCCAGAATATGGTCTGCCAAGTACATTTTGTGGTTCCCCTGTGTTAATTAATGTTTCAGGGGACGCTAATTGCTATGTACTCCTTGTGTATGCGCCCCTGTGATGGGATCAACGAATTTGAGGGAGTGGTTTACCGTTAAATGAGCATAGCCACAGGTTTGAGGATTCCGATATGCAGCCCACTTGTCCGTCATAATGGTTGTTCCTGGCTTGACGCGTTTGATGATGAGAGGCAGCAATGTCTCTACAGATCTGTTGTTATCAGGACAGATCTCCACCCTGAACCGCTTGGTATCTCTTTCAAAGATATCAAGAATCCAGGTGCCCTCGACGAGACGACAACAGTTGTACTTCCGTTTTCAAACTTTGGCTTCATCCACTTCGACGATGATTCCATCACCACCAAGCCTTCCTTTCTCACGTTGCGAGGCTGCCATAAACTCTGAGACTAGTTGTCTGCAATACGAATACCAGTCGCTAACTGTCTCAGTGGATGTGGTAACATTACCATGTGACGCTTCTTCAATCGCCTCATCGTAAGACAATCCTTGGGCGAAACAATACGTCAGAATCATCACTAGATCCATAGGAATGTGAGCATAAAACAACACGTACCAAGTGTACGGGAAGAACACTCGTCATTCACTGAAGCGTGCTTCTTCCGACAGATAAATTGTCCTAAACGATGAGACGCATCGACACATAGAGTCATGAGTTGGCCCTCAGAACATCGTTTAGTGGTGGAAAACAAATCCTGTTCTTTACACCATGAAATAGAGATTTCCTAATCCTTCCCAACTTCATTAAAGAATCTTTTCCAATTCCACACATCAGAGGAGCAGAGATCGAAAAAAAAAATTACGTAACACAGGAGCAGAGATGGAGAACAAAGTGACGTAAGTAGCTACACTATCTACCAACAAGTAATTGGACACCTGTGATAGCAAAGGAAAACGAAGTTTGTTCACCTTCAATAGTTGGCGGAGCCTCCACGAGCGGCGATTAAAGCTGCGACCCTCCGGGAAGTATTCTCAAACAGGCGTTGTACGACGGCTAGCGGTATTTTATTCCACTCGGCTTGGAGAAGACAGGTCAGTTCCTTCACCGATTTCGGACGGTGGGGGCACCCCTTAAGTCGACGCTCCAACTCGTCCCAGAGGTGCTCGATAGGGTTAAGGTCCGGGCTCTGCGCCGGCCAGTCCGTTCGATTAACCCCATTGTCACCATACCAAGCCATGGTGGACCTCGCAACATGACAGGTGGCATTGTCATCCTGAAAGTAACATGGGTCCACCCCGTAAAACTGACACAACGTAGGAAGCGCATGGTCATCCAAAATGGTGCAGTAGGTCTCGGCGTTGAGTCTACCAGGAATTGCGACCAAGGGTCCCGTGCCATACCAGGAGAAACACCCACATAGCATAATTCCACCGCCGCCGAACTTCACAGTTGGCACAATACATTCCGGCAGGATGCGTTCTCCAGGCAGACGCCAAACCCAGACCCTGCCATCCGAACGGTAGAGGGTGAGCCTCGATTCGTCGCTCCAGAGAACCTATTTCCACTGTTCAACGGTCCACTGTCGACGTTCTTTGCACCAAGTTAGCCGAGCAGCGCTATTGGACTTGGTGATCAAAGGCTTGTGGGCGGCAGCACGTCCATGATAACCGAGCAGATGGGCTTCCTTGCGGATATTATTCATCAAAAGAACACTTCCGGATGCCTGTTGAAACTCCTCGCGGATGTGGCCCATCGATTTGGTGCGGTTCTTTCGAATTTCTCTGTCTAGCACCCGTCGGTCTCTAACTCCCAGTTTTGTGGGTCTGCCAGGTCGGGGAACATTCCGACAGTCACCTCCCATCTTCCACTTGCCAATCACGTAGGCTGCTGTCGATTTTGGGTACTTGAACTCGCTGGATATGTCACGTATGGATCGGCCATTTCTGTGATACCCGACGATTACACCTTTCTCGAAATCAGAGAGCTCCGAACTGCGTGGCATCTTGCATGCGACTGGTTGCGTTGTTGTTTCCCACACGATATTTAACGGCGGAGGCCGTGATGTGTATCAGGACCGCATATATCGTCGACTGCAGGGGTGTCCAATTACTTGTTGGTAGATAGAGTATGTAAATAAAGAGAAACTACGAGAAACAACCGATTTGCACGGAATTGATTTCTTTCTTCTCAGGGACGATTCACACTTGCCAGATGTGATAGAAAATTACGTTCCATCCGTCCGCCGTCTGTCTGTCCGTCCGTCCCGAAGAATAAAAGCCCCAACCCCAACGAGAAGCAACCGATTTGCACGGAAATGAATTCGTTCTAGTAAGAGAGGCCTGACACCTATCAGATATGATAGAAAATTACGTTCCATCCGCCCGCCGTCTTTCCGTCCGTTCCAAAGCAGAAAAGCACATCTTTCATCCTCAATTTTTTTATGTAATTCAAGATCTATTTCACAATAAATTCAATAGTTTGGCTTTTTGAAGAGGAAAGAGACTGATTACATTTCCACTGAAAGTGCAGAACCGTAATAGGCCGTTCGTCTTAGAATTTTTATTGATTAATTTGTTCTTTCCTTTTCTTTTTTTTTTTTTTTTTTTTTTTTTTTTTCTGTGCAGTGGTACAAATCATATTACGTACAATGACTTGAAACAACACCATAACAGTGAAACTGATAAAACTGAAACTTATAGCCATAAAATGCACTTCCTGTTACTAGAATTCGTAATAGGTTTTTAGCTGTTTACGCGTGAGAAAGACTCCCGATAGCTGAGTCGCCCGAAGCGCAGTCTGGCTATTCATTCGAGCTGTGTTTGGCTCCTAGTCCCGGGGGAGACATGGATGGTGCAATTGCCCAACGGCACTGGCTCTTAGACTTCCCTGGAGCCAGTGGCCGAAAGTTTGGAACGGGCGACTGCTTGTAGTCCCAAGAGCAGTGCAATATGAAGAGGATGACCAGTAGTGGCAACAACAGATTTTTGATTTTCTGCTATATAAGGAATTGAGAATTAATTAATGCGTGCAACATTTTATCAGCTGCAAACACGATACTTATTACGTTAATCGGGAAACATTTTTCAGTCAGGGACCGTGCATAAATTGCATTTTATACAAAATATCGAATGTGTGAGAGTTTCCCGTGGTTACCATTTTCATGCTGTTTAAAACAAGATGCAACCGTACAATGAGCACAAATATGTAGGGGAAATTTCTTGAGAGGGTATTTCTTTTTTTTAATGCAACTTACAGATGTTTTCCACTTTTACCGTAGTTTATGCACGGTCGAGTCACATTATTGTGACCACCAGCTAATGTCAAGAGTAACCGCCGTGTGCAGGGCGGACAGTAGCTAGACGGGCTGCTGGGAGTGACTCAATGAGGTACTGGAAGATGTTCGCAGGTGCGTGGAGCCAATATGACTGCAGTGCATCTGACAGCTTCTGGAGGGTGCGTGGTCCAGGATCCGTAGAATGAACAACACGATCGGGGTGTTCCCACAAATGCTCAATTGGGTTTTAGTCTGGGGAATTAGGGGGCCAAGGAAGCACTTTGAAGTCCTCGTCGTGCTCTTCAACCACTCTCGGAAATTTCTAGCTGTGTGACACGTCGCATTGTCGTGCTGGAAGATCCCATCCGCCCCAGAGAAGACAATTAGCATGTATGTGTGTACGTGGTCTGCAAGGATGGATTCATAATGAATTCTGTCCATAGTACCTTCCACAGGTATGAGTGGACACAGGGAATGCCACGGAAACATTCCCCAGACCATAACGCTGCCCCTACTAGCTTGTGTTCTTCCAGCAATGGTTGAAGAGTGTTTGTTCTCCGAATTTTCTCGCCTTATACGTCAACGCCCATCCGTTTGATGAAGCACAAAACATGACTCATCGGAGAAGGCAATCCTTTGCCAATCAGTGGAGGTCCAATCCCGATACTGCCGTGAAAATGTAAGCCTCTTCTGCCGATGAACCTTCGTTAGCATAGTGACCATCAGTACGCATCAGAGCCCCATACGAAGCAGGGTTCGTTGAACTGTCGTTTTAGACACGCTTCCGGTTGCCCCTTGGTTCATTCGGCCAGTAAGTTGCTCAACTGTAGCATGTCGATCGGACCTCACGCCCCTTCGAAGCCGACGTTCACCTCTCACATCAATGCTACGTGGTGCTCGGCAGTTTCCACGTCGCTTATTCGCAATGGTGTCATTTCTTCAATCACGATACCCTTTAACCACAGCAGCACACGAACAGTTCACAAAATGCGCTGTTTCAGAAATTCTGCCTCCCTTGGCCTGAAAGCCGGTAATCCCCCTTTTTGCAAATCTGATAAATTGCTCCTTTTATCCATGACAGACAACGAGTGAGATGTTTTCAGAATGCCTGCAGTACACCTTATGATAACAATGTCGATTTGTGCTGTGGCTACTTGTAAGAACCATTACAAAAAAAGCAAAGGTCAGTCAGTGTCTTGTGTACCACACATTTCCTTTCAAAAATCCAGATTTGGTGATGAAATTGCTGAACAAGTGCTATAGCTCAGACTATGGATGTTTTTTTGTTTTTTTTTATTGGAGGTTTAACGACCACCGTGAGCAACTCAATGGGCTATAAGCAGTCGCCCGTCCCTAATTTAGGGTCATTGGTTCCAGGGAAGGGAGAGAGCCAGTGCCGTAAGACAAACACAACATCCAAACTTCACCGGGATTCGAACCCGGACCCCTTTCGGACGAATGATCAGGGGCCATCGCTTAGACCACTGCGCCACCGGGGTGGCACTATGGATGTTGCGAATGCTAGAGTTTGCAGTGAACATTTTCATTCTTCTGATTACGAAGATGATTTTAAAAATCGCCTACTTGGACTCCCGGAGTCAAAAATACTGAAACAAAACGCGATGGCTGTGCTGAATCTGCCGAACTGACAGCAAAACGGACACTGTGCCACTCCACGAAATAACAGAAAGCACAAACGTTATATTTTAAAAGTACTTTCGATCGAATGGATATTTTAAGTCTGAAAAGGGTTTGTGTGCAAGAAACGCAGGATGTCTGTTATGAAGTTGATGAAACATCAGAGAGCATCAGTTGTTCTTCCTGTATCAAAATAACGGAGGAAAATAGATTGCTACTTGAAAATGTTGCATTCCTTAAAAAAGAAATTAAAATTTTAAAATTGGAGAGAACCAAGGAGTTAAAAATGCAAGCTAACGGATGACGGCAGAGAAAATTACGAATGCAATGACTATTGTGGGAAAACAGAGTTCTATAAAGAAAGCCAAAATTGTGGATTTAAAGAATAAAACACTGTTAAAAATGGAAGCACGTATTAAAAGTGTACTTACCATTCAATATATAAGTGCATATATAGCAGTAATTCAGAATGCAAAGGCATCTGATGTTCAACCAAAGTGGCCACTATACAGAAATATGGTGGTATGTAAATTGCGAACTAGAGTGTGTAAATTGCGAACTAAAATCAGTCCCCCATTGAAACTCTATATGTAAATTCCGAACCGACTTCTCAGAACATCTGCTGGAATTACCTAAGCTAGCTCGTCTGTTTTGATTGCTTTGCTTTAGATATATCTTTTGTTGTTCGACAAGTTTTACGATGGAAGTAACGCTCTCGATCTCGGAAAAAGGAAAAGATTTGTTAATCGTAGACGCCTACACTTACAGCAAAATAAAGATATCTTCGTGAATACAATAAATTCAGTACAAATGTACATATACTAAATATGGAACATCACAGAAGAAAAATGAACATGGCCCCTGCGCAAGGATGAAAAACTAGTTTTGTTGTTTTCATGAATAATATGAATTAAGTACAAATGTATATACACTAAATATGGGACATCACAGAAAAAAAAATAACATGGCCCCTGCGCAAGGATGATAAACTAGTTTTGTTGTTTTCGTGAATAAAATGAATTAAGTACAAATGTATATATACTAAATATGGAACATCACAGAGAAAATTAACATGGCCCCTGCGCAAGGATGACAAATTAGTTTTGTTGTTTCCGTAAACACATTGCTTTAAATTGTTTTACATTGTTTCAATCATTATTTTTTCATACTGGTTTATTTTTTTGATATCGTCAGAATGGGCGCAGAAAAGTTAGTTCGCAATTTACACATCGGGTCTAGAAAAGTTGCTTCGCAATTTACACATCAGGCACAGAAAAGTTGGTTCACAATTTACACATCGGGCGCAGAAAAGTTGCTTCGCAATTTACACATCGGGCGCAGAAAAGTTGCTTCGCAATTTACACATCGGGTCTAGAAAAGTTGCTTCGCAATTTACACATCGGGCACAGAAAAGTTGGTTCACAATTTACACATCGGGCGCAGAAAAGTTGCTTCGCGATTTACACATCGGGCGCAGAAAAGTTGCTTCGCAATTTACACATCGGGCGCAGAAAAGTTGGTTCACAATTTACACATCGGGCGCAGAAAAGTTGCTTCGCAATTTACACATCTGGCACAGAAAAGTTGGTTCACAATTTACACATCGGGCGCAGAAAAGTTGCTTCGCAATTTACACATCGGGTCTAGAAAAGTTGCTTCGCAATTTACACATCGTGCGCAGAAAAGTTGCTTCGCAATTTACACATCAGGTCTAGAAAAGTTGCTTCGTGATTTACACATCGGGTCTAGAAAAGTTGCTTCGCAATTTACACATCGGGCGCAGAAAAGTTGCTTCGCAATTTACACATCGGGCACAGAAAAGCTGGTTCACAATTTACCCATTGGGCGCAGAAAAGTTGCTTCGCAATTTACACATCGGGTCTAGAAAAGTTGCTTCGCAATTTACACATCAGGCACAGAAAAGTTGGTTCACAATTTACACATCGGGCGCAGAAAAGTTGCTTCGCAATTTGCACATCGGGCGCAGAAAAGTTGCTTCGCAATTTATACATCGGGTCTAGAAAAGTTGCTTCGCAATTTACACATCGGGCACAGAAAAGTTGGTTCACAATTTACACATCGGGCGCAGAAAAGTTGCTTCGCAATTTACACATCGTGCGCAGAAAAGTTGCTTCGCAATTTACACATCAGGTCTAGAAAAGATGCTTCGTGATTTACACATCGGGTCTAGAAAAGTTGCTTCGCAATTTACACATCGGGCACAGAAAAGTTGGTTCACAATTTACACATCGGGCGCAGAAAAGTTGCTTCGCAATTTACACATAGGGGTCTTGGCTCTTAGTTCGCAATTTACATATCGGGGTTGAGAGTGGTCCGGTTTTAGTTTGCAATTTACACATTCCACAAAAAATATATATTCATTAATTCATAGATTTTTAACAATGGTATACAAATGAATAAGGACATTGTGTTACCGTTCTGGTTCTTTTAAAATTTCGCGCATTAAAGGTTCGTAATTGAAAAGTAGTACTGATTTACGTGAAAACCACACACACACACACACACACACACATACAAAATACTTGTTTAGAAAAACGTCGAACACTCACTACGAAAACACCGCAATAAAAGTTTAAGGAAAAAAGAAGAGAAAAGCATACGAAAATATTTGCAAATCTCTTTCCCTAATCTCGCAAATCAAATATATTGATATGAAAATTTGGGTCTAAATTAATAAATTATAAAAGGGGGATGGGCTCGATAGGCGTGGCTAAATTATGATAGTGTTTCAATTAAATATCTGGCCTATTACAAAATTAATTGGAGAAATTATCACGTTTTAATTGAGGAAGTCTGATAATTCGCTTTAGCTGGGTGGTAGTAAAGGAATGCCCTAGGACCACTCAGTTCAAGACCACTAGGACCACTCAGTTCAGGACCCCTAGGACCACTCAGTTCGGCAATGCAATGGCATCCAGACCCTCCTACATATGCCTTCTTTTAAGCGATTTAAGTCAAAAAGCTTTTAGCAGACGTTCAAATTACGGTTATGGGGGTCGAAGGTCGGTAATGACTCCAGCCTCACAGAGGCGATGACGCTCTGTACGAAAAGGAAGAGGGCAACGCTAAGTTGTTAAAAGAGAAGGAACACGACGAAGCCACTTGACAACGAAAAGAAGCTATTTCAGTCTGCCTCTGTGAAGGGGCAGACTGAAATAGCTTCTTTTCGTAAAAATAAATTCAGTCGGTTTTCGATATCCACAGTGGTAAGACGACCGAGAGAGACAGCACATAGAAAGAATATAGGCGATGGTACCCGTCTCGCAGAGGTAAGACGTAGCGGGTAAGCCTAGCAATAACTAGGTGGCTGTGTAAGACCACAGAAATGTCATATTGAAGGGCGCCAGCAAAATCAAGAGGTAGCTGCCAGAAAGATCGGTTCGTCGGACGTGCTTCACTTGCTGGATATAAAACTCCAGCTAACCTCCCAGCCATAAAGCGCATACATAGCGAGATGTCAGCAGGAAGTTAGGAATGGGAGTCAGTGCTCCAGGTAAAGATCCTCAGCTTCCGGTCCACAGAAGCACTACAACGAAATTCTGAAAGGACTGGCGGAAAGACCGAAAATGAATGGAATGTATACCTGTATGATGTCTCAGAGTTGAAGTATCATGGATTGGAAAGATACCGTTACTGTACAAATCTAGTATTTCTGGAATGAGATAATGTTTTTATGAGCTTAGCGACAGATAGACGATCTGCCGTATGAATAATAATCCTCTGTCGTATGTAATACATGATGCAAACCGGAGTGAAAACAGATGATTCATGTGCACATCGGTTACTTGTGGTGGAGATAGTAGCTTCTGAGATATGTTGGACAGACGGACGACGTATGAAACGTTCTGTTTGGCAGGTCGGAGCTCAGGTATCATAGAGAGGAGAGGTACCATTCTCGTGCAAATCGGTTGTTTCTCAGAGGCAACCGATGTTTTTATTCTCTAGGGCCAAATTCCTTGAAAATATATCTTTTCATACTAAAGAGCCAATTTTCGTGAAAATCGTTTGTTTCTCGGGTAAGATACAAGTTTCCATGCTTCGAGACGGACAGACAGCTTCCGGGTGGAACGTAATTTTCTATTGTACCTGATAGGTGTGGTTGATCCCTGAGTAAAATGAAATGATTTCCGTGCAAATCTGTTATTTCTCGGTGAGGTTACGGGATTTTATACTTCCAGACAAACAGACAGGCGGACTTCGGATGGATGGAACATAATTTTGTATCGTACCTGATAGGTGTGAGGCGACCCCGAATAGAAAGAAATAAATTCCGTGCAAATCGGTTGTTTCCCGATGAGGTTACGGGCTTTTATTCTTCCGGACGGACGGACCGACAGACATAGGACGGATGGAAAGTAATTTTATATTACATCTGACAAGTGTGAGGCGTACCCTAGTAGAAAGAAATCATTTCCGTGCAAATCGATTGTTTTTAGGCGGGGTAGGGTGATTTTATACTTCCGTACGGACGGACAGACAGACTTCGGACAAATGGAACGTAATTTTCAATCATATCTGATAGGTGTGAGGCGTCCCTGAGTAGAAAGGAATCACTTCCGTGCAAAACTGTTGTATCTCGTTGGGGTTACGTGCTTTTATACTTTCGGAAGGACGGACAGACGACGAACGGATGGAACGAAATTTTCTATCATATCTGATAGGTGTGAGGCGTCCCTGAGTTGAACGAATTCATTTCCGTTCAAATCGGTTGTTTCTCGATCGGGTTACGTGTTTTTATTATTCCGGACGGACAGACAGCGGACAGATAGAACGTATTTTTCATAACATCTGATAAGTGTGAGGCGTCCCTAAATAGAAAGAAATCATTTCCGTGCAACTAGGTTGTTTCTCTGTGGGGTTGCGGGCTTTTATTGTTCGGGACGGACAGACTTCTGACGGGTGTAACGTAATTTTCTATCGTATCTGATAAGTGTGAGGCGTCCCTGAGTCGCAAGAAATAATTTCCGTGCAAATCGGTTGTTTATCGGCGGAGATATTTTGTTTTATTCTTCTTCTGGATGGACGGACAGACGGCGGACTGATGGAACGTAATTCTGTGTCGTATCTCATGGGGGATACGTTCCTGAGTAGAAAGAGACCATTTGCGTGCAAATCGGTTGTTTCTTGGTCGAGTTATGTGTTTTTATGCTTCCGGACTGACGGACGGACGGAAAGACAGACTTAGGACGGATGGAACGTAATTTTGTATTGTATCTGATAGGTGTGAGGCGTCCCTGAGTCGAAAGAAATAATTTCCGCGCAAATCGGTTGTTTACCGTCGGAGATATATTTTTCTTCTGGACGGACGAACAGACGGCGGACGCATGGATGGAAGGAACGTAATTCTGTATCGTATCTCATGTGCGATTCGTTCCTGACTAGAAAGTTACCATTTGCGTGCAAATCGGTTGTTTCTTGGTCGAGTTATGTGTTTTTATGCTTCCGGAGGACGGACGGACAGAAAGACAGACTTGGGACGGATGGAACGTAATTTTGTATTGTATCTGATAGGTGTGAGGCGTCCCTGAGTCGAAAGAAATAATTTCCGTGCAAATCGGTTGTGTCTCGGTGAGGTTATGCGCTTTTATACTTTGGGACAAATGGACAGATAAACGGCGGAAGGATGGAACGTTATTTTCTATCATATCTGATTGGTGTGAGGCGTACCTAAGTTGAACGAAATAATTTCCGTGAAAATCGGTTGTTTCTATGTGGAGTTATGCGTTTTTATACTTCCGGACGGACGGACGAACGGAAAGAGAGACTTGGGACGGAAGGAACGTAATTTTGTATTATATCTGATAGGTGTGAGGCGTCCCTGAGTCGAAAGAAATCATTTCCGTTCAAATCGGTTGTTTTTTGGCGGAGCTATTTTTTATTTTTCTTCTGGACGGACGGATGGAACGTAATTCTGCATCTCATGGGTAATTCGTTCCTGAGTAGAAAGAGACCATTTGCATGCAAATCGGTTACTTACTTGTTAAGAAACATGGTTTTTCGTGTGGCCGTAATAAGTGATATTTCAATTTCTTGATGGTCCCTTAAGAGATCTTCACATTTGCAATTTGTTTAAAATCTCCTTAAGCCTGCGAGAGTCGACGGCCGTTCCTTGCGTGAGACGCCGTCCTCCCCAGCACTTCTGGCCGTGAAGCTCAGCTCGATCTGCCGGTGGATTTCAAAGGTGTCTGTATTAGGACATTACCTAATTGGCATTGTTTTTGAAGGGAAATTTTTGGTGTTAGGATTTTAACGCCCACATATATGATACATACATCCAGCTAAAAAAGAAATTTACTGCATATTATAATGTAGTATAATGCCTGGAATTCACAGCAAAGCTGCATAGCAAAATCTACGATTCTTCAGTTAAGATTTATGAGCAAACACAATGTACTCATTCAGATAAGTAAATAGTATGTTTATCTATCTGGTACCGCTATTTCAATGTTAATAAAGAAAAGTTATCCCTTACTAAAAACTTTTATCAAGTTAAAGTAACTCATACAATGTAACAACGACTAAGAAATTTCATTGCAATATAAATCGCAATTATTGACAAAAAAAAAACGTAATATATACAAAACTAAATTTATATAATCAACGATAAAAAAAGGGGTGGGGTGAAATATCCGAACGATGATCACATGAATACAGTTTGACTACACCAATATTTTCCATTTTTATCATCTATGGCTGGTTGTTTTTGATTATTACAATACATCGAGCACTACTTATGCTACATAAAAGGCTGGTAGCCCCGAAGGATGGGGGTTAGACCAACGCCCCTTAAACAAGGCCGCAGCACCAGTTATTGATGTCATCACAGCAAGACCTGGCCTTGACCGCCCTACGTAGTGGACGGGTGCTATTTAACGTGACAGTGATCTCCCTTACTTAGATGCACACGTGTAGAGCATTTGTCATTTTCCATGTAGGACTTCCGTCCACAGGGAGTAGAGTTTAGGTCCCAGCCACCTACAGCGAGATCGCCTTTTGGGCAGGACACAGAAACGGAAGGAATGAGAGCAAGTCTAGCGACTTTTGACAGAACAGTTTGTAGTGAGATTAGAGTACAGTAGATGGCGCCACCGTACAAGTACGATATTGCACATAGATGGGTGAGAGAATTTCAGGGAAGACATAGGAAAGGATACCCATTTAACCAGTGGGTCCAGCTTGGGGGCCGTCACTTTACGTGCTCGTCCGATGCACGGCGGATATTCAGAGATTGTTAGTAAATTACTTAGATGCTTACGAAACTATAACAGTTGAAACTGTTTTTTCCAACTATTTGAAACAGGTATTTGCGATGGTAAGAAAAGGTGCTTGTACTGGGTATATAGAACAAGATCTGTAAACTCAATGTTATAAGTTGTTTTTTTTATTTATTAAATATTTTAGGGGGTATATTTTTCGAGGGCAAGTGATTCAATACGTTGCTTCTATTAATGAAAAACAAATGCAATGAAACTTGTGGGGTTTGTTGAGCAACTCGATTTTAAGCTATTTTGATGACTAAATCAAAACGGAAATTCCGTTTTAATTTTGCCACTTGCACTGGAAAGACACCCCCCCCCCCCCAAAAAAAAAGTTAATAAATAAGACAACCTCTGTGCATTGAGTTTACAGATCTTGTTCAATTTATTCAACACAAATATGTTTTCTTGTTTCTTTAATTTATACTTCATGTCCGACACATGAAGGACTGTTAAGGAATCTATTAGTCTTTTACCTTATTTTTCCATTCAGAAACTCATTCAATCATTCTTTTAGTAAACTAAGATGTTTAATAGATACTTTATTTTAACTTTTTAAATTTTGTTTATCTTTAAGTAAGGATCCTTTAAAAATGTCATTTTCACTTCCACACAGATCAGACAACCAACTGATAGAGTGGGAGCCTGCACAACAGTTTCCGCTTGCAACAGGAACTATGCAATTTATTTAGAAGTCAGCTTTTAGTAAGAGGTTCATGATAAAAGTATTTCAAATTCAAAATTTACGCTAAACAAAATAACTTTTTTAATGAAGAAAATATAGGAAAGTAGTGTAACACGATACTACAGGAAATACGAAAAGATGAAGAAACATAAATGGATTCAATTTTTTTTTATTTTATTAGAGCCAAATGCTTTATTTTTTATTTATAGTATTTGTCATTTTCTTGTAGGACTTTCGTCCCCAGTGAGTAGAGTTTAGGTCCCAGCCACCTACAGCGAGATCGCCTTTTGGGCAGGACATAGAAACGGAAGGAATGAGAGCAAGTCTAGCGACTTTGACAGAACAGTTTTTAGGGAGATTAGAGTACAGTAGATGGCGCCACCGTACAAGTACCACCTTGCACATAGAGGGGTGAGAGAATTTCAGAGGGGGCATAGGAAAGGATACCCATTTAACCAGTGGGTCCAGCCTGGGGGCCGTCACTTAACGTGCTCGTCCGATGCACGGCGGATATTCAGCGATTGTTAGTAAATCACACCATCTCTGAAAGATCAGCCCAGGTTCGAACCTGAGGACCTTGCATTGATAGTCTGACTCGCTAACCACTAAGCCATCCGCGGCTCATTTTATTTTTTTAATTTATGATGTTCCGTAATGATTAAATAATTCACTAACTACATTATAATAGTGTTGAGTAATTGTTTGAATCTTTTTCACATAGCCGAAATCGAAATTAGATTTACATTTGGGCACTCTTGGGCCGCGGGTGGCCGAGTGGGCAACGTTCGTGCCTGCCGCGGAGAGGACCTCAGGTTCGATCCACTAAACCTCTGCCGTGCGTCGGACGGGCACTGGACCCCCGGTAATAAATAAGGGCGTCTTCTTCCCCCTTTCTACTTCGCTTCCGTGTGACTTTCCTATTCGGCTTTCTAGCCCGAATCTCCTAGCTTCCTATTTCAAAGGGTTGTTTAAGACCTGGCCATAAAGGAAGGATATATAGAGAATACATTGGCTGTATTAAGTTGAAACTCGTGACGTCATGAAGTCGACTGCAGCGCACCCGCGACCTAAAACAGAACTACAGGTGATTCACAACTGGGCTTCGCAGGAATCACCGCGAACCACATGACTTTGTCCATTTGAGCTTTGACCTCCGTGCTGCCGTGCAGAGAGGAAGACGACGTTTAGAAAATGTACAGACATAAAAAAAAAGAGCCACCCTCCTTAACTTTCGAACCGTTTGTCGCATGCAAACAAGTAAGGTACCGTTGGAAAGCACTTGAAGGGAACTATTATCTGATGTGAAGAAACATGCTAATTAAGCTAATTAATATGCTAATTAGCTAGCTATCTCCGAATTTTTCCATATAAGAGGTATGTTATTTTACGCGCATTCTATTCAGCACACAATAAAACCCTTAAATTCCAAATTTCATACGAATCGACCAATAAATACGTGTACAGTGAGCTACGGAAAAAAGATGCCGCTAATGCTAAACTGCAAAAAGTAATTTTGATTTGTATAACTTAATCGAGAACAGAAACCGTGATTCCGTGTTGCAACAGTAAAACACAAAGAGGCCCAGATAATATGAGCCTCTATACAAGATCAGAACGGGTATATTTAGGGAACTATAAATTATGAAATATGATCGTAAAAAAATGAAGTATGGCCATATCTGGTTAGTAGTCCATTGAATGCGAAATATCATTAAATGCTTAAATTCAAATTTTCAGCGCGGTAGCATAAAACCTTGCTGAGATATAAGCGAAAACTCAAGTATACATCGATTAAGGGGCCGTGCATAAATAACATATTTCCCTCTACTTACTGTTGAACGGTTTACCCCGCAGTACTAAGAAACACCTAGGAGAAAGTGTTTCTACGTGAAGTTGGTTGAATGAAGCAGCAATGATGTTATACCCTTAAATTCAGAATAGCAGATTTTAATGATGAACATCATAAGTTAATAGTTTTTTGCACATAAATAACTTAACTTACGACATAGTTCGTGCAATCACATATTTAAATTTTTCCTATTGCTCACATACCTGACTCTTGTATATTGTTTAATCCAAAAACGCAAAAAAACAGTTCGTTTCACAAAACGAATGGATCCCGCTCCTATGTTCTGACCTTTGACCCCATTTTGACCGTTTTCTACAGAGTTCGTCCTCAGGTTGTCCCCTACCACATACTAAAATTTCATTGAAATTGAATCATTTTTACTCGAGTAATCGTGCGGTCAGGCAGACAGACAGACAAAGCTGGAGCATATACGCTTCTTCAACTTACGGTTGGAAATCGTAAAAAATCGGATTTCGTAGTTCTGCTCAATTTTCTATTTTGAGACAACGTTTCAGTGATACGCGAATGCCCAGTGCCTCGAGAAAATATAAGGATCGGAAACCAGAAAATTGAAAACAAATTTAACTTGCACAGATTCAGGTTTTCCGTTATTAGAAAAATGCATACTGTTTATTCTCATATTAATTCAAGTTATTAGTACGGATAAATGAAGCTGTTATAAAAGAAATGGCAAGGAAAAATGAACTCCGTCCTTGGATGGACCAAGTTACCGTACAAATCACTGTCAGGGCCTTTGCTCTGTACTCTGCATTCAATTTGTCTGAGGTTCGGGTAAGACGCCAACTTACCAGCATTATCACTGTCCTTGCAGGGAAAGAAACATTCCAGGTGTTTTTTCCCAGATGTAGATACATGGATGCCTCCTCTAACTTTGTTTGCAAATATCTTCGCTATTAATCATCCGATTTGGATGATATTTAGGATTTAAGGGTTTTTCTGTGGGCTAAATGGAATGTGCATAAAATAACATACCCCTTATGGAAAAATAAGGAGATAGCGAGCTAATTAACATGTTAATTAGCATTTTTCTTCGCATCACGAGATAGTTCCTTTCGAGTGCTTTCCAGCGGTACCTTACTTGTCAATCTGCGGCGAGTGGTTCCAAAGTTAACGGGGGTGACTCGTTTTTTTTTTTTTTTTTTTTTATGTCTGTACCTAACATTTTCCGTATTCTTTTTGGTTTGCATCTTCCAGTTTCCTGTAGCATTCTAATAAGTGGTATTATTCTTGCTTATTCCTCACTAATCGTTAACTTTTCCTTTGTAAATTCCATTACTTAGGTTACGTGTTTTTGTTGCACATTTCATTCACGCATACTTTGCCATTGTTTTCTTCATAATATAGCTTTACGTTCATTTCTCATTTGTATTCCGTTGTCATCTGTTTTGATGTCTACGTCTTTGGCTTCAATATCTACGGATATTTCGTTATTGTTATCTTGCCGATGCCTCACTTGGCTTAAATTGGGACAGCAGTTGAGGACAAAGGTCGTGAGGGGGGACGGAAGGGTGGCGTTGAGCAGCTGCACCTCATCACCGCAGCACTGGGCTGGGGTTGCCATAGCAACCATTGCCGACGGGGTGGATCTCGTCACAGTTTGGTTCTGTTTTAGGTCCGTGGAGGCGCCACTTTCTATGGGAGGAGTTTCGATGGGCTCCTATGTCTGTTTCCATTCTATAGATCCTTCCTTTATGAGACCTGGGGTCAGACACTCCCTTCCTAAAATCCTCTACATATGAAATGAAATGAATTTACATTTTCACTTTTCCAATACAATAGAAGAAATATTTTTTAACAAACTGAAACCGATGCTTTGATTATTATCAACAATTAAAAATCAGTTAATTTGTCACTATATTCTAACAAATAACTTGTATACGTATGGTTTTAAAATGTTGTTCTCCACAGTATTCTATTTGTTTTTGAAAGTTTTATGGTACGAGTCTATGTGCTCGTTTATTACGTTGAATTTACTGTCCCTCTTTCCGATTTCTTAAGCGGTCGCTTATACACATGTATACGTGGTCATCATTTTATCACGCAACCAGATGCGTATAGTGTTACAGACAAGACCAGCTTTCATAAATATCACCTGACCATTTAGTTGCTCCCTTCCTGAAACTGCGCCGCCCCTTTAGCATTTATTTGTCACCAGAGGGCGGTACCTTTCGTCGGTCGATATATTGTTTACTTGTACGTTAGGGACAAGTCTTTATTATCGAAAAATGGTATATGTGCAGGTCCGCTGCACTCGGCGAAAAAATAACAAGGAGAAACGTGGGATGAGTCGCGCGACACTGTTTACAAATGAATGGGGCCTCGCCAGCCAAGAAATTATAAACATTAATGTTAAAACTACAGTACATATTCAAGCATAGTTCACAAGGTTTGCATAAATAGACAAAGGTCAAGGACCAGTGATTCGGGTGCAGTAAACAGCCGAACTAATGCAGAAAGACAAAGAATGCAAACAATATGCAGAACATTCTAAAATTATAAACACAATGCAAAGAACAGGGTCACTGTGCACAAATAAGAAAGCAGTGGATAGGGCATGTTGCACATTTTACACAAGTTATAAATAAAAATACAGTCTGCGAACACTACGAAAAAGAGGTTTCGCACAGATCACTGGACACACTTAGGTTAACAGATGTCCATGACCGATAAAGTATGTACATGATGCTGAAATACACACTGTGTATACTAAAAGAAAAGAGATAGCAAATCACAGTGCAAACAAAACTTAAAAACAATGCAAAGCAAAGTCACGGTACACATTGATGAAAGATTTACCATCTAGCGGCATGGCAGATCACAAACTTAAGGGAGAACAACAGGTGCTCTCCACCTACTATGCGAAACAACAAAATAATATGAAATCATGCAATATACGTGCACATACAGGGGCGGTGCTTCCTAGAACACACAAAAAAGGAATGGCAATGGTAGTACTGGAAATTTAAGGATAAAATTCTAGTAGTATACTTCCACACTGCACAGTAAAGGCGAAAAACAGAGAGATACCAATGAAAAGAGACGGTAAATGCACATACAAAAATGCAGAACAATTGCAAGTACAAAAAAAAAAAAAGAAAAAATCAGGTCACCCGAACACAGATAACTCAAGAAAATGACATTCAGGCAATAGTGTAAAAGCAGAAGCATGTACCCATATTCTAACCGGATCGAACGTACCAGTAGAAAATAGAATTTCACAAGAGACCGTCTCGAACTCGCATCAGAAAGCGAACTTGCACAGGAACACCAATGTAATAAAGACATATGTACTGGGTATTTACAGGCAGAGTAGTACAAAAGCGGGAGTACAGGCAGAGTAAGTACAATAGACAAGTCTGCCAATCAGGCAGTCATAGTGTAAACCACATATGAACACAAAGCAGAACGCTAGGTGATTCACAAAACGGCATGATCAAACATAAGAGATACATCCAAGAAAAAAAAGTTCTCAATTTAAAGGGTAAGGGCCCTACATCGGTAGGGAAGACAACACGTGACATTATAGCAAAACATTTGGGGATGAACACCAGGCGAACTCACAATGTCACTAAAGACACTCTCGAGTGAAATTCACTAAAGGAAACGACCTGGCAATTCACACTAGATAGATTTTGGAATCGGAGACAAGAAACCACCCGGCATCCTGAGCCCAGGTTGACCGGAAAGCTGCAAGAGAGCGTGAGGTGGTTGCTCCAGAATATTCAAGGTTGAGATGAGCACGGAAAACCAACCGCGTCGTTTTTGCGGCGACCAAGATGCTTGATGTATTAGCAGTGGTACCGTGGTAAAGATGATAGAGGTATATCACGTGCTTAAGAAGAACGAACAAAAAGAAACAGACATCAGGTACTCGAGACGGTGGATGTTTTGTCAGAAGGAGCCATGAGTACGCAATGAAGGTCAAACTGCGGGTGGAGATGATATCAGCAAGATGGAATGCAGATTGTAGTAACGGGAGCAAAATGCGACAATTGCAGTACATGTGGGCTGTATCACCAACAAAGTCACAAAAAGAGCAAAGAAGTGAAGAGAATAAAGTCATTTCCGAGAGTGTAAGGGACAGGAAGCCGGCGGTGAAGGAAGCGCCAGTGGCTGTTACGCTCTAGCGGTGAGGAGAGATAAGAAAAAAACGCTGACCAGATGACCATGGAAAGAGAGAAAGGAACGTCTGGTATAGGATGGGGAAGAGCAAAAGGTTCACTGAGAGAAAAGTAAAGAGAGGAGATGGAGACTGAATGAATTGGGGCTAAAGAGCCCCGAAAAGGGAGGGAAAAGGGCAAAGAAAGTCTGGGACCAGAAACAGCAAGAAGACCATCCGCGGAGACAAGGGAGGGATAAAGGGACTGGAGTGAGGAACGGAGAAGGGCATATTCATTCACGATAGAGGGGTTAGGATCATGGAGGAGAGGAGTTTCCAGGAAAAGTCTGGAGTTACAATAGAACAGACAGTTAAAAAACCTGAACGGAACCCGTGAGGGAGAAAAATATAAGTTAGGTGAGGGGGATGAATGAGTGAGGAAAAGAAGAGTGTTACATCAAGGAGATCTTGAGTGTTCGAATTAGGTGCTTAGAAGAGGGGAGAGAGCGAAAGAACGCTAGAGCTTCGGAAATGAGAGGAGGAAAGTTAGCTGAAGGAAGAGAAAAGGAATCCATCCGAAGGAAAAGGAGAAAAAAAGGATGGATCGTCAGCTAAGAGAATGACTAGAGAGAGGCGGTGATACGGTGAGCTCGATAATAAAGGTGAACATCAGGAGGCTGAATGCCACCAAGAGTAGCTGGGAGATGAAGAGTTCTGGCCGCTATCCAATGTTTGGAAGGCCATATAACGGAGGTGAAGATGTTGTTGATGTTTTTGAGACGGGCAGAATAAAAGACTGCAGAAATCCAAGGAAACAGGCATTGAGATAGCAGATAACGTTAAGTGATGTCCGCCAGCTAATGATAAGAAGTGAAGGTATGGGTTTAACGCCAGAAGGCTACAGTACGCTGTAGTCGAGGAAGGAGCTGATCCCATGTGGCGGAAATGACAGTAAACGGGTGACCGGTGTGGCACCCCAGAATCATCTGGGTCGAGGAAGACCAAATTGCACCCCATGGAGTATCAGTTCGGCCTACCCATGACCCACCCCATAATCCAGTGCTTTTGACCACATTGAGCGATGCGCCTGAAAGAGCAGCATAACTCTGGTATACAGTCAACAGACTTCCAAACTGATCATTTCTCCGGAGGCAAAACGTGGCATCGTCTGTATAAGCTGAATAAACTAGTTGGCGATGACGTGTACTTGCTACCGGTGGAAGCAATCATACAAGAAGAGACTAACGAGCAGCTAGCAGGAAAGGCTCAAAAGCAACGGGAAAGAGTTGTCCCGAAAGGTGACAACCCTGCCGAGTCCCACGTTGAAAATGAATGGGTGCCGTTGAAAAGGAGACCGTCCGGACATGAAAATGGGCGCCCCGATATAGGCCAAGAAGGAGAGTGACGAAAGGGGCGGGAAAGCCAAAACGAAGGAGAACCGCGGCGTGAGAAATGTTATCGAAAGCTGAGTATTGGTCTAAGTTAAGGAGAGCAAGAGGTTCAGAAAGTTTGCGAGCAAGAAAGGTAAGACTCGAGAGAACGGTAATACTAATACAGATAGACCGACCAGGCACAGTGTATGACTGGTCGGGTGAGATGACGAAAGAAAGAACAGAGTTCAAGAGGTGAGAGAGAATTTTGGTAAAAAATTTATAATCGAGGTTAAGAATTGAGATGGGGCGCCAATTTGTCAGGTCCAGGAGGTCTCCCTTTTCGGCAGGAGGATGACATGGGCTGTGGTAAATTCAGGCGGAAGCGCAGAATAGGAAAGGGCACAGGAAAAACAGGCAGACAGAAATGGTAGGAGTGAAGAAAGAAAAACACGATACAATAAAAATGGTGAACCATCGGGTCACGGAGAGGCATGAGGATTGAGGGAGGCGAACGCCTCCTTAAATTCCCGAAAAGTGAGATGAGCTAGAAGAGAAACACAAAGATGAGTTGGGACCTGAGGGAGACAAGAAAGTACAGGGGTAGAAGAATGGATAGCGTTCTGCGCAAACCGCACAGAATATCTCTGTGAAAAATCTACGAACGTGTGAGCAAATCAATTATTGGTTTGAAGTGACTGAACCATCAGCTAGGCGAAGATATCGGAGAGAAGAAGACACTCGGCGTGTCGATTCCAGACGTGACAACGTATCATAGGACTTTGCCGACGGGGAAATATGGAGAATACCTGTGCCACAAACAGCTTGCTAGGCGAGCGGCTGAAGGTGTGCGTCCAGCTCTGCTTGATAAACAGAATATAACGGATCCGACAGTGGTACAGAAACGAGGATTTGACGAAGATTAGTGATAGCCATCGCGCGGTCATTGGAGCCCGCAAAAGTTAACTGCTGGACCAAAAGCGGGAGGTCATTCTTGATGGTAAGCCACAAGCGAGCAATGCTTGGCGCAGTAGCAATGAGAAGGCGCCTCTCTGCCAGAAACTGCTCAGAATGGAGTCATCGAACGTCCAAGTTCTCCGGAAATAGGGTGGCTCGGGAGAGACACTGATAGTAAGAAGGACCACACAATGATCCCAATAGACAGTCGGAAGATGTTGAGAAATTAACGCTTACGCCCCCTGGTGGTCAAAGTATTCTTTACCAAAAATTCGAAATTATATGCAAAAGATTTTCCATCAGAAGATGTATCCGCTGAAAAAAAAATTTCGGAATCGGAGTTTTAAAAGAAAAGTTATCGGCAAAAATGTAATTTATTTTACGACCCCTAGCGGAAAATCTATGCGTAATTTGAAAAAGAAACTATATCTCAAATACTCTTCCACATAAATGGAAAAGACAGAAAAAAGAATTTTTTCAGTTGAATGTTTAGAAGCAAATATGTGGAATAAAACGTAATTTTTAATTCGACATCATCTGCATTTACGCCCTCTAGCGGCGAAATTGTACATTGTAAAAAAAACGGAAATGAAGGATCATCATTCGCATGTTTCAAGCTTCCGAATGCAAAAAGAATTTTTCAAATCGGACTAATAGTTGTAGAGATACCGTGCGGACGGACGGACGGACAAACCGATAACATAAGCACGACTTTTTTTTACAAGAGACGTGCTAACAAAGAAGGAATTTTTCAAATCGGACTCCTAGAAGTAAAGATATTGACAAATATAAGATAGACATCTACGCCCCCTGGAGGAGAAACTGTGGAATCTTTTAAGAAAAAAATATTCCGAAAAAGTTTATCGATGTGAGTGGCATCAGTCTACGATAGAATTTTTCAATCGATATTTTAGAAGCTCAGATTTTATGGCAAATACATCAGAAGCAAAAATTAACCCTTACGCCGCCTGGGGGCCAAAGTATTCTTTTCCAAAAATTTGAAATATATGCAAAAGATTTGCCAACAGGAGGTGTACAAACGGACGGACTGACTGAAAAACGGACAAACCGGTCACATAAGCACGATCTTTTTTTACAAAAGACGTGCTAAAAACAGGCAAGATTTTTCGAGTCTTAACAAGACTCATTTTCAAGCCAAAGTGCAGCCAAAAGTTGCCTGTTTTTTCGAGTCTTAACACGACTCGAAAAAACAGTTTTTCGAGTCTTAACAAGACTCATTTTCAAGCCAAAGTGCAGCCAAAAGTTGCCTGTTTTTAGCACGTCTTTTGTTAAAAATGATCGTGCTTATGTTATCGGTTTGTCCGTCCGTCCGTCTGTACCCACGGTATCTCGGCAACTATTAGTCCGATTTGAAAAATTCTTTTTGCGTTCGGAAGTTTGAAATATGCGAATGATGATCCTTCATTTCGTATTTTTTTTTACGATGTACAACTTTGCCGCTAGAGAGCGTAAAGGCAGATGATGTCGAATTCAAAATTATGTTTTATTCCACGTATTTGCTTCTAAACATCCGATTAAAAAAATTCTTTTATCTTTCGATTCCATTTATGTCGAAGAGTATTTTAGGTACAGTTTTATTTTTCAAATTACGCATAGATTTTCCGCTACGGGTCGTAAAAGTGAATTACAATTTTTCCGATAGCTCTTCTCCTAAAAACCCCAATTTGAAAAAAATAAATTTTTCAGTGGATACATCTCCTGATGAAAAAATTTTTCCACATAATTTCGAATTTTTGGTAAAGAATACTTTGGCCACCAGGAGGCGTAAGCGTTGATTTTTGCTTCCGATGTATTTGCCATAAAATCTGACCTTCTAAAATATCGATTAAAAAATTCTTTCGTGAAGCGATGCCACTCACATCGATAAACCTTTTCGGAATATTTTCTTCCTAAAATATTCCACAGTTTATCCGCCAGGGGGCGTAGATGTATATCTCGACTTCTAGGAGTCCGATTTGAAAAATTCTTTCTTTGTTGGACAGTGTTTCCAGTGTGACATGTGTTTCATATAATTTCAAATTTTCAAGTAATTCGTAGATTTTCCGCTAGGGGATGTAAAGGTAAATTACTTTTTCCCCTATATCTTTTCTCCTAAATCTCCGAATTGAAAAATTCTTTCTGCACTGGATACAGCTCCTGATGAGAAATTCTTTGCACGTAATTTCTAATTTGTCTAAAAAGTGGTTTGTACCCCAGGTGGCGTAAGACTTAATTTCCGCTTCTGATGTATTTGCAGCAAAATATGAGCTTCTAAAATCTCGATTGAAGAAAAAGTCGTTTGTTGACCGATACTACTCATGTCTACAAACCTTTTAGGAGCATTTTCTTCTTAATATAATGCATGGTTTCTACGACAAAGGGCGTAGATGTTTATCTTATTTTTGTCAATATCTCTACTTCTAGGAGTCTGATTTGAAAAATTCTTTCTTTGTTGGATAGTGTTTCCGATGAGAAATGATTTTCTTATAAATTCAAAATTTTCAAGTAAATCATAGACTTTCCGCTAGGGGGCACAAAGGTAAATTGCGTTTTCTCCGTTATTTCAGCTTCTAAACTCCGATTTGAAAACTTCTTCCTGTATCGCATACAAGACATGATGGAAAATATTTTTCACACAGTTTCTAATGTTTTATAAAGAATGGTCTGGCCACCAGGGGGCATAAGAGTTAATTTCTGCCTCTGATGTATTTGTAGCAAAATCTCAGCTCCTGAAAACTCGACTAAATTTTTTTTTTCTTGGACCGATACCGCTCATATGGAAAAACCTTTTGAGAATACTTTCTTCCTAAAATAATGCATGGTTTCCCACCAGGGAACGTAAAGTCACATCTTATTTTTGTCGATATCTCTGTTTCTAAGAGTCCGATTTGGAAAATTCTTTCGGTGTTGGACAGCGTTTCCGGTGCGAAATATTTCTCATATAAATTCATGTTTTTCTTAACGCACAAGTTTGCAACCAGAGGGCGTAAGCTCACGATTCCGTTTACAGCAATATCTGAGGGATAAAAACGCGATTGAAAAACTTCTTTCTTCCGTGAGATGCTATTGTTTTCGATACCGGTTCCATGGAATTTGAATAGCTTTGATAAATTTGATTTGCGTCAGAACGGATTCAAAGGACGTGCTTATTACATCCGAAATTTTGGTGTCATCTTTCTTGTTTAAAGTTGATTTTATCTGTACATACTGGTTTTAGGTGTAAAGAAATATTTTACACTTCTGAGGTGTGCGTGTATTAGATGGAAGTGTTCTACATCGTGCCGAGACAACTTTATTTAAGATTAATGATATAGTAAGGGCTGTATCAGCTTCTCTCTTTGGAAAGACTAGGGATGCTGATAGTTAACCGCACAACGGGTACAATATGATAATTAACGAGTTTATTCAGTATCGCAAGTACAGAAATGACAGTATTGTTTCTTATATTCCTTAAACAGTTCGATATTAGGTATGGGCAAAAATCCTCGTTGCAGAAGCCGATGCAACGAAAATGCATTGAGGTTTTCACTGCAACATCGAGCGTTTTAACGAATTTTACGAATTACAATTAGTTACTCAACGGTAAAAAATCACGTACGTATTGAACAAAGATATTAGCAACCAAAATCTCTAATAAATAACTCTGGTTCTTGAAGATTTTTCCAACCAATGTCTCCAAGTCTGGTTTTGTACCCATTGACTTAGCTTACGGTTTTCCATTAGCATCAGAAAACTTGAAAAGTACATCGCCCTAGAGTAAGAACTCCAGTCATTAATATGAGATTTTAACAAAAAACATCTTTCAGGGTAATTCGGTTCTTCGAATTTCACGTAATATTACACTGAAACAAGACAATCCGCTGTTTTACAATCAAACGTTATTCACTTGACTGTTTGGACGAAATGAGGAAAACGATTTCTTGACAGGGTTTGTGTCTCCGAGAAACCCTGGGGTCCTTCTATTCGTCATCTCATTGGGCAGCACTGAAGTGGCGGTGGCCAATTAGGTGACAGATGAAAGTAAACTTACTGGGGTATTCGTTTGAAATTCGTGTGGAAAGGAAGCAGTTGTAGCCAAAGACCTTGGCTTGTAGCAGAGATTTTAGGAGATACCAACCTACGAAAGTGTAAGAGTGTAGCGGGGACCCAGTGTAGAAACCGTTCTCTTGAATAGTTAGGTAAGATATTTGGCGTGAACATTAAGGAATTTTTTCAGAATGCATCATTCTTGTCATCTCAACTCCAAAACCAATTTTGTTGTCCATATACTGTAGACATTCGGCGTAAAACAATGATTTGAATAAACATATTAAATTGTTTTATCCCGATGTTTCCATTGCACATGTACGTAATGTAACTACTAGAAATGGAAACAGATTAACGTACCCGTTGTGAAAGATATACGGAATGAAAAGAGATCTATCCAGATATATTGTAAACATTCATTCCGATCCGATTGTGGCCCAGAAATATTTTGATAAAACGTGTCACCGGTCAATTGTACATTCACCTACTTACCAACACGATTTTCTTACCTTACTTACTTTAAAATCATGTTTGCCAGATAAAAATCTTATTCTGAGCTGTATCCTTTTTTTGAATTGACATAAAATCAATTTATGTCAATTTAAAAAAAGGATACAGCAAAAAAAATGATTGAATAACTAATTCGGCTTAGAAGTTTGATATCTTGAACAGGATATGAAAAAACCGTTTATAAAATTTAAGTACAATGTCATTAACAAAAGTACAATAATTCTCTCTAAACAAAACACATTATAATACATTTATTAGCAAGCAGTAGTTAATTAAAAAATCTATATATATATTAAAATGAACCAAATGAAAGTTACGTTTATAGTCGAGAATGTTCTATTTATTTCTAACGGTCGAGCGCTATTGCGTTGGACCAATAAAGTGCTGTTGAATTAGCCTTCTATCTTCTCTCGCTTGAAATTCGTTATATTTTCTTAATGAAGTTGGGACGGATGAGGATACCTCTATTTCATGGTGTGAACTTTGTTTACCAATTCTGACGGGCCATCTCATGACACTTCATGTCGATGCGTCTCATTGTTTAGGACAATTCAGGAAATGACGAGTACGTGGTTTTTTTATACTCACATTCCTATGGATATAGTGATGATTCTGACGTATTGTTTCGCCAAACGATTGTCTTACATGGTAATGTTACCACAGACAGTTAGCGACTGGTATTCGTATTTCAGACAACTAATCTCAGAGTTTATGATAGCCTCGCAATGTTAGGAAGGAAGGCTTGGTGTTGATGGAATCATCGTCGAAGTAGGGAAAAAGAAGTACAACTGTGGTCGTCTCGTTGAGGACACCTGGATTCTTGGCATCTTTGAAAGAGATACCAGGCGGTTCAGGGTGGAGATCTGTCCTGATAACAGCAGAGACATTGCTGCCCCTCATCATCAAACACGTCGGGCCAGGAACAACAATTATGACGGACCTGTGGGCTGCACAGCGCAATCTCCAAACCTGTGGCTACGCACTTTTAATATTCAACCACTCCCTCAACTTCATTGATCCCATTACAGGGTCGCATACACAATGAGTAGAGAGCAATTGGCGTCCCTGAAACATAAATTAACACAGGGCAACCACAAAATGTACTTGGCAGAACATATTATGGAATATTTATTCCAACAGAATTGCCGAATTTGGCAGATAAAGCTTTTCTGTCTTTTATTCTGCTAGCTAGACGGTTTCGGATTCATGAGGAAAACTCACTCCCCGTCATAATAAATATTTTACACATATGCCACAATATACATTCATAAAGGCCCTTTAAAGGGTCACCTTTAATCCATATTATTCACTTCCTTTGCAGATTTCACAACGTTACGCTACGTTTCACGATTTAGCGCTAACGTGTTGCCATCTATTGTCTAAGTCATCATATCTGAGGCATTGCAAAACATTTCTCATTTTTCTTGCAGTGTTACGTTAAAATAAAAGATCCACTAAGGGACATACCGTGGCGCCATCTATCGAGCAGGCCGAAGACGGAACCTTAGCCCTCATATTGGCCGTCAGTGAGAATTAAATTTGATTCGGTTTAATTCTATTGAAAACTAATTTTCAATCGATCCTTGAAAACCTCAACTTCAAGCAACACTGTTCGCGTTGATATTTTTATTAATTTTGAGGTGGGAATGTAGTATGAACTCCAATATCCATTGAATTCATTCACTTCAAATTAAATCACGTCTTGTGTATCCAACTCCAGATATTCTTATTCTTGGGGAAATTTGAATTGTATTACTGTTTTAAAATAATATTCTAAATCACATTTTAGGACTGAATATATGTTTACTCTGTGTAAAGAAAATAATTGTTTGCAAGAATGACCAATAAAATGTGCCACCTGGGAATGACAATTTGAAACGACGTCAAACATTGGCTGTACGAATGTGAGGCTGGAATATAAAATATCAAGGGCCTAGTGCAACTCACGTATGGAGCCGCAGATGGCCTAGTGGTTGGCGAATCAGACTGACAATGCAAGGTCCTAGGTTCGAACCTGAGCTGATCTTTCAGAGATGGTGTGATTTACTAACAATCGCTGAATATCCGCCGTGCATCGGACGAGCACCTTAAGTGACGGCCCCCAGGCTGGACCCACTGGTTAAATGGGTATCCTTTCCTATGTCCCATACTCTTACGGTAGCGCCATCTACTATACTTTAGTCTCACTACAAACTGTTCTGTCAAAGTCGCTAGACTTGCTCTCATTCCTTCCGTTTCTGTGTCCTGCCCAAAAGGCGATCTCGCTGTAGGTGGCTGGGACCTAAACTCTACTCACTGTTAACGGAAGTTCTACAAGAAATTGACAAATACTGTGTGCAACACACGTACACCATTGTTTGGCGGATTCAATAACCAATAACCACTGAAAATGTTCTCCTGTCACATATTACACTTCGATGAAATCTCTATTCTGAAAGGAATTTCACAGCACACAGAGCGATCATATAGATCATATCAGATACTTATTAAGTATAACTGATATGTACAACTTATTAAGTATAACTGGTCTCCTACCTACGAAATAAGTATAACTTATTAAGTGTAACTGGTCTCCTACCAACGGGACAGACATATTTGTAGTTATAACTGACAGAAAGTAAAACCTAACATTGCGAGACACGTATATTGAAAGAAAAATATCGAGATTACTTATGACATAACTCATACCATTATGTCAAACGAGAAAAGCTTCACTGGAAAAAATCTAATAAGGGTGCAACTTCGTATAGCTGAAAATCAATTACGATCTGTTAACAAATCAAATTTATATCAGAACATCTTACCCATCGCATGAATATTCATTTTTGCTCTAACGGAATCAATACAGTGCTATTAATTTAACAAAAACATGTAAATTTATGATTTTCGTGATTTGTTTTACCTCAATTATATAAAAGGGTAAAATTACGAGACAGATGAATACGCAATGTCTACTTAATGACGAATTGCACATTTGAAAATAGCAAGCCGTATATTATTGGAAAGGTAAAATAATTATAATAATAATTTTTAAAGGTAATTCCAATGTTTTATAAAAATAATACCAAGTTTATTTGTCACGCCCGAGACACTTCGTATGGTGTGTGGCAAATACATCCTACGAGGCCCCGCGAAGAAGTTGACGTTCAAGAGTAAATCACATTAGGGGGACTACGGCAAAGATGAAGCTGTACTTTAGTCCACGAAGTTTTCCTCCGCCATTTCAATGTGCAGTTTTCTCGGATTTGCGCATGACGTCACCCTGCGAGCGAACACCGCCCAGAATCTTTACCTCGGGAATGCAAACTCGTTCACGTTCTTAAAAGAAAACCAAGGGTTATTAGACGAAAAAGCATTTCACTTTGGTGGATGTTATGCAAATACTGTGTCTTCATAATTTGTAAATATACTTCATGATTACTAAGTAATCTTGGCTGGTTTAAACTCGTTCACATGCTTAGAAAAGCATTTCGCTTCGTTGAATAGACCTGTTGATATTTTGCAATTCATTACTTTTCGACATAATTGGTAAATATACTTCATAACTAGCTATTTTTCAACATCAGTTGTGCATATTATTGTCTTATATCAGTGTAGCACAATATGCCTGGATGTGCAATAGCAGGATGTTTTTCCTTCAGTAGGAAGATTCGGGTATTATTTACATTCTTTTCCTGCAAATGCTGATTTTGAAAAACTCTGGTTTCTAAAATGAAAAAGAAAGGATAATTTTAAAGTTAAAAATGCAAGAATTTGCTCGAAATATTTTACTGTTGACTTGACAGTTATGTCGTGATTTAACATTAGGATTACCTGGCAGAATGAAATTGAAAGTAAATGCTGTACCTATAGTCAATCTTCCAGGTCAAATTGGCCATGAGCGTATTACAACTGCTAATCCTCATGAATCGTCATCCTCCGTTCCTAGCGTTCTGAATGTTAGTCCTGCAGCACATAGATTACATGGACGTGAAGTAAGAAAACGAGCATTGGAAACCTTTCACAATGTGTCTCCAAAGAAAACAAAATTGATAAATCTGTGTCAACTGATATTACGTCATCATCTTCAGTTGATGTTCAACTTCTGATCTACTCAGAAGTTGAACACTGGAAATAAGAAATAAAAGATTAAGTGTTGAATGCACCAAATTAAGAGTGCAAAATAAGTGCCTTAATAACAAACTTGCATCTACTCAGAGGGATTTGCGTGAATGTCTGAATAACTCAGCTTCACAAATGGCAGCTGACGTGAGTAAAGTCTTTCGAAAAACATTTATAAAAAAACAGATTCGGTGTTTGCTTCATGACAAAAAAAATGCGCACGTGGTAAAAGGTTTACATTGTGGGCCATATCTGTTAAATCCTACCACTTTTTTCTCTGTATTAAATTTGAGATACTAAAACTAAATTAAACAATTGAGTTCAAAATATTATGTTGTTAAGTTTTTTGTGTGCTGTCAGTAGCTTAATATCATGTCAACTTAACTTAAAGCAGTCCCTTTCTGTGGATTTGAGCTAGCCATTTTTGGGAGGAAGGTTTAGGCATGGACGGACCATGGCACACTATCATAAGCTTTATTTTTGTTTTCATTTAAATTCTGCCAGCCATTGCAATAGTATTATATAATTTTTTATGCTTTACTGCCACTTGTTAAAATAAATTGGATAACGAACATTTCGTGCGATTTTTTTTTTTTTTTTGTGTTTGAAGGCTACTAAATGGAATTCTGTAAACAACAATAAGATTTATTTTGCAAAAATGAAATGCTGAATGATGAATAACATATTTACCTTTGTCTTCGTATACCATTCACTGGAAACAGAAAGAAAGGGACGTCATATTGTGTAGAAGCACGACGACCTCTCTCCCATTACGAACTTTTGTTGCCCAGCAACACCAACACGCTTGTTTCCCCTCTCCCATGTATGAACATGGGATCGGTTTCACCGGTGTTTCACTCACACCACGGTTCCACAAGCAAGGACACTCACACCCCCGACGCAACACCATACATACTGACGGCGGAGTCTCCTAGAACGACGGAGGGACAAGGCCCTTCGAAACGTTCATGTAGGAGCAAGTTCCTCTTTCGGAGGAGACCCAGTGACGTAGTCACCCAACAGGATGACAACATCAGAGGAGGCAACGGCGGAGAGCAACAGGCTTCCCCAAAACCGAGGAAGCCTCCCCCTAAAGGCACACACATAGAACCGGCACACGCCAGACACACACCAGATAACAACAAAAAATCTCCCCAAGGCCACCAAAACACGCACACCAGCAAGAAAGCAAATATAAATATACACGCATACGCACACACACAAATAAATAAAACACTCTCGCAAGCAACACCCCCGAAGCACAGCACACCGAACGCGAAACCGGGGGTCCGGAAATCGAAACTGGAACCAAACCGCAAAGCAGAAGAGGCTGAAACAATACAAAAAGCACCGAATCGACCGATCGGGGGTCCGGAAAACGGCGTCTCCGGAGCCCCTCACGCTCGATCCGAGAAGTTAGTAGAACACACAAAACATGTATCAACGAAACAAAACATCAACAAAAAATTCAAAATGATCCGGTAATGCAGGATTGCAAGCCGAAATAAGGAGTGTGGGACGGAATTAAGTTCTGCAGCGGAAGAAGTACTTTTGTCTAGTACCGGTAACAATCCGAGGCCAGAAGACCCACCGATACCTGAAGGCACGGTCCGAAAGGGTGTGGGCGTCAAGTTCAACCCTGTTCCGGATCTCGCACTTGACCTGCCAGGCAACTTTCATAGAGCTGAATCCCACATTACCGTGATTACAATAAATAACTCTGTTCCTCTCTTTCCAGATTTTGTACGTCGTCTCCGTAATGATGAGCCTCAAGACATCCCTTCCCGCTTTGGGACCGGGATACTGGAAGAAATCATGCTGAGGCGTAAACTGCTGAGGGCGGCCGGCCCAACCCCAGACCAACCGCCAAACCAGCACAGCCATAGGGCAACTAAAAAACAAGTGGTGCTTATCTTCGATAAGATTGCAGGAAAGACACCTGTCAGTGACAGCTCCACCCCACCTGCACTGCCGTTTCCTCGTAGGAAGGACATCATGCGCCAAACGTAACTTAAAGTCCCGTTTTTTGCAATCAACCCCAGCAGCATGGACACACATCCACGCCTCCCTCTTATCGAAGTTAACAACATTGAACTCAATGATCTTCTCCCTGGGTCTAGAAAGGATATGAAAGTGCATCTGCTTCAAGTTATTCCCGTTCCGGTTGGCCTCCGCAAGGGCCTGAAGGTGCCCACCAAGCTTGTAACACTTATGGGTAGTTTCCCTGCGGGGCCCGAAAAACGATAGCCAGGCAAGAACTTGTTCGCGGATAATCCGGTCAAAAAAGACACAAAGTTCTTACACGGATGAGAGGAGTTAAGAGCCCCTTTTGTACTACGAAACTGGAGTGCGCTGAACCACGAGGAAAGGTATTTAACCTCTAAACCACCTTCCTCCCTAGGACAAAAAAGGGCGGCTCTGGCTATCGCCTCAACGGCCTTACCAGCCCAGATGAAGGCAAAAATCTCCCTCTCCACTAACCTCAAAAGACTCCGAGGGGGTGACTCAAGCTCTCCGGCAAAAGCACACTTTGACACCAAGAGGGCATTGGCCAACTTAGCACGATTGGTCATTGAAATATGAAGCTTCTGCCACCTTTCCCTCTCTTTCCGCATGTTAGAGAGGATGTCCCTCCAAGTTTTCTTATGAACGCCGTCTCTATCGAAAAGGATACCCAGTATCCTGACGGATTCATCGGTCACCTGCAGCCCATAAACGGCCGTGCAATCCCATTTTCCCCAGAGCACCAGACTGGACTTATTATCATTCAGCTTAGCACCGGTGGCCCCACAGTACCCCGCGAAGACCTCCCGGACCTTAGTCAGACTTCCTTCCGAGTCCACAAAGAAGGTAACATCATCAGCATACGCCAAGTACTTCATGGAGTACGCACAACCAGGCACAGGAACCCCTTTGATGTTCGGGTGCGCCATAACCTTTCTCAGCATGGTCTCGATGACCAAAACAAACAACCATGGAGAGAGATGGCAGCCTTGTCTCACTCCTCTTCCAACCTCAAACAGGGGAGAAAGACGGCCAGAAACAATAACTCTCCCATTGAGGTCTCTATACAACGAGTTCACAGCCCTTCGGAATATTTCACCAAAGCCGTAAGCTTCCAGCAACTTCCTGATGAAATCGTGGGAGACCCGATCAAAGGCTTTGCTTTGATCAGCAGAAAACATTCCCAGCTTAAGATCTCTTTCGATAACGTAAGTGACCAAGTCTCTTACGCACCTGATGTTGTGAAACATTTGTCTCCCACGTATACTGCAGGTGTGATCAACACCAACCAGCTTCTCCGCAACGTGCAACAGCCTAGCATTGATGATTTTTGCCATGATCTTGTAATCAATGGTTGACAGAAACACCGGTCTCCACCCACCAAGATCCCTGGCAGGATTTTCCGGGGTCTTACAAAGCAGAGTAACAATACTGGTTCTCACAGTTTCAGTCATGATTCCTCTATTCACAATGTGGTTGTAAATTCTACAAAGCCACGGAACCAGAATATTGGAAAATTTCTTATAGAACTCAGCCGGCAAGCCATCAATACCAGGAGACTTGTTGAGCTTGAGATCCAGGATCGCAGTCTTGACCTCATTATCAGTGAATTCCCTTTCCACGAGATTCCTATCCTCCTGCACAAGAACCGGCGTGCCTTCCAACCAGGCATCCATAACCTCAGAGGCCAGCGCTTCCTTGCTGAACAACTCACCGTAATAGTCCGCGGCGGCCTTCAGAATGTCGGGGAGATCCCTGACTTCCCTGTTGTCGATATCAAGACATTGGAGGTTCTCCCTAACTCTCTCAGCCTCCATCTTTCTGAAAATGTAGTTTATGTCACTCTCCTGCCGGAGCACTTCGAGGGAGCCGGTCAATTTGACCACCGAACCCTCTTCCTTAAAAAAATAACTGATCCTACTTCTAACGTTATTAATCAGACAGGAATTACAACCTCCTTCCTCTCCACGAATCGCCGCATTCAGGCATTCAGGATATTCATCAAAATCATGTGACGATTCCTCCTTTCCATGGCGGCCAGCCTACCTTTGTTCATAAGGTACTCTCTAATCTCTTTTTAACCCTCTCCCACACGCCGCACTCATCGTCCGTAATCGTTGCTATCCCAGCGTTCAAAATAAGACGAAGGTACTCCAGCGTTTCTTCGTCTTCTAACATGGAGACGTTCATTCGCCAGGGGTAGCACTCCTCTCTCTCGGAACCGGAACACAGACATTCATCATGACGGCCGAGTGGTCAGAAATGTACCTCAGTGGTGAGTTAGGGCTGAAAATTTCAACTTTCTCAATCCAATCAATCTTGGAGACAAGAAACATATCAATGCGGGACGCACTGGTCCCTCTGTGCCAAGTGTTGCCCGGCTCTCTGGGGTTAAGAGTTCTCCAGACATCGTAAAGACCCTGAGTGTCCAGAATAGCTTTAATCACGTTCTCAGAGGCTTCAGACCACCTACCATTGCCCGCCCTATCAAGGTGACTATCGATGATGGCATTAAAGTCTCCGCCGACGATCAAGACGTCCTCCGAACTCCTAAAGAAAAACGGGAGCTGGTTGTAGAACGACCGTTGCATGTTTCCCTGGTTAGGAGCGTAAACACATACAAGCTTCATGGACATACTACCACTGTGAACGGTCAGAGCAATCAGCCGACCCTCCCCGTCCGTTTGAAAATGCGAAATATATCTCTCAAACTTTTCTTTAAAAATAATGGCAACACCCGTGTAGCCGGTACTGCCTAAAGAGTACTTAAAACTGAACCCGGAATTTCTTCGAAAGGCAAACAACTTGCCCAAGTCCGAATGATGAGTCTCCTGAATCATAAGGAAGTCCAGATTACTCTGGCGGAAGAACCCTTCAAGCCAACAATGTTTCTCCGCAGAGTTAAGGCCTTGAACATTCAGCGTACCAATCCTAATGTTGGTGCCGAGAAAATTGACAGTACTGGTATGCATACTTACCTTGGGCTGAAAAGGGAAAGTGTAGATTAAACAAATACAAAAATAAACAAGAGTCATGAAAACTTGGAAACGGAGAGAGAGGAAAAGAAACCACATTACTTGTCAAATTTCACCTTCTTTGCTGCACCGCGATCCATTTTCTCGGCAGTAAAACTCTGGCCGTTTGCCGTCGGAACGACGTGACCTGTGCCCTGCAACATCACAACGGACGCCGCGGCAAGCTTGTTGACAGCCTTAAAATTAGCTGCCGTGAATTCTTTGCCAGAGTTTTTAAACTTACTCTGGTACTGGTGCTGTAAGTTAGCCCGAAAAGGGTCCACATCTTCATCATCCCCCGGCACAGACTCCGTAGAAGCCCAGAACTTGTCACTTATTGCCTCAGTTAAAGTGTGCTGGCGAACCTGCGCACCACCAACACCGACAGCCCGGACTCCATTGAGCGGAGCCCAGATTGTACCGGCAGTCTCCGGAATCGCTTCCGAGTCAGCGGCGACGTGGCTGCCGCTCGTGGTCGTAGCGCGTCCAAGCGCAAGTGCGCCTCCGGGACCCCCGACGTGCTCTGAAAGCCCATCGGAGGGTGGAATAAGGTATGCAGCTTCCCTTTTGGAAAGACGCACGCCCTGACCATCCACAGACGCGGAGGAAGACCGCTGCCCCGGAGGAAGACCGCTGCGTTGGCCAGAAGGGCAAGTGCCGTCATATCCGTCCCTTCCCATTGACCTGTGTGGTTGGGAAGATTCGGAAATAAATCATGCACAGGGTCAGTGGAAACCAAATTCTCCCCCTTCGCACTAAAACATTGGACTTCAGATTTTTCACGGTTCGTGTTAGCACCAAAACACTCAATAACACTGTTATCACAATCATATCAACAGCATTACTACAATTATCAGTTAAATAATTAGAAATATCAATATCACTGTCATCATTGCCTTCTATATCATCTTTCGATCTTTCACTAACAGCAATTTCCTCCTAAATAATATCACTAAGATCAGAATCATACTGACTGTCCTCCGTACCATCAGCACTGGAGGTCTCCCCTTCTTCGCTTGACATCTCACTACTTCCAGACTCGGTTCGAGCACTACTGGGAGTCTGAAGGTCCTTAGTAATGGTTTCACTAGGAATATCAACCTTCATATTCTTATCCTCTGTATCGTCACAATTTTCAACCATCTCACTACCCTCCACAATACTCACACTTCCGGGGATAGACTGAAGAAACCGAACCTCTTCAGGAGTCAAATTTCTTGACATTTTAATAACCTTCGTAAAACTATCCTCATCCGAACCCGAAGAAGACAGACCCCGCTTCCCCTCTTCACCGATAGCAACGGTTTCTCTTTTCTTCGCTGTAAAAGAAACACTCTTTAGTATCCTTACCTGTATTGTTGCCTTTCTCAGGCACAACACTTACCTGTTGTTTCGCCAGAGCCTCTTGTGCTTGCACCGAGCGGAGAATTTGGTGGACCCCTTCTGCTTTGCTCGAGACCTCAGCCTCGGCAACACTTCCTGAACCCCCCCTCCTCCTCAGCGTGGCAAGCCTCCATTTCGTCATCACGCTTGGACTGTTCGCCCCCTCCAAGCATCTGCGCAAAGGACCTCTGACTGAAGGCCTTCCTCTAGTGGTGCGGAGATTTGTAATTTCCACACACCTCCTTGCAATCTTCAGCTGAGTGCCCTAAAATATGGCAATTGCTACAAGTGAACTTTTCACAGTCCACAGCAATGTGTCCAGCGTGGCTGCAGCGTCTACACACCCGAATCTGGACCCTGTAAATGTTCATGCAACGCTGACCGTTCACTTGCATAAAGTTAGGAATAGGTTCCTTCATATCAATGGAAATTACACGGGTACCTGACAAGGCCCCTTTCATGTGGGGAGCATTCTCCTTTCTCACTTCAAACTTGACGGTCCTCACCTTACCAAATTTCGAAAAAGCAGTAGCAACCTCGGCATTGCTGATGCCGCAATGCAGATATTTACAAAAAACTAACTTCACATTAGTCTGGGCGTTAGTGCACTTCATCAAAGTATTGTTGCACTCAACCTCACAATCAAGAAGCTTGTAATAAAGCTCCCTCTTATTAAGCACCACTTCGAGTTTGTTTTTATTTGCCTCTTGAATCAGGGTAAAAACTGGAGTCGAAGGAGACCCTAAATGTTTATACAGCGCTAAACAAACGTCTGTTGCAGAAATACCCTTATGGGTGACAACAATAGTGTTAGCCCTATCGGGCCCAGTCTTAGCAGCCATCGTGGTAGAGGACAAAAGTGCGACCCCTCCAGAAACTCACACAACATAAAAAGTTTATAAAACACAAACCTTCGCTAAAGAAAAATAAGCAAAAAGTACTTACCTATTTTCCTTAGCCCGGTAATCCAAACGAACAGGCACAAGCACACACACAACACTTAACACGTGGCCGCAAAAGAAAGGCACGTGGTTGCAAAACAAATGCACGTGGCCGCAAAACAAAGGCACGTGGACGCAAAACTAATGCACGTGGTCGTTAATGAAAAGCGGTATAGAGTTATTCAAAAATTGCGACTCAGGAACTTCCTGACTGGTGGCGGAGCAAAATTCTCCGAAATCTGAAATGAGAAAATTAAAAAAAACAAAAAAACAAATAGAAGTCCACCAGGGAATTGCCAAGATAGCAGGCCCTGATTTACGGGAGGGCACACGGGGCACGTGCCCAGGGCCCCCGATTTTGGGGGCCCCCAAATTTGAATTAAATGTGTACTTAGTTAATGGGAATTTTGTGTGTGTATATTCAAAATTTATTTTTTTACTTTTGCATGCTCATGAGTCATGTGTTTATAAATGTGGTACTTACACGCAGTGGGTTTGAGTTTCGAATTTCACGTAAACACGTGGCCATTAATGAGTTTCAGTGGTTTAATAACCTTCAAGTGGACATTGAGAAGAAGGATCGCTTCCATTGATTCACGTGCCTTTTCTTGCTTTTCCGAACGCACCTAAACTCAATTGATCCTTCAATTTCCTGCACATGGCTTGTGGTTGTCGTAACTGTTACCACGAAGGCTTGGTTGTATTTTGCGTTGGGTTTCTTGTAGTCTGATAGAATGTTGAATATTTGTTAATTTTATATATAATCAAATTTAGTTAGTTGTAACAATATATTTAAGTTGAATTATTTAACAGTTAAATTATGTCAAAACGTACATATTTATCAGGCAGTGCTAAACTGAAAGCCAAACAATTGAAACTGAAGGATGATGACCTGCAGCATGGTAGCATTGAACGTTTTGCCATTAAAAAATTGGATATTTCACTTGGTCGCAAAAGTTCTACAAATTCATCTAATTTTACTACTGGTGAGTCTCTTGAGTGTAATTTGTCTTTGGAAGCCAGTAATCTGACTTCAGAATCATCTAGCATCACAGATACTCCTAATTTGGGAAATCTTTTGAATTCATCTAATGAAGAGAGCACAAGTTCCACAATGAATGCAGTGGATCCTGCCTTATGGGGAGAAATTACAGAAGAAATGCGCGAATGCTTTTTGATCAATCCACCAGTCCAAGATTTGAAGTTGCTGGCATTCCCAGGGAAGGATATCTGTGGTAAAAAACGTTTCCTAACAGAAGGTAATTTTTTCAGAATAAAAAAATAATGAGAAGGTATAACACGACTGGCTTCTTTTATCCCCATCAACTTGTTTACTATTCTGTTGGATATGCAAATTGTATGCTAGGAGCACTACAGCATTAGGATCCACAGGTTTTTCTGACTAAAAGCATACAAGTGAACGTCTTACAGAGCATAAAAATTCACACATACACAGGCAAGCAGTATGGGACTATTCATCACGCATAAATGCTTCTGCACGCATTGACTGTCAGATGGTTATGCAGTATTGGAATGAATCCAAGTACTGGCAAGATGTTTTGCATAGAGTTGTTGCAACAGTTAAGTATCTCTCAGTTCGTGGGTTGCCAATGTATGGTGATGATGAAACAATTGGATCAGTTCAGAATGGAAATTTCCTGGGCTGCTTAGAATTAATTGCAGAATTTGATCCATTCTTAGCTCAACACTTGGAAAAATGTGGGAATCCAGGAAGTGGTAACACCAGTTACTTATCTTCAACATGTGTGGATGAATTTGTTGAATTAATGGCTGTACGTGTTTTTAATGCCATCACTGATGAAATAAAAATGTCAAAATATTTTTCTGTCATAGTTGACTCTACTCCAGATATTACACACATAGATCAACTGGCTTTTATCATAAGGTATGTCAACAAAGATTGTAAAGCAAAAGAACGGTTTTTGACATTTATTCCATTCCATGGATATACTGCAGAAAACATTACAAATACCATGATATCTTTTCTACAGGAGGCTGGCCTGGATGTTATGAATGTCAGAGGCCAAAGCTACGACAATGCCAGCAACATGTCTGGGAAGTATTCTGGTGTTCAAACACGCATTAGGGAAATCAATCCACTAGCGGAATATGTGCCATGTTCTGCTCACACTTTAAATTTAGTTGGTGTGAATAGCATAGATAGTTGTGGTAAAGTTCTCTCTTTTTTCACATTTTTGCAAAAACTCTATACTTTTTTTCTGCATCAACTCACCGTTGGAAGATGCTTCAGGAGAAAGTCCAGGAAGCACATGGAAATTCATCACTCACACTGAAGAGTCGGTCAGTTACCAGATGGTGTGCAGATGCTGCAGCTACACGATCAGTGTGGAAAAATTATCGTGAAATAGAGAAAGTTTTAGTATTTCTGTCAGAAAATGTAGATGATTCTCCACAAACAAGAGATGAAGCACAATCATTGCTGAATAAAATGCGAACAATGGAAATATCGATCAGCACAGTATTTTGGGACACAATACTTCAGAGATTAAACTGTGCAAATCAAACTTGCCAGAATCCAAAAGGAAATATTTCTGAAGTACCTAAAATTTTCCAGTCATTAATTGAATTCATTCAGTTCGTGAGGGAAAATTTTGAAGTCTATGAAGAGGAAGCTAAAACATTAGTGTCTGAAAATGTGCAATACCATGGTCATGATTCCCGAAGAAAGAAAGTGCCCAAGAATAAACACCTAGATGAATGTAACAGTGAACATATAGAACTCAGTGCAAGGGATATATTTAGAACTCAGGTTCATTATGTGCTTTGTGATGCTTTAGTCACCCAGCTTTCAAGCAGAAAAAGTGCTTATGAAAACATAATGAGAAATTTGAATTTTTTACAAAAAAATCAAGATCTGAAATTTTTGAAGGGGCAAAAGCATTGCAGGAATACTATAACAATGACCTTGACGACCAGTTTGCAGATGAGTTTTTGCAATTCTCCTCAATGATGGGGGAGCATGCAACCATTCCCCAGATGCTGCAAACTTTGAAGGTAAACAATTTAGAAGCCACATTTCCGAACACTGAGACTGCACTTAGGATGTTCATGACATTACCGATTTCAAATTGTACAAGTGAGCGATCATTTTCTTTGCTGAAAAGACTTAAAAATCCCTTACGATCAACCATGCGACAAATGAAACTGGCATCATTAGCTCTGCTGTCTTTGGACAGTGTTGTGACACAGTCTTTAAATTATGATTCTCTGATACATGACTTTGCATCTAGGAAATGTAGAAGAAAAATATTCAACCCAACTGTTTCATCCCGATATAGGAGGTAAATTTTCAATTGTTTTTATTCATTCCTAAAAATAAAGAATAGTAACCGAGTTATTACAAATAAAAAGATCTGGTGCCCAAACACAGCACTTTGTCATCGTATTGTCAGTTTTGTTTGACATTGGACAATTTATACATTCATGTCATCATGTGCTCATTAGATTTTGGTAAAAATTGGGTAAATGTGTAGTTTAGCGCGGTAAATTATTTGGTCGGAACAGTTGTAAAATTTCTAAAAAGTGTGACTACAGATTCTAAAATATGGAATTTAAGAGGAAATGGTGAAAAAATTTTATCGTTAGAATGAATATTAAAGATGTTTACCGAAAAACTTGAACTCCAAGTATGACGAGTCAGCAGATGCTGCGGGAGGCCTTAGACAACGCTGAGGCGTTGACATGAAGCTGTGCTCCGTTGAAAGGAAGGATCGCTGCAGCCAGGACATTCACGGGCGGAATAGTACAACAGGAACCGATTACGTTGTTGTCAGGAAAGAGTGTAGTGCTACGCTACAGAAAATAGTTCATTTCAGTGTCAGTTCTTGACATCGCAATCAGACAGTTTCTTGTTTTTTTCACATGGGATTCTTTGATGCTGAATGTATGAACTCATTTCTCCGTGGAAGCTTTTTTTTTTTTTATTTAGTAATCAAACTTTCACTTTGAGACTTGCCATCTAACTTCCATTAGAGAGAATGCGACACCTACTCTAACGCTTTTCTAGAAACAAGAAAGGCATGTGCATACTTACTATTTCGTATCACGGAATTACATGCCAAAGAACGAAGACAGTCTCTGCATGTTTCTTTAAAAAGTGAGACAGAAATTACAAACTACATTCTTTAGCGTAGCAGTATATTCTGTTACTCTTTCCTGACAAGAGCGTACCTGATTTCTGTTGTACTCTTCTGCCCATGAATTCCTAGCCGCAGCAAACCTTCCTTTCAACGGGGCAAAGCTTCAGGTCGTCGCCGCAGCAAACCTTCCTTTCAACGGGGCAAAGCTTCAGGTCGTCGCCGCAGCGTGTGTTTACTCATCCTACTAGGACTACTTGGAGGTAAGTTTTTCGGTAAACATCTTTAATATGCTTTTTTTTTTTTTTTTTTAATTTTACAACTTTTCTGACCAAATAATTTAGGACGTCGAAGTACAACACATTTACCAAAAATTGAACTGGACTAGGTGTTCCCCTCAGCTTTTCAGATTATTATTATTATTGTTTTTTTTTTTTTGTGTGTGTAACTCAGACTCTTCCTCATCAACACAAAATTTTATGTTTTGCAGTTTTCTGATATATTGATCATGATGCGCTGATTTGATCTTGGTAGAAACCGGGAAGCTGGAAGTAGAAGTTCCCATAGCACTTTTTTTATGCAGCTTCACATCTCTATTTATGAGGAAGTCCAGTGGAGGTCACCATGGATTTTTTTTTCTTGTTTTAGTTCACATTTTTTGTTGGATGCATTGTTCTCATGTTCTCGATGCAAGAATCAGTACATTCCAAGACCACAATATTCACTAAAATTAAGATGTCCATCCATTTTGTCATAGATATATTGTTATAGTTAGAGTCTATGGGGGTCATCAACACCACAAACTACAGATCAACCAGTTGTCCCCGCACAGCCAGAGTTGTATAAAAATAAAATGTATCTGCGTACACAGCTATTGAAACAGAAAACTCGCTGCCAACCCGCAAACCATGATAACAATAGAATAAGATAATTTAAAGAAAAATTAATAAAAAAAATAATTATTAGAACATTACAGATTCCAATGAGGACAAAGTAGTATCAAATTGAATGTGCAGCAATGTGTGTAAAATGGACTTTTATGGCAAAATATTAAAATATTGGACTACGAACCTCATAAAAACAAGAGATTAATTAAATAAAGTTTTTATATCCAGAAAAACAGTTCTATCAATGAACCTTCAAAAATTATAAATATGATTTTCAACAAGTTAATTCAAAAATACTGGACTTACAAAATGTATAAGGAAATATTTTTTATTTAATTGGCAACTGAAAGAGGAACCTGGCAATAAAATTTAAATTCTGTGTAAACAAAACTTTTAATACAGTTCGTATACATTGAGACCAGGCCTTGATAAAATCTGGAGGCCAGAAATGTCTGTAAAAACAAAAAAAACTCAGAAGATGTGTAAAATAATTAAGTTCTTCAGTTAAAATAGAATTAAGTATATTAATCAGAGTAAAGCATTGAGCAAGTATTTTAATTGCTCTATATAGGCCTAACATTTTTATTTTTTTAATCTACATGCAAAAACTATCTGCAAACCTGCTAATGATTTGGAAACTATCAGCGTATGCATGTACGTCTGCTACTCTGCGCACAGTGACTATTATTTGGTCGATAGAGAATAAGGAGGGGGCCCCGGAAATGTTTTGTGCCCTGCTGGGGCTCGCATGTAGTAAATCGGGCCCTGCAAGATAGCGAACAAACAATGTCAAAAAACCGCCATCTTGGAATCGATAAACGATCCGAAGATAAGTTGCAGAAAACAAGACACAGTGATCTGCCACAGCTCCAATACGGCCGGGACGAGCGCCCTGCTAGACCGACAGGCACCGCACTCTGCGCCGGCACACGAACCCGGTTGGGCAGCCAGTCACGCCTCCCTCCTCCCGAACAGACGTTCGGAGTTTAACCTGCAAGACGAAGAGCAACTAATGTTGAATAAAAATGGCAGCTACATGCCCTTCCAAAATCCACGGTAAATCTGGATTCGCCTCAGTTGACCTTCACTGGCTATGACACTTCTTGTTTGTTTAGCCCGTTAACGGGACTACTTGATGCGCGGATAAATCAATTGCTATGAGTCATTTTCTTGTAGGACTTCCATCCACAGTCAGTACAGCTTATGTCCCAGCCACCTACAGCGAGATCGCCTTTTGGGCAGGACACAGAAACGGAAGGAATGAGAGCAAGTCTAGAGACTTTGACAGAACAGTTTGTAGTGAGATTAGAGTACAGTAGATGGCGCCACCGTACAAGTACGATGTTGCCCACAGAGGGGTGAGAGAATTTCATGGGGCATAGGAAAGGATACCCATTTAAACAGTGGGTCCAGTCACTTAACGTGCTCGTGCGATGCACGGCGGATATTCAGCGATTGTTAGTAAACCACACCATCTCTGAAAGATCAGCCCAGGTTCGAACCTGAGGACCTAGCATCGATATTCTGAATCGCTACCCACTAAGCCACCGCAGAAATTCGAAAGGCCAGACTTTAAATAATTTGGATTTTTAAGAATTTACTTTCGCACTGACAATAAGGTTTTCTAAATATAACTTCCTGCGAACTACGAAGTTCAGCAATATGTTTGTTTACAGCAATGTCCTCATATTTCTTTATACAGAAGCTGTTAATTTATTTTGTTTTCAAAATTAATTAATTCCTGAAAGAGGAAATAACAGATCACTGATAAATATGTTAATCTTTGAAGTTTGAAATTACTAGTATTCGAAACATTTTCCTTCGCGTTTATTTACACTCCTTGCTAACGTGTAAGCCGTAGCAACCAGCGGCAATGGTTTTCTCATCTCGCTGCTTTGCTCCCAGTGCGACGTCATTTCGCCAGCCAATAGTAGCTCGTATCCGAAGTGGCTCAACCTAAAGAGATATAAAAACCTCAGCTATATAAACTCATATTAAGTAATATAGTAGGAAAATGTGTAGATTTGCGTTTTAAATTATTTCGTCGGAAAAATATTGTCTTCGTATAAGAACCCCAAATCATGGGGGCTGGGAGATGGGAGCGCCCTAATGTGCTCTCGCACGTAGCCCCCTCCCCCATACACGAAATTTGTTGCAACACATCTTCACACTGTTCACCACGCCCAAAATATATACCGGGACATGGTTCACTGATGTTTACACACACTCCCACCACGGCCCAACAAGCAACACCAGACAAACCCCAGAGTCATACAGATCCTCCAAAGAACTCGAAAGGACCCGCACACAAAGAGATGGCGAGGTCACCTAGAACGGCGGGTGCAGCTCGAAGGTACACCCGGAACGTCCATGTAGGCGGACAAAAGTCCCATTCAGAGGTGACGAAGTGACAGCTACCCGGACGGGAGACTGTTAGAGAGAACACTGGGCAGACGGGTGCACAAGGCACTCACATAACCCATGGCAGGTGCCTCCCCGGCCCACTTCCACACGGAACCTGCACACCACAAGCAGCAAATACACAACACCCTCCCTTCAGATACCATCCATTCATACCACATCATAAGAGAAAGAGCAGAGACAGAAACAAAACACTCAATCCCCCGACTCACACAGCCTCCTGCCGTCTCGGTCAGCGGCCAGCACCGCTGACTTCGACTGGAGAGAGGACAGATTAAACCACCGATGAAAGGATCGGAGGCTAAGCTCCACACCCTCTATCAAACACAAGTCACAAAAACATAACACTATAAAAAGCCCAACACCCCCCGAGAGATCCCTCGGGCTTCAAGTGCCGAAACTAAGGGTGTAAGTTACCCCAATGAAAGGTGTAGTTGTTCTTGGTCCTGGTAACAATCCGAGGCCAAATCCCCCACCGATACCTAAAAGCTTGGTCGGTTAAAGTGCGGACGTCCACTCTCGCCCTGTCTCGGAGCTCACACTTGACTTGAAGGATAACCGTTGTCGGAGAGAAGCCCGAGTTAGCCGTCCGGGAATGCAGAACCCTGTTCCTCTCCCTCCACATCTTATAACAGACCTCTGTGATAATCCTCCTCCAGACCTCCCTGCCCGCCGCAGGGGCAGTATGTAGATAAAGCACATTAGCCGGGTGAAACTGGAGGGCGTCAAGCCTTTTGTGCCAAGCCCAAGTCCAGATTCCCTGCCAAACCTTGTGCGCCATGGGGCAGGCCCAAAAAAGATGGAACCTGTCCTCAATGCCCGCACACAAAAGGCATCTATCGGAAGAGATGCCACCCCATCGAAACTGCCTACTCCTGGTTGGAAGGACATTGTGGGCCAACCGCCACCTAAAGTCCCTCTTCTTGCAGTCCACACCCGTCGAGTGAATGCTCATCCAAGCCTCTCTCATACAGAAGTTCCTAGGAACGTCGAAATCTTTGACGACGTGTTCTCTAGGCCTAGGGAGAAGGTCAATGTACATCTGCTGCGTTTTCTTCCCGGTGCGGTCAGCTTTCGCAAAGTCCTGTAGGCGACCTCCAAGCTGGTAAGACGTATGCATCATCTCGCGCCGGACGCCAAAAGATCTGTGGCCGGGAACATATTTGCACGAGTCCCACCTCGTGAAGTAGGAGGCCAAAGGTCCACACGGGGTTCGGCGACCAGGGCTCCCTTCACACTCTTAAACTGGAGTGCACTGAGCCATGTCGGGAGGTGCTTGACTTCCAAACCCCTCTCCGACCAGGGACAGTATAGGACCGCCCGAGCCACCTCCTCGGTCTTCTTCCCATTCCAAATGAAGACAAAGACCGCTCTCTCCATCTGCTTCATGAGACTTCCGGGTGGGGACTCAATTTCCCCGGCAACAGTGCATTTCGAAACCAGTAGCGCATTAGCTAACTTGGCCCGATTCACTCTAGAAATGCCCACCTCCTGCCACCGTTCTTGCTCCTTCTTCATCTCCGCTAGAACTTTACCCCAGGTGCTCACGTGGACCCCTTCCTTAGAAAACTGGATACCGAGTATCCGAACGGGCCTATCGGTCACAGCTAGACCTGTAACCGCTGACCTCTTCCAATTGCCCCAGAGCATAATACTCGACTTCTCCTCATTGAGACAGGCGCCGATCCCAATGCAGTACTCAGCGAAAGCACCTCGCATCGCGTTCAAGCTCTTTTCCGAGTCGACGAAGAAGGAGACATCATCTGCGTACGCAAGGTACTTTAACGTCTCCCCCTCCCCGGGACCGAAAAACCCCTAACACTATCCTTCTTGGCAACTCTTCTTAAAAGGGTATCCAAGACAAAAACAAACAAAAGGGGAGAGAGAGGGCATCCCTGCCTCACTCCTCTTTGAACCTTGAAGAGGGGGGAGAGAATACCGGTAATAATGACTCTCCCGGAGAGATCTTTGTACAACGCCCCAATCCCACTTTGGACAAATACTCCGAAGCCGTGGGCTTCTAACAATCTTCCGACAAACTCCTGCGATACCCTATCGAAAGCCTTGCTCTGGTCTGCCAAGAAGAGCCCATCTTAATGCCCTTCTCGCTCAGGTAAGTGATAGCGTCTCGCTTGCACTTAGTATTCCATTGCATCCGACGCCCCCGATACCACACGTCTGGTTAGAACCAATGAGATGAAAGGCCACCTTAGCAAGCCTGCTATTGATGACCCTCGCAAGGATCTTATAGTCCACTGTGGAGAGAGACACCGGTCTCCAACCACTTAACTCCCTCGACGGGGCGTCGGGAGTCTTGCACAGCAAAGTAACCATGCTCCTACGCATGGTCCTTAGCATACAACCCACCTGCACAATCTCGTTGTACACCCTGGTAAGCCAGGACGCTAACACATTAACAAACTTCTTGTAAAACTCCGACAGGAGACCATCACAACCCGGAGACTTACCTGGCGAAAGGGCCTGATTCGCCACCCTCACCTCAGACACCGAGAACTCCTCTTCGAGACTATCCAAGTCCTCGTCTGGGTTCCTCGGCGTACCCTCCAACCACATATCCATGACGGCAGGATCAATTTCCTTGCTGGAAAAGAGATCGCCGTAATATCTAGCAGCTTTCTGCAGGATCTGCTCATTGTCCCTCACCTCAGACACCGAGAACTCCTGTTCGAGACTATCCAAATCCTCGTCTGGGATCCTCGACGTACCCTCCAACCACATATCCATGGCGGCAGGATCAATTTTCTCGCTGGAAATGTTGATGTTTTTGAGACGGGCAGAATAAAAGACTGCAGAAATCCAAGAAAACAGGCATTGAGATAGCAGATAACGTTAAGTGATGTCCGCCCGCTGATGATAAGACGTGAAGGTATGGGTTTAACGTCAGAAGGCTACAATACGCTGTAGTCGAGGAAGGAGCTGATCCCATGTGGCGGAAATGACAGTAAGCGGGTGACCGGTGTGGCACCCCAGAATCATCTGGGTCGAGGAAGACCAAATTGCACCCCATGGAGTGTCAGTTCGGCCTACCCATGACCCACACCATAATCCAGTGCTTTGGACGACATTGAGCGATGCGCCTGAAAGAGCAGCATAACTCTGGTATACAGTCAACAGACTTCCAAACTGATCATTTCTCCGGAGGCAAAACGTGGCATCGTCTGTATAAGCTGAATAAACTAGTTGGCGATGACGTGTACTTGCTACCGGTGGAAGCAATGATACAAGAAGAGACTAACGAGCAGCTAGCAGGAAAGGCTCAGCAACGCCAAAGAGTTGTCCCGAAAGGTGACAACCCTGCCGAATCCCACGTTGAAAAGGAATGGGTGCCGTTGAAAAGGAGACCGTCCGGACATGAAAATGGGCGCCCCAATATAGGCCAAGAAGGAGAGTAACGAAAGGGGCGGGAAAGCCAAAACGAAGGAGAACTGTGGCGTGAGAAATGTTATCAAAAGCTGATTATTGGTCTAAGTTAAGGAGAGCAAGAGGTTCAGAAAGTTTGCGAGCAAGAAAGGTAAGACTCGAGAGAACGGAAATATTAGTACAGATAGACCGACCAGGCACAGTGTATGACTGGTCAGGTCAGATGACGAAAGAAAGAACAGAGTTCAAGCGGTGAGAGAGAATTTTGGTAAAAAATTTATAATCGAGGTTAAGAATTGAGATGGGGCGCCAATTTCTCAGGTCCAGGAGGTCTCCCCTTTTCGGCAGGAGGATGACATGGGCTGTGGTAAATTCAGGCGGAAGCGCAGAATAGGAAAGGGCGCAGGAAAAATTGGCAGACAGAAATGGTAGGAGTGAAGAAAGAAAAGCACGATAAAAGAAAAATGGTAAACCATCGAGTCACAGAGAGGCATGAGGATTGAGGGAGGCGAACGCCTCCTTAAATTCCCGAAGAGTGAGATGAGCTGGAAGAGAAACACAAAGATGAGTTGGGACCTGAGGGAGACAAGAAAGTACAGGGGTTGAAGAGGGGATAGCGTTCTGCGCAAACCGCACAGAATTTCTCTGTGAAAAATCTACGAACGTGTGAGCAAATCAATTATTGGTTTGAAGCGACTGAACCATCAGCTAGGCGAAGATATCGGAGAGAAGACACTCGGCGAGTCGATTCCAGACGTGACAACGCTTCATAGGACTTTGCCGACGGGGAAATATGGAGAATACGTGTGCCACAAACAGCTTGCTAGGCGAGTGGCTGAAGGTGTGCGTCCAGCTCTGCTTGATAAACAGAATATAACGGATCCGACAGTGGTACAGAAACGAGGATTTGACGAAGATTAGTGATAGCCATCGCGCGGTCATTGGAGCCCGCAAAAGTTAACTGCTGGACCAAAAGCGGGAGGTCATTCTTGATGGTAAGCCACAAGCGAACAAGGCTTGGCGCAGTAGCAATGAGAAGGCGCCTCTCTGCCAGAAACTGCTTAGAATGGAGTCATCGAACGTCCAAGTTCTCCGGAAATAGGGTGGCTCGGGAGAGACACTGATAGTAAGAAGGACCACACAATGATACCAATAGACAGTCGGAAGATGTTGAGAAATTAACGCTTACGCCCCCTGGTGGCCAAAGTATTCTTTACCAAAAATTCGAAATTATATGCAAAAGATTTTCCATCAGGAGATGTATCCGCTGAAAAAAAAATTTCGAATCGGAGTCTTAGAAGAAAAGTTATCGGCAAAAATGTAATTTATTTTACGCCCCTAGCGGAAAATCTATGCGTAATTTGAAAAAGAAACTATATCTAAAATACTCTTCTACATAAATGGAAAAGAAAGATAAAATAATTTTTTCAGTCGAATGTTTAGAAGCAAATATGTGGAATGAAACGTAATTTTTAATTCGATATCATCTGCATTTACGCCCTCTAGCGGCGAAATTGTACATTGTAAAAAACGAAATGAAGGATCATCATTCGCATGTTTCAAGTTTCCGAATGCAAAAAGAATTTTTCAAATCGGACTAATAGTTGTAGAGATACCGTGCGGACGGACGGACGGACAAACCGATAACATAAGCACGACTTTTTTTACAAAAGACGTGCTAACAAAGAAGGAATTTTTCAAATCGGACTCCTAGAAGTAAAGATATTGACAAATATAAGATAGACATCTACGCCCCCTGGAGGAGAAACTGTGGAATCTTTTAAGAAAAAATATTCCGAAAAAGTTTATCGATGTGAGCGGCATCAGTCTACGATAGAATTTTTCAATCGATATTTTAGAAGCTCAGATTTTAGGGCAAATACATCAGAAGCAAAAATTAACCCTTACGCCGCCTGGTGGCCAAAGTATTCTTTTCCAAAAATTTGAAATATATGCAAAAGATTTGCCATCAGGAGGTGTATCTGCTGAAGAAAAATATTTTCAAATCGGAGTTTTAGAAGAAAAGTTATCGGGAAGACTTTTACGTTATTTGAAAAAGTAACTATATCTAAAATACTCTCCGACATAAATAAAATCGAAAGATAAAATAATTTTTTCAATCGGATATTTAGAAGCAAATATGTGGAATAATCGTATTTTTGAATTCCACATCATCTGCTTTTACGCCCTCTAGCGACAAAATTGTCTATCGTAAAGCAAAAGCGAAACGAGGGATCATCATTCTCATATTTCAAGTTTCCCAATGCAAAAAGAATTTTTCAAATCGGACTAATAGTTGCAGAGACATCGTGGGTACAAACGGACGAACTGACTGAAGGACGGACAAACCGGTCACATAAGCACGATCTTTTTTTACAAAAGACGTGCTAAAAACAGGCAAGATTTTTCGAGTCTTAACAAGACTCATTTTCAAGCCAAAGTGCAGCCAAAAGTTGCCTGTTTTTTCGAGTCTTAACAAGACTCATTTTCAAGCCAAAGTGCAGTCAAAAGTTGCAAGTTTTTAGCACGTCTTTTGTTAAAAAAGATCGTGCTTATGTTATCGGTTTGTCCGTCCGTTCGTCCGTCCTCCAGTACCCACGGTATCTCTGCAACTATTAGTCCGATTTGAAAAATTATTTTTGCATTCGGAAGTTTGAAATATGCGAATGATGATCCTTCATTTCGTTTTTTTTTTTTTTACGATGTACAACTTCGCCGCTAGAGGGCGTAAACACAGATGATGTCGAATTCAAAATTATGTTTTATTCCACATATTTGCTTCTAAACATCCGATTAAAAAAAATTATTTTATCTTTCGATTCCATTTATGTCGAAGAGTATTTTAGGTACAGTTTCTTTTTCAAATTACGCATAGATTTTCCACTACGGGTCGTAAAAGTGAATTACATTTTTTCCGATAGCTCTTCTCGTAAAAACCCCAATTTGAAAAAGATAAATTTTTCAGTCGAAACATCTCCTGATGAAAAAATTTTTCCACATAATTTCGAATTTTTGGTAAAGAATATTTTGGCCACCAGGGGGCGTAAGCGTTGATTTTTGCTTCTGATGTATTTGCCATAAAATCTGACCTTCTAAAATATCGATTGAAAAATTCTTTCGTGAACCGATGCCACTCACATCGATGAACCTTTTCGGAATATTTTCTTCCTAAAATATTCCACAGTTTATCCGCCAGGGGGCGTAGATGTATATCTTATTTTTATCAATATCTCGACTTCTAGGAGTCCGATTTGAAAAATTCCTTCTTTGTTGGACAGTGTTTCCAGTGTGACATGTGTTTCATATAATTTCAAATTTTCAAGTAATTCGTAGACTTTTGCGTTAGGGGATGTAAAGGTAAATTACTTTTTCCCCTATATCTTTTTCTCCTAAATCTCCGAATTGAAAAATTCTTTCTGCACTGAATACAGCTCCTGATGAGAAATCCTTTGCACGTAATTTCAAATTTGTCTAAAAATTGGTTTGTACCCCAGGTGGCGTAAGACTTAATTTCCGCTTCTGATGTATTTGCAGCAAAATATGAGCTTCTAAAATCTCGATTGAAGAAAATGTCGTTTGTTGACCGATACTACTCATGTCTACAAACCTTTTAGGAGCATTTTCTTCTTAATATAATGCATGGTTTCTACGCCAAAGGGCGTAGATGTTTATCTTATTTTTGTCAATATCTCTACTTCTAGGAGTCTGATTTGAAAAATTTTTCTTTGTTGGATAGTGTTTCCGATGAGAAAATTTTCTTATAAGTTCAAAATTTTCAAGTAAATCATAGACTTTCCGCTAAGGGACACAAAGGTAAATTGCGTTTTCTGCGTTATTTCTGCTTCTAAAACTCCGATTTGAAAAATTCTTCCTGCATCGCATACAAGACCTGATGGTAAATTCTTTGCACATAATTTCTAATTTTTGTAAGAAATGGTTTGACCACCAGATGGCGTAAGACTCAATTTCCGCTTCTGATGTATTTGCAGCAAAATATGAGCTTCTAAAATCTCGATTCAAAAAAAATTAATTTGTTGACCGATACTACTCATGTCGACAAACATTTTAGGAACATTTTCTTCTTGAAATACTGTATGGTTTCTACGCCAGGGGGCGTAGATGTGTATCTTATTTTTGTCAAAATCTTAACTTCAAGGAGTCCGATTTGAAAAATTCCTTATTTGTTGGATAGTGTTTCCGATGCGAAATGTTTTCCCCATAAATTCAAAACTTTCAAGTAAATCATAGACTTTCCGCTAGGGGGCACAAAGGTAAATTGCGTTTTCTCCGTTATTTCTGCTTCTGAAACTCCGATTTGAAAACTTCTTCCTGTATCGCATACAAGACCTGATGGAAAATATTTTTCACACAGTTTCTAATGTTTTATAAAGAATGGTCTGGCCACCAGGGAGCATAAGGGTTAATTTCTGCATCTGATGTATTTGTAGCAAAATCTGAGCTCCTGAAAACTCGACTAAATTTCTTTTTTTTTTTTTCTTGGACCGATACCGCTCATATGGAAAAACCTTTTGAGAATACTTTCTTCCTAAAATAATGCATGGTTTCCCACCAGGGAACGTAAAGTCACATCTTATTTTTGTCGATATCTCTGTTTCTAAGAGTCCGATTTGGAAAATTCTTTCGGTGTTGGACAGCGTTTCCGGTGCGAAATACTTTCTCATATAAATTCATGTTTTTCTTAACGCACAAGTTTGCAACCAGAGGGCGTAAGTTAACGATTCCGTTTACAGCAATATCTGAGGGATAAAAAACGCGATTGAAAAACTTCTTTCTTCCGCGAGATACTATTGTTTTCGATACCTGTTCCATGGACTTTGAATAGCTTTGATAAATTTAATTTGCGTCAGAACGGATTCAAAGGACGTGCTTATTACATCCGAAATTTTGGTGTCATCTTTCTTGTTTAAAGTTGATTTTATCTGTACATACTGGTTTTAGGTGTAAAGAAATATTTTACACTTCTGAGGTGTGCGTGTATTAGATGGAAGTGTTCTACATCGTGCCGAGACAGCTTTATTTAAGATTAATGATATAGTAAGGGCTGTATCAGCTTCTCTCTTTGGAAAGACTAGGGATGCTGATAGTTAACCGCACAACGGGTACAATATGATAATTAACGAGTTTATTCAGTATCGCAAGTACAGGAATGGCAGTATTGTTTCTTATATTCCTTAAACAGTTCGATATTAGGTATGGGCAAAAATCCTCGTTGCAGAAGCCGATGCAACGAAATTGCATTGAGGTTTTCACTGCAACATCGAGCGTTTTAACGAATTTTACGAATTACAATTAGTTACTCAACGGTAAAAAATCACGTACGTATTGAACGAAGATATTAGCAACCAAAATCTCTAATAAATAACTCTGGTTCTTGAAGATTTTTCCAACCAATGTCTCCAAGTCTGGTTTTGTAATCATTGACTTAGCTTACGGTTTTCCATTAGCATCAGAAAACTTGAAAAGTACATCGCCCTAGAGTAAGAACTCCAGTCATTAATATGAGATTTTAACAAAAACATCTTTCAGGATAATTCGGTTCTTCGAATTTCACGTAATATTACACTGAAACAAGACAATCCGCTGTTTTACAATCAAACGTTATTCACTTGACTGTTTGGACGAAATGAGGAAAACGATTTCTTGAAAGGGTTTGTGTCTCCGAGAAACCCTGGGGTCCTTCTGTTCGTCATCTCATTGGGCAGCACTGAAGTGGCGGTGGCCAATTAGGTGACAGATGAAAGTAAACTTACTGGGGTATTCGTTTGAAATTCTTGTGGAAAGGAAGCAGTTGTAGCCAAAGACCTTGGCTTGTAGCAGAGATATTAGGAGATACCAACCTACGAAAGTGTAAGAGTGTAGCGGAGACCCAGTGTAGAAACCGTTCTCTTGAATAGTTAGGTAAGATATTTGGCGTGAACATTTAGGAATTTTTTCAGGATGCATCAATTCTTGTCATCTCAACTCCAAAACCAATTTTGTTGTCCATATACTGTAGACATTCGGCGTAAAACAATGATTTGAATAAACATATTAAAATTGTTTTATCCCGATGTTTCCATTGCACATGTACGTAATGTAACTACTAGAAATGGAAACAGATTAACGTACCCGTTGTGAAAGAAATACGGAATGAAAAGAGATCTATCCAGATATATTGTAAACATTCATTCCGATCCGATTGTGGCCCAGAAATATTTTGATAAAACGTGTCACCTGTCAATTGTACATTCACCTACTTGCCAACACGATTTTCTTACCTTACTTACTTTAAAATCATGTTTGCAAGATAAAAATCTTATTCTGTGCTGTATCCTTTTTTTGAATTGACATAAAATCAATTTATGTCAATTTAAAAAAAGGATACAGCAAAAAAAATGATTGAATAACTAATTCGACTTATAAGTTTGATATCTTGAACAGGATATGAAAAAACCGTTTATAAAATTTAAGTACAATGTCATTAACAAAAGTACAATAATTCTCTCTAAACAAAACACATTATAATACATTTATTAGCAAGCAGCAGTTAATAAAAAAAATTATATATATATAAAAGTGAACCAAGTTAAAGTTACGTTTTACTCGGAATTGTTCTATGTAGTTCTAACGGTCGAGCGCTGTTGCGTTTGACCAATAAAGATGCTGTTGAATTAGCCTTCTATCTTCTCACGCTTTCGCTTGAAATTCGTTAAAATTTCTTAATGAAGTTGGGACGGATGAGGATACCTCTATTTCATGGTGTGAACTTTGTTCACCAATTCTGAGGGCCATCTCATGACTCTTCATGTCGATGCGTCTCATTGTTTAGGACAATTCAGGAAATGACGAGTACGTGGTTTTTTTATACTCACATTCTTATGGATATAGTGATGATTCTGACGTATTGTTTCGCCAAAGGATTGTCTTACATGGTAATGTTACCACAGACAGTTAGCGACTGGTATTCGTATTTCAGACAACTAATCTCAGAGTTTATGGTAGCCTCGCAATGTTAGAAAGGAAGGCTTGATGTTGATGGAATCATCGTCGAAGTGGGGAAAAAGAACTGTAGTCGTCTCGTTGAGGACACCTGGATTCTTGGCATCTTTGAAAGAGATACCAGGCGGTTCAGGGTGGAGATCTGTCCTGATAACAGCAGAGACATTGCTGCCCCTCATCATCAAACACGTCGGGCAAGGAACAACAATTATGACGGACCTGTGGGCTGCATAGCGCAATCTCCAAACCTGTGGCTACGCACTTTTAATATTCAACCACTCCCTCAACTTCATTGATCCCATTACAGGGTCGCATACACAATGAGTAGAGAGCAATTGGCGTCCCTGAAACATAAGTTAACACGGGGCAACCACAAAATGTACTTGGCAGAACATATTATGGAATATTTATTCCGACAGAATTGCCGAATTTGGCAGATAAAGCTTTTCTGTCTTTTATTCTGCTAGCTAGACAGTTTCAGATTCATGAGGAAAACTCACTCTCTGTCATAATAAATATTTTACACATATGCCACAATATACATTCATAAAGGCCCTTTAAAGGGTCACCTTTAATCCATATTATTCACTTCCTTTGCAGATTTCACAACGTTACACTACGTTTCACGATTTAGCGCTAACGTGTTGCCATCTATTGTCTAAGTCATCATATCTGAGGCATTGCAAAACATTTTCTCATTTTTCTTGCAGTGTTACATTAAAATAAAAGATCCACTAAGGGACATACTGTGGCGCCATCTATCGAGCAGGCCGAAGACGGAACCTTAGCCCTCATATTGGCCGTCAGTGAGAATTAAATTTGATTCGGTTTAATTCTATTGAAAACTAATTTTCAATCGATCCTTGAAAACCTCAACTTCAAGCAACACTGTTTGCGTTGATATTTTTATTAATTTTGCCAGGTTGGAATGTAGTATAAACTCCAATATCCATTGAATTCATTCACTTCAAATTAAATCACGTCTTGTGTATCCAACTCCAGATATTGTTATTCTTGGGGAAATTTGAATTGTATTACTGTTTCAAAATAATATTCTAAATCACATTTTAGGACTGGAAATATGTTTACTCTGTGTAAAGAAAATAATTGTTTGGAAGAATGACCAATAAAATTTGCCACCTGGGAATAATAATTTGAAACGACGTCTAACGCCATTGGCTGTACGAATGTGAGGCTGGAATATAAAATATCAAGGGCCTAGTGCTTAGCGAGTCAGACTGACGATGCAAGGTCCTCTGGTTCGAACCTGAGCTGATCTTTCAGAGATGGTGTGATTTACTAACAATCGCTGAATATCCGCCGTGCATCGGACGAGCACGTTAAGTTACAGCCCCTGGCTGGACCCACTGGTTAAATGGGTATCCTTTCCTATGCCCCATACTTGTACGGTGGCGCCATCTACTGTACTTTAGTCTCACTACAAACTGTTCTGTCAAAGTCGCTAGACTTGCTCTCTTTCCTTCCGTTTCTGTGTCCTGCCCAAAAGGCAATCTCGCTGTAGTTGGCTGGGACCTAAACTCTACTCACTGTGGACGGAAGTCCTACAAGAAATTGACAAATACTGTGTGCAAAACACGTACACCATTGTTTGGCGGATTCAATAACCAATAACCACTGAAAATGTTCTCCTGTCACATATTACACTTCGATGAAATCCCTATTCTGAAAGGAATTTCACAACACACAGCGCGATCATATAGATCATATCAGATACTTATTAAGTATAACTGATATGTATAACTTATTAAGTATAACTGGTCTCCTACCTACGAAATAAGTATAACTTATTAAGTATAACTGGCCCCGCACGGAGATAACTGGTTTTCCAGTTATTTGGGGAGCGGCGCCCCCACGGCCCGAGCTGACATTGTGACTGGTCAACATCTGATGTCATGCCACCGCTTGTTTCTTTTTTCGGTGCTGTTGGAGTTTGCAGGGACAGCTGTTCATCCAGCTGTTGGGGAGTCGCGGCCCCACGATCCCGAGCTGGTCTTGTGTCTCGCTTTTTCGTTTTTATTTATTTTCTCCACTGGCTAGTTGCCCGTGTTGTATACTTTACCTAATCGCTACCACGTTATGTACTAACACCCCGGTCTTGTGGTTTTGTTACCCTCCACCACTAACTGTTTTATATTAACCGCTCAGTTCGTAGGTTGCTGAGATTCCGTTTAGGTTCCCTTCCAGGATTTGTCTTCTTTGGATTTCTTTTTTCCTTTTAGCTGGTTTGGGTGCTAGACCTACATGCATGTTTGCCGCGTGAGGTGACCCGTGAGGCGGAAATGGGATGTCTAGCGGCTGAGGTCGCAGGAGACCGGAGCAGTGCCTCCTGTGTACCAACACTCCTCTTCGACCCCGGCTTCGCTGTAAACGGGAGGCTAGAGACTAACCCACCTCTAGTCAGAAGTCATGTACCAAGTTGTGTACAGGGCTTTAGCGGCTTTTTTGTCGTATAGCACGGCAGGGTAAGCCCGGGGGCTGTGGGATCATGCCAAAGGCGTTGGCATGACGGTACCAGGAGGCCGAAGTGTCCGCCGAGTGCGTGTGATCACAGCCAACGGACTATATCTGCAACGTATAAGCTCCAGAACTGTGTCCAACGTCATTTTCTTGGCTTGCAGACCTCCAGTTCTCCCTTGTTGGGCTCGGTGGTGGGTGGAGTAGTCTGCAGACGAATCCTTCTCCTTTTTTCCATGGGTAAACCCAAAAACAAACACTCCAAATTCAAGTCACCTGAGAAAATGATCGTTGCCAACGACTCTCCTTCGTCTTCTCAACCTACCAAGTCTCATAACCTTAAACGATCTTTCGACCATGACCTGGACCAAGAATGTGGAACCTCTTCTTCGGCAGCTGTACCAGTCGCTCCGAAGCGTCGTCTCCCCTCGATTGCTGTGAATACGCAGACTACACACTTAGTTGCAGAATCCATCGATCCGAATGAGAGACTGTCCACCAGATCTCCCTTTTTCATTTCTAAAGCTTTGGACGCTGCGGTTGGCCCCTTGAAGTCTGTGAGGAAGCTTCGCTCTGGGGACCTGCTTGTCCAAACTTGTAGTGTTTCTCAGAGTAACACTCTTATGCACCTCACTAGTCTTCAAGGCATTCCTGTCAAAGTGGCACCTCACCCGTTTCTTAACACCTCTCGGGGTGTTATTTCGGAGTTTGATCTCTTGCCATGCAGTGAGGACGAATTGGTGACTGAACTTGCAGATCAGGGTGTTATTGCTGCACGTCGTATGATGTTCCGGCGCGATGGTTCTTTGATTAAGTCTAAAAATGTAATCTTGACTTTTAACTCCCCGAAAGTTCCGACCGAAATCAAGGCTGGCTACTTGGTCTGTGGAGTTCGCCCGTACATTCCCAGTCCTCTGCGCTGTTTCAGGTGCCAGAGGTACGGGCATTTACAACGTTTCTGTAAGAGTTCCGCTCGTTGCGCAAATTGTGGCTCCAGTGCACATGACGGGAAAGGTTGCACTTCTGCGGCCTGCTGTGTTAACTGCGGTGAGGCCCATGCAGCTTACTCCCGCAACTGTATGAAATGGAAGGACGAGATGGCGATCCAGCGCCTCAAGACCCTGGAAGGCCTCTCGTACCCTGCTGCCAAGGCCAAGTTGGGTATTCCCAACAACCGACAGCGTACTTTTGCCGCAGTAGTTCAGTCTCTGCCACAACCCGTGCAGCCCTTTGTTCCGCGCCCTGTAGCTCTCGCCGCACTTGCCAAGCGATCTACAGCTGAACAAGCGACACAGGTGGATTTCCCCGAGCTCCCGCTTTTTCGAATAGCTGAGTCTGCGCCTTCTCTTTTGAAGACGACCGACTCTTCCAGTTCCCAACAGAAAGCCTGCACGTGCGGAAGACCCGGCCCCCAATCCGCAGAGGTGTGCAGTGTCCATCCAACTGTCGCACTCCACCTGACCAACATTGCAACTGTCTCGGACTCAGCGAGGTCCCCAGCCTCAACCAACATTGCAGAGGAACATGGGGGGAGGAGAGTGACAGTTCGTCCCCGCCCTCGGCCAGCATTGCAGAAGAGCGTGGGGGAGGAGAGTGACAGTTCGTCCCTCTCCTGGTGACTCATCCTTTGTGTAGTTGTGTTCGATTTCGTGATCTGTTTTGTCTTTCTCATTCCTCAGTTTTACTTAGTCGGCTTGTTTCTCACCATTGTGCCATGTTTTTCATACTATTTGTTTCATTGTCTTTTTTGGCCCTTCATTCGTGCTCGTGGTTCGGATTTGCTTGGTCGGCCGGATTTGGGGTTTTGTGCCCCGTTTTTTTACTTCTGTCTGTTTGTCTTGTGTCTGGAGCTCTTTGGCCAGCCATGGCCCTTGCGCCAATAAAATCTACTAGCCAACCAACCAACCAAGTATAACTGGTCTCCTACCTACGGGACAGACATATTTGTAGTTATAACTGACAGAAAGTAAAACCTAACATTGCGAGACACGTATATTGAAAGAAAAATATCGAGATTACTTATGACATAACTCATACCATTATGTCAAACGAGAAAAGCTTCACTGGAAAAAATCTAATAAGGGTGCAACTTCGTATAGCTGAAAATCAATTACGATCTGTTAACAAATCAAATTTATATCAGAACATCTTACCCATCGCATGAATATTCATTTTTGCTCTAACGGAATCAATACAGTGCTATTAATTTAACAAAAACATGTAAATTTATGATTTTCGTGATTTGTTTTACCTCAATTAAATAAAAGGGTAAAATTACGAGACAGATGAATACGCAATGTCTACTTAATGACGAATTGCACATTTGAAAATAGCAAGCCGTATATTATTGGAAAGGTAAAATAATTATAATAATATTTTTTTGAAGGTAGTTCTATTGTAATCATATGAAGTTTAATTGTTACGAATAGCCACTTGGTGTGGTGTTTGGCAAATACATCCTACGATGCTCCGCGGAAGAAGTTACCATTTAAGAGTGGTATTTAGTTCACGATGGTTTCCTCCCGCCATTTCGGGGTATTACATGTAGGGGTATTTAGTTCACGATGGTTTCCTCCGCCATTTCAATGTGCAGTTTTCTCGGATTTGCGCATGACGTCACACTGGGAGCGAACGCCGCCCAGAATCTTTGCCTCGGGAATGCAAACTCGTTCACGTTCTTAAAACAAACCCAAGGTTATTAGACGAAAAAGCATTTCACTTTGGTGAATAGACCTGTGCGGATGTAATGCAATTACTGTGTCTTCATAATTTGTAAATATACTTCATGATTACTAAGTAATCTTGGCGGGTTTAAACTCGTTCACATGCTTAGAAAAGCATTTCGCTTCGTTGAATAGACCTGTTGATATTTTGCAATTCATTACTTTTCGTCATAATTGGTAAATATACTTCATAACTAGCTATTTTTCAACATCAGTTGTGCATATTATTGTCTTATATCAGTGTAGCACAATATGCCTGGATGTGCAATAGCAGGATGTTTTTCCTTCAGTAGGAAGATTCGGGTATTATTTACATTCTTTTCCTGCAAATCCTAATTTGGAAAAACTCTGGTTACTAAAATGTAAACGGAAGGATAATTTTAAAGTTAAAAATGCGATAATTTGCTCGAAATAGTTTACTGTTGACTTGACAGTTATGTTTGTGACTTAACATTAGGATTACCTGGCAAAATGAAATTGAAAGCAAATGCTGTACCTATAGTCAATCTTCCAGGTCAAATTGGCCATGAGCGTATTACAACTGCTAATCCTCATGAATCGTCATCCTCCGTTCCTAGCGTTCTGAATGTTAGTCCTGCAGAACATAGATTACATGGACGTGGATAAGAAAACGAGCATTGGAAACCTTTCACAATGTGTCTCCTAAGAAAACAAAATTGATAAATCGTTTTCAACTGATATTACGTCATCATCTTCAGCTGATGTTCAACTTCTGATCTACTCAGAAGTTGAACACTGGAAATAAGAAATAAAAGATTAAGTGTTGAATGCACCAAATTAAGAGTGCAAAATAAGTGCCTTAATAACAAACTTGCATCTACTCAGAGGGATTTGCGTGAATGTCTGAATAACTCAGCTTCACAAGTGGCAGCTGACGTGAGTAAAGTCTTTCGTAAAATATTTACAAAAAAACAGATTCGGTGTTTGCTTTGTGACAAAAAAAAAAAATGCTCACCTGGTAAAGGATGACCTATGTAAAGCAATTACATTGTGGGCCATATCTGTTAAATCCTACAACTATTTTCTCTGTATTAAATTTGAGATACTAAAACTAAATTAAACAATTGAGTTAAAAAAATTATGTTGTTAATTTTTTTGTCTGCTGTCAGTAGCTTAATATCATGTCAACTTAACTTAAGGCAGTCCCTTTCTGTGGATTTAAGCTAGCCTGGGTTGGGAGGAAGGTTTAGGCATGGACGGGCCATGGCACACTATCATAAGCTTTATTTTTGTTTTCATTTAAATTCTGCCAGCCATTGCAATAGTATTATATAATTTTTGATAGCTTTTTATGCTTTAATGACACTTGTTAAAATAAATTGGAAAACGAACGTTTCGTGCGATTTTTTTTTTTTTTTTTTTGTATTTGAAGGCTACTAAATGGAATTCTGTAAACAACAATAAGATTTATTTTGCAAAATTGAAATGCTGAATGATGAATAACATATTTACTTTTGTCTTCGTATACCATTCACTGGAAACAGAAAGAAAGGGACGTCATATTGTGTAGAAGCACGACGACCTCTCTCCCATTACGAACTTTTGTTGTCCAGCAACACCAACACGCTTGTTTCCCGCTCCCATGTATGAACATGGGATCGGTTCCACAAGCAAGGACACTCACACCCCCGACGCAACACCATACATACCGACGGCGGAGTCTCCTAGAACGACGGAGGGACAAGGCCCTTCGAAACGTTCATGTAGGAGGAAGTTCCTCCTTCGGAGGAGACCCAGTGTCGTAGTCACCCAACGGATGACAACATCAGAGGAGGCAACGGCGGAGAGCAACACGCATCTCCAAAAACAAGGAAGCCTCCCCCTAAAGGCAAACACACAGAACCGGCACACGCCAAACACACACCAGACAACAACAAAAAATCTCCCCAAGGCCACCAAAACACGCACACCGGCAAGAAAACAAATATAAATATACACCCATACGCACACACACAAATAAATAAAACACTCTCGCAAGCAACACCCCCGAAGCACAGCACACCGAACGCGTAAACCGGGGTCCGGAAACCGAAACTGGAACCAAACCACAAAGCAGAAGAGGCTGAAACAATACAAAAAGCACCGAATCGACCGATCATGGGTCCGGAAAACGGCGTCTCCGGAGCCCCTCACGCTCGATCCGAGAAGTTAGTAGAACCCACAAACCATGTATCAACGAAACAAAGCATCAACAAAAAATTCAAAATGATCCGGTAATGCAGGATTGCAAGTCGAAACAAGGGGGTGGGACGGGGTTAAGTTATGCAGCGGAAGAAGTACTTTTCCCTAGTACCGGTAACAATCCGAGGCCAGAAGACCCACCGATACCTGAAGGCACGGTCCGAAAGGGTGTGGGCGTCAAGTTCAACCTTGTTCCGGATCTCGCACTTGACCTGCCAGGCAATTTTCATAGGGCTGAATCCCACATTACCGAGATTAAAATAAAGAACTCTGTTCCTCTCTTTCCAGATTTTGTACGTCGTCTCCGTAATGATGAGCCTCCAGACATCCCTTCCCGCTTTGGGACCGGGATACTGGAAGAAATCATGCTGAGGCGTAAACTGCTGAGGGCGGCCGGCCCAACCCCAGACCAACTGCCAAACCAGCACAGCCATAGGGCAACTAAAAAACAAGTGGTGCTTATCTTCGATAAGATTGCAGGAAAGACACCTGTCAGTGACAGCACCACCCCACCTGCACTGCCGTTTCCTCGTAGGAAGGACATCATACGCCAAACGTAACTTAAAGTCCCGTTTTTTGCAATCAATCCTTAGCAAGCCTGCTCTTGATGACCCTCGCAAGGATCTTATAGTCCACTGTGTAGAAAGACACTGGTCTCCAACCACTTAACTCCCTCGACGGGGCGTCGGGAGTCTTGCACAGCAAAGTGACCATGCTCCTACGCATGGTCCCCGGCATATGACCCACCTGCACAATCTCGTTGTACACCCTGTTAAGCCAGGGTGCTAACATATTAACAAACTTCTTGTAAAACTCCGACAGGAGACCATCACAACCCGGAGACTTACCTGGCGAAAGGGCCCGAATCGTCACCCTCACCTCAGACACCGAGAACTCCTCTTCGAGACTATCCAAATCCTCGTCTGGGTTCCTCGTCGTACCCTCCAACCACATATCCATGACGGCAGGATCAATTTCCTCGCTGGAAAAGAGATCGCCGTAATACCTAGCAGCTTTCTGCAGGATCTGCTTATTGTCCCTCACCTCAGACACCGAGAACTCCTGTTCGAGACTATCCAAATCCTCGTCTGGGATCCTCGACGTACCCTCCAACCACATATCCATGGCGGCAGGATCAATTTTCTCGCTGGAAAAGAGATCGCCGTAATACCTATCAGCTTCCTGAAGGATCTGCTTATTGTCCCTCACCTCGGTACCATCAATATCAAGAACTTCCAGGTTCTCCCTCTTCCGCTCCACCTCGAGCTTCCGGTAAATGTGATTAATATCCTGCTCCTGCTCAAAACTCCTAATAGCACCTTGAAGTTGAATTTCAGAGCCGATGCCTCTATAAAAATCGGAAATCTCTTGCCTGATCTGGGTAATGATCCCAAAGTTACACCCGTCTTCATTACCCTTCAGAGCCGCGTTCAGGAAGTTCATCAGAAAAACCTGAGTCCCCCGCTTGGCTCTCGCCAACTCCTTACCCTGAGCAACCAAGGTGCTCCGGACCTCGTCCTTCGCCCTCTCCCAACCACCGATCTCGTCATCGGTGGCCGTTTCTGCGCCGGACTCCAAGATCGAACGGACACGCGACAGCGCTTCAACGTCGTCTAACATTGACACATTTAGGAGCCACGGTGTCGCTTTCCTCTCCCTCGGCGCCGGCACACAGACATCCATCATGACAACGCTGTGATCAGAGACAAACAACGTCTGTGAGTTAGGGTTAAAAACCTCGGCTCCCTTAACCCAGTCCATCTTTGAGACCAACAGCATGTCGATCCTTGAAGCCAAATGATTCCTGTGCCAGGTGAACCCCGGCTCCTGCGGGAACAGCTGCCTCTACACGTCCTTAAGTTGCTGGTTCTTAATCAGATCCGTAAGACCCCTTCTGTACGGCTCTGACCACCTGCACCTGTGAGTACTCAATCGATCGATATGGCTATCCACAACCGAGTTGAAATCCCCACCGACGACTAGAAAATCTTCGCTTCCCTAAGGAAGAACGGCAGCTGGTCATAAAAACCTCTCCGGAGAGAACCCTCCACCGGAACATAAACACATCAATCCGCTATTAACCGAAATAGCTACCACACGACCGTCCCCATCAGTCTGCACCTGCGTAATGCTATCCTCGTACTGCGGCTTGTAGACAATGGCCACCCGATTAAACCATTCGCTCCAAGAGAATACCTACAATTCAGCCCGGTGTTCCTACAGAACGCAAAAACCTGTTCGGGCTTCTTATGAACCAGCAAAAAATCAACACCCGACTCCCTGAAGTAGCCCACGAGCCACTTCTGCTTTTCGACGGTGCGGAGACCGTAAACGTTCAACGTGCCAATACGCAGATCGGTGCCTTGGTAATTATGTGCCATACTTACCTTAATCTGAAAAAAGAAGTAGTATGTTAACAAAAAACACCACATAAAACAAACACCCATGTTCAAAAACAGAGGGAGAGGAACCCAACCAAAAAAGCAACTCACCTTCAAGGTCTGGATCTATTGCGTCTCTCTGTCTCCTTCATATCCGCACTGTTTCTCCGTCGTCGGTTGTTGTTTTTTTGCCCGGTAACCGTCGGAACGACTTCGCTAATTTGGCAAGATCCTTCGCCGCATCAACGTTGGCCTGTGTCAGCCGTCTTCCCTGACGCTTGAACTTGGCCCACAGATCTTTGGTCATCTGCTCAGCCAACTGTTCTTCCTCAGAATCCGTAGAAAGCTCGGATTCCCTGCAAAAAAATATATTGCCCATAGTATCGGAGAGCTGCTTGGCCTCCGAACTCCCGTCGCTGGCAGGCGCGCACTCTTCGACAGAGTGCCAGCCTGCCCCCGCAGCACTTCTGCCTCGTTATCACGGTGGCCGCCGTTCACTGCGGGGACCCTCCTCGGTCTCCGTTTGCGTCCACAGGAGGGGTGGAGAAGCCGTCCCAGATTCCCCCTCGGGAGTCCAGGGCCGCTGCTGAACCTCCACAGCCCCGCCATGGGATGCAAGCTTCCTGCCTACTTGCAGGAGAGCCCGTGCACTCACTCCCGACTCAATCCAACCACCGGGGTCGTCTGATTGCCCCGGGAACATATCCTGCACTGGATCCGTCGCTGGCTCGACTTCATCAAAACTCGGGATTTCATTAATTTCAGTCGTGTCGACTGCACCAAAACTCTCAACTTCGTTGTTTTTTGAGGAGATGGGAGTGCAGATCTCCTCGACAATACAAACATAATCATCACTAACTTTACATACACTAGTGACATCAATTTTTACCTTTTCAAAACCATTATCAACTTCAAGTTGGAAATCATTACCGTCGAAAAATTCCACATTCTCATCCACACCAGTCACACAAATTTCTCCTTCCTTTTCACCTGACCAAACCTCCATTTTCTCACTATCTTTGCCCACCATTTTCACATCCTCGTCAATAATACTGACTCCATTTAACTGATTTGCCATTTGCTTAATATCCTCACTAGAGAATTTTCTTGACTTTTTGATAACCGTAGTGTAACCGTCTCAAGCCTCTGGTGAACGAACCCTCTTGTCCACCGTGAGTTGACCTGTAGAAAAAGAATTATCTTTATCATTTTTTGGAGAAACTTTCTCCGCCTCACCATTTCTTTCACTTACCTGCTCCACATTCGAAATACCTTCGGCTTCCTCCTGGGCACTCCCCGAGCCACGAAGTTGGTGGGTTTCTACTACCTCGCCACTCGAGGAATTTTCCCCAACTTCAGGAGTTTCACCACTTTCTCCGTGGCGTCAAGCGCCAATAAAATATCATCTTGGTTTACCTGGGATTGTCCGGCTCCGGCCATCTGGGCAAAAGTGCGGACACCACATTATGGTCTCTTGTGTTGTGGAGACTTGCACTTCCCGCAAGGATCTTTACAGTCCTTGATATTATGACCGAGAGCTCTGTAATTTTCGCAAGAGTATTTAGCACAGTCAACAGCGATGTGCCTCCCGTGCCCACATCGCCAGCACACACGGACCTGCCCATTGTAAACATTCATACATCTAAAATGGGAAATATACATGAAATTAGGAACGGCTTTGTCCATGTCGAGGGTGACAATTCTCGTTCCCGAGAAGGCTCCTTTCTAACCTCATACTTTACATTGAGTACCCTTCCAAAATAATTGAAAACGTCCAAAAATACCGCAGTCGGTTCATTAGTTACCTGGCATGGGAGGTACTTACAGAAGGCAACTTTAATGTTTGTGTCACCTTTAGAACAGTGAATCTCGGACGACTCGTGGTAGAGAGTTTTGCCCACGAGATGCAAATAATAGTCAGTACGCTTCAAAACGATCTAAAATTTTCGCGGATTCACTACCCGCACAAAATGAAAAAGCGGTTCAGCAGGTGAACCCAAGTGTTCCCAGATCGCTTTACCGACTTGGGAAGCAGTAAGACCCGTATGGGTAACAAGGAGATAGTTTTCCTTCTTAGCGGAGGCCTTGCTCAAAGCCATTGTTTAGGACCAAATTCTGTCCTTTAACAAATAAAAAAATGTATAAAAAGCACGAAAACAAGTTCTACTCGATGAAAATCATGTAAAAAGTACTTACAGTTCTTTCTTAAGTAATCCAAAGTAAAAGGCACACAAAACACAACACTAACAATGATGACCACGTGCCCGCTAACACTAAGAGTGAAGAGCACGTGCTCGCTAAACAATAGCGGTAAAGGCTAAGTCCAAAAATACCGCAGTCGGAACCTCCGGATTACCGGCGGAGCGAAGTCCTTCTGCAAATATAGAAGTAAAAAAAAAATCCGCCGAAATGCCACGCTATCGATCTTGAATCGATAGCGTGGCCATGACGACTTGTACTTTTCCGACACTGGAAAGTCTCGGAACCCACGTACGGCTGGCACGAGCACCTCACAAAGGCCGCCAACACCGTGCTCCACGCCGGCACACGCACCCGGGCGGGCGGCCAGACACGTACTCGAAATATTCTGCCGTTAAGAATCAACATTCAAAAAATGTCCTTTTCACAACGTAACAATTCGCTTCATAAACCCATTTTTGGGCAGAACATGGAAAGTTTTCTTACGTCCGAGTGCATTCATTTTCTTGTAGGACGTCCGTCCACAGTGAGCAGAGTTTAGGTCCCAGCCACCTACAGCGAGATCGCCTTTTGGGCAGGACACAGAAACGGAAGGAATGAGAGTAAGTCTAGCGACTTTGACAACAGTTGTAGTGAGATAAGATTGAAACAGTTTGTAGTGAGATTAGAGTGCAGTAGATGGCGCCACCGTACAAGTACGATATTGCACATAGAAAAGGATACCCATTTAACCCGAGGGTCCAGCCTGGGGGCCGTCACTTAACGTGCTCGTCCGATGCACGGCGGATATTCAGCGATTGTTAGTAAATCACAACATCTCCGAAAGATCAGCTCAGGCTTGAACCTAGGGACCTTGCATTGATCAATTTGTATTAAGAACTAATCACGGTGTGATGCAAAGTGCATCTCCTTGTGATGCTGTGTCAATCTCCCTTCATCGAGCACCACCTATCGGAAAGGCCTATCCCTAAAAAGGGTTTTTCCAGGTGAAATGTGCTCGGGTCCGGCGGATGAAATACATAAAATTTTGAGTGCAAAGACATAAGGACGTGTAACACAAAAAGAAAAAAAAGTTATGAAAGATTTTTATCTTTTTAAAATAGAAAACTAGAGGGACGTGCGTCCTTATTTTGCAAGTTGCTCTAAGCCTAACCTCGCTTTCACTGCATCGAGCAGTTTCCGCTCAGTTTGGCCTATATGCACTGAAAGATGTGGATCGAGGAAAGAAACATAGTGTACACTAGCAATCGCAATAAGACCACTGTGTAGTGCTATGCCTAATCCCGTGATATCTTAAAGACAACCAAAACAAGAGGATAGTTAATATTGGAAAGCCTGTCATTTATTGAAATGTAGAAAAGTCAAACAAAATTTCACTTACCTGTTAGCCTTGGAGGAGTGCAGTCCCCTCCATCATATCATTAATGGAGTTGGAGAACACTCCCCATCACTGTATTCTTTTAATAAGTTATTTTTTTATAATTTTTTTATTTTGTTGATTTCTTTTTCTTTTTCTTTTTTTTCAAAAAAAATGAAATTATAGACTTTCACTATTTTAGAATCTCATATGAACATTTGGTTCATTAGTGTTTTTGTTGATATAACACAAATTCTTGTGTACTAACCATTTCTTCCCAAAGGATTTTTTACTCAGTCAACGCCTGTCACTTCTTATAATATCTCTAATTTCACATAGTGTTGCAAGTTTGATGCCATTTATTGTTTTGAATTTTTGACCGTATATCTTCGCGTTTCGTTTTTTCCAAATTTGAAATTTAGTCATAGCAATACTGACGTTAACAGCATTATCAATATATTTTTTTTTCTTGACTGAGGTATGGTACAAGATGTTTTCTGTGTCAAGAACAGTGGTTAGGCTCCAATACTTGCTTAACCACTCCCAAATTTCCTTGTTTTCCTTGCATTGTGCAAACAGATGAGTGATAGTTTCAACCTCATCACAATTAGGACATTTATCACTAGGAGCAGAAAGAAATCTTCTGCACCATTCCATAGTAGGGACTATGTTATGGGCAATCTTAAAATTAAGATTTCTAACCTTGGGCTGAAGTTTCATGACACTCGTGTTATCCCAGGCATCTTGGCACTTATTTTTACCTATTTTAATTTCTAAATTGGTGGCATTACTGGTATAATAAGCATTATAGAGTTTTTTAAGTTTATCTTCGGGGTGAATTTTCGTAATATTACTTTTTTCCTCTAATTCAACAATTTCTTTACAAAGATCCACAATCTCTTTGCTAGGAAAGAAGTCAAAGGGCTGGCAATTCTCCTTTCCAGTGACCTTCTTGTACTGATTCCCAGCAAGATAACTTATGAAATTGTGAGCAGGGCGCTCAAAGTCAGTCATCATGTTGTGGAATCCCTTAATTAGACAGATTTTAGCTAAGACGAAGGGTTTTTTATGCCGACACCTCCCTCCTTTACATGATTATACATGGTTATTGGTTAATAATTTTATCACGTTTGCTATCCCACAGAAAACCGAATGCCATTCTCTCCAGTCTTTTCAGAAAGTCCTGTTTAGGGCTGCTTGTGTAGAAAGTGTACATGAATTTAGGATAGAAAATAGCATTCACTATCTGTGATTTAGCAAAGTAGGAGGTCTCTTCTTCTTTGAATATATTGGCAAAGTTCTAAATGTGCGTAATCGCTTCTTCCCAGCAATTCATCATACTAATGCCATCCCGATTAAAAGTGATTCCCAGTACTTTAAGGTCCTCATTTATGCTTCCAAGTCTCTCGTCTAAATTGCCCCATCGGCCAAAGACAAGAGACCTGGTTTTTGAATGATTTAAGGCAGCGCCAGAAAGGTCAGTAAAGTTTTTATATAATTTGAAGACCTGGTCAACATCTTTCTGTTCCTTAACAAATACCACCAGGTCATCAGCATAAGCCATATGTTTAATAGTTTTGCCTTTGCCACCTGGGATAGGTATCCCACAAAGACTTTCGTTCTTGTCTAACATATTTAGATACAGGTTTATGCAAAGCGTATATAGAATAGAGGATAGGGGCAACCTTGCCTAATTCCCCTTTCAACTTTAATTCGCTTACTAAGTTTCTCTGGAAATATGAGCTTAAATTTGGTATTGTCATAAGTGTTGGCAAGAATTTTTATAACTCTATTTGGTATATTATACCCCTTAAGAACCCTAAAGCGGAAACTCCGACAAATAACATCAAAGGCCTTCCTCTGATCTAGGGAGATAATAATTGCTTTGATTCCCTTTTTTTTTAGATATTGAATAACGTAATTAAGACCAATGATGTTATTTTGGATATTACGTCCCTTCACGCCGCAGGTTTGACTCTTATTGAGTATCTTGGGAAGATAATCCCCAATCCTGCTCACGAGAAGTTTCGTGAATATCTTGTAGTCAGTATTAAGGATGGAAATTGGTCTCCACCCTTCGGGAGCCTTACTGCTCCCTTTATTTTTAAACAGGAGTTTAATAACTCGTTCTTCCATAGAGAGGGGGCTCTTCCCACTAAACAACATGTTGAAAACTCTTGTGAGACAGTTGCCAATGGTATCCCAATTTGTTTTTTATAAAACTCGATAGGAAACCCATCCAAGCCAGGGGCAGAGCCATTGGGGAGGGAAAAAATTGCTTTTCTCACCTACTTTGTCTTAAATTTCTTGCCGAGACTTTTACTCTCCTGAGCACTTAGCTTATCCTCAAAGTCATAATTAATTTGATTCTCTTTACTTTCACTCTTGGCAAGAAGAGTTTTGTAATAGTCTAAAAAATATTTTGAACAGTGGCTTCTTCAGGTATATTCACCTGATCCTTTCTACTAATGATTTTTTTAATTCCCTTTATTCCCTGATTAATATCCTTCTCAGCTCTGATTCTTTTGTCATAGGCTATGTGGGCACTCATCCTCCCTCTTTCTCTATAGGCATTTTCCAAATTAGACCTCCAGTCTTGGAGTAATTTTTTGTTTATCTCTTTGCTTTGATCTAATTTTTTACACAGTTGCACCATACTTTTACATTTACTAATTTTTATTATTTTTTTGTGGAGTTGCTCTCCACTTAGTTTTTTAGAAAAAGTTTTTAAATATTTTTTAAAAAGATCCCACTGTTTAGTGGTTCTGACATATTAAGAATTTTCTTTGAAAAAGTCATTGATTTTCTTTATGCTGTCATCATCAAAAAGACCTTGATTTATGGTCCAATAGGGCTTTTTACTTTTCTTACCTAATATATTTACTCTGATACTGCACTCGATCACCACCATGGCATGATCAGATATGTGGTGAGTATCAGTGTTTAAAAATTCTTTATTAATCTTTATACCATTACTGCAAATTTTATCCTGAACAAAGATATAATCTAGCCTAGAATCAGAGCCTTGAGGACCCATGCTAGGGACCCCATTTTCATCACTCTCAGCATATATTCAGGTATCTTTTAAGTTCCTTTGATCCAGAATCCTAGCAAGAGTCTTGTGGGTTGTTTCTTCCCTCCTTCTCAGAGCCAAGTTAACTGCTGGAAGGGTGGTGTTGCAGTCTCCACACAAAAACTCAGTTCCCCCATGTTATTCATGTGGTTGGTCATCTCCTGATAAAAAATCTTTCTAGTTGCTGTGTGACTAGGAGCATACAGATTATGTACCACGACATGATCTCCCATGCACATGATTTCAACTGTCATAAAGTTGCCAGTGGTATCAAGTTCAAACCTCTTTAGTGTGGCGTTAAGCCTAGGATTGGGAATGATAGCCACTCCTCCTCTGTGATTAGTCCCTAAGGAAAACCAAGCTCGCACATTGAAGTGCTTGCGGAAACCATAGATAGCCTGCATATTTCTAAACAGGTTTCCTGTAAACAGAGGATATCAATATTTTCATTTAACATATAGGATATAACCCGCTTTTGCTTTTGGTTGAAGCCTTGAGTGTTTAGGGTAGCTATCTTAATTTTTCCTAAGTTCATTTTCTGAAATTATTATTTTTCAATTTAGATCTGTGCTGATCTATTTCTCGTTGTTCTGAGATAACCCCTAGTACTCTCCAACTGAGCCTGTTGCTCGTGAGATCTTTTATACTCGACCATTGTCACATTGCTTTTCATTTTGTTACTCTTATCTGATGAACTCTCAGACTCTGAATTACTTTCTTCAGGTTCGGAAAGTTCCTGTCTATCCTCATCTATGCAAAGTTCCATTGAACCTAACTCACTATCTACCTCTTTATTTTCCTCAGTTTCTTCTTGAGTTTCCTCAATTCATTTGGAAAATTCCTGATCTATTGTCCTCTCACTATCTGAAAAATTAAGAGTTTCCTGATCTTCATTACTATCTTTAGATACTTTAAGAGTATCTCTAGTTTGCTTATTGTGGTTTTTGCTAGTGACCTCTGCATAGGAACTGCTATCCTTAACTGGTATTTGTACTTCCAAATTTGAGGTACTGGCACTTAGACTTGGAAATTCCCTTTCAATTCTATTTAGTTCTTTTGCAATCTCTTCCTCTGTGACTTCTGGTCTTTTATTTTGTACATTTTTGTCTGCCTCTCTGACTGCTTTTTTCAGGGGGCACTGATTTAACTTATGTTCCTTACTTTTAAACCCTCTGCTGGGTTGTTTGCATATGCCAGATACATGCCCTTTTTGGTTACAATTAATACAGAATTTCTTTTTGCACTCAGATACTAAGTGATCCACATTTCCTACATGTAGGGGGTTGCCCTCTGTATGACACCTTGCCTAAATAGGACCCAAAATGAATGTAAGAAGGGATATTCTTAGCGAGTTTCATCTTAATGGTACGATTCCCATTAAGAATACCCTTGAATTCTGGGCAAAGCCTTTCGATAAATCTTTGATAATGGACCTCAATGTCAGTGCCATATGGTTTAAATAGGGAATCTATTGTTGTCTCTTCTACGCTCAAAGGAATGTGCCTCAACATAATGGAGGTTTTAGCATTACTATTGATAATTTTCTTTTTCTCTTTATTTTCCAACTCTATTTCCTCCATTTGGATAAATTCCAAATAATCTTCTTTCCTTTTGAGAGAAATGTGTAACTGATTGAGATCACTTAGCATCTCAATACCAATTATGCCTCCTGGAATACTTAATATGTGATTAACTGCTCTAACTTCAGTTATAGCTTCCTCCAAACTACGACATTCTATTTTGAGCACGTGGCTCCTGGTTGCTGTAATCTCTTCTTGGTTCATTCTTAATCTGAATGAATCCTCCAAAATATGAAATAAATGCACTTAGTATATAGAGAATATAAAGCACTAGGCTATTATGAGTGAAATCATATACTTTTTTTAGGGCAAACTGATTATTATTGCGAGAACATGAGCCATGTTTTACTGAAAATGAAATGAGCCAAGTGCTGCAGTCCTAAACTTCAAGGCAACGCGAACAAAGAACACTCCTCCGCCTCGATACAGTGCCTACCTCTAGAAAGAAGAAAAAACCTCACTTCTGAGTTCCCACGTTGAATAAATTCCGGCTAGGAATGCCGGAACCTTACCTAGTAAGCTGAAACAATGCAAAAATCTACTTACCTCTCCACTCTTAAAAAAAATTAACCCTCGATAATTGCATCGATAGTCTGAAACACTAACCATTAAACCATCCGCGGCCCAAGGTCTCTAGATATATCTTATGGTATAAGGTTGGGCTCGCTACGATGTCAGCCTCTCATTGGCTGCTGAAATGACGTCGGCGTGGACGCATGGCAGCTTTGAGTGTCTTGTGGCGTGGGGTTACGGCATACGAAACGATCGTGATAATCACACTTATTAGGATAATAACGAAATAAAACTGCGAAAAACTGCTCACACATAAATAAACCTCATAAATTCAAAGCATTTATCTTCCTTGAAGCGCAACATTTCCAAATTTATTTGCATATATGTGAACTCACATTTTAATACTTACTGAGTAACGAAATTGGTAGCCAAGCCACTACAAAGAAAACAGCTACAAGTATTAAGGTTAGACACTGATACTTAAATTAGTTCTGAAACTTACTTCATCAAAAAATGCCAACAAAGGCGGCAATACGTATCGCAGCTATATCAATCACTTCCGTACTAGGAACAACACGAAAAATATTCTGTCTCTCTTCATACATTCACTCTTGAAAGATTTTTCAACATTCCTTCATGGTGTGTATGTATATAACACATAAGCAGGCTAAAAACAAATTTAAGCGCAAGAAAACCAAGATACACAGAGAGAGTTAAGTGTTATTATATGCCTTTTTTTTTTTCAAAATTATTTTTTTCCTGTAATGTTTATTAAGCTTATTTTGCTCAAAGTTTAAGAATGTGGTTTTCACTTTAAACCTTTTCTACCAGCATATGTGCTAGCTGGTTGTTTTAGTAGTTAACAGGTTTAGTAGAATTTATTGTTCAAGGATTTTATTAACTTACAAAATTTGTTTTTAGTGCACTTAAGCAGACGTATAACAAAAATAATATAGCAGAAACCCACTTTCAGGTCTTTGTAGAAATGAGAGAGGTGGCATTTCTGTTTGACCCTGAAGAAGCTACAAGTGATTATTCTCAACATGTTTTACATTACAAATTTGTACATGTCTTGTTTTATGAACTCAAAATTTTATGGGTTACTGTTTTTTAGTTTTTGCCCTCATCTAAGGGACATATAATATAGCTTGGTGACTTGGTTCTGATATTCCTTTCTCTCTATATATATATCATCATCATCATTGTCAACCATTATCAATCCACTGCTGGACGAAGGTCTCCCCAAGTTTCTTCCACAACGGTCTGTCATGTGCCAATCTCCTCCATGTCACTCCCACATACCTTCGAATTTCATCCACCCATCTTCCATGTGGTCTTCTTCTGGGTCTTTTTCTGTCCCTTGGAATCCAATCTAAAATTTCGGCTGTCCATCGATGGTCTGTCCTTCTGGCAGTATGTCCCAGCCCATTGCCATTTCAGGGATTTAACTCTGATCATGATGTCTTCCACTCTTGTCATTTTTCGGATCCACGAGTTCCTCTTCTTATCTCTCCTGGTTACACCAAGCATGCACCTCTCCATGCTGCTTTGAGTTGTCTGCAGCCTTTGTTTGTCTCTTTTAGTTAAGGTCCACGTCTCTGCACCATACGTAAGCACTGGAAGGATGCATTGATCAAACACTTTTCTTTTAAGACATAATGGCATATTGCTCTTGAAAATTATGCTGTTTCTTCCAAAAGCTCTCCACGCAAGTTTTGTACGCCGATTAATTTCTTCATCAATGTGACCCTCACTTGATACCTGCTGTCCAAGATAAACGTACGTATCTGTAATCTCCAGCTTTTTTCCATCAATCGATAGATCTTCATTTCTTGTAAAAGCATTGAACATCACTTTTGTCTTCTGAAAGTTAATTTTTAATCCCACTTCTTTACTCTTGTCAGCAAGTTCCTGGATTTTACTCTGCAGCTCTGAAGAGGTAGTTGCAAAAATGACTACGTCATCAGCAAAACGAAGGTGAGTTAGATAATCTTTATCCCTTTGTTTTCCCAGTTCAGTGATTGAAAGACATTTTTCAATGTGGCATTAAAGAGCTTCGGAGATATGGTGTCACCTTGTCTCACTCCCTTTCCAATTTTTACGTGTGTTGTATTTTCAAACAACCGAATCTTTGCACTTGCATTTTCATAGATGTTATTAATAATATTAATGTATGCATCTTCAATACCGCAGGATTTCAGAGCCATTGTAACTACTGATGGTTTCACCGAATCAAAGGCCTTTTCATAGTCGATAAAAGCCATGCACAATGGAAGTTCATATTCCCTCGCTCTTTCAATTAGTTCTCTCAGTACGTGGATATGATCTATTGTGCTGTAGCCACTCCTGAATCCAGCTTGTTCTCTCGGTTGAGACATGTCCAGTGTTACCTTCAAACGGTGTGAAAGAACTTTAGTGAAGATTTTATAAACCACTGATAGGAGGCTGATAGGTCTGTAGTTCCTGAGATCCTCAATGTCACGTTTTTTATGTAGCAGGATCATTGTAGCGTTGTTCCAATACTCAGGAATCTCCCCTTCATTAAGGTATCGAGTGAAAATTTGGGCGAATACTGTTTTACTGCTTAATAATTGGTATTAAAATACGACTACTTCGCCCTGTAATAGAGATAGTGGTGGCAGACAGGTAACAGAAATGATCCGAAGACGGATCTAAAGGTCCTAATAACGGGGAATTACAAAGTATTTCGCGAGAGCTATATAGAACGACGACAATGTTTGAATAAATTTTAGGAAGGGAGTGGTCTAAAACTACCCTGAGAATTATGAAGTCAGGAGATCTGGGTAAGTATAGGGAATAAAAATAAAAATCATTAATACACACAATTGAGGTGGATTAGGAATATCAAACATCAGTCATCGCTCTTTCCACGTTGATAAGTGAGCCACGGAAAAATTCTCATTAACTGCAAAAGCACATGGCAGGTTGCTTCTTGGATCCCCGCACAATGATGGGGGATTCACCAAAGATGGAAAGCAACAACTCAACAATTAACTAGGGTTCTATTCCCGGTAGCGGCCGATGCCAATTTTTCCGTGATTCACTTATAAACGTGGAAAGAGCGTTGACTTCTGTTTGATGTTCCTAATCCACGTGAGTTGTGTGCGTATTAATTATTCTTTCGCCTCTTAGTTAATTGTTCTGTTGCTGCTTACCGTCTTTGGTCAATCCTTACCGTCTTTGGTCAATCCTTACCGTCTTTGGTCCTTGTGCGGGGCTCCAAGAAGCAACCTGCGATGTGATTTAGCAGTTAGTCGTATGCGAGTCCGGAGAATTCGAGGCCGCTGTGGTGCAGTGGTAGCTTGTCCGGCGCGTAACAAGGAAGGCGCTGGGTTCGATTCCCGCTGGCCGCCGATGAGAATTTTTCCGTGACTAACTTATAAACGTGGAAAGAGCGATGACTTCTGTTCGATGAAAAATAGAAAAATGAGTGAAAGGAGATGGAGGGCGGAGGCATATCATTCGTACCACAACCGCGTCTCAAGTCATGGCGGGAAGGAAGTGAGTGCAAAGAGAGAGAGAGAGAGAGAGAGAGAACCGAGCACCACAACACCCATCACAGGGAGTAAGGAAGCTTCTTCTTTAGAGTACTGGAGCCAGCTGCCCAAGACATCGTCTAGCTTTATTTGTGTGGTAGCTGGTATTCGCTACCTACGAAATTCGACGCCATACGTAACTTTTCAAATAGTATTTATCTCATTTTTTTTTTCCAAAAGGTAGTTCACAGCACCTACTTCGTTATACCAATCGATACCTTTCCATTGACCCCCGTAATTAGGAAAACGATATAAAGGGAAACCAATGAGATGTTTACAAAACTAACTGGAAAGCAAATTGATGCTAGAAGTTATGTAAAAGATGATCATAGATTGTGAACGAAATCCATTCAGACACACAGCGACTTATGGTTAGTGTAGCCGGAGTCCAACAGTAAGGTTCGCGTTCGTTTGCAGCCCACTGCCTAACCACTAAATATTCGACGTGCGTGAGAAAGCATGCTAATGGCCGTCCCGTGGCATTGGATCCCCTGTTATAAATAAGGTCATCTACTCTGCAGACTTTCTTGCCCGAATCTCCGAGTTTCTTACATTTAGGGTCGTTTACAATCATCAAGAAAAGCTCTCTTAACACATAGGTAACAATTTTCGGTTTATTGCTAATGTGCCTCCGCACACATCTACAACCACCAAACCATGGTTAGAGCTATATTTCTCGAATTATTGTCATAGTTTCACTGTATTCCATGTATTTTTAGCACGTCTTTTGTAAAAAAAGATCGTGCTTCTATTATTGGTTGGCCCGTCCGTCTGTCTGTACCCACGATATCTCTGCAACTATTAGCCCGATTTGAAAAATTCTTTCTGCGTTGGGAAGCTTGAAATATGCAAATGATGATCCCTCATTATCTTACTGAAGCGATGAAAGATTTCCGTCTTTAGCACGATTTAATGATTAAAAGATGAGAAATATATACAATTAAAACCATGAGCACTTTCGAGGCAGCGGCTGCCTCTTCTTCAGATGTAATAAATAGATACACATTTAATCTATATATAATATAGATCATTGCATTGTGGGAAGCATGATAAGTTATTAGCCAATAGTAATCTACATGCGTCAAAAATGTTGCGTATACTGTTGGCCCAATGGTCTGAAGAAGAATACATGGAAATATATAATAGAAATAAATGGTGTAGGGTGAACATTCAATTTTAAGTTTATATTACAATTTATAATTTACATACATAACTTCTCAAATAGTATTTGAGAAGTTATGTATGTATATTACGTTTGGAAATCCCTTATTAAAAATGTAAAAAAAAAGAAATGTAAATTATAAATTATCATATAAACTTAAAATTGAATGTTCACCCTACACCATTTATTTCTATTATATATTTCCATGTTTTCTTCTTCAGACCATTGGGCCAACAGTATACGCAACATTTTTGACGCATGTAGATTACTATTGGCTAACTTATCATGCTTCCCACAATGCAATGATCTATATTATATATAGATTAAATGTGTATCTATTTATTACATCTGAAGAAGAGGCAGCCGCTGCCTCGAAAGTGCTCATGGTTTTAATTGTATATATTTCTCATCTTTCAATCATTAAATCTTGCTAAAGACGGAAAACTTTCATCGCTTCAGTGATTAATGTCGCACGAGTCTTCAATATTTGTTGCCTCATTATCTTTTTTTTTTTTACGATGTAAATTTCGCCGGTAGAGGGCGTAAAGGCAGATGATGTCGATTTCAAAAATACGTTTTATTCCACATATTTGCTTCTAAATATCCGATTGAAAAAAAAAATTTATCTTTCGATTCCATTTATATCGAAGAGTATTTTAGATATAGTTACTTTTTCAAATTACGCAAAGATTTCCGCTAGGGGGCGTTAAAGTAAAATACCTTTTCCTCGATAACTCTTCTTCTAAAACTCCGATTTGAATTTTTTTTTTCTTCAGCGGATACATCTCCTGATGGAAAATCTTTTGTATATAATTTCAAATTCTTGGTAAAGAATACTTTGGTCACCAGAGGGCGTAATAGTTAATTTTTGCTTCTGAAGTACTTGCCATAAAATCGGAGCTTCTAAAATATCGATTGAAAAAATTTTTTCGTGGACTGATGCCACTCACATCGATAAACCTTTTCGGAATATATTCTTCTTGAAATATTACACAGTTTCTCCCCCAGGGGGCGTAGATGTACATCTTATTTTTGTCAATATCTCTACTTCTAGGAGTCCGATTTGAAAAATTCCTTCTTTGTTGGATAGTGTTTTCCGTGTGACATGTTTTTCATGTAAATTCAAAATTTTCAAGTAATTCAGAGACTTCCCGCTAGGGGGCGTAGCGGTAAATTGCGTTTCCCCCTATATATATCTGCTTCTAAATCTCCGATTCGAAAAATTCTTTCTGCACCGGATACAGCTCGTGATGGGAAATCGTTTGCATATAATTTCTATTTTGATACAAAAAGTAGTTTGGCTACCAAGGGGCGTAAATCTTAATTTCTGCTTCTGTTGTATTTGCAGCAAAATATGGTGTTCTAAATTATCGATTGAAAAAAACGTCGTTTGTTGACCGATACTACTCATGTCGACAAACCTTTTAGAAACATTTTCTTCTTAAAATAGTGCATGGTTTCTACGCCAGGAGGCGTAGAGGTATTTCTTATTTTTGTCAATATCTCTACTTCTAGAAGTCCGATTTGAAAAATTTCCTTCTTGTTGGATAGTGTTTCCGATGCGAAATGGTTTTCCTATAAATTAAAACTTTTCAAGTAAAATCATAGACTTTCCGCTAGGGGGCACAAAAGTAAATTGCGTTTTTTTCTTCGTTAATTCTGCTCTTAAAGATCTGATTTGAAAAATTCTTCCTGTATCGCATTACAAGACCTGATGGAAAACATTTTTCACATAATTTCTAATGTTTGGTTAAGAATGGTTTAGCCACCAGAGGTCATAAGCGTTTATTTCTACTTCTGAAAATTTTGTTGCAAAGTATGGGCTCCTGAAAACTTGACTAATTTTTATTTTCTTCGACCGATACCGCGTATATGGATACACCTTTTGAGAATACTTTCTTCTTAAAATAATGCATGGTTTTCCCACCAGGGGACGTAAAGTCACATCTTATTTTTGTCGATATCTCTGTTTCTAACAGTTCGTAAGCTCAGGATTCCGTTTACAGCAATATCTGAGGGATTGAAAACTTCTTTCTTTCGTCAGATCTATTGTTTTGTATATCGGTTCCATTGACTTTGAATAGCTTTGATAAATTTAAATTGCGTCAGAACGGATTCAATAGACGTGCTTGTTACATCCGAAAATTGGGTGTGATCTTTCTTGTTTTTGTTTTTTTATTGGAGATTTAACGACCACCGTGAGCAACTCAATGGGCTAAAAGCAGTCTCCCGTCCGTAATTTAAGGCGACTGTTCCAGGGAAGGGAGAAAGCCAGTGCCGTAAGGCAAACAGAACATCCATGCCTCATCGGATATCGAACCCGCATCCCTTTCAGATGAATGATCAGGAGACATCGCTTAGACTACTGCACCACCGGAGCAACTCCATGTGTTCAAATACATTCACTGTGTTCGACGTATTCAAATATATTCCATGTATTCAAATACATGAAGTACAGTAAAAATATGCCAATAATCCGTGAAATATTCCTTAAGCCATGATTTGGTGATTGTAAATTTGTGCGGATGCATATCAGCATTGAAGCATACCATGTATAAATTGAAAATTATTTCTTCCAAGAAATTCGTTTCTCAAATATGAAACTTTGCAGTTTACTATTGCAAAACATTATGTATATACATATACAAATTAAATCTAAGTTGTAATCATACAATACTTCGCATATTGCAATTACAAGCCGATATCACATTGTTGTAGGTGTTCGGTTGGTGTGGAACAATGTCTCAGACTTGCGCAGTACAGTTCTGAAATTCAGCGAAGGTGTTGAAAATAGTTTCGATGTTAATGCTGTAGCTACGCTCATAGATACACGTGCTTCTCTTTCCGTGAATAATTTCACTAAAATTTTACCAAAGGATGTGTTTTCGTATCTTGCAGCTATACTAATATTGATTAATATCATGTAGGTACAGGTCATCGCCCACTGGGCTATGGGTATTTGGAGGAAGCTTCGTCAACGCAATCTCGCATAGGCCTTACACGGCTGATTATTACAATGACGTTACTGGACGCCGAATAAGGAGTTCCTAATTTAGGTTGAGAAACCCGAACCCACAGCGCCATGCGCCTTTTGGCAGGTGAAAGAGAATTCAAGAGAGTTAGGAGCAGATTGCCCTAATAGAATAGCAGGACAGAAAAGTATGGAAATATCAGAGGAGAAGGAGTAGACGGTTACCCGTTAAGAAGTGAAGTTGTAAGCTGCCCTACATACTTACCTGTAACAACAAGCCATTCCAAGCGATATTTCCCTCCGCAGAAAAATGCCCGGTACACCTGTGCCACGGATGAGTACAGGGGGGAAAGAAGGAAAGAACACGGGAAAGGGGAACCTGAAAATAAGACATCACACACAGAATACTTTTCCCAGAGGAAAATCGACGTTCAACACCGGATAAGACAAAACTGGCCATTTGCTCAGAAAAGATTGTCCACTTTTGCTTCGTTACTCGTTAGCCAATGAGAGAAAAGATTTTTTCCCATTGGTTTAAAAACTTTTCTCAGGCTAGGCAATGAGAGAAAAGATTTTTCCCCATTGGTTTAGAAAACTTTTCTCAGGCTAGCCAATGAGAGAAAAGATTTTCCCCCATTGGTTTAAAAAAAAAATCTCAGGCTAGCCAATGAGAGAAAAGATTTTTCCCCATTAATTTAAAAAAAAATTTCTCAGGCTAGCCAATGAGAGAAAAGATTTTTCCACATTGGTTTAAAAAAATTTTCTCAGGCTAGCCAATGAGAGAAAAGATTTTCCCCCATTGGTTTAAAAAAAATTTCTCAGGCTAGCCAATGAGAGAAAAGATTTTCCTCCATTGGTTTAAAAAAAATTTCTCAGGCTAGCCAATGAGAGAAAAGATTTTTCCCCATTGGTTTAAAAAACTTTTCTCAGGCTAGCCAATGAGAGAAAAGATTTTCTCCCATTGGTTTAAAAAAAAATTTTCTCAGGCTAGCCAATGAGAGAAAAGATTTTTCCCCATTGGTTTAAAAAAATTTTCTCAGGCTAGCCAATGAGAGAAAAGATTTTCCCCCATTGGTTTAAAAAAATATCTCAGGCTAGCCAATGAGAGAAAAGATTTTTCCCCATTAATTTAAAAAAAATTTCTCAGGCTAGCCAATGAGAGAAAAGATTTTTTCACATTGCTTTAAAAAATTTTTCTCAGGCTAGCCAATGAGAGAAAAGATTTTCTCCCATTGGTTTAAAAAAATTTCTCAGGCTAGCCAATGAGAGAAAAGATTTTCCCCCATTGGTTTAAAAAAATTTCTCAGGCTAGCCAATGAGAGAAAAGATTTTTCCCCATTGGTTTAAAAAATTTTCTCAGGCTAGCCAATGAGAGAAAAGATTTTTTCCCATTGGTTTAAAAAATTTTCTCAGGCTAGCCAATGAGAGAAAAGATTTTTTCCCCCATTGGTTTAAAAAATTTGTCAGGCTAGCCAATGAAAGAAAAGATTTTTTCCCATTGGTTTAAAATTCTTCCCCTTTATTATGTGTTTACTTAGACACATAATAAAGGGGAAATTTCCGTTACTGGACGCAAATTTTTCCCCTTTATTATGTGTCTAAGTAAACATTTGAATTTGTCCGACTTTTCCATAAATGTTAACAATTATATGTACCTTAGAACACTCGATCGTTCATGAGCATTCTAAGATACCTCAACCCCAACGACATTTGGTGATGGCTAGAGTGCCTTGGATTTCAAAGGTGCTGTCTGCATATTGATTTTGGAAGAGTAATCTGGGCAACAGCCAAGATTCGATCCAACTTTTCTGCTTGGAACTTAGCAAAAATAGGTATAACACACTGATAGCAAAGGAAGTACGCAACATCTAATTCATTCATGCTGATTAAGAAAATTAAGTGAGATGTATCTTCATTTGTTCTCTACCAAGCACAGAAAACATGGAAATCAGGAAAACAAGTGACAGCCCAAATTAGAGATTCCGTGTATGGAAATAAGTTCATACCAAGGCCTGTGTGCTGATCCACGGCCCGACTCGATCTAGCGTGAGGGAACGCTCTCTACGGCCTGTGCGATGAGAAGAAAATGACGGTTCAGCCAGGAATAATGACATTTTAAATAGTTCCGCTTTTTTACGTCTAGTGGCGCTGTTAGCCCACTGTTGCAAAGCCTATCTTTATTCACGGCCCGACTCGATCTCGATCGAGTGAGGCCGTGCTTTATTCTGAGCGGGTGATGTGAATCTATCTCCGATATTCCCCACGTGTTAATCTACCTCCGATATTATCTGCTTCAAACTGCATTGTGAATCTATATCGGATTTCTCTGCTTAAAACCGCATTTTAAGGCAGTTCACTTACGTATATAACTTAATTTTATTTTTACTCCTCGGAAGGGCTGGGTGAGGATGCAGGATTTGTCATTTTTATGTAGGACTTCCGTCCACAGGGAGTAGAGTTTAGGTCCCAGCCACCTACAGCGAGATCGCCTTTTGGGCAGGACACAGAAACGGAAGGAATGAGAGCAAGTCTAGCGACTTTGACAGAACAGTTTGTAGTGAGATTAGAATACAGTAGATGGCGCCACCGCACAAGTACGATATTGCACATAGATGGGTGAGAGAATTTCAGGGGGGACATAGGAAAGGATACCCATTTAACCAGTGGGTCCAGCCTGGGGGCCGTCACTTTACGTGCTCGTCCGATGCACGGCGGATATTCAGCGATTGTTAGTAAATCACACCATCTCTGAAAGAGATGCCCAGGCTTGAACCTGGGGACCCAGCATCGACAGTCTGAAACACTAACCACTAAGCCATCCGCTTACTCCTCGGAAATTAACATGGTTTGCTCTTGTGTTCCGTTTTGTACATCTGAACATGGGAAACAAAGCACAGGTTTCCTGTCATCAGTTTCCATCAGATTATCATCTAAAGGCAGAATGGCTAAAAGCAATATCACGTGAAAACTTTTCGGTGAATAGCAATTCTGCATTATCTGTTGTATGCAGCAGGCATTTTAAGCCAGAAAGCTACACTTCTGGAATTACCATTAAAAAAACTAAACAAAGGCACAATTCTCACTGTTTTTTCCGGGTATCTCTCCTATAAAATGCCCAAAACAACTGTTACACGACGTACTGTTGACCGTAAGGCTGGTCAGCATTCAGAAAAACAAGTTCAAAAAAGAAAGACGGGAAATATTGCCAGAATTAACAAGAAAACAAAAACGAACGCTACGGAAGCAATACCAGATGTGGGAAATGTTTTTCCAGGTAATGAGATGCCAGAAATGTCTGAAGCAAATCAATATGTTTCACTTTGGCTGAAGCAAAACTGGTTTTGCATTTTTTGAGATCAGCACAAGAAAATGAGTGTTCCAACTTTACAGCAACTTCCCCTTCTGTCGAAGAATTACAATGTCAATCTTTACCATCTAAAGTGGCAAACTTAAAAAAAAAGCATAAAGAAGTACGCCTTTTGAGATCGTCTCTGTGGAAAAAGAAACGTATGTAAAAACAACAAAAGCTAGAAATAAAAAAATTTACAGCAAATAAATAATTATTATCAAGAAAATAAGTTTCAACTCTTCAAAAAAATTGTTATGAATGAAACGAAGAATAGCCATGATAGTTTTATCATCATCATCATCATATCACTAAGCTGTTCTCTGAGATTCAGAGGTTAGCTCCACAAAGAAATACAAACTTCCAGATATTTTTACTTATTGTTGTCGTATCAAACTTCTCCATTTACAGCAATCTTGACATACAACTCGTGCTTCACTGATATCCATTACACGCCGTACACAAGATCTTTTATACTTCATGCTCATAATCTTTTTCTCATGCAGACACTCCTGAATCTGATCCACCCATGATTTCCTTGGATTCCCTCTGCCTTTCCTTCCTGCCACTTGGGCTAAAAGATTTTCTTAGTAAGCATTTCATCACTCATTCTTTCAACATGGTCAAACCACCGAAGCATATTGGTCTCCACCTTGCTAACAACATTTTGCTTCACATCACACAACTGCAATACATCTTCATTCCTCACACAACCAGACCGTGTCTTGCCACAAACCCCACGTAAGTAACGCATTTCTCCAGCACACAAACGACTCCTATGTTTCTTCTGCAGTACCCAGGTTTCACTGCCATGCATCAGAGTAGGAACAATTACTGTTTCATACACAACCATGCGACACTCTCTTGGGAACCCATCATTCCTGTGAAAACCTCCCAGAGCAGCTATGACTTTCAATGAAGAATTCACTCGCCTACTGATTTCACCATCCAGCTTGTTCTCTCTGTCAAAGATGCTTCCTAATCACACAAACTCACTCACCAGGTCAATCACAGTGCCATTTATGCTTACATTACATTCAGTGCTACCAGTTCCTCTCTCAAACACCATAACTTTGGTTTTTCCCTTATTTGTACTCAGTTTGAATTTCATGCAAACTTCGTGCATCCGAGTCAACATACTCTGCAACTCACTTTTGCTTTCTGCCAACAGGACAGTGTCATCAGCATACAGCAATCTGCACACACGGATATCACCAAGACATAAACCACTATTATCTATTTTGGCATCACGCATGCATGCATCCATAAATATATTAAACAGCCACGGTGACATTACACAACCTTGTTTAACTCCTGCAGCAATGGAAAACCATTTTGATAAAACACCATTCACTCGTACACAAGCTCTACTACCAGCATACATGGCTTTTACACTATTAAGTAGATTCCCAGTAACACCATATTCATTCAATACCTTCCACAAAAGTGTCCTCTTCACTAGGTCGTAAGCTTTCTCTAAATCTATGAAGGCAGTAAAAACTTTCTTCCCAACAGCCAGATACTTTTCAATCATCATGCGTAATGCAAAAATCTGGTTAGTGCAGCCTTTACCAGGCATAAAACCACTCTGAACATCCCACACTTTCAATGATGTAAGACCCCGTACTTTTTCAATAACAACCTTACCAAACACTTTCCCTGGCACACTCAGTAGGCTAATACCACGATAGTTCTTGCATTCAGTCTGATCACCTTTTCCCTTATACAAGAGAACAATAATAGCATCCTTCCAATCCCGAGGGACCATTCCTAACTCCCAGCACAACTGGCAAATTTCAGTTGACCAGTCAATTATAGAGTCACCACCGTATTTCAACATCTCTGCAGTTATGCCATCAACTCCTGGAGCCTTACCATTCTGAAGAGATTTTAGAGCTTTACACACTTCTTCTCTTGAAATCCCTCCTGTGCTTTCATCCCCCATTGTGACATCATCTGCGTCCGTCTCAGAATCATCTTTGCTCTCCTGATCTAATAACTCACAGAAGTATTTACCCCATTTGTCACTTAACTTATTGGGCTCCCATATCATTTCCCCAATCTCATTCTTCACACAACTTACAACTTTGTTTCCCCTATTTTTCCTGAGTCTCATGTACTTCCAGAAGGACTTCCTATCTTTCCAAAAAGCCAGTTCATGCCTTTCCGCTTTCTCCTTCCTATCTTTTGCCTTACCGTTGCGAACCATCTTCACGCTTCTTACAGTGATATTCATCCACAGAGACTCTACATTGCAACATCCCCAAATAGGCTTCCTTCTTTCTCTTTACTGCCTCTTCAATCTCACTATTCCACTAAGCATCACCTCTATTGTTACCCACTATTGTGGTGCCACAGACCTCTCTAGCAGCAGTGACAACACAGTTCTTAAAACATTCCCACTTCTTTTCTGCATCCCTCTCACCAGACTTCAGATCCTTCAGTCGTTCTCTGAGTAAGTCAGAATACCGCTGATGATCTTCAAGGAACCTATCAACCTTTATTCTTTCTATCCTGGGTGTCTTCCTATTCCTTTTCCTCCAACCAACATTAAGTTTCACTCGTGACACTACCAAGTAATGATCAGAACCAACATCCGCACCTCTCATCACACGAGTGTCAACAACTAAGTGTTTCAAACGCTGATCGTAGACAACAAAATCTATCACACTCTTCTGACCAAGAGTACGATTTTCCCAAGTATATGTGTGGATATACTTGTAGTTGAAAAACGTATTAGATACACACAAACCATTCTCAATGCAGAGTTCAATTAATCTTTCACCATTATCATTCACACAAGGATCATTAAACTTACCCAGAACATTATCAGAAATTGCATTCTGCACACCTACTCTAGCATTGAAAGCCCCTGCTATTATAAGTTTTTCTTTAGCACCAAACTGGCTCAAAACAGCTTTTAGCTCATTCCAGAAATCTTCTTTCTTGTCAGAAGGTTCCGAGTCACAAGGAGCATACACTACAACAATTACAATTCTCTGAAGTTTCACTTTCAAACGAATCCAGAGAATTCTCTCACTTATGCAACAATAGTGAATCAAGTTGTTCTTCATCTTTTCACTTAAAATCACACCTACGCCAGCCTATCCTCTCATATTATCCAATGCTCCAGACCAAACACTCACCTTGCCATTCTCTTCTTCTACCCCAGTTTCCTTCTTTTGGTTTCTCTTACACACAGCACATCCAGTCTATACTTATTCATCTCCTCAATCACCTCACTCATCTTGCCATTTATACCTCTAGTATTCCATACACCAATCTTACATTCACTCAGCCGAGATCTCTTTCTTATACGCCGTTTAGAAAGTCCTGGTCAATTCCGTGGTGGACCGTCCTTCTCAAGTGTGGTAGGTCCACCATATCCCACACTTGAGTCATTCTTAATATTGCTTTTTGTTTTTTTAATCAGGTAAGTACATCAGTGTGGTGAATTAGCCCACTGATGAGGGTTCCAGTTGGTCATTCAACCTAAGGATTCTGGAACAAACCCCAATGAGTTGGGGTCTTTTCGCCAATGTCACACAGAACTAGCTTGCACCTCTCCAAGATTCAAAGAGGCCCTAGTTGCTGTTGTGTGTGCCATTGTTACCACGGAGCGCCCCGAGTAGGCAAAACCATCACTCACTACGACCGCCCCATGCCAGTTTTATCTTGCAGCAAAAAGAAAATTTAAAAAAAAAACCCCAGCCTGGTGTAAAAGAACTTTTCGGGAATGGGATCTTTGGCATGCAACCTCTCCCAAAGGATAGAATTTAGTACGTGAAAGAAATCTTATGAAACTAACTCACAGGACAACAATCTCAAGATATGTTGGACTTGAGACAGGTGAAGAGGGTATTACACCTCTTATTAAATAGAGGCTGCAAGAGGAATCTTGTACTCTCTGTTATAGCCCTGATCGAAACAGCTGATCTATTTTGGCTTCACTCAAAGCTGGTTCTGTAACGTATACTCTAGATTCACTTTCCTTTTGATTTTTACTATCTCTGGTTATTTTATTTTACTATGTAAATTATCTTCTTACTGAACGAGATGTTATTTCTCCCGCTGAATGAGATCTGGCAATGAGTGTAAGTCATGACGTGGTGGTAGCCAGTATAAATAGGCGCGTTCAACGATACGTAGGGAGAGCTTTTGTTTGTGTTACGTGAGAGAGCTTTTTGTTGATGTGTCAGAAAGCTGTTGTTGTATAAAGAGGTCTTCGTTTATGTGAGAGCCAGAAGTTTATCAAATAAAAGATTGTCATCGTAAGTACGTCTTTCTCAGTTCATAGTTTTGTCAGATCTCTGTCTGGCTGTTAGGTTTATTTCATTAGTTGATTATTATTAACAACCAGCATAAGACTTTATTCGTCTTAATTACTACTACATTACTAGCAGTTAAAAGCTTGTTCATTATTATTACTACACTACTAGCAGGAAAGTTTATTCATGGTATAATAATTAACACAACAGCCATTAGGAGAAGCATTATTAGAAGAAGCGGTATTCATTATAATCATATTAGTTAAAAGCTATATTCATTATAGTTCTTTCACCTCCTCTTCTTCAAACCTCCTTGGTGCTCACCCCTGCTGCCTTGAAAGCACAGGCCCTCTGCCAACTCCCCCTGAAACAAGGCCCAAGCACCTCTTGCTCTCCGACGTCTGACGTCACTGCAGGAAGACCTGTTAAATTTGACGAACGACCGTAAATTGTTATTTAGCAGTGCCCAAATAACAATTTTTTGGTTGCTGTGTGTTGCTGAAATGTGGAAAAAGCGATGTCTTTGTTTATTTATAGCAATTGCGTTGATACCTTTTTTGTTTAAAAGTATAAAACTTAGTTTTAATACCCACCAACAGGGTGTTAAAACTAAGTTTTATTACTTTAAACTTTAATTCCCTAAGGTAATGCTACTACTTATGTCACACTGTTGGGCCAAAAGTGAGAACACTTCGAACTATTAAACTGACGGTGCAAAAAGATTTCTTAACTAAAGATAAACCATTTTTTTTTTTTTGCATCTAACACATTCAGAATTTTTTTTTTAACTAGAATGCCCTAGATAGCGTGTGTTGCAACTTTGCACCAGGGCTAAATATTAGAGATAGTAAGAAAAAAGTATTGTGAATGTGAAACATACATAAAACAGAAAATTATGAATGTGTCAAATAAAAACCAAACGATATCATGTTCGACTTCTTAATGGTATTGTATTAGAAAACAAAAAATACTTAATATAAAATTCGATTCACCCTGTAAATAAAAGATTGCAACAATTTACTGACCAAATTATAATGAAAGTAAGAGGTTCAAGATCAAGGTATTTAGAATTACAAAAATTGTAAACATTAGACAAAACAAAATAACATTTTTAATTACGAAAAAATAGGAAAGTAGTGTAACACGATAGTACGAAAAGATGAAAAAACGTAATTGGATTCAACTTTTTTTATTTATTAGTGGCAAATGCTTTATTTTGAATTTACGATGTACCGTAATGATTATATAATTTGTCTTCGTATAAGACCCCCAAATCATGGGGGCTGGGAGAAGGGAGCGCCCTAATGTGCTCTCGCACGACGTCCCCTCCCCCATACACGAACTTTGTTGCAACACATCTTCACACTGTTCACCACGCCCAAAATAAACACGTGGACATGGTTCACTGATGTTTACACACAATCCCACCACGGCCCAACAAGCAACACCAGACAAACCCCCGAGTCATACAGATCCTCCGAAGAACTCGAAAGGACCCGCACACAAAGAGCCGGCGAGGTCACCTAGAACGGCGGGTGCAGCCCGAAGGTACACCCGGAACGTCCATGTAGGCGGACAAATGTCCCCTTCAGAGGTGACCAAGTAACAGCGACCCGGACGGGAGACTGTCAGAGAGGACACCGGGCCGACAGGTGCACCAAGGCACTCACATGAAACATGGCAGGTGCCTCCCCGGCCCACAAGCACCAAATACACTGTGGAAAACGCGATTGGACAGTAAGTCTCAAGCGCCTCTCCTTCTCTGTGGCAAGTATGGGAACTATCATATGATTCCTATTTTTTTTTTCCTGATACAACAGGTCGCTAAGAGCGAAGCGTTATCGCTCGCTCGATCGAGTAGAGCCGTGTCATTTAAAAAATAACAGACGCAAAACTTTTGTCTTCGTATAAGACCCCAAATCATGGGGGCTGGGAGAAGGAGCGCCCTAATGTGTTCTCGCACGACGTCCCCTCCCCCATACACGAACTTTGTTGCAACACATCTTCACACTGTTCACCACGCCCAAAATAAACACCTGGACATGGTTCAATGATGTTTTCACACACTCCCACCACGGCCCAACAAGCAACACCAGACAAATCCCCGAGTCATACAGATCCTCCGAAGAACTCAAAAGGACCAGCACACAAATAGCCTGCGAGGTCACCTAGAACGGCGGGTGCAGCCCGAAGGCCCCGCACGGGGATAACTGGTTTTCCAGTTATTTGGGGAGCGGCGCCCCCACGGCCCGAGCTGACCTTGTGACTGGTCAACATCTGATGTCATGCCACAGCTTGTTTTTTTCTTATTTTGGTGCTGTTGGTGTTTGCAGGGACGGCTGTTCATCCAGCTTTTGGGGAGTCGCGGCCCCACGATCCCGAGCTGGTCTTGTGTCTCGCTTTTTTGTTTTTATTTATTTTCTCCACTGGCTAGTTGCCCGTGTTGTATTCTCTACCTAATCGCTACCACGTTATGTACTAACACCCCGGTCTTGTGGTTTTGTTACCCTCCACCACTAACTGATTTATATTAACCGCTCAGTTCGTAGGTTGCTGAGATTCCGTTTAGGTTCCCTGCCAGGATTTGTCTTCTTCAGATTTCTTTTTTTCCTTTTAGCTGGTTTGGGTGCTAGACCTACCTGCATGTTTGCCGAGTGCGGAGACCCGTGAGGCGGAAATGGGATGTCTGGTGGCTGAGGTCGCAGGAGACCGGATAAGTGCCTCCTGTGTATCAACACTCCTCTTCGACCCCGGCTTCGCTGTAAACGGGAGGCTAGAGACTAACCCACCTCTAGTCAGAAGTCATGTACCAAGTTGTGTACAGGGCTTTAGCGGCTTTTTTGTCGTATGGCACGGCAGGGTGAGCCCGGGGGCTGTGGGATCATGCCAAAGGCGTTGGCATCACGGTACCAGGAGGCCGAAGTGTCCGCCGAGTGCGTGTGATCACAGCCAACGGACTATATCTGCAACGTATAAGCTCCAGAACTGTGTCTAGCGTCATTTTCTTGGCTTGCGGACCTCCAGTTCTCCCTTGTAGGGCTCGGTGGTGGGTGGAGTAGTCTGCAGACGAATCTTCCTTCTTTTTTTCCATGGGTAAACCCAAAATCAAACGCTCCAAATTTAAGTCGCCTGAGACAATGATAGTTGCCAACGACACTCCTTCATCTTCTCAACCTACCAAGTCTCAAAACCTTAAACGTTCTTTAGACCATGACCTGGACCACGAATGTACAACCTCTTCTTCGGCAGCTGTACCAGTCGCTCCGAAGCGTCGTCTCCCCTCGATTGCTGTGACTACGCATGCTACACACTTACTTGTAGAATCCATCGATCCGAATGAGAGACTGTCCACCAGATCTCCATTTTTCATTTCTAAAGCTTTGGACGCTGCGGTTGGCCCCTTGAAGTCTGTGAGGAAGCTTCGCTCTGGGGACCTGCTTGTCCAAACTTGCAGTGTTTCTCAGAGTAACACTTTTCTGCACCTTTCTAGTCTTCAAGGCATTCCTGTCAAAGTGACACCTCACCCGTTTCTTAACACCTCTCGGGGTGTTATTTCGGAGTTTGATCTCTTGCCATGCAGTGAGGATGAATTGGTGACTGAACTTGCGGATCAGGGTGTTCTTGCTGCACGTCGTATGATGTTCCGGCGTGATGGCTCTTTGATTAAATCTAAAAATGTCATCTTGACTTTTAACTCCCCGAAAGTTCCGACCGAAATCAAGGCTGGCTACTTGGTCTGTGGAGTTCGCCCGTACATTCCCAGTCCTCTGCGCTGTTTCAGGTGCCAGAGGTACGGGCATTCACAGCGATTCTGTAAGAGTTCCGCTCGTTGCGCTAATTGTGGCTCCGGTGAACATGACGGGGAAGGTTGCACTTCTGCGGCCTGCTGTGTTAACTGTGGTGAGGCCCATACTGCTTCCTCCCGCAACTGTATGAAATGGAAGGACGAGATGGCGATCCAGCGCCTCAAGACCCTGGAAGGCCTCTCGTACCCTGCTGCCAAAGCCAAGTTGGGTATACCCACCATCCGACAGCGTACTTTTGCCGCGGTAGTTCAGTCTCTGCCACAACCCGTGCAGCCCTTTGTTCCGCGCCCTGTAGCTCTCGCCGCACTTGCCAGGCGATCTACAGTTGAACAAGCAACACAGGTGGATTTCACCGAGCTCCAGCTTCTTCGACCAGCTGAGTCTGCGCCTTCTCTTTTGAAGACGCCCGCCTCTTCCGGTTCCCAGCAGACAGCCTGCACGTGCGGAAGACCCGCCCCTCAATCCGCAAAGGTGTGCAGTGTCCATCAAACTGTCTCGGCCTCAGCGAGGTCCCCACCCTCACCCAACATTATAGAGGAACATGGGGGGGGGGGGGGGAGAGTGATCGTTCGTCCCCAGCCTCAACCGGCATTGCAGAGGAACATGGGGGGGAGGAGAGTGACAGTTCGTCCCCGCCCTCTGCCAGCATTGCAGAGGAGTGTGGGGGAGGAGAGTGACGGTTCGTCCATCTCAATTAGTGACATTTTTTATAAATCTATTTAACTACCTTGTCTTCCCTGCTTTCCTCATACTCTTTTTCAACTTTTACCAAGCCTGTCTGCTCTTACTCATTTTCCACGCTTTTAAAATTCTGTGGCTGATCGTTCTTTGTCTGGCGCTCTTTGGCCAAACCTGGCCCTTGCGCCACTAAAATCCACTAACCAACCAACCAACCAACCAACCAGCCCGAAGGTACACCAGGAAAGTCCATGTAGGCGGACAAAAGTCCCCTTCAGAAGTGACCAGGTGACAGCTACCCGGACGGGAGACTGTCAGAGAGGACACCGGGCCGACAGGTGCACCAAGGTACTCACATGAGCCATGGCAGGTGCCTCCTCGGCCCACTTCCACACGGTGCCGGCGCACCACAAGCAGCAAATACACAACACCGTCCATGTCTTCGTATAAGACCCCAAATCTTGGGGCCTGGGAGAGGGAACGCCCTAATGTGCTCTCGCACGACGTCCCCTCCCCATACACGAACTTTGTTGCAACACATTTTCACACTGTTCACCACGCCCAAAATAAACATCTGGACATGGTTCACTGATGCTTACACACACTCCCACCACGGCCCAACAAGCAACACCAGACAAACCCCCGAGTCATACAGATCCTCCGAAGAACTCGAAAGGACCCGCAAACAAATAGTTGGCGATGTCACCTAGAACGGCGGGTGCAACCCGAAGGTACACCCGGAACGTCCATGTAGGCGGACAATAGTCCCCTTCAGAGGTGACGAAGTGACAGCGACCCCGACGGGAGACTGTTAGAGAGAACACCGGGCCGACGGGTGGCAGGGGCCTCCCCGGCCCACATCAAGCATAAAGTTCAAGCGCGCCGCCATCTCTGCGGTAAGTATGGAAACTATCATACGCCAGGCGGTTAAGTGTTAACGCACGAGTAGCGACTTTCATTTGTAAATTAACAGACGCAAAACCGTCGTAACTGCAGAAGTCATTCAACTTAACCTGTAACGCGATGAAATTGATCTTTAGCATTTTTATATATATATTATTTTTCAAGGTAAATAGTGCTTTATGTACAAAAGTCAAATTCTTTTTTGATTGAGAAACATTAAGTATTCTTTCTGCTTTGTGAGTTGTAATCAATCAAATGCGAGATAGCCGTCTACAACTCGTCCCCTCCATCAATGCTGTTCATATTTTATCCTTACCTTTTCTCCCACGTCGGTGTTCACGCTTATATTAGCCATTCATATTGTAAGGTATCACGCCAATTGATGGGATCTGTTAGGCATGTGGCAGGGTCCTCAAATGAGGCAACGCATTTTCCCGATTCGACAGGCCGCTAAGAGTGAAGCGTTACCGTTCGATCGATCGAGTAGGGCCGTGTTCCTGAAAAGTATTCCCCTGGCATCTGTGAAACCTTAGTTATCCACGCGGACGACTCTGCCACCCTTCTGGTGGTGTCTCGGTTGGGACGTCATCACAGGGCACTCGTGAAGGAGAGACTTCTCCTACTGGAGTGTTTCGGGGTGGCCTAGGGCCTGCCTCGTCATTCTTGGTGTCCCTGTCTGCAAAGTGAATTGGGGTCTGTTCGAGTTCTTTGGCAGGCCAGTGTGATTCGGGGTCAGGATGTGCTGACTGTGGAACCGTGGTTGGTGCATCGGGGTGTGAGTGAAACACCGGTGGAACCGGACTCACATTTTATATGTGGTTCGGCGAAGCGAGTGTGTTGGTGTTGCTGGGCAACAAAATTTCGTGCCGAGAGAGGAGTCGCCATGCTCACGCACAATGGTGTCCCCCTCTCTCGGATGCCAAGTCTTGGTTCTCCAAGTGTTGGTTTTAGAAGACAAAGAATATATAGTACACCAATTAACCTACATAAGACAATTTATCAATTTTTAACCATACAATCACCAAGTAACAAGGATAAACGCTATACAATATAAATTGCAAAAATAATACAAACTCAAATGATGTCAATATAACTAAAACACCTTCAATATCAATTAAAAAAGTACAGCAAGGGACAATATAACAAAAACACCTTCAATATCAATTTAAAAAGTACAGCAAGGGGCCAGGGAAGAAGGCTAAAATTTTTGCCTGACAAGCCACTGATCCCCTCTAAAATGTTCGAAAAAAAAAACTAATTTTTAGTCCAGTCAAGACAACGAATATGATGTTATACTATACACTAAATGACATCGAGAAAGCCTAAAACAATAGAAATCTCGTTCACTCCCCAAACCGACCCGTTGTTATGTAAAATTTTCAATAAAAAAACTCCTTAAAAGTTGTCTGAAAACAATGTATCGAGGCGCAGATCTAATGGCCAATGGCAATGCATTCCATTTTCGCAGGCCCAATACATCGATGTTATTAAACATCATGCCCGTACGCGATCAAGGAACAGTGAATTCCGCACCGCAGTATCATATGGATGATTTGTTCACGACAACACTATGACACCTGAATATCTTCCTGAATTAATACGTTCATGAATCATTATCATTAATATATCATCATCGTCGTGGTCAATCATTATCAATCAACTGCTGCAAGTTTCTTCCAAAACGGTCTATCTTGCGCCTATCTCCTCCATGTGACTCCTTCATGGTGTCGAATTTCATCAACCCATCTCCCATGTGGTCTTCTTCCAGGTCTTTTCCTGTGCCTTCTAATCCAGTCAAGTATTTCGGTTGTGCATCGGTGGTCAGTTCTTCTGGCAACATGTCCAGCACATTACTATTTCACGAATTTTAGGCTGATCATGATATCTTGCAGTCTTGTCGTTTTCCTCAACCACGAGTTCCTCATTTCATGTTTCCTGGTTACTCCAAGAATGCATCTCTCCGCTTCTTATAGTTTTCTGCAGTCTTTGTTTGTCTTTTTTTCTTAAGGTCCACTTCTCTGCTCCATACGTAAGCACTACAAGGATGCATTGATTAAACACTTTTCTTTTAAGACATAATGACACATTGCTCTAAAAAATTGCAGTGTTTCTTCCAATCTTAACTGCAAGTTTCATACGCCAATTAATTTCTTCATGAATGTAATCCTCGCTTAATAGCTGCTGCCCAAAATTAATGTTAGGATTATTTATCTCCAGCTTTTCAGCATCAATTGATAAATCTTCATTCCTTGTAAAAGCATTGTACTCCAGTTTTGTCTTCTGAAAGTTTATTTTTAATCCCATTTCTTTTCCATTCTCAGCTAGTTTAATACTCTGCAGCTATAAAGTATTATTTTAAAGTTCTTTAAAATATTTTTTTTTTCATTTCAAAAACAAAACGTAAAGAAGACCAGATCGAAATCGGATCAAAACACCTTAATCCGACCGTTGAAACATTTACACCACATCATATAATGATTGAAACTTTTAATGACGGCAAGCAAACGTAAATATGTTTTTCAACATTGAGCACCTCTTCCTTTTCTAAAGCCTTTCGTAGGACTCTCGACACACTCTTTCTACTGGCAGCCATGACACTAGCCATGTATGAAAGAAACTTTAAAATCTCTTTCAGATGGGTTTCTGCTGTACAATTCATTTAATTTTTATTTGTATTTTTTTGAACTTTACATTTACCACATGAGCAGTCTTGATCTTGGGTTAGATCCAACTTAGTTTTGTTGAATGAACGACCTTGAAACAACACATTTTTTTAATATAATGACTTAATGAGTATTAAAAGAAGTTTTTGATAAAGCTTTAAGCATCTGTTGAAGAAACATATCCAAAATAATTGTTATAAATTGATGAAAACCAATTTCATTTTAACTGATATTTTTAACAGCTAAATTGAGCAAAATTAGCAAAACAAACATAGCATGAACTAACTGACAACAGAAAGCGAACTTTAGGAATCAAACAGACGAGAAATCACAGTGGAAGGAGACACCTTGTCTAGCAACGCTTCTTGTTGATCGAATGGGAGACGTCATATAAGCAACCGCTGAGGTACCGTATGCAGGTTGTTCTCTAGCCCTGACCATATATGCGATTACCACGGAGAGTCCCGCGATTGTAGAACATTATACAAAAACACACGGATCCTGTCAGAATTCTAAACTGGTGTCTCAATCTTGTGAGTGAAACCGTAATGAAAAAATCAAAATATAAAAAAACATAGAACCTAAAAGATGCGATACATCTTCATTTCACTACAAACTATCAGATAAAACGTAAAATAAAATGGTTATAAGATGGTTCAAGTAACACGAAAAAATTGTCTATCCAGTAATTAATCACTGGGCAATGAAATACCAGCTCCAACCGAGATGTGCTGGAACGGAGCTCTGTCGACCGGATCACTTGGAACGGGTCAGTCTCGTAGGTGGCAAACAGAACCAAGTGTTGGTTAAACTGACGAGGGAAACACTTCTTAAGAACTAACGAATATAGTCACACGAAACGACTGACATTAATTAGAAAAGACGCAACAACTTATTAAATTCGAGTGTTTTCTTAACGAACGAAAGAAAAGTCCCTGCAAAAGGTTCAGCCTCCATTAACCTTCAGCGAGCTGAGCCTTTTGAAGGCAAGAAAAAAATAAATAAAATTTGGTACCGGGAAAAGTATGTCCTGATAGCAAAGGGAAAACGAAAGGAAGAATACGGTTTCCCATTAAATAGAGCAGCTGTAAACTACCCTGCATAATTTCCTGATTATTTCTCAGCATCATTCCAACTTCACACTAGAAACGAGAAAGGCAGAACCTGTACACAGAAAAAAATACACAAGAGAAGAATTCCCAGAGAGCACCTAGTTCTCACAAATATAAAGACTTTTTTTTTTTGTCTACGTATAGGACCCCAATTCATGGGGGCTGGGGGTAGGGACCGCCCTAGCGAGCTTTCGCACGACGTCCCCTCCCCCATGCGCTAACATTTGTTGCCACGCAACATCTTCACACCTTTCGTCACGCCGCACGGAAACACCTGGACATGATTCACTGATGTTTACACTCAATACCGACCTTGTGACTGGTCAACATCTGATGTCATGCCACCGCTTTGCTGTTGGTGTTTGCAGGGACGGCTGTTCATCCAGCTGTTGGGGAGTCGCGGCCCCACGATCCCGAGCTGGTCTTGTGTCTCGCTTTTTCGTTTTTATTAATTTTCTCCGCTGGCTAGTTGCCCGTGTTGTATACTTTACCTAATCGCTACCACGTTATGTACTAACACCCCGGTCTTGTGGTTTTGTTACCCTCCACCACTAACTGTTTAATATTAACCGCTCAGTTCGTAGGTTGCTGAGATTCCGTTTAGGTTCCCTGCCAGGATTTGTCTTCTTTAGATTTCCTTTTTTCCTTTTAGCTGGTTTGGGTGCTAGACCTACCTGCATGTTTGCCGCGTGCGGAGACCCGTGAGGCGGAAATGGGATGTCTGGCGGCTGAGGTCGCAGGAGACCGGATAAGTGCCTCCTGTGTACCAACACTCCTCTTCGACCCCGGCTTCGCTGTAAACGGGAGGCTAGAGACTAACCCACCTCTAGTCAGAAGTCATGTACCAAGTTGTGTACAGGGCTTTAGCGGCTTTTTTGTCGTATGGCACGGCAGGGTGAGCCCGGGGGCTGTGGGATCATGCCAAAGGCGTTGGCATGACGGTACCAGGAGGCCGAAGTGTCCGCCGAGTGCGTGTGATCACAGCCAACGGACTATATCTGCAACGTATAAGCTCCAGAACTGTGTCTAGCGTCATTTTCTTGGCTTGCGGACCTCCAGTTCTCCCTTGTAGGGCTCGGTGGTGGGTGGAGTAGTCTGCAGACGAATCTTCCTTCTTTTTTTCCATGGGTAAACCCAAAATCAAACGCGCCAAATTTAAGTCGCCTGAGACAATGATAGTTGCCAACGACACTCCTTCATCTTCTCAACCTACCAAGTCTCAAAACCTTAAACGTTCTTTAGACCATGACCTGGACCACGAATGTACAACCTCTTCTTCGGCAGCTGTACCAGTCGCTCCGAAGCGTCGTCTCCTCGATTGCTGTGACTACGCATGCTACACACTTACTTGTAGAATCCATCGATCCGAATGAGAGACTGTCCACCAGATCTCCATTTTTCATTTCTAAAGCTTTGGACGCTGCGGTTGGCCCCTTGAAGTCTGTGAGGAAGCTTCGCTCTGGGGACCTGCTTGTCCAAACTTGCAGTGTTTCTCAGAGTAACACTTTTCTGCACCTTTCTAGTCTTCAAGGCATTCCTGTCAAAGTGACACCTCACTCCGTTTCTTAACACCTCTCGGGGTGTTATTTCGGAGTTTGATCTCTTGCCATGCAGTGAGGATGAATTGGTGACTGAACTTGCGGATCAGGGTGTTCTTGCTGCACGTCGTATGATGTTCCGGCGTGATGGCTCTTTGATTAAATCTAAAAATGTCATCTTGACTTTTAACTCCCCGAAAGTTCCGACCGAAATCAAGGCTGGCTACTTGGTCTGTGGAGTTCGCCCGTACATTCCCAGTCCTCTGCGCTGTTTCAGGTGCCAGTGGTACGGGCATTCACAACGATTCTGTAAGAGTTCCGCTCGTTGCGCTAATTGTGGCTCCGGTGAACATGACGGGGAAGGTTGCACTTCTGCGGCCTGCTGTGTTAACTGTCGTGAGGCCCATGCTGCTTCCTCCCGCAACTGTATGAAATGGAAGGACGAGATGGCGATCCAGCGCCTCAAGACCCTGGAAGGCCTCTCGTACCCTGCTGCCAAAGCCAAGTTGGGTATACCCACCATCCGACAGCGTACTTTTGCCGCGGTAGTTCAGTCTCTGCCACAACCCGTGCAGCCCTTTGTTCCGCGCCCTGTAGCTCTCGCCGCACTTGCCAGGCGATCTACAGTTGAACAAGCAACACAGGTGGATTTCACCGAGCTCCAGCTTCTTCGACCAGCTGAGTCTGCGCCTTCTCTTTTGAAGACGCCCGCCTCTTCCGGTTCCCAGCAGACAGCCTGCACGTGCGGAAGACCCGGCCCTCAATCCGCAAAGGTGTGCAGTGTCCATCAAACTGTCTCGGCCTCAGCGAGGTCCCCACCCTCACCCAACATTATAGAGGAACATGGGGGGAGGAGAGTGATCGTTCGTCCCCAGCCTCAACCGGCATTGCAGAGGAACATGGGGGGGAGGAGAGTGACAGTTCGTCCCCGCCCTCTGCCAGCATTGCAGAGGAGTGTGGGGGGGGGAGGAGAGTGACGGTTCGTCCATCTCAATTAGTGACATTTTTTATAAATCTATTTAACTACCTTGTCTTCCCTGCTTTCCTCATACTCTTTTTTCAACTTTTACCAAGCCTGTCTGCTCTTACTTATTTTCCACGCTTTTAAAATTCTGTGGCTGATCGTTCTTTGTCTGGCGCTCTTTGGCCAAACCTGGCCCTTGCGCCACTAAAATCCACTAACCAACCAACCAACCAACCAACCAGCCCGAAGGTACACCCGGAAAGTCCATGTAGGCGGACAAAAGTCCCCTTCAGAAGTGACCAGGTGACAGCTACCCGGACGGGAGACTGTCAGAGAGGACACCGGGCCGACAGGTGCACCAAGGTACTCACATGAGCCATGGCAGGTGCCTCCTCGGCCCACTTCCACACGGTACCGGCGCACCACAAGCAGCAAATACACAACACCGTCCATGTCTTCGTATAAGACCCCAAATCTTGGGGCCTGGGAGAGGGGAACGCCCTAATGTGCTCTCGCACGACGTCCCCTCCCCCATACACGAACTTTGTTGCAACACATTTTCACACTGTTCACCACGCCCAAAATAAACATCTGGACATGGTTCACTGATGCTTACACACACTCCCACCACGGCCCAACAAGCAACACCAGACAAACCCCCGAGTCATACAGATCCTCCGAAGAACTCGAAAGGACCCGCATACAAATAGTTGGCGATGTCACCTAGAACGGCGGGTGCAACCCGAAGGTACACCCGGAACGTCCATGTAGTCGGACAATAGTCCCCTTCAGAGGTGACGAAGTGACAGCGACCCCGACGGGAGACTGTTAGAGAGAACACCGGGCCGACGGGTGGCAGGGGCCTCCCCGGCCCACATCAAGCATAAAGTTCAAGCGCGCCGCCATCTCTGCGGTAAATATGGAAACTATCATACGCCAGGCGGTTAAGCGTTATCGCACGAGTAGCGACTTTCATTTGTAAATTAACAGACGCAAAACCGTCGTAACTGCAGAAGTCATTCAACTTAACCTGTAACGCGATGAAATTGATCTTTAGCATTTTTATATATATATTATTTTTCAAGGTAAATAGTGCTTTATGTACAAAAGTCAAATTCTTTTTTGATTGAGAAACACTAAGTATTCTTTCTGCTTTGTGAGTTGTAATCAATCAAATGGGAGATAGCCGTCTACAACTCGTCCCCTCCATCAATGCTGTTCATATTTTATCCTTACCTTTTCTCCCACGTCGGTGTTCACGCTTATATTAGCCATTCATATTGTAAGGTATCACGCCAATTGATGGGATCTGTTAGGCATGTGGCAGGGTCCTCAAATGAGGCAACGCATTTTCCCGATTCGACAGGCCGCTAAGAGTGAAGCGTTACCGTTCGATCGATCGAGTAGGGCCGTGTTCCTGAAAAGTATTCCCCTGGCATCTGTGAAACCTTAGTTATCCACGCGGACGACTCTGCCACCCTTCTGGTGGTGTCTCGGTTGAGACGTCATCACAGGGCACTCGTGAAGGAGAGACTTCTCCTACTGGAGTGTTTCGGGGTGGCCTAGGGCCTGCCTCGTCATTCTTGGTGTCCCTGTCTGCAAAGTGAATTGGGGTCTGTTCGAGTTCTTTGGCAGGCCAGTGTGATTCGGGGGTCAGGATGTGCTGACTGTGGAACCGTGGTAGGTGCATCGGGGTGTGAGTGAAACACCGGTGGAACCGGACTCACATTTTATATGTGGTTCGGCGAAGCGAGTGTGTTGGTGTTGCTGGGCAACAAAATTTCGTGCCGAGAGAGGAGTCGCCATGCTCACGCACAATGGTGTCCCCTCTCTCGGATGCCAAGTCTTGGTTCTCCAAGTGTTGGTTTTAGAAGACAAAGAATATATAGTACACCAATTAACCTACATAAGACAATTTATCAATTTTTAACCATACAATCACCAAGTAACAAGGATAAACGCTATACAATATAAATTGCAAAAAATAATACAAACTCAAATGATGTCAATATAACTAAAACACCTTCAATATCAATTAAAAAAGTACAGCAAGGGACAATATAACAAAAACACCTTCAATATCAATTTAAAAAGTACAGCAAGGGGCCAGGGAAGAAGGCTAAAATTTTTGCCTGACAAGCCACTGATCCCCTCTAAAATGTTCGAAAAAAAAAACTAATTTTTAGTCCAGTCAAGACAACGAATATGATGTTATACTATACACTAAATGACATCGAGAAAGCCTAAAACAATAGAAATCTCGTTCACTCCCCAAACCGACCCGTTGTTATGTAAAATTTTCAATAAAAACTCCTTAAAAGTTGTCTGAAAACAATGTATCGAGGCGCAGATCTAATGGCCAATGGCAATGCATTCCATTTTCGCAGGCCCAATACATCGATGTTATTAAACATCATGCCCGTACGCGATCAAGGAACAGTGAATTCCGCACCGCAGTATCATATGGATGATTTGTTCTCGACAACACTATGACACCTGAATATCTTCCTGAATTAATACGTTCATGAATCATTATCATTAATATATCATCATCGTCGTGGTCAATCATTATCAATCAACTGCTGCAAGTTTCTTCCAAAACGGTCTATCTTGCGCCTATCTCCTCCATGTGACTCCTTCATGGTGTCGAATTTCATCAACCCATCTCCCATGTGGTCTTCTTCCAGGTCTTTTCCTGTGCCTTCTAATCCAGTCAAGTATTTCGGTTGTGCATCGGTGGTCAGTTCTTCTGGCAACATGTCCAGCACATTACTATTTCACGAATTTTAGGCTGATCATGATATCTTGCAGTCTTGTCGTTTTCCTCAACCACGAGTTCCTCATTTCATGTTTCCTGGTTACTCCAAGAATGCATCTCTCCGCTTCTTATAGTTTTCTGCAGTCTTTGTTTGTCTTTTTTTCTTAAGGTCCACTTCTCTGCTCCATACGTAAGCACTACAAGGATGCATTGATTAAACACTTTTCTTTTAAGACATAATGACACATTGCTCTAAAAAATTGCAGTGTTTCTTCCAATCTTAACTGCAAGTTTCATACGCCAATTAATTTCTTCATGAATGTAATCCTCGCTTAATAGCTGCTGCCCAAAATTAATGTTAGGATTGGTTATCTCCAGCTTTTCAGCATCAATTGATAAATCTTCATTCCTTGTAAAAGCATTGTACTCCAGTTTTGTCTTCTGAAAGTTTATTTTTAATCCCATTTCTTTTCCATTCTCAGCAAGTTTAATACTCTGCAGCTATAAAGTATTATTTTAAAGTTCTTTAAAGAGTTCTTTAAAATATTTTTTTGTTCATTTCAAAAACAAAACGTAAATAAGACCAGATCGAAATCGAATCAAAACACCTTGACCCTACCATTGAAACATTTACACCACATCATATAATGATTGAAACTTTTAATGACGGCAAGCAAACGTAAATATGTTTTTCAACATTGAGCACCTCTTCCTTTTCTAAAGCCTTTCGTAGGACTCTCGACACACTCCTTCTACTGGCAGCCATGACACTAGCCATGTATGAAAGAAACTTTAAAATCTCTTTCAGATGGGTTTCGACTTAATGAGTATTAAAAGAAGTTTTTGATAAAGCTTTAAGCATCTGTTGAAGAAACATATCCAAAATAATTGTTATAAATTGATGAAAACCAATTTCATTTTAACTGATATTTTTAACAGCTAAATTGAGCAAAATTAGCAAAACAAACATAGCATGAACTAACTGACAACAGAAAGCGAACTTTAGGAATCAAACAGACGAGAAATCACAGTGGAAGGAGACACCTTGTCTAGCAACGCTTCTTGTTGATCGAATGGGAGACGTCATATAAGCAACCGCTGAGGTACCGTATGCAGGTTGTTCTCTAGCCCTGACCATATATGCGATTACCACGGAGAGTCCCGCGATTGTAGAACATTATACAAAAACACACGGATCCTGTCAGAATTCTAAACTGGTGTCTCAATCTTGTGAGTGAAACCGTAATGAAAAAATCAAAATATAAAAACATAGAACCTAAAAGATGCGATACATCTTCATTTCACTACAAACTATCAGATAAAACGTAAAATAAAATGGTTATAAGATGGTTCAAGTAACACGAAAAAATTGTCCATCCAGTAACTAATCACTGGGCAATGAAATACCAGCTCCAACCGAGATGTGCTGGAACGGAGCTCTGTCGACCGACCCATCTCCACTTTGTACGTCTCATAGGTGGCAAACAGAACAAAGTGTTGGTTAAACTGACGAGGGAAACACTTCTGAAGAACTAACGAATATAGTCACACGAAACGACTGACATTAATTAGAAAAGACGCAACAACTTATTGAATTCGAGTGTTTTCTTAACGAACGAAAGAAAAGTCCCTGTAAAAGGTTCAGCCTCCACTAACCTTCAGCGAGCTGAGCCTTTTGAAGGCAGGAAAAAAAAAAATTGGTACCGGGAAAAGTATGCCCTGATAGCAAAGGGAAAAGGAAAAGAAGAATACGGTTTCCCATTAAATAGAGCAGCTGTAAGCTACCCTGCATAATTTCCTGATTATTTCTCAGCATTATTCCAACTTCACACTAGAAACGAGAAAGGCAGAACCTGTACACAGAAAAAAATACACAAGAGAAGAATTCCCAGAGAGCACCTAGTTCTCACAAATATAAAGACTTTTTTTTTTATCTACGTATAGGATGCCCTATTCATGGGGGCTGGGAGTAGGGACCGCCCTAGCGAGCTTTCGCACGACGTCCCCTCCCCCATGCGCTAACATTTGTTGCCACGCAACATCTTCACACCTTTCGTCACGCCGCAGGGAAACACCTGGACATGATTCACTGATGTTTACACTCAATACCCGACACTCTCACCACTGCACAACAGATAACACCAGACAAACCCCCGAGTCATACAGATCCTCCGAAGAATTCGAAAGGATCCGCACACAAAATAAGGGGCGAGTGTTACATAAAATGGCGGGTGTGGCCCGAAGGTAAACGCGGAACGTGCATGTAGGCGGACAAAAGTCCCCTTCAGAGGTGGCCAAGTGACAGCAACACGGACGGGAGACTCTCAGAGACGCCACCGGGTCGACAGGTGCACCAAGGATCTCATACGATCCATGCCAGGTGCCTCTTCGGCCCACATCCACACAGAACCGGCGCACTACAAGCAACAAATACACAACACCCTCCCTTCAGTCACCATCCATTCACACCACACCAAAAGTCAGAGAATGAACCAAAACACTCACTCTCCCCGACTCACACAGCCTCCTGCCGTCTGGGTCAGCGACCTGAACCGCCAACCTAGACAGGAAATAAAACAAAATAAACTACCGATGAGGGGGTCGGAGGTAAAACCTTCTCACCCTCCATTGAAACACAAATCACACACAAAAACAACATAAAACCAGAAATGGCACAACAAACCGGAGAGACTCTTTGGGCATCAGGGGCAGAAACTAAGCATGTAAGTTACCGCAATGAGAGGTATAGTCGTCCTTGTTCGCGGTAACAATCCGAGGCCAAGGCCCCCATTGATACCGGAAGGCGCGGTCCGTCAGAGTGCAAGTGTCCACTTTCTCCATGTCCGGCAGCTCACACTTAAATTGAAGGATGACCGTTCTTGGAGAGAAGCCCGAGTGATCTGTCCGGGAATACAGAACCAGGTTCCTCTCCCTCCACATCTTATAACATACCTCAGTGATAATCATCCTTCAGACTTTATTGCCCGCCGCCGGGGGAGGATGTAGATAAAACTCGTTAGCTGGGTGAAACTGGAGGCCCCTTGTTCCAAGCCCAAGTGCAGATTCCGTGCCAAACCCGATGGGCCATGGAGCAGGCCCAAAAAAGATGGAACCTGTCCACAACGCCCGCACACGACAGGCACTTATCGGAGGAAATGCTTCCTCACCGAAGCTGCTTACTACTCGTCGGAAGGACATCGTGGACCAACCGCCCCCAAAGTTCCTCTTCTTGTAGTCAACAACCGTCGAGTGAATGCTCATACACGCCTCTCTCATGGAGAAGTTCCTAGCAACGTTGGAATCTTTGACGACATGTGGCCTAGGGAGCAGGACAATGTACACTGAAGACCAATTGAATAAGAGATACCTGTCTAGTAACGTGTAGCAGAACCTTTCGTCCTGATGACGGTGGCGATTCGTCTCAGCATGGACTCCACAAGACACCGGAAGCGTTGGGATGCCATACGGTACCACGACCCCCGAACAAACTCCCACAGTTCACGAAGATTTGATGGAGGGGGGTCACAGCCTCGAACATCTCTCTTGATGGCATCCCAGATGTGCTCGATGGGATAGAGGTTAGGTGACTTAGCTGGCTAAAGAATCGAGGTCACGTCGGTGGAGTGCTCATCCGACCATTCGGATACAATTCGGGAGTGATGGCACGGTGCATTGTCTTGTTGCAGTATGATGTCCTCAATGGGATGTTGAAGACGCACAAACAGGAGCAAATGGTCGTCCAGGATATCCCGATAACTTTGACTTGTGAGGGACGATCTCACACGTGCCAGGAGTGCCATTTCTGTCCACGTAAACAGTCCCCAGACAAGAATGCCACACCCACCAGCTTGAAGAGTACCCTGCTGGCAAGAAGGATCCATCGCTTCATGTGGTTTGCGCCGTACTCGTATCATGCCATCCGCATGTACCAACGTGAATCTCGACTCATCAGTCCAGGCAACATTTTTTCACATGTCTAGGGTCCAGTGGCGATGTTCCCGCGTCCATACTAATCTTTGCACCCTGTGATGTGCGGTCAGCAGCGGTACCCTCGTGGGACGACGGCTTCTGTACCCCATAGCGAGGAGATAGTTCTGGATGGTGTGGCTGCTTACACGTTTTTGTGCACCAGCGATAAATTGCCGAGTGATTTCTTGAACAGTGGCCCGTCTATCCGCTGTTACAATGTGAGCTAGCCGACGATAATCCCGCTCATCCACACGCTATTGTCCACGGCAGTTGGCCCCGGCAGAGATGACTTTACCGGATTCGATGTACTCACGGTGCACCCGTGACACAGTGGCTCGTGAAAATACCAGTGCCTGCACCACGACTTCCAAGATTGAGTGACCCATTCGTCGGGCCCCGACAATTTGTCCACGATCAAATGCGCTTAGATCCTTCGTCTTACCCATACTGCGTCCGACTCTTACTCATTCCCGTCGCATCACTCCTTATATTGTCAGATCGCTGCATACGTCCTGTCGTTTCCGTTTACAGGGCAGTCCACAGCGCCACATTTGCATAACGCCAGCTGTCTCTAATTCAATTGCTCTTCAGTGTACGTCTGCTGCGTGTTCTTCCTGGCGTGGGCAGGTTCCGCAAAGTCACGCAGCCGACATCCAAGCTATTACGTCTTGTGCATACGCTCAACAAAACTGTGGCAAAGCACGTACTTGGACGAGTCCCACCCCGTGAAATAGAACTCCAGGGCTACACATAGGTGCTCGGCGACAAGGGCGCCCGTCACACTCTTAAACTTCAGTGCACTGAGCCATGTCGGAAGTTGCTTGACTTCCAAACCTCCCTCCGACTTCGGACAGTACAGGACAGCCCGAGCCACCTCCTCGATGGTTTTCCTCGCCCAAATGAAACCAAAGACCGTTCACTCCATCTGCTTCATGAGACTCTCGGTTGGGGACTCAATTTCCCCAGCAATAGTGCATTTCAAAACCAGGAATGCATTGGCTAACTTGGGCCGATTTACTCTCGAAATGCCCACCTCCTGCCACCGTTCTTGCTTCTTCTTCATCTCCGCAAGAACTTTCCCCAAGTGCTAACGTGGACCCCCTCCTTAGAAAACTGGATAACCAGCATGCGAACGGGCCCATCGTTCACGGCTAAACCTGTAACCGCAGACCGCTCCCACTTGCCCAGAACATAATGCTCGACTTCTCCTCATTGAGTCAAGCAGCGGTCACACTGCAATACCCTGAGAAAGCATCCCGCATCCCTCACAAAAAATTTTCCGAGTAGACGAAGAAAGAAACAGCAGCGGCGTACCTAAAGTACTTCCACGATTCCCCCCTCCCCGGGACCGGAAAACCTCTAATACTTTCCTTCCTGGTAACTCCTCTCAAAAGGGTTTCCAGGACCAAAACAAACAAAAGGGCAGAGAGCGGGCATCCCTGCGTCACTCCTTTTTAAACCTCAAAGAGGGAAGAGAGTTAACCGGCAATAATGACTGTCCCGGAGAGGTCCCTATACAACACACCAACCGCAGAAAAAATAGTCCTAAGCCGTGGGCTTCTTACAATCTTCCGACAAACTAAGACCACTGAAATTTCGCTAAGGTAATTCAGGAGTATTCCTTACACCACATGGCCGTATTTAAAACTAGAGGTGGAGGTACTATCGATAGTTTTGTCCAACTAAGTACATCGATAGTTTTATGTGTTCCAATGCTGCATGTTTAAATCAGGATGGTATAAACTATTCAGTTTCCATCGATTTATGACTGAAACGATAATTTTCACCTCATTTACACTGGTGTCGAAAACATTGAGCTCAGCCATATTGATACCTGATGACAATGCGAAACTAAAGTTAACTGTAATCAAAAGACTAAACATTGAGGGTAAGCTGTTTTTGCACTCTGTTGTCCTTCAGTGAAGCTCAAAACGAAAGTGCACGTGTCAGTCGGATAAAGACCAAGTCAAAGGCGTTGCTCTTGATGTTTGTAATGGAAGTTTAAAGGTGCGTCACGTGCTGAAACAGTTTTTGTTGAAGCTAGGTAATCAGTAATAAAGGGTAGCAATAAAATATCTTTTGTGCAATATTATTTTTTTTTTTTTTTTGGTTAGAATAAGTTAATGTAGCTTTGCGGAAAGAACTACAAAATGTCGGGAAATATATAAAATCTTAGGGATAATTTAAAACGACTGCATCAAGCTGAAACCCTTTTAGAAAAAACAATTGAACAGCCCCACTCAAAACTTTATTTATTCAATTTCTCTCGAATTATTACCCCGATTTTGCTAAACATTATAGAAAAAATTATTTTTGCATACAAAACTGCAGAATTTTTTCTTTAGCTTTTGTGAGCAGAAACATAAAAAAAAATCATGCAACACAAACAGAAAATGAGAATTAAGGAGCCACGAATTGGCTGGTTTTTTAAGGCAAAACATATTTTTCGTGACTTTTGCTCACACCCCTAGGAGCATATCTTCAAAATGTAGTTTTCTCGCCCCAGTGGCGCAGTTGTCTAAGCGCTGGCTTCTCACCATTCGTCGGAGATGGGTCCGCATTCGATTGCCGTGAGGAATTGATGTTGTTGTGTTTGTCTCACAGCACCGGCTTCTTCCGTTCCTGAAACCAGTGGTCCTAAATCAGGGACGGCCGACTGTTTACAGCTCATCGTGTTGCTCACGGTGGTCGTTAAACACCTAACCAAAAAAAAAAAAAAAAAATTTGTTTCAAAGTTAATCGGAGCTTAGCTTTCTGACAATGTGGAAAAGTAAGAAAATACTTGTGAGAAACTTTGTCTTCAAAAACCAAGACTTGGCATCCGAGAAAGACGACCTCTCTTCGCCAAACCACATATCTACAATACGAGTCTTCTAACAAACTATCGATCGAAATAACTATTATGAGTATTTTCGGTCAAACGACAAACAGCCGGACCGTCGGAAAGTGTTATTGAGAACGGAGGCGAATGCAACCTGAGTGTAATTAGATTTTATTTATATTTATTTATTCTAAAAACTAGTGTGTGCTTAAAAATTGTATTAGTGAGTATATTATTTTAATTTAGAATCCCACCTGAAACAAAATTTTTGTTTGTTTAATGCGTGCTTTGTACTTTTGTTTATAAAATTGCATTGATATTTTTAAAAAAGTTTTCCATATCCAGTTCATGTTTGTGGCAGCTAGCTACTTAATTAGACCAATCGTCCAATCTGCCAAAGGTAAACAGCAGATGATTTATGAGTGCGCAAACTGTGTCATAAATAATCATCAACTAGATACAGATCATTGTGCGAATGTTTAAAAAAAGGAACATCATTTATGTGCTTATAAAATTATTGTTCCTTGAGCCAAAACGTGGTCTACCAGATATCGTAATATGGTGTCACTGGAGATGGCGCTACATTAACCGGGACCTAACGGCAATTAAACCGCCTCTCAAATTATTTTTCTTATTTATTAAAAACATACTGAAAATTCTGTTTAGTTTCAGTTTTTCATTTAAAGCTACCGGGAAAATTTTCTGGCTATATCTTTGACCATTTCAAAGGAAACTACCGAAAAAGAATTTGCAAAATTTATTCCGGATGTGGAAATAAAAATCCCCTGCCCAAGGGTTGCATTTTCAATATTCTGAGAACGTGTGGCGAACCCAACTTCTCCCTGAGTTAAAACAAATAATAATAAAAAAAAAAGGTAGAAGAGGGATGGAAAGAAACAGCCGTGCTGCTTTAAAGAAATTAAAGGAATTCTTTAATATTATTTTTTTTAAAGGAAAACACAATGTCTAGTCAAATTTTGAATTTACGTGTGGAAAATCAATTTTGAAAATGATATTGTACTTGCAGCGTTCTCAAAAATCATGCGTAGCGTGATTACATTCTCAAGTAAATCGTAAAAGTATACGGTACATCATATGTGAACCAAATGCTTTTGTTTCCTAGGAGTACCCCCAGTTATGGGGGATCTAAAATTCCAGAGGGGATCCGGACTATGTACGGCTTTGATACAAATTATATAAAACTGCGTGTGCCTTCATTCGTCGCCACCTCATTTCTACCACTGATTCATCCTGCACCCCTATTACAACCTGATTAACCTAATATGTTAAATTCTAACATCAATGTTTGTTAGTTCATTGAGATCCTAAATCGATTGCAATTTTCTCCGTTAGGGAATTTGAACGTATGATAATCTATATTAAAATTGGATGTTCCATCGCTGGTCGCCACCTGATAACTGCAACATATCTTTAAAGAACGCTTACTTCAACCTGATCATCCCAATTTGTAAAACTCTAAAATGAAACTCGTTTAGTTTTTGATTGAGATCTTAACTCTATGGCAGTTTTTTCCTTCAGTGAACATCAGCTCCTGATATCATGTAATTTAAAACTGGCTGTTCCATCGTTCAACGCCACCTGATAACTGCAACTTATCTTTAAAGAACGCTTACTTCAACCTGATCGTCCCAATTTGTAAAACTCTAAAATGAAACTCGTTTAGTTTTTGATTGAGATCTTAACTCTATGGCAGTTTTTTCCTTCAGTGAACATCAGCTCCTGATATCATGTAATTTAAAACTGGCTGTTCCATCGTTCAACGCCACCTGATAACTGCAACTTATCTTTAAAGAACGCTTACTTCAACCTGATCATCCCAATTTGTAAAACTCTAAAATGAAACTCGTTTAGTTTTTGATTGAGATCTTAACTCTATGGCAGTTTTTTCCTTCAGTGAACATCAGCTCCTGATATCATGTAATTTAAAACTGGCTGTTCCATCGTTCAACGCCACCTGATAACTGCAACTTATCTTTAAAGAACGCTTACTTCAACCTGATCATCCCAATTTGTAAAACTCTAAAATGAAACTCGTTTAGTTTTTGATTGAGATCTTAACTCTATGGCAGTTTTTCCTTCAGTGAACATCAGCTCCTGATATCATGTAATTTAAAACTGGCTGTTCCATCGTTCAACGCCACCTGATAACTGCAACTTATCTTTAAAGAACGCTTACTTCAACCTGATCATCCCAATTTGTAAAACTCTAAAATGAAACTCGTTTAGTTTTTGATTGAGATCTTAACTCTATGGCAGTTTTTCCTTCAGTGAACATCAGCTCCTGATATCATGTAATTTAAAACTGGCTGTTCCATCGTTCAACGCCACCTGATAACTGCAACTTATCTTTAAAGAACGCTTACTTCAACCTGATCATCCCAATTTGTAAAACTCTAAAATGAAACTCGTTTAGTTTTTGATTGAGATCTTAACTCTATGGCAGTTTTTCCTTCAGTGAACATCAGCTCCTGATATCATGTAATTTAAAACTGGCTGTTCCATCGTTCAACGCCACCTGATAACTGCAACTTATCTTTAAAGAACGCTTACTTCAACCTGATCGTCCCAATTTGTCAAACTCTAAATTGAAACTCGTTTAGTTTTTGATTGAGATCTTAACTCTATGGCAGTTTTTTCCTTCAGTGAACATCAGCTCCTGATATCATGTAATTTAAAACTGGCTGTTCCATCGTTCAACGCCACCTGATAACTGCAACTTATCTTTAAAGAACGCTTACTTCAACCTGATCGTCCCAATTTGTAAAACTCTAAAATGAAACTCGTTTAGTTTTTGATTGAGATCTTAACTCTATGGCAGTTTTTTCCTTCAGTGAACATCAGCTCCTGATATCATGTAATTTAAAACTGGCTGTTCCATCGTTCAACGCCACCTGATAACTGCAAGTTATCTTTAAAGAACGCTTACTTCAACCTGATCATCCCAATTTGTAAAACTCTAAAATGAAACTCGTTTAGTTTTTGATTGAGATCTTAACTCTATGGCAGTTTTTTCCTTCAGTGAACATCAGCTCCTGATATCATGTAATTTAAAACTGGCTGTTCCATCGTTCAACGCCACCTGATAACTGCAACTTATCTTTAAAGAACGCTTACTTCAACCTGATCGTCCCAATTTGTAAAACTCTAAAATGAAACTCGTTTAGTTTTTGATTGAGATCTTAACTCTATGGCAGTTTTTTCCTTCAGTGAACATCAGCTCCTGATATCATGTAATTTAAAACTGGCTGTTCCATCGTTCAACGCCACCTGATAACTGCAACTTATCTTTAAAGAACGCTTACTTCAACCTGATCGTCCCAATTTGTAAAACTCTAAAATGAAACTCGTTTAGTGTTTGATTGAGATCTTAACTCTATGGCAGTTTTTTCCTTCAGTGAACATCAGCTCCTGATATCATGTAATTTAAAACTGGCTGTTCCATCGTTCAACGCCACCTGATAACTGCAACTTATCTTTAAAGAACGCTTACTTCAACCTGATCATCCCAATTTGTAAAACTCTAAAATGAAACTCGTTTAGTGTTTGATTGAGATCTTAACTCTATGGCAGTTTTTTCCTTCAGTGAACATCAGCTCCTGATATCATGTAATTTAAAACTGGCTGTTCCATCGTTCAACGCCACCTGATAACTGCAACTTATCTTTAAAGAACGCTTACTTCAACCTGATCATCCCAATTTGTAAAACTCTAAAATGAAACTCGTTTAGTTTTTGATTGAGATCTTAACTCTATGGCAGTTTTTCCTTCAGTGAACATCAGCTCCTGATATCATGTAATTTAAAACTGGCTGTTCCATCGTTCAACGCCACCTGATAACTGCAACTTATCTTTAAAGAACGCTTACTTCAACCTGATCATCCCAATTTGTAAAACTCTAAAATGAAACTCGTTTAGTTTTTGATTGAGATCTTAACTCTATGGCAGTTTTTCCTTCAGTGAACATCAGCTCCTGATATCATGTAATTTAAAACTGGCTGTTCCATCGTTCAACGCCACCTGATAACTGCAACTTATCTTTAAAGAACGCTTACTTCAACCTGATCATCCCAATTTGTAAAACTCTAAAATGAAACTCGTTTAGTTTTTGATTGAGATCTTAACTCTATGGCAGTTTTTCCTTCAGTGAACATCAGCTCCTGATATCATGTAATTTAAAACTGGCTGTTCCATCGTTCAACGCCACCTGATAACTGCAACTTATCTTTAAAGAACGCTTACTTCAACCTGATCGTCCCAATTTGTCAAACTCTAAATTGAAACTCGTTTAGTTTTTGATTGAGATCTTAACTCTATGGCAGTTTTTTCCTTCAGTGAACATCAGCTCCTGATATCATGTAATTTAAAACTGGCTGTTCCATCGTTCAACGCCACCTGATAACTACAACTTATCATTAAAGAACGCTTACTTCAACCTGATCGTCCCAATTTGTCAAACTCTAAATTGAAACTCGTTTAGTTTTTGATTGAGATCTTAACTCTATGGCAGTTTTTTCCTTCAGTGAACATCAGCTCCTGATATCATGTAATTTAAAACTGGCTGTTCCATCGTTCAACGCCACCTGATGTATATGACTGAATTTTGTTGTAGGCGAGCACGCCTACTACAACCGGATCGACCGAACACGAAAACCTGTTTGTTGTGATTTGATCTCGGAAATCGGTTGTAATTTTATTTTTTAGAGGAGATCATTGCATCATGAGATGAATATTAAAACAGGCTGTTCCATCTATCGTCGCCACGTCCTATCTTCTGATTTATGACGGACATCCACGTATATTACAACCTGGTAGGCCAATAAGTAAAACTCTAACACGAATCTCTGTTAGTTCTGAGTTAAGCTCCAAAATCGATTACATTATTTTTCTTGCAACGTTGATGGGCGCTTGAAATCATACTGTAATATTGTTGCTCCTTCTTATGTCGCTTCCATAAAGTGGCAACAAACGACGGAATGGCCACTCAAAATTGTCCAGTAATCATAATGTACGCCTACTACAAAATGATCAATCCAATTGGTAACACTCTACCATGAAATTCCGTTAGTTCTGATCCTAAATCAACTGGGCACGTTAAGCCGTCGGACCCCGGGTACTGGCCCCACGGTAATAAATAAGGGCGTCTTCCTTCCCCTTTCTACTTCGCTTCCGTATCACTTTCCAATCGGGCACTCGAGCCCAAATCTCCTAGCTTCCTATTCCTAAGAGTTGTTTAAGACCTGTGGTCAGACACTCCCTTCCTAAAATCCTCTACATTTCATCATTTTTGATGATCAACCAAAACTTTAAAAAAATTATTTCCGGGGGGGGGCTCAATCCATCGATATTGTTTCATATCGGCCCCTCTCTAAATACGCCCTATGTATGTTCATATTTTGAGCATATTATTGTATTCTTAATTTTCAGATTTTTATTGAAAGAACTGGAATTTCTTCTCCTGACTGTTCAGGTTATGTACTGCTTTATTTTTTTACCTCCAAACTTAGAAATAAATAAATAAACTTTGATATCAATTTGGGGCCCGTGTTTGGGTCGGGGGGGGGGCCTGGTGGCCCATCCTTTCACACACCACTGCCGAAGACAGAAAATATACAAACATCGATGCTTTCTGCGTTTTACAAATTCCTGAAATAAACCACTGAAGAATAGGAAATATTATCAAGTAAATAAAGGAGGCCCTTTCGTTGCTTGTGTAAGCGGAGCCATCCTGTATGTGTGTAGTATCCTTCCGCGTTCACCACAGTTGGTCAAGCTGATGGTTGTCCTGCACTTGTGGGAGGGTTAGGCCTAACCTGTTTTGCGGGGATTCTTCCGCTGAGACCACGAGCAGACTTGGCAGATGCTCTAGCGGTAGTCACATCGCCATCGCTGACTGGAGTTCCGCTTGCCGGATAGACAGGTAAATTTTTCGTAAAACTTTTTCAAAAAAGATTCTATCAATGAATTTTTTTTTTGTTATTTTGCATCATTTTTGATTTCAAAAAGGATGTACGTCACAGTTTTTCGTCCCTGAATTTTGCATCATAATCTTCACGTTAACACAAATTTATCCGAATGGAACTTTCTGAGATGAGTGCGCATACTTTTTCTACTCCAAATGTTACCTGACAGTAGCTGCATGTCAACCTCGTTGCAATACCTGGTTCAGTTATAATGGAAACATCAGGATGAAAATTTTCAACATGCTTCTTTAAGTTATATTTCAGGCAGAATGAACCAGCACAAATTGAGCAGATGAATCCGTTCGCAGTATTCATGATCACCGCGAAATATGAAAAGGTAGCCCGCTAAATATCAATCAAAACAAGCAGAATTGTACCCGCCAAAAATACGCTATTGCTCTGGCTGTTTATCCACTATCACACACGCTAATTGATTGCTTCCGTTTTCATCCTTACAATGAGATTACGAAGTGGATTTTCCTGTGTCCAGGCGGTAGTTATCCAGTAGTAGCCAAACCAGCCCCAAAAGTTTCTTTGTCTTCGTATAAGACCCCCAAATCATGGGGGCTGGGAGAAGGGAGCGCCCTAATGTGCTCTCGCACGACGTCCCCTCCCCCATACACGAACTTTGTTGCAACACATCTTCACACCACACCAAAAATAAACACCTAGACATGGTTCACTGATGTTTACACACAAACACTCCCACCACGGCCCAACAAGCAACACCAGACAAACCCCCGAGTCATACAGATCCTCCGAAGAACTCGAAAGGACCCGCACACAAAGAGCCGGCGAGGTCACCTAGAACGGCGGGTGCAGCCCGAAGGTACACCCGGAACGTCCATGTAGGCGGACAAATGTCCCCTTCAGAGGTGACCAAGTGACAGCGACCCGGACGGGAGACTGTCAGAGAGGACACCGGGCCGACGGGTGCAGCAAGGCACTCACACGACCCATGGCAGGTGCCTCCCCGGCCTACTTCCGCACGGAACCGGCACACCACAAACAGCAAATACACAACACCCTCCCTTCAGATACCATCCATTCATACCACATCATAAGAGAAAGAGCAGAGGCAGAACCAAAACACTCACTCCCCCCGACTCACACAGCCTCCTGCTGTCTCGGTCAGCGGCCAGCACCGCCGACCTCGAACGGAGAGAAGACAGATTAAACCACCGATGAAAGGGTCGGCAGCTAACCTCCACACCCTTCATCAAACACAAGTCACAAAAACATAACACTAGAAAAAGCCCAACACTCCCCGAGAGATCCCTCGGGCTTCAAGGCCCGAAACTAAGGGGGTAAGTTACCCCAATGAAAGGTGTAGTTGTTCTTGGTCCCGGTAACAATCCGAGGCCAAGTCCCCCACCGATACCTAAAGGCTCGGTCGGTCAAAGTGCGGGCGTCCACTCTCGCCCTGTCTCGGAGCTCACACTTGACTTGAAGGATAACCGTTGTCGGAGAGAAGCCCGAGTTAGCCGTCCGGGAATGCAGAACCCTGTTCCTCTCCCTCCACATCTTATAGCAGACCTCGGTGATAATCCTCCTCCAGACCTCCCTGCCCGCCGCCGGGGCAGGATGTAGATAAAACACATTAGCCGGGTGAAACTGGAGGGCGTCAAGCCTTTTGTGCCAAGCCCAAGTGCAGATTACCTGCCAAACCTTGTGCGCCATGGGGCAGGCCCAAAAGAGATGGAACCTGTCCTCAATGCCCACACAAGAAATGCATCTATCGGAAGAGATGCCACCCCACCGAAACTGCCAACTCCTAGTTGGAAAGACATTGTGGGCCAACCGCCACCTAAAGTCTCTCTTCTTGCAGTCCACACCCGTCGAGTGAATGCTCATCCAAGCCGCTCTCATACAGAAGTTCCTAGGAACGTGGAAATCTTTGACGAAGTGTTCCCTAGGCCTAGGGAGCAGGTCAATGTACATCTGCTGCGTGTTCTTCCCGGCGCGGTCAGCTTTCGCAAAGTCCTGCAGGCGACCTCCAAGCTGGTAAGACCTATGCATCCTCTCGCGCCGGGGGCCAACAAATCTGTGGCCGGGAACGTATTTGGACGAGTCCCACCTCGTGGAATAGGAGGCCAAAAGTCCACACGGGTGTTCGGCGACCAGGGCTCCCTTCACACTCTTAAACTGGAGTGCACTGAGCCATGTCGGAAGGTGCTTGACTTCCAAGCCCACCTCCGACCTGGGACAGTATAGGACCGCCCGAGCCACCTCTTCGATCTTCTTCCCCGCCCAAATGAAGCCAAAGACCGCTCTCTCCATCTGCTTCATGAGACTTCCGGGTGGGGACTCAATTTCCCCGGCAACAGTGCATTTCGAAACCAGAAGCGCAATAGCTAACTTGGCCCTATTCACTCTTGAAATGCCCACCTCCTGCAACCGTTCTTGCTCCTTCTTCATCTCCGCCAGAACTTTACCCCAGGTGCTCACGTGGACCCCTTCCTTAGAAAACTGGATACCGGGTATCCGAACGGGCCCATCGATCACAGCTAAACCTGTAACCGCTGATCTCTCCCATTTGCCCCAGAGCATAATACTCGACTTCTCCTCATTGAGACGGGCACCGGTCGCAATGCAGTACTCAGCGAAAGCATCACGCAACCAGTTCAAGCTCCTTTCCCAGTCGACGAAGAAGGAGACATCATCTGCGTACGCAAGGTACTTCAACGACTCCCTCCTCCCCGGGACCGGAAAACCCCTAACACTATCCTTCCCAGTAACTCTTCTCAAAAGGGTCTCCAAGACCAAAACAAACAAAAGGGGAGAGAGAGGACATCCCTGCCTCACTCCTCTTTGAACCTCGAAGAGGGGGGAGAGACGACCGGCAATAATGACTCTCCCGGAGAGACTCTGTACAACGCCCCAATCGCACTTCGGACAAATACTCCGAAGCCGTGGTCTTCTAACAATCTTCCGACAACATCGTGCGATACCCTATCGAAAGCCTTGCTCTGGTCTGCCAAGAAGAGCCCCATCTTAATGCCCTTCTCACCCAGGTAAGTGATAGCGTCTCGTATACACCTAGTATTCCATTGCATCCGGCGCCCCCCGATACCACACGTCTGGTTAGCGCCAGTGTGATGAACGGCCAATTAAGCAAGCCTGCTATTGATGACCCTCGCAAGGATCTTATAGTTCACTGTGAAGAGAGACACCGGTCTCCAATCACTTTAACTCCCTCGACGGGACGTCGGGGTTCTTGCATAGCAAAGTGACCATACGACCCACCTGCACAATCTCGTTGTACACCCTGGTAAGCCAGGGCGCTAACACATGAACAAACTTCTTGTAAAACTCCTACGGGAGACCATCACAACCCGGAGACTTACCTGGCGAAAGGGCCTGAATGGCCACCCTTACCTCGGACATGGACCTTAGCTAAAAAAGACATACAAAGACTGCAGACAACTCAAGGATGCATGCTTGGTGTAACCAGGAAAGATAAGAAGAGGAACTTGTGGATAAGGAAAATGACAGGAGTGGACGACATCATGACCAGAGTGAAATCACTGAAATAGCAGTGGGCTGGACATGTTGCCAGAAGAACAGACCACTGATGGACAACCAAAATTTTAGACTGGATTCCGAGGGACAGGAAAAGACCCAGAAGAAGACCCCATGAGAGATGGATGGATGAAATTCGAAAGTTGGCTGGAGTGACATGGTGGCTGGAGTGACAGGCCCAAGACAGACAATTGTAGAAGAAATTTGGGGAGACCTTCATCCAGCAGTGGATGGATAATGGTTGATGATGATATATATATATATATTAAGATAGTTTAAAAATCATTAATTTTTTATTGTTGTTTACTTTTAAATTGAAACAAGGCTATTGAAAGCCTGCATTGTTTCCTGATTAGTACTTTGGCTATAAAAGAAGTCCCAATGATTTCAGTACATTCCAAAGTTGGAGTGCTGATGCATTTATCTGGGAATCATCATCGATTTTGCCGCTAGAGACATTCTCATGGCACTTTTTGTTTTCAGTGATTTAATCTTGAGTCATAAGTGTTGATATTGCCAAATGCGCATTGCAGCTGATGTAATCATAGAGGCTCAACCCATCTTCCTTTCCAATTATAATATTCCAGTCAAATTGTGAAATATGTTCTTGACCTATAGATTTGTCTGGAAAGCAAATTCAAACATAGGGCTATGTGATGCCGAGCAAGAGGAGGTGTCTACCATAGGTGACAACTGATCTGACTAATGTTAGCTCAGAAGGAATTGGTGCATTCTTCACAGTGAAACATAAAACACGTGGAAGATAGGGAATGGAGAGCAGAGGGAGTAGAGAGATTGGAAAATAGAATTGTTTCATAGCAAACGAGAACTAGGTGAAAAGAGAGTTCGGCAAACAGATTCTGCGTGCTTTGAATTTCTTATTCACACCACAATTTAACACATAAATGAGAATAAAGCTAATTTGATTAATGTGTAATTACTAAAATTTAACATTAAGGTCAATTCAGAATTTTTGTACTAAATACATGTTTGCGTTTGTGCTCCAGTTTGTCATGCAGATTATAAGTAGGAAAAGATTTAAGTTTTCCAAGGATCCTGAATTGCAAGAATAGTGGATTACTGCTCTCCACAGAGACAAATTGATACCAAATCACAGCAGTATAATTTGTATTCATCATTTTAGTGATGAATGCAAATGTTATTGAAGTTGATACAATTTCAAGGGATGGTCATTCACTGTTATCAGTTCCTTGGAAAGTACTGAAATTAACTATCCATGTGATACCTTATATATTTCCAAACCAACTATCATATTTTTTTCAAAAGTTATGGCAAAAATGTAGGTGTGACTTCATATTTTGACTTAAGGAGATAGATAACATTCACATTTCTGGTAGCTTTTCTTCACAACACTTCCAGCAGCCCCTTAATTAAGCCAGTCTGTTCATATCACTTTAATACCACCCCTTTTGTTGTGTGGTATTCTGGAAAAATTGCATATTTTCTGCATGTTTCGCATTTTGTAATAAACCTCTTGTTACAAATACCTTAGCAATTTATAAACTTTAATGTATTTCCTGTACCACCTTTATTTATTTATTTATTTATTTATTTTTATTTTTTTTTGTTATCAGAATAGCCAGTGGGGACTCAATTCAAGAACCTTACTTATACTACGGTGAAGCATGTCACATGTGGTGGAAAACATTTTGCTGTAGCTAATAAAGAATGTCACCTGTGTGCAAAGTTAACTATTTGAGAGAAGTGTTTTGTAGTGGATTTAAATAAATTTTGCTCCAAACATTTCTTTTTAATGGTTTGAATTTATAACTGTGGTTGATTCTGAAGTTCAAGCTAGAAATACTGCAGGTAAGCTTTTTTTCATGCATGCATTTTTAATTATTAGAGAAAGTTTTACATTTGTGTAGGCATCACCAGTTTCCAGCCAACTTAAAAGTTAAATCATATCACTATCCTTTACAGACTGACAGATGCTATTCAAAGCATCCATGACAGATGATTTTGAATAACAACAAAATGATATTTCCCCTAAGATCAGTTTTGTTGCTGTTCTGATATCTTTTGCTATTATAAACTGTTTATTTTCAATCAGGCTCATCATTCCTTTGCATCATACTTTCACTATGTAACATAATATAACTTTTACCACTATGTGAGCCAAACAAATAAGACCATGCATAATTGTCTATATTTCTATTGAGTAAGCATGAGTGGCAGTATGTGCTCAACAAGTACATAAACATTGTCTTGTGCTGTGACGGGGGTCTCAGTAGGTGCAAAAAGGCCCAAAGAGGTGGCTTGTTAGTAAACGTACCACAGACACCACCTCCACTGGTATGTAACACTCCAACTTGATGATTCAGGTCCATGGCCTCATGTGATCTATACCACACATGCAACCTCCTATCAGCATGCCACAGTTGCTGAAACCTTCCTCACTCCTATCTGTCTATGACTGAACTCATTAATTAGTGATCTCCATGTAATTAGTGATATCTAAAATAAGAGGTAAATGTATGCCTGCAGTGTACCATTTTATCATACATGGAATAAAGACATAAAAAAAAAAAAAAGAAACTAGCCTAATACTTATGTAGCAAACAGATGGGAGGATGGGTGAAAAGCTTTAACACTAAATCACTATGTAAACAAAATTCCACTCTTCATTTGCAGTGATCAGCAAAGGGATTCACTAATCCTCTTGGAAAACTTTAAAATAGACTGAGAGACTTAAGAGTTACAATTTTAACATCCTTACCCCACATGTGAATGCAATGAACTGTGTGAGAGACATTACAGAAACATTCGGTTAATTTATATACTAACTGAACTGCAAATCCATTTATTTATTTTTTTCATTTGGTGTTTAACTACCACCATGAGCAACTCAATGGACTACAAGCAGTTGCTCATCACTGATTTGGGCCCAGCTGTTTCAGGGAGAGCAGTAGTGCAGCATAAAACAAGCACACTATTCATGACATACCCAGATCCATCTTTAGTGAATGATTAGAAGCCTATCATACTACTAGGCCACAGGAGGGTCTCAAATTTTTAAACAGGGAATTAAGTTTTTCCAAAGCACTACTTTTTCCCCCACAGTTAATTTCACTAAGGAACCTTTAGTTGATTTTGATCTACTTCAAATTCAAAATTATTTGGGAAAACCATTGATGCTAAATCCATTTCAAAGTTGTCAGCCCAAAGACAGAGTAAACTTTCTTTGCTTTCGAGAGTATGATACGATACTTCAGGCTGCTTGTGCTTTGAAACAAAGCATCTCTCTCTCTCTCTGAGCAGCTTTGTGCTATTGAAGTTCAAAACTTCCAATAGTAAAATCAGTCAGACGCATTCAGAATTCCACAACACTTCACAGACGGAAAATCCAAAAGAACATTAGGGGGGGGGGGGGGGTATGCTTACAGGAAAAATCTTTGCTTGGTCTAACTTCTGGTTTTGGAAAATTTTCCCCTCTTTTCAAGCTGAAATAAAAATATTTATACAGTAAAATTTTATTTGACAATAATACTGGACAAAGGCAAAATCGCGAGAAAAATAAAGTACCATTGCAAAAAAAATCTTAACTCCGCCGACATGCCGTTTTAGAAAGTTTTGTAAAAATGAAATTCCATCCTACAACGAACATCCCCTCACACACACACACGCACACCCCACCACCCCATTTCTGTTCACTTGTGCATCGATCTTGTGATGACCAAAATAACAATGAAAATGTCCAAATTCCTCAAATTCGTGGAAGAATCTTATGCCTGAAGATTACAGAGAAATTTCTATGGCGTCTGACTTCTGTTTTTGCAAATTGCTGCATACAGTTTCAAGCTGAAATACAAACATTTATGCAATATAATGATATTTAACAAGAATACTGGACACAAAGGCAGCATCGGGAATGAGAAAATTACGATTACCACAAAATTTTTTACTCTGTTTAACAATTGTTTTCAAAAGTTTTGAAACACAAATACCGCCCCCAGATGGAAGACGACACTCCTCCCCCAAATTCTCTTCAGTTTTGCATCGATCTTGAGAATGATCTAAATGACAAAAAAGGCGGAATTCCGTGAATCCACTTAAGAATATCGTAAAATAATAGCACAATAGAAAAAAGTAAATGTGAAAATTTGTAGAATCCATAGTTTCAACAGTGAGTCCTGTAGTCAGACAACAAAATCTGTAGAAACTATTGACATTTCGTTGTAGTTGGCAGGTATGTAGTATATGTATTTACATATGTAGCATTATATTTCTTGGATGTATTTTGTATGTACATGAAGTGGTATATATACATTTGACGTAGTACATGTTTTGCTGTAGTAATGATAGCACAGAACCATTTTATGCTTGGATAATAAAACAACTTGAATCATCACTCTATTTCATATCGCATTGGTTACTTAAATCGGGCATGATTCCAATAATGAAGCAAACATTTTTATGCACACTTTATTACGGACTAAATTTTAGGAATAGTAAGAGGTCTTTCATTTGAAACGCCAGCCTTGTTCACACTAAAAGCAAGTACTCACGTGGTTGACATCGTTTCTTTAGCTGTTGCCAGTAGAGATTTCCAAATTATCAGAATACTGAGAATGCATCAGAATTGCAAGTTTTTATTGAAGAGAATTTCAATGCTTTCTCTGTAGCATAATGAAAATTTATTGGAGAAGGGTGCATTTTTTTTTTTTGTGACAATTCCAAATTTTTCGTTTCATTATTGGTTTCTTCATATTATGTGAAATGGCCTTCCTGCCAAAAGGGTAGGGTTTTTTCTATAAATGTTATTCAGGGCTTGAAAAATATCTGAAAAGTTACATGCCCAGCTGGGCATGTGCAGAAAATATTTACTTGCCCAGAAGTAAAATCTACATTCCCAGAAAAATTTATCTTTTAAGATAACAAAACAGAAGCCTCATCTTTTTAAAGTTAAAAATTATGATAAACTTTTTATACAATTTTTGCATCACCATTTTAAAGTGTCTGTATTCAAAATGCACAAAAGCGTGTATCTCAAGTTTTAAGAAAGGTAATTGATGGCATTTGAGAAACTTAGTGATGTTCAAGAATTTTTAATATATGTCCTGTGTTTTACAAAAAAATTAAATAATCATAGTTAACTGTATGGCAGTTTAAGTAGCTTTTAACAACAATTTTGAATGTAAAAATTATTTACCTTTTCTCTTGTACAAACAAAAGTAATTTTGCATCATAAAATCCCAAGAATTGTTGTTTTGTTACAAAGGTAAATCTTATGTTTTTGACTACTGTTGTGTGCACTTAGTTATTAAACTATATTATCGCCTGACACCCCACATTGCTTGAAAAAATTACTGGTGGTATCAGCAATTTTAGGATGGATTTTGCAAACAGTGCACAACATAATAGTCTTGTCATTTGATTTTAGCGAATTAAATGTTTTTATCCAAGATTCTTCAACTGTGCAACAGCTTTTTTTTTTTTGTACGCTTTATCATAGTCCGCTTGCATAAGTTTCAGACTTGCCAACAATGTAGATTCCGATTCTGAAATTACGTCACTCAACAGTGCGGAAGACAAATTTGTAACTACCGCTGACAGATCGGGAATTTCACATAATTGCTTACTATGAGATATACTCTAATTGCTGGATTTTATTTTCCAAAAAAAAAAAAAAATTATATCTATTACTAAATACAACTTATATCCACAGCTAACATGAATTGCAACTAACACGAAAACTGTTCTCTCAGATAAACTAAGTTATCGGCGTTGGTAATTTTTGCTCTTCTCCCGGTAAAGTGGAATGCATTGCGCAGGCTCATTCTTAAACAAAACTTAGCTTTTGTTTCAGTAGTTCCGCTGTCAGTTCAGGTGTGTGGGTGCGCTCTCGGGTGGAAGCTTTCACTTTACCCTCCCTCACTTGACCAAGTTATGTCAGACACCTGTTGTTGTGCAATAAATATTCAGTTGTCACTCCTTCCCCATAAAGTACGGCTTTTTTGGCCATCAGTCTGCATCCTCCTGTTTCATGGCAGTTTATGCATTTTGTCACTAAACACTGGAGGCTAGTTTTGTCCGATGCATGCATCCCGTCGTTAACTGTAAACAACATCTGGAGCAAAACTACGTATGGCCCCAATTTCTGGACGTAGAGCATAATATGATTAAAGAAGCGCTATTCTTCTGGCCTTGGCACTTATTCCATAACAATAATACAACTGCAGTAAAATGAAATATATGCGACGAACGTCTTTTTTTCTAGAGCAGGAAATTCTCCATTCCAAACTTTTTTTTTCTTTAAATCTAGTTGCCTGACCGGGCAACTAGATTTCATTTTTACTTGCCCAGGCCAATAATTTACATGCCCCAGGCATCTCGGGCATGGTATTTTTCAAGCCCTGCTATTTATCCATAGATTATTGGTAAATGTGATGCAAAATTGTGTTTACACCTAAGAAATTTAGGCTTTCAGGAATTAGAAAAGTTACACTTCACTCAGCAATGAGTTCAGCCTTTATTTTTTTTTAAATTGATTACTCAGAACATATGTTCAGCATGTCTTCTGACATATAAATGAATACAAAAATCAATGTTCATTGTACAATTTTGAGTGGGTCTGTGCCTCAAAAAATCTGACTTCCATATAGCTGTTAATTACATTCACCCCCTACCTCAATTCCATATGTTACAACTAATACTCAGCCCATTGAAAATACAGTCAACATCTGCAATGCTACTTAATGAAATTTACAAATATACTAGTATATTATTTATAAATTTGCTTATTCATAATAAACTAAAATTTGAACTTTAGTTGAAGTATAAATTGTAATTTATTATGGTGTTGCTAGTGATATCAGTTAGCTTTGTTGTTCTTGGAAGGAACAATGCTAATATGAATTTGAAAGAGGTTCAACTAAATTGCATGTAGACTAATTTTAAAGCCAATTAGAGATACATATGCAGGTCATACGAATATCAAATAAAGTAATTGTACAAAGCCAAATGTATATAGCATTTTTTTCTCTGATTGAAAACTAATGATTCCTGCATAACTTTTTCTGATCATAAAAAATTCATTAAAGAAAAGAAGCATACCCACAGTATTTCTAGCCTGAACTTCAGAACAGCTTATGGCTACAATTCAGACCATTAAAAAGAAATGTTTGGAGTGAAATTTTGTATTTAAATCCACTACAAAACACTTCTCCCAAATAGTCAATGTTGCCACAGGTGATATACACAGCCAGAGCAAAATGTTTTTCACAGCATGCAATATGCTCCACAGTAGTACAAGTCTTCAAAGGATTGGTCCCCTGACTTCTGTTGGGAAGACAAAAAAGAAGAGGGAGGAGGTTGCACAACACGAGTTTAAGATACATGAAATACACTAAGGTTGTAAACTGCCAAAATATTTGTAATAACAGGTTTATGCTAAAGTGCAAAACACAAAAAATGGGATATTAAACTGATATGAACAAACTTGTTCGATTAAGGTGATGCTGGATGTGCTTTGAAGAAATTTCAGCAGACACTGAAATGCAATACCACTTTTTAAGCGAACAAATAAAATCATGCCTACGTTTTAGTATAACTTTTGCAGAGAAGACTGGAAAAAATATAAGGTAGCTAATTTTAATATTTTCCAAGGAACTGAGACCAGTGATCATAATGTCTTGAAACTGCATTAACTCAAATAAGTTCATCACTAAAATGCTGAATACAAATCACATCATTGAGATTTGGTATCAAGTTATCTCTGTTGAGAGCAGTAATCCACTTTTCTTGCAGGTCAGGATCCTTGGGAAATTTGAACATTGCGACTGCATCTATCTTTTCTGACTTATAATTTGCATGGCAGCACATCAGCAGCATCTGTGAGAAATGTAGCACACCATTAAAGAAATAATAATACTAAGATAAAAAGTTTTACAGTAAAACCCTGTTTATCTATTTTTCACATGTAAAATGTGTATCTGGTCCAAAAGTTCTCAACTGCTCTTAATGGTAAATTTAATTTACTACACATTAATCAAGAATTAGTTTTCTCCTCAGTTATACATTAGAAATTCCAAATCATGCAAATTCTGTTTACCAAACTTTCTTTCCACCCTTTCCCTTTGCCACAAATTCCAATCTCCCCACATCCTCTGCCTATCGTTATCACAATGTCCTGTCGTCCACCTGGTTTATGCATCACTTTGCAGAATGCACCCATTCCTCCTGAGCTTACCATTGATCACATCAGGTGTTACCTCCAGTACGTACCTGCTCTTGCTTCACATCATATAGATCTTTGTACGCATTCACTTTCCAGATGAATCTCTCCATGAACATATCACTTAAAAGATTTGACTGGAATGCTATAATTTTAATGGAAGAAGAGTGCTTCCAAGATTGCATTAGCAATAACTTGGGTTTGATAACATAGTAATTTGTACCTCTAGAAGAAATTAAGAACACAAAGTGCAATCGGAATATCTCCAGTGAAGATTATTCTCAGGTAAGTGCATCAGCAGCCAACTTTGCTGTGCACTGAAATTATTAGGACTTCCTTTATAGCCATAAAACTAATCAGAAAACAATGCAGGTTCTCAATAGCCTTACTTCAACTTAAAATAAATAAACAGCAAAAATTCATTTTTTTTAAACTATCAATGTATGTTTTGAAAGCCAGTGTCATAAGACAAACACACCACACATGCCACATTCAGGACTTGAACTCAGACCACTCGGATGAACGATCACAAGCTAGTGTTTAGACCACTAGAGCAGTGTTCTATATTGCTGACCCAAGGAATACATAATCTTTAATATCTTATATATATATATATATATATATATATATATATATATATATATATATACACTTTGTCAAAAAAAAAAAAAAAAGAAGAAATGAAGCACCCTCAGAAAGTTGTTCAATCCTGATAAAGCTCCACATGTAAGTACTCACTGCCAAATATGCAAATGATTAAGAAATAGCAACCAGCGACTAAATATAGTAGCCTATATATATATATATATATATATATTCTATAAAGAAGATACCTAAGCAAAAAAATACACATATAATTTTGACTCACACCTAATACAACATAGAAAAGGTTATGTATCTACCTGTGTGAGTAAAAGGAGAAAAGATAAAAAAATAAAATAAAACAACTGAATGTAGAAGGTGTCGAGAATACTGAGCCTTGGCTTTATCAAGGACCAGCAAAAACTCTGCATTTTCTCACTTCCACAAAGACCTAGTTGGAAATGGGTTTCTACAAGGCCATAGATGCAAGTAACATTCCCACCTAAAATAGTTAAAAATATATATATATATAAGTCATGTCCTCCGTAGAGTAGCATGACCTAGCACTAGTTAACAATTTCGCTTGCATCCATTAACCTTCATGGCCCGACCCATGCTCTTCATCTGTTACTATTAAACTGAGAGAAGAAGATTAAAGAGAACTCAAGCTGTGAGAGTGACATAATAAATGGAAATGATTTTCAGCTATAACGAAATTCCAAGTTCGTTTGAGAGAGAATTTAAACCTGAAAAATAATGCAAAGGAATCCAAATTTTACATTGCAATTAAAAAAAAAAAAAAAAAAAAAAAAAAGGAAATGTTAATTTATATATATATATATATACACTTTGTCAAAAAAAAAAAAAAAGAAGAAATGAAGCACCCTCAGAAAGTTGTTCAATCCTGATAAAGCTCCACATGTAAGTACTCACTGCCAAATATGCAAATGATTAAGAAATAGCAACCAACGACTAAATATAGTAGCCCATCATAGCACAAGGGAACCATGCATCGAAGAGGGTATATCAAAGCTCGCACGCAGAGACAGCTGTAGCAGCACATTGTAGTTACATTAACTTCCACTAACTGTGAGGATGCCTCAACGTCAGATCCATGCGCGACTCGAGCAAGTTTGAGAGAGGATGTATAACTGGGCTGGGAGACACTGGTTGGTTAAGTTGCCGTATCACCAAGCATTAGAGTCAGAGCAATGCAGCAATTGGATAATGTTGGCACTGATGGGTCGAGGAGGGCACAACCCAGTGAATGGATTGGGCGATTGTAAGAGTTACATGAACAGAAATGGAATCCTCGCTCTCAACCATTTGTGGCCATGCTGCATCATCTACAGGTATGGAAGTGGTTATCCAGACTGTTGCTAGATGACTTGCAGCACAGTGACTACATTCAAAGAGGCCACTCTGCTGCCTACCCTACCACTGACCAGCGTATACATGTCTGGAGACTAACCAGCCAGCGCATGGATCCTGCCTTTACTGCTGAACAGCGCATGGATCCTGCCTTTACTGCTGAACAGCGCATGGCTCACACACTGGGGTGTGTGGGGGGAGCCATTTTTTACGACAGCCAGACACTCTTGGTAGTCTTCCATGCCACCCTTACAGCTGAACCGTGCGTCCATAATCTGTTGTGCTGCCATTCCTGTTGCAACATCACCAAGCAATTTTGAACAGGATAAAGCCTCATGATAATGAACACAGCAATCAGACATAATTGACTATAATTACTATTCCATATGTAATATCAATCACATAAAAAAACTTGAAAATTTCATTGCCCTGCAGCAGGAAATTTTCAAGTTTTCTGATGCGATTGATATTACGTGTGGAACAGTAATTACAGTCAAGATAATGTAAATATACAATGTTATCACTCTGTCCACGTTATTTAATAAACAAAGAATATATATTCAACATTTCTATCGCCCTTCGGATTTATCAGCTGTAATTAAAACAGCTTGCTTTGTTGAATGCCACTAGATGGCGACACATCAGTTGCTGAGCCCATCAATATGGATGTGTGTAGTCAGATGCTGACTGATAAACCACGAATAGCACTGAGAATTGTTGGCACCGTAGTGTAAAGCAAAAGCACTAGGCTAGTTATCGAGAGATCTGGGATTCGATCCCAGCAGTGTCAGTAGAACTATTTTTCAGTTGCTATTCGTTGTTTATAAAATAACGTGGAGCGATGACATTGTATATTTAGTAATTACAGTCAATTCAGCAATGTCTGATTGCTGTGTTAATTATCATGATGTATTGGCCACATATTATAAGAATATTTTCTCACACTATATAGGGTAAACCCTGGCCACACACAACATAGCTCTCCAAGGCCTGACTTCATAATGTTGACACCCTTATGTGGCCAGCCTGATCACACGTTTAAACAATCAAATGTTTTGATGACAACTGGCGTGCTATACCTCAGGACAGCATCCGTAAACTGTATGTATCTATGTCTCGCATATATCCAAGCCACAGGTGATGCTGCAATGTACTGACTTGCCTCCATGGTGTAGCTGTTTTATCCAAATATATTGCCCAACTGCTCTGGAATTGTAATTTCTTGTCTTATACATGTACATTTTACACACCAATTTTCATGTTGATTGGATGACTCCTTCTGTGTACTTCATTTTTTTGGCTTTTAACTGCTAGTAGTAAAAAAAATTCTTCCAAGGTGATTTCCAACAGTTTTTTTTTTGTTTTTTGCTGTGTAGTAATAAACCTGGTTATCTTATGGTAGTAGTTCTTCTGAAATTATAGAGAATAAACAACAATCCCAAATTTCCTCAGGGTACATCATTTAAAAAGAAATTTTACATAATTTGTACACTACTACTACTACAACAGTATACAACTAAGAAATGTTACTAAATTACAAGAGAAGTGCATGAGGTGGCAAAGAAGAAATTGTAGATACACCCTAAGGTACCACTAAGTATATGTGCAAAAGAGAATCCAAGGAAAATATTTCATTTGATTGGGAGTTTAACGACCATCATGAGCAACTCAGTGGGATATAGGTTGTTGCCTGTCCCTAATTTTGGGCCAATGGTTCCAGTGAAAGGAGACAGCCACTGCTGTAAGACAAACACAACATTCATGCCTAAATAGGATTTGAACCCTGACACATCTCGGACCAATGATCACAAGCCAGCATTTGGACCACTGTTTCACAGGGGCAACCCAAGGGAAATAGTGACTCTTCAATGGTTAATATTTCACTAACAAACTATTTTCTTTTGCTGCTTCATTTAAGACACTCTTACCTTGATATAGTTCTATTTCTTGGTATCTTAGTGATGTTAAAGCTTCATAATAGACAGATTAAAAGAAAAGTAGCCTACATTATGCAGGTGCTCACACTGTACATTATGCCATGCTGAATTACATATATACGCTAAACTTGAAGTGCACCTGAACCTAAAAAAAAATATATATACGCTAAACTTGAAGTGCACCTGAACCTAAAAATATATATACGCTAAAAAAAATATATATACGCTAAAAAAAATATATATACGCTAAACTTGAAGTGCACCTGAACCTAAAAATATATATACGCTAAACTTGAAGTGCACCTGAACCTAAAAATAAATTTTGAAATGGTGCTACACATTAAATATAACTTTACCTATGTTATTCATCAACATGCACTTACTTAACTACCATCCAGAAAGGGCACCACGTTCATCAATGTCAACAACGCAGGCATTACATAAAATGTACCACAGCTAACGTGTACAATTACATCAGTGTTTTACCTCTACACACAAAATATGACTTACCTATAACATTATTCATCCATATGCAGTTAACGCCTGTCCAGAAAATACACCATCTTCGTCGATGTCAACAATGAAGTTACAGAAAATGCACTACTTCACAATTACATGATACATCCCTACTTTCGAGAACGAGAGTACTCGGGTTCCTCGGGCTTCGGGTTGTTTCCGATCAAATCGTCTCCCTCTCTGAACAGCCAATCACAGCCTTGCATGGAACCCGTATAAGATTGCCGTGGTGCATTTTCTGGACATGCCGCCCCTGACAGGCAGTAGTTCATGGGTAGTTGAAGACATTGTGAAAATATTCATTATTTGCTTCAAATTATTTAAATTCCTTCTGACTGATGATTGTGAGCAGTTACTCCATGTACAAAATGTAAAATTTCTGTTGAAAAAATTAGTGGCTGAGAAGATTGAAGAGTTGAATGTGGTAAACGGAAAATGTTCAAAATGTAATCAAACTAAACTTTAACTGGGACTAAAGAGCGCTTCTGTATTTTTAAAGATATTTTTAAATAACTTCTCAAAGTTGAAAAATCACTGCTCAAATAACAAGTCAGGGAAAAGAAAATATGCTATGTATGCAGTAGCTACTTAATGAATCTGGTCTTCCTGTGCGCCTCACTTACAATGGGAATATTTTGAAACTTTGGCAAAGACATTTGATAATCATCATTACAGGGGAACTAAATCCTAACCCAGTCTAACTACCCTAAACCCCATACAAATAAATATATTTCAATCTTCATTTCATGTGTGGGGAAAAAATTATCAAGCATGCATGTTCTAACATATGCTGGTAAACATGGGGGACGAAAGCAGTACAAGGCAAGTTTATCATTCATTTCTGTGTGTACTACTTAACTGCTGAGAGTTACGCATTCTCAGCACTAACTTAATCTATTTCGCAGCTTCCAAACTTTTTTATTTGTATCTGTATAGCTTATAACATCATGCAGATAAATAGTAAGATTATATCTCTAATTCCCTTAATTTCAAAATAGCCTAGGGCAGGAGAGAGACTAAGTTGTTAAAACCACACATAAATACAGACTGTAGTAGCATTATTAGCATTTTTTTGTGACTTTCTTTTTCAAATACGTTCTCAGTATTAATTTAGTATATAGTTGGCCACCCCCAATTTTTATTAATTTCTGTATGTACTGCAACATTGACCTAGTGCAGCATTATCATATTTTTTCTTCTTTGTGAATTATTTACGTTTTTATATTCTCAGAATATTAATTTTAAAACAGTTTGTCTCTTCAAATTTTTTATTTTTATGGATGAAAGCAATTTTATTTGATCAGAAAAAGCAACGTACTAACAGATTGCATTTCAGTTATTTTCTGTGTCTGTTTAAAACTGCATTAACACAGTTTTTTGGTATAACTGTTTATACTCGTACAAAACAGAAATAGCCAGAAAGCGTAATTCCTGAGAAAGGTAGAACAGACGCAATTTTATATTTATTTATTTATTTGTCGGTAGAACTGCTGTGTCATATAATAATTTGCAGAAAACTAGAATATGGATTTTATTAAGCTGTTCCTTCAAGCATTAAGCACTATTGAATACCCAGAAACGTATAGTACTGTAACATTCTCGGTGCACAACTCCGCCGCTTAGCGTGACGTCACAAAAACGATGGCCAAGTCCGGGTGCCCCGGTCTGGCGCTCTTTGGCCAAACCTGGCCCTTGCGCCATTAAAATCAACTAACTAACTAACCATGGGATGGATGGTAGAGAAAAACTGAAACTGTCTCTCCCACTCCGCTGTACACGGCTACATGAAACCTTACCCTTGGTGAGTCACTGGCTTGAAATCTTTTTGTCTTGCAGCCTCTGTTTCTGACTAAGAGGAAATTGTATGAGGCAAGAGAGTAAAACTATTTTATAAACCTCTCTCTCTTTACCTATCTGTCTATTACTTGCCAAGAATTGCCTTATGGGCAAGGTGGGCCCCAAGGCTATAACCCCTAAGACCCCATCTCCCTCCTTAATCTGCGCAAAATACTCCAAAGTCTCTTTGGATAGCAAAAAGGATGTTTATTATACTTCAAAATTATCTGCAAAATGTTATGTACAACACAGATGTCGCATCGACTGGTTTTGAAAAGAACATACGGCGTAACCCGATAATTTCAGGAGAGATCAACTTTTCTGAGAGTTAAAACAATTAAAAAATAAGAGTGAGAAACGGTAGGTTTCATAAAGAAGTATACAGAGTCCAGATGCTGTAAAACAGTAACAGTTGAAGACACGGACCACAACTGCAAACCGTTAGGTCGATGTACTCATAAAGTTTGTGTCCCACTACTGAGGGAAGTGACGTAGGCGATAGCGCGCGTGTCACGTGACTAGTCAGTCAAAAAATCTATCTACGATTGGCATAAAAAACTTGAAACTACGGGCTGTTTGTGCAAACTTAAAAATCCTGGACGACCGCGTGTATCGGAAGAAGTCGTCGATAGTGTTTGCACCGCCATTCAACGAAGCCCGGGAAAATCAACGCGGAGTGTGAGTCGTTAAGTGCAGATTTCACAGACCACTGTCTGGAGAATTTTGAGAAAGAAGCTGAAAATTATTCCATACAAAGTGCAGATGTTGCAAAACCTCACTGATCTTGACAAGACAAAGCGCTTTGAATTTTGTGCCGAAATGCAGCCCCGTTTTGAAAAAAGACGATTTTGCCGATCACTTAGTTTTCACCGATTAAGCTACATTTGTGACTTTTTCCTTTGGGGGTATGCAAGGACAAGGTCTTCGCCCCTTCCCTTCCTGTTAATCTAGCGGAGCCGAAACAGCGTATCACAGCCACTATCACTGTACTTGATTCAGATAAAACAGCGTTTGGGCGGAAATGGATTACCGGCTCGATGTGTGACTAAGGGTGCACACAAAGAACATCTGTGACTGTCTCTACAAAAAAACTTGAAACATTCCCCTGCAATTCTGTTACAGGTAACGTGAAATATCTTACATTGTTCTTGTTTTATAGTGCGTTGAAACTGTATACTACTTTATGAATTCACCCTGTATATGCAGATACTCGAACCAATCACCGTCAACCATTATCAATCCACTCCTGGAGTGAATGAAGGTTTCCTCCGTTTAGTCTTGAGCATATCTCTTCTTTATATTTATACTTTAAAACATATACACTCTAGCATTTTAGTCTTGAGCATATCTCTTCTCATTATATACTTTAAAACATATACACTCTAGCATGTTTTCGAATTTCATCCACCCATCTCTCACGTGGTCTGCTTCTGAGTCTTGTCCTGCCCCTTGGTGTAATTCAATCGATTATATCAGTTGTTTAACGGTAGATCAGATCAGAAAGCTCTGAATTTACCATTATTGAGTGTAGAAGAGGCGTTACAACTCCGTTTTTAAGTGGATTTCAACGATAAAGAGATATAGATCTTCAGATCCACAAAATGGCCACTGTAGCATGACTCAAAGTTCTTGGCTTCGCTGGAGAACGGAACCTGCGACGACGTTCCGGCGGTGCTTTGGGGTAAATTCGCTGAACGTGTGCTTACATCCCTGTACTTGCAAGTACATTTTACGCTAAAAATGCGTTGTACAGCGGAAATTTTTCATTATTTGATATCAAATTATATACTTTAAAACATATACATAACTTTTTCTCGAAATGTTCAGCCAAATAATTTAGGACGCTAAACTACACATTAACCACGTGTTTCACTCTATCCGAAAATCTGTTCCTAGCTTAACACTGAGTTTAATTTGTTGAGTCTCTTAAACTTTCTATATTTTCAAGTAATACCTACTATTTTTTTATTATTTTAAATTTTAATTACTAGTGGCTCGTTTATAAACAATAAATAATTATTGCGTGTACCCAATATCCTTTAACCCAACTCATTACATTTTTGTTTTCAGTAATCTTTTGAAATAAAGTAATGTAAGACTTTAATTGTGAAATTTTAAGTTAAGCTCAGGCATCCGTTCAAAAAGCGTGAAAATCTTTCGCCTTTTACTAAAGTGCTGTGATCCCCGTGAAGTGTAGGTATTTAGTTTTTCCTTTTGCAGGTCCTTTTTCGAACATCCGTTCGTGATGAGGAACGCGTGACTGGCCGCCTAATTGGGTGCGTGTGCCGGCGCTGTGTGTGGTGTCTGGCGGCCCAGGGGGCGCTCGTGCCTGCCGTGAGGGACGTCTGCTTGGAGTAGGCATCGGTTACGATAACAATTCAAAGATGGCCGCTCGTGTATTAATAAATTTCTAGAGAACTCCCTAGTGGATTTGCGTGGGATTTTGGGCAATTTTCTTTTACTGAAGAATTTTGCTCCGCCGCCAATCCGGAGACTCCGTTTGCGATATTTTGGCAGATTGCCTATATCGCTTTTGTTTTAAGGTGCACGTGGCCTACGTCTATCGTGTTGCACGTGGTCTTCATATATTGTGCTGTGTTTATTGTGTTTGTGCCACTGTTACTGGATTGGATTTCAAGCCCGGAATTTTGTGAGTACTTTTCCACATTTTCTTTGGTTAGGACTGTGTGTTTTTTGTTTTCTGACTATTGCTAGCTTTTGGAAGGGGTCGGACTTTTGTCCTCTTTGAAGAGTTAGGATGTCTGTTAGGACTGAGCCCAATAGGGCTAATGCCGTCGTTGTTACGCATAAGGGTATTTCTGCTTCGGACATTTGTCTTGCCTTGTACAAACACGTGGGTTCACCCCCACCCCAGTATTTGCCTTAATTCAAGAGGTGAATAAGAACAAGCTTGAAGTAGTACTAAACAGTAGAGATCACTACTTCAAGTTGCTTGATAGTAATATTGAGTGCAATAACACTGTGTTAAAATGCACAAATGCTCAGACAAATGTAAAAATAATTTTTTGCAAATTTTTGCATTGTGGAATCTCAAATGCAGAAGTCGCAACCGCATTTGGACCATATGGTAAAGTATTAACTGTGAAATTCGAGATTAGAAAAGAAATGGCTGCGCACATGAGGGGAGCCCTTTCCGGGACTCGTGTTGTCACAATTGACATGAAACAAGCTGTCCCCAATTTCATGGAGGTCAAAGGACAGCGGTGTATGAATGTGTACAGGGGGCAAATCCGGGTGTGCAGGCGCTGCAACCATGCAGGTCACATAGCTGTGGACTGCGGGAAGTTTACCTGTAGCAATTGCTACATTTTGGGTCATACTGAGGAGGAGTGCAAAGAGCCGTGTGGAAACTGCAGATCACCACACCATCAAAGGAAGGTTTGTACACAGAGGTCCTTTGCACAAATGACCAGAGGTCCTGACAATACCAGAAGAGATGAAGAGATGGAGGAGTGCCACGCTGGTGAGGCGGAGGGCTCACAAAGTGTTGCCGAGGCTGCGGCCTCGAGTAAAACAGATGGGGCCCACCAAATTACCAGCTCGGAGCACGTCTCAAAATCTCACAGGATCCCCGAGGAATGTAAGGATAATAGTTCAGGTAAGAAAAGTGTGATAAACAATGAGAATAAAGAGCATGTTTCTGTTCCAGCGAAGGAGAGAGAAACCTTTCCTATCGGTGAAGATGGGAAGAGGGGTCTCTCCCCTTCAAATTCTGATGACCATGGGTACACTATAGTTAAGAAGAAATCTCGGAAGTTGTCTGTCAAAGACCTTGAAGGTCTCAAATCCAGGCCTGGAAGCATAAGCGTCGTGGAGGGGCGATATGAAGAAAATATGGAGGTTGATGTTAATGGCTCCGGTGCTACTATTCCGGTGGAATCTAGCGCGGGGGTTATTTCCAGCGAAGAGGACGAACAGGCTCCCAGTAGTGCACGAAAAGAGCCTGGAGTAAGTAGGGACTTTTCCAGCGATGGAGAAGATAATTCTAGTGTGGAAAGCGCTGACGTCTCAGAGAACAAGGAAGGTGAGTCTGAATTCTCTGACACCAGTTCTACGCTGGAGGGTGTTCTCAGTGAAAGTGGAAGTAGTGATAGTTGCGATGGTGACATATTCCCCGAATTTGGTCATAACGATGTTCTTATTGAGGGTCAAGTGCAGAATCAGTGTGTTGAAAAGTGTCAAAGTGAAGGAGAAAGTGAAGCCCAGTGTTTTAGTGAAATCGGCGGAACTTTGGTTTCCAGTGAGGACCCTGTGCATAGCATGTTTCCGGATCTCCCCGATGACCCTAGTCATTGGGAAGAAACGGAAATGACTGCATCCGCCCTTTTGGCCAAAACCAAGGGGCAGCGGTACACCTCCGCGGCCGTGGATAGCCAGGACGGGCGGCCTCCCGAAAGAGAAGCCGCGTGCCCTACTCCACCCTCAGACGGGCAGAAGCAGCCCGTTCGGGGTCCCGGAGGCTCACCTTCGCTTAGTGTTCCCACTACTGCGGGCGGCGGCCACGTTGTCGCCGGCTCTGAGGCGACGCCGGAGGCCCCCGGGACGTTCTGGGGTCCTCCAGCAGGACCGCTGAACGTCGGCGTCGGGAGTGAGGAGAATCAATGCTCGGATGCTGCGGTTGTAAACGGTAAGTTTTGGGCGAGTACTGATATCGAAGTGGATGACGAGAATACTGACTCCCTTTGTGCTGACCTGCAACGTCAGTATCAGAACAAGAAAAAAAGAACTGGGAAAGAGTTTACTGCGGCCAATTTTAAAGCGGTTAACGATCTTGCTGCCGCTGCCTCTGTAATGTTGCATGGCACGGGACATGTGATTCCAACAGCGAATGGCCAAGTTCTTCGAGAAGAAAGGTCGACAAGAAGTGTGGGTAAGAAGGATAGTACCAAAAAGTAACTTGGTTGCGGTTCCTCTCTCTCCTAGGTTGGAGTATGGGTTTTGCATTTTTTCTCTGTGTTTGTTGTTGTAAATCTTTCTTTTTTCAGGACCAGGTAAGTATGAACTCTGGTAGAGTTAATTTTGCCGGCACAAACATTAGGGTTGGTTCCTTGAACGTTCAGGGCCTCAATTCGGAGGCGAAGCAGTGTTGGCTCGAAGGGTTCTTTCGCCAGAATAATCTGGACTTCCTCATGATTCAGGAAACCCACTATAAGGACAGGGAACAGATTTTTGCTTTTCGCAGAAGGTCCGGTCTCAGATTTAGGTACTCGCTTGGGAGTACTGGTTACACGGGAGTTGCTATAATTTACAAAGAGAAGTTTGAAAGAGATATCACTCACTTTGAATCGGACGGGGAAGGTCGGGTGATCTCACTTACCGTCCACAGTAGGAAAATCTCAATGAAACTTGTGTGTATTTACGCTCCTAATAAGGGTAATATGCAGATGTCGTTCTATAATGAACTTCCGCATTTCATCAGAAGTTCGGAAGATGTGTTGATTGTTGGCGGGGATTTTAATGCGGTCGCCGACTGCGACCTCGACAGGGCCGGAACCAGTAGGTGGTCGAAAGCTTATGGGAACGTGGTTAGGGTCCTCCTGGATAGCCAGGGGCTGTGCGATGCCTGGAGGAGACTTAACCCCAGTATTCCGGGTTATACCTGGTTTAGAGGGGGCAGCGCTTCCCGCCTGGATATGTTTCTTGTGTCGAAGATTGACTGGATTGACAGGATTGAGATCTTTGGTCCGAACTCTCCACTGTTGTATGTTTCGGACCACTCTGCCGTCCTGATGGACGTGTGTGTGCCGGTTCCGAGAGAGAGAGGGGCTACCCCGTGGCGTTTGAACATCTCCATGTTAGAAGATGAAGATACGCTAGTGCACCTTCGCTCGATCCTGAACGCGGGCGCAGGCACGATCACTGACGATGAGTGCGGTGTGTGGGAACGGACCAAGGAGGAGGTGAAGGATTTCCTTTCTCAGAAGGGTAGACAGATGGCCACGTCGAAGAGGAAGCGCCACATGATTTTGATGAACATTCTTAATGCGGCGATTCGAGGTGATAAAGATGGGTGTAATTCCTCTCTGATTACTAATATCAGGAGCGAAATTAGTCACTTCTATCGGGAGGAAGGATCGGCGGTCAAGTTGAATGGGGCCTTGGAAGCGCTGCGGCAGGAGAGTGATATTAACTTCATCTACCGGAAAGTCGAGACGGAGAGGGTTAGGGAGAACCTTCAATGCCTCGACATTGACGGTAGGGAGGTCCGGGATCTTCCCGATATCCTGCAGGCGGCGGCGGAATTTTATGGCAGGTTATTTGACAAAGAGGAAGTGCAGCCTGAGGTCATGGAAACTTGGCTGGAAGGTACTCCGAGAATTTCGGATGAAGATAGGGAGTTGTTGGAAGGGAAATTCACCGAAACTGAAGTCAGGTGGGCGATCCTGAACCTCAAGCCCAGAAAGTCGCCGGGTATTGACGGGCTTCCGGCCGAATTTTACAAGAAATTTCTTAATATTTTGGTCCCCTGGTTATGCAGGATTTATAACAACATTGCTGACAAAGGTATTATGTCTAAGTCTATGAGGAGTAGTGTTGTGACTCTTCTTTCCAAAACCCCCGACGATCCTGCTCGTGATCTTGCTGGATGGAGGCCGGTGTCTCTGTCTACCATTGATTATAAGATCATGGCGGCGATCGTCAACGCGAGGCTTTCGCGGGTGGCAGAGAAGCTAGTGGGCGTTGGGCAGACGTGTAGCATCCGTGGTAGGCGGATGTACCATAATATTCGGTGTGTGAGGGACATGATTGCTTATATCGGAGACAGGGATGTTAAGTTGGGAATGTTTTCCGCGGATCAGAGTAAGGCCTTTGACCGTGTTTCTCACGAGTTTATTAGAAAGATGCTGGAAGCCCACGGCTTCGGAGAGTTTTTCCGAAGAACGGTGGACTCTTTATACAGGGACCTCAACGGAAGAGTTATTATTTCTGGCCGTCTTTCTCACCTCTTTGAGGTTAGAAGAGGTGTGAGACAAGGCTGCCCACTCTCCCCGTTGTTGTTTGTCTTGGTCATTGAGACCATTTTAAGGAAGGTTCAAGCTCATCCTAGCATTCAGGGAGCCCACATCCCTGGCTGCGCGGGGTCCTTAAAGTATCTTGCATATGCGGACGACGTCACTTTCTTTGTTGACTCGGAACTTAGTCTTAGGCAGGTCCGGGAAGTCTTCGCGGGATACTGCGGTGCCACCGGGTCCATGCTTAATGAGGATAAGTCGAACCTGCTTCTTTGGGGCAGGTGGGATCGCGCTGCGGTCCGTGGGCTGGCGGTAACGGATGGACCCGTCAGGATACTCGGTATCCTTTTTGATAGAGACGGTGTCCATTTGAAGACATGGAGGGACATCCTCTTCGCTATTAAAGAGAAGAAGGAAAGGTGGCAGAGTGTTGACATTTCGATGATTAACCGGGCTAAGTTAGCTAACGCTCTCCTGGTCTCGAAATGTGCCTTTGTCGGAGAACTTGGTTCTCCCCCTCGGAGTCTCATGAGGCTTCTGGAAAGGCAAGTTTTTCAATTTATTTGGGCCGGTAAGCAAGTTGAGGCGGTTGCCAGAGCGGTCCTGTGCTGCCCGAAGGAGGAGGGTGGTTTGGATGTTAAACACCTCTCCTCCTGGTTCAGTGCACTGCAGTTTAGGAGTGTGAAGGAAGCTCTGAACTCCTCGCACCCGTGTAGGAACTTTGTTGCGTATTTGACAGGATTGTCTGCGGAGAAGTTCTTACCTGGCTTCCGATTTATGGGGCCGCGTAGAGAGACTACTCACAAGCACTATAAGCTGGGGGGTTACATGCAGGCTCTCGCGGAGGCTAACCGGAATGGGCTGAATTTGAAACAAATGTATCTGCACATTCTCCCTAGGCCTAGGGAGCAGGCTACTGAGTTTAGTGCCGTCAACTGCAACAGGAAGGAGGTGTGGATGAGCGTGTTGGCGGCTGGAGTTGACTGTAAGAAGCGGGATTTTAAATTCCGTCTGGCTCACGATGTCCTTCCGACTAGGAAGAGGCAGTACAGGTGGGGAACTGCCGTCACCGACAAGTGCGCCTCTTGCAAATCTCATTGAAGACCGGTACCACTTGTTCTGGAGTTGTCCCATGGCCATGCAGGTGTGGAAGCTTGTTTGGACCTGGGCAGGTTTCCCGCAGCGACTCAAGGCTCAGGAGGTCTTTTACCAGTACCCCGGCCCCAAGACTGGGCGGGATGTCTGGAGGTTGATCATCACTGAGACCACGTACAAAATCTGGAGAGAGAGGAACAGAGTTGTGCATAGTAATTACGGAAATTCAGGATTCAACCCTTTGAAAGTGGCCTGGCACGTCAAGTGCCAGCTTAGGAATAGAGTTGAGTTGGATGCCCGCACTCTTTCGGACCGAGCCTTTAAGTTCCGGTGGATCTTCTGGCCCAAAATTGTTACTGGAACGAAGGAAAAATATTTTTTCCATTGGGGAACTTAGTCTTCCCAGTTTTTTGGTTTGTAATTATGCATTTCCGCACCCTTGGTTTCTTGAGTTTTTGATGAACTTTGTCTTGTGTTTTAATTTTTGGGATGTTTCTTTTCTAGATTCCGGGATGGAGTGAAGAGATTACCCTTCTTCCTCCCTGCCGAGTGCCTGTTTGCGTACCATACCAGTCACCTCCAGCGGTGCTGGCTTTGGGGGTGGCTGGTCGACTTTGTGTGTGAATCGGGGGGTCTTGGTGTTTTGCTGTGATCTTTCCTCACTTTGCTTTTCCGGGTGTGGCTTGCCTGTGTGTGTTTGCTTTTTGGGTGGGTGGTGTGTGATTGCTGTTTGTGTTGTGTCGGTTCTGCGTGGTTGTGTGCAGGGTTGGGAGCCATTGGTGGGTCGAAAGCTGGTCTTTGTGCCACGCGGACGGCTCGGCGACCCTTCTGGTGGTGTCTCGGTTGGGACGCCATCACAGGGCACACGTGAAGGAGAGACTTCTCCTACTGGAGTGTTTCGGGGTGGCCTAGGGCCTGCCTCGTCATTCTTGGTGTCCCTGTCTGCAAAGTGAATTGGGGCCTGTTCGAGTTCTTCGGCAGGCCAGTGTGATTCGGGGGTCTGGATGTGCTGACTGTGGAACCGTGGTAGGTGCATCGGGGTGTGAGTGAAACACCGGTGGAACCGAACTCACATTTTATATGTAGTTCGGCGAAGCGAGTGTGTTGGTGTTGCTGGGCAACAAAATTTCGTGCCGGGAGAGGGGTCGCCGTGCTCACGCACAATGGCGTCCCCCTCTCTCGGATGCCAAGTCTTGGTTCTCCAAGTGTTGGTTTTAGAAGACAAAGATTTCCGTGGACGGGAGCAATTTAATGAGATTTTAAGTAATTTTTGGAAACCTGTCTGCGGATGGGTTCATTTACTAAGAAAAGATTTTCTTCACTACCGAATTTGTTGCTGGGATCAATGTAGCTACAACTTCTGGAGGAATTCGCCCTCCCCAGTGGCAGTTGTCTAAGCGCTGACTTAGACAACTGCCACTGAGGCCGACAGGAATCTGATGGGCCTGTAGTTACTAAGATTCTCAACATCACCTTTTTTATGAAGCAGGATCATTGTTCCAATCCTCAGGAATCTTCCCTTCATTAAGACATCTGGTGAAAACTTGGGCGAGTGTAGTTTCAATTTCTCCACTTGCTTCTTGTATAATGTCCACAGTAATTTCATCTTCTCCTGGAGCTCTTCCATGTTTCATGTTCTTAATTGCATATGTAACTTCTGCAGGGAGGATTGGAGAGACATTGGCACTGGTACCTGTCATAATGTCTGGAATAGATGTATCATCCCTATCATATATATATGTGTGTGTGTAAGTTTCATAATATACTACATCACAACTCCTTGTGCAAAAAATACCAATTATGAATGAATTAGTAGCAATGCTATGTACATACAGTATATGTACTACATACTGCATTTACAAATGTTGTAAATCTATGCAATATGAATGAAATCAATAAAGTTAAAAAATAAGGATAACTGAAAATATTTTAATACTGAAGGTTTAACAACCACAATGAGCAACTCAATGGGCTATATGCAGTCACCCATCCCTACTTTAAGGCCACTGGTTCAAGGGAAGGGAGAGAGCCAGTGCTAAAACACAATATCCATGCCTCACCGGGATCTGAACCCAGACCCTTCTCGGACGAGTGGTCAGAAGCTAGAACTTAAGACCACTGTACCACCAGGGCAGCCATCAGTTTCTTTAACAACTGCCACTATGTGTGCTTGTAAAGGAGGGCTAGCCTTCGGATTATCAACGCACCAAATAGTTCCGTTAGTGATGCAAGGAAGCTAGCAACAAATATTATTCAATTCATTTCTATAAAATAAATCTTATTTTTCTTTATAAAACTGCTACTTATTACTATCCCAATTTAAACAAAAATTTACATAAAATGTAAGTAAATTATCAGTGCCTATAGTTCCATTAAGGAGGCAAAGAAACTAGGAATAAATAATTATTTATTACTTAGTATTTCATTTCTATAAAACAAAGCTTATTTTTCTTTACGAAACTGCTAGTTATAAATGTTTCAATTGAAACAAAAATTTGCACAATGTGTATTGATTTACTTGATGCAATGGATGAATGGAAGGCTAGCCAAAAGGGAGATTAAAAACTAAGTACATTGTTTTTAACACACATTTTTTTTTTTTTTCGATTGGAGGTTTAACGACCACCATGAGCAACTCAATGGGCTATAAGCAGTTGTCCGTCCCTAATTTAGGATCACTGGTTCCAGGGAAGGGAGAGAGTCAGCACAGTAAGACTAACACATCCCTGACTCGCCGGGATTTGAACCCAGACCCCTTTTGGACGAATGATCAGAAGCCATTGCTTAGACCACTGCGCAAATTATTATATGACATAGCAGTTCTACCGACAAATAAATAAATAAATAAATAAATATAAAATTGCGTCTGTTCTACCTTTCTCAGGAATTACGCTTTCTGGCTATTTCTGTTTTGTACGAGTATAAACAGTTATACCAAAAAACTGTGTTAATGCAGTTTTAAACAGACACAGAAAATAACTGAAATGCAATCTGTTAGTACGTTGCTTTTTCTGATCAAATAAAATTGCTTTCATCCATAAAAATAAAAAATTTGAAGAGACGAACTGTTTTAAAATTAATATTCTGAGAATATAAAAACGTAAATAATTCACAAAGAAGAAAAATATGATAATGCTGCACTAGGTCAATGTTGCAGTACATACAGAAATTAATAAAAATTGGGGGTGGCCAACTATATACTAAATTAATACTGAGAACGTATTTAAAAAAGAAAGTCACAAAAAAATGCTAATAATGCTACTACAGTCTGTATTTATGTGTGGTTTTAACAACTTAGTCTCTCTCCTGCCCTAGGCTATTTTGAAATTAAGGGAATTAGAGATATAATCTTACTATTTATCTGCATGATGTTATAAGCTATACAGATACAAATAAAAAAGTTTGGAAGCTGCGAAATAGATTAAGTTAGTGCTGAGAATGCGTAACTCTCAGCAGTTAAGTAGTACACACAGAAATGAATGATAAACTTGCCTTGTACTGCTTTCTGTCCCCCATGTTTACCAGCATATGTTAGAACATGCATGATTGATAATTTTTTCCCCACTCATGAAATGAAGATTGAAATATATTTATTTGTATGGGGTTTAGGGTAGTTAGACTGGGGTTAGGATTTAGTTCCCCTGTAATGATGATTATCAAATGTCTTTGCCAAAGTTTCAAAATATTCCCATTGTTAGTGAGGCGCACAGGAAGACCAGATTCATTAAGTAGCTACTGCATACATAGCATATTTTCTTTTCCCTGACTTGTTATTTGAGCAGTGATTTTTCAACTTTGAGATGTTATTTAAAAATATCTTTAAAAATACAGAAGCGCTCTTTAGTCCCAGTTAAAGTTTAGTTTGATTACATTTTGAACATTTTCCGTTTACCACATTCAACTCTTCAATCTTCTCAGCCACTAATTTTTTCAACAGAAATTTTACATTTTGTACATGGAGTAACTGCTCACAATCATCAGTCAGAAGGAATTTAAATAATTTGAAGCAAATTCATCCATCCATCTCTCATGGGGTCTTCTTCTGGGTCTTTTCCTGTCCCTCGGAATCCAGTCTGAAATTTTGGTTGTCCATCAGTGGTCTGTTCTTCTGGCAACATGTCCAGCCCACTGCTATTTTTTTTTTATTGGAGGTTTAACGACCACCGTGAGTAACTCAATGGGCTATAAGCAGTCGCCTGTCCCTAATTTAGAGTCACTGGTTCCGTAAGACAAACACAACATCCATGCCTCACCGGGATGCGAACCCGGACCCTTACGGACGAATGATCAGAGTCCATCGCTTAGACCACTGCGCCACCCGGGCGGCGAAATCATTGGTGTACGAAACGCTTGTGGACTCCGTGGAAGATCTCGTCGCGAGAATCGTTGTTCAGCGGACAGGATAAACACGACACCAGGAGTCTTCTAGAGCGTGCGCCAGTCTTTCATTCGCCGGTGTGAATTGTGCAACGGCACCCGTGCCCGCCACTTTGAATATCTACTTTGAGTCTGTCCCTGATCTCCATAAATGGGATTGTGCAACTTATGATGTCGTTAATTCTCTTTCTTTGCACTGTTGAAAGTTCAACTTGGACATTTAACTTTACTCTTTTCTGACACTCAGAGTGTAATGCGACCCTAGGTTCCATTGTAAATATTGTTCGTCTTGATGGGTACTATCACCCCTCTTCTTTTGTCAAAACCATTTACGAACACTCTGTATAGGTAACCATAAACAAAAAATTATTTTTTTCTAAAATGGTCAAGCAACCTCTGTTGGATCACTTGAAATGGAATTACCCCACTACCATATGATTTCGAACTAACGTTCTCATCAGGTAGCCTACGTACCAACAAGTGGTTGCATCGACATACGTCCGTATGTTTATGAAGGGTGTTTTCGTAAAACGCTTGGGAAAGTCACACGCGGGATAGAAAAACTTCTCTGCTGGTGTATATAATCCCAGTTTGAAAACCAAATAGGAATAGCGGGGAGTATTGCTCAATACAACGATAGTCCATGTGAAATGCGTATATGTAGGTTTAGCAGCGAGAGAAAACTGAAAACAGTAAACAAAAAGGACATCGGCCGCCATCCATTCGTAGAAGTAGGATCGGAAGAGAATGAAGTTCCAACTTCAAAAATTCTTAACCCCCCCCCCCCCCAGAAAACCGGCCTAACGTAAGATCAACAGATATACACTGAAGAGCAATTGAATTAGGGATGCCTGTCTAGCAACGTGTAGCACCACCTTTCGTCCTGATGACGGCGGCGATTCGTCTCGGCGTGGACTCGACAAGACACCGGAAGCGTTGGAAAGCCATAGGGATCCACGACCCCTGAACAAACTCCCACAGTTCACAAAGATTTCATGGAGGAGAGTCAGAGCCTCGAACATCTCCCTCGATGGCATCCCAGATGTTCTCGATGGGATTGAGGTCAGGTGACCTAGCTGGCCAAGGAAGCGAGGTCACGTCGGTGGAGTGTTCATCCAACCATTCGGGTACAATTTGGGAGCGATGGCATGGTGCATTGTCTTGTTGCAGCATGAGGTTACCAGTGGGATGTTGAAGATACACAAACGGGAGCAAATGGTCGTCCAGGATATCATGGTAACGTTGAACTGTAAGGGACGATGTCGCACGTACCAGGGAACCCATTTCAGTCCACGTAAACAGTCCGCAGACGAGAATGCCACCCCCACCAGCATGAAGAGTACCCTGCTGGCAAGAAAGATCCATTGCTTCATGTGGTTTGCGCAGTACTCGTATCCTGTCATCCGCATGTACCAACGTGAATCTGGACTCATCAGTCCAGGCAACATTTTCAAACATGTCTAGGGTCCAGTGGCTATGCTCCCGTGCCCATGCTAATCTTTGCACCCTGTGATGTGCGGTCAGCAGCGGCACCCCGTCGGACGATGGCTTCTATACCCCATAGCGAGGACATGGTTCTTGATAGTGTGGCTACTTACACGTTTTTGTGCACCAGCGTTAAATTGCCGAGTGATTTCTTGCAGTGTGGCCCTTATATCCGCTGTTATAATGCAAGCTAGCCGACGATGACCCCGCTCATCGACACGCTGTTGTCCACTGCAGTTGGCCCTTGCAGGGATGGCTTTACCGGATTCTATGTACTCACGGTGCAGCCGTGACACAGTGGCTCGTGAAAAATCCCAGTGCCTGCACCGCTTCCGAGATGGAGTGACCCATTCGTCGGGCCCCGAAAATTTACCCACGGTCAAAAGCGCTTAGATCCTTCGTCTAACACATACTTTTTTGTAACTTTTCAAAACATATCTGGAATTAGTTACATCAATATTTCAATGATAAAGATGAATTTTCGACTCACCAAATATTGTATCATCTTCCTCTTTCCTGCTCTGTCCAAAAATTTAATAATACATTATAGAAAAAAATGTTTTCCCATATAATTTTTGCATACAAATCTGCAGAATTTTCTTCTTTAGCTTTTGTGAAGGGAAACAGAAAAAAATCATGCGGTAGAAACAGAAAATAAGAATCAAGTAGCCACGTATTAGCTCGTTCTTCAGGCACAACATTTGTTTCGTGACTTTTGCTCACTTACTTCGGGAGGATATCGTCAAAATGCAGATTCCCCGCCTCGGTGGCGCAGTGGTCTAAGGGCTGATTTCTGACCATTCGTTCGAGATGGGTCCGGATTCGAATCCCGTGAGTAAGAGGCATTGTGGTTGTATTTGTCTTACAGCACTGGCTTCTTTATCCCTTCCCTGAAACCAGTGGAACTAAATCTGGTACGGACAAATGCTTACAGCCCATCGAATTGTTCACGGTGGTAGTTAAAACACAAACCAAAAAAAAAAAAAAAAGAAGAACAAAATAAAATAAATGGTTTGTTTCAAAGCTTATCCGAGCTTTGCTTTTCGACAATACGGAAAAGTAAGAAACATATTGTTTCTTTAATTTATACCTCATGTCCGACTCTTATTAAAGGCCGACGCATGAGGTGCTGTTAAAGAATTGTTTAGGAATCTATTAATCTTTTACCTAATTTTACCATTTAAACGCACATTCATACATCCTTTTAGTAAATTAAGTGGATACTTTCAATATTATTATACTTTCAATATTATTATAGGAACCTTTAATAATTGTTATTTCCTCTTACTTCTAGACAGAGCAGACAACCAACTGAGAGGGTGGGAGCCTGCACAAGAATTTCCGCTTGTTACATACAGGAAGTACACAATATATTTAGAAATCACCTTTTTGAACACTCCTCATGTACTTAGTAGGAGATTCTTGTTAAAGGCATTCCAGGTAAAAAGAAAAAGGCAAAAATTTGAGTAAACAATTAATATCTTTTTTTAATCATGAAAGAAAAGGAAAGTGATGTTACACAAGAATACAAGAAATACTAAAGATAAGATAGAAAAACATCAATGGATCCAGATTTACTTTAATTATATTATTACAATTAGTGTATTTTTTATGTATGGTTATGGTCAGATATTCGACTGAATATATATTATAGTAATGACTACTAAATTATTAAAATACCACTGATATGGTCAAAACTGATTTTAATATTATATTTTTATTTTTCTAACAAAATACTGAAAGAATATCGGGAATAAAATTATATGTGTTTAAGAGTTTAATTTGTACTTTTCGGTTTTATTATATTTCACATTTTTGCTATTAATATTTTAATTTTAAAGGCTTCATTCTATTTTTTTGTTTAGTATTTTTGTTCCTTTTTTTATATATTACTGGTGCTAATACTTTCCATTTTTGTTAAAAGTTTTTTGAGCTCCAAACGTTCTAGTTTCAAACTCCAGTATTCTTCTGAGATCACATTTAATAGCTATTTTAATCTGCTCCGTATTTTTTTATTTTTGTTGGTAAGATACGGCATTTCCATTTTTCCATACATTATATTTTATTATTGTTATTAAATGATGAATTGTTAGATTATTAGATTCAGAGCAGTCTAGAGGTACATGGTGCAAAATTTGGTCTGCAGTAAATTTACGTCTATAATTTAAGTATTGTTGTAACCAATCCCAGATGTATATTGCAAAATTGCAATCTACAAATAAATGTTGAAGAGTGTCCTCTGAACCACAGTAGTTACAGTTAGGATTAGATATTAGTTCAGTTCTATACAACCATTTTCTTGTCAGGATAATATTGTGCGAAATTTTAAAAAGTTGATCTCTAATATGAGTGCTTACTTTTTTTTTTTATTGAAGTGTCCAAATACTATGTACCATATTGGATTGCAGTGTATCTTCTAATTTTGTTGGATGTCTTTCGTTTAATGTTTAATATATTTTACATAATTTCTCATATTCTTGTCAGAAATAATTTTTCATTCCGGAAAACAAATTTTCTCCCTAGAAACTGTGCCAAGACAGAATCGATAATTATTGATTGTTATCTTTTGACTATCGAAAACTGTCGATAATCATAACTATCGATAGTTCTCCACCTCTATGTGAGGGTCCCTTAGTAGTACGAATTCATTTCCGTGCTAAACGGTTGTTTCTCGGTGGGATTACGTGCTTTTATACTTCCGGACGGACAGACGGACAAACAGACGACGGACGGATAGAATGAAATTTTCTATCATATCTGATAGGTGTGAGGCGTCCTTGAGTAGAAAGGAATCATTTCCGTGCAAATCGGTTATTTCTCTTTAGGGTTTAGTGCATTTATACTTCCGGACGGACGGACAGACAGGCTACCGACGGACGGAACGTATTTTTGTAACGTACCTGACAGTGCGATGTGTCCCCTAGTAGAAAGATATAATTTCCGTACAAATCAGTTGTTTCTCGGTGAAGTTATGCGCTTTTATACTTCGGGACAAATGGACAGACAGACGGCGGACGGATGGAACGTTATTTTCTATCATATCTGATTAGTGTGAGGCGTACTTGAATAGAACGAATTCGTTTCCCTGCAAATCGGTTGTTTCTCGGTTGAATTATGTATTTGTATGCTTCCGGACGGACGGACGGACGGAAAGACAGACTTGGGACGGATGGAACATAATTTTGTATTGTTTCTGATAGGTGTGAGGCGTCCCTGAGTCGAAAGAAATAATTTCCGTGCAAATCGGTTGTTTCTCGGCGGAGACATTTTTTTTATTCTTCTGGACAGACGGACAGAACGTAATTCTGTATCGTATCTCATGGTTAATTCGTTCCTGGGTGGAAAGAGACCATTTCCGAGCAAATAGGTTGTTTCTCGTTAGAGTTATTCGTTTTAATGCTTCCGGAAGGACGGACGGACGGACGGAAAGACAAACTTGGGACGGATGGAACGTATTTTTGTATTGTATCTGATTGGTGTGAGGCGTCCCTGAGTCGAAAGAAATAATTTCCGTTCAAATTGGTTGTTTCGCGTCACAGATATTTTTCTTATTCTTCTGACGGACGGATGGAACGTAATTTTGTATCGTATCTCATGGGTTATTCGTTCCTGAGTGGAAAGAGACCATTTGCTTGAAAATCGGTTACTTGTTAAGAAGCATGGTTTGGCCGTAATAAGTCATTTGTGGACGGACGGACAGACAGCGGACGGAAGTAACGTCATTCTGTATCGTATCTCATGAGTAATTCGTTTCTGAGTAGAAAGATGTCATTTGCTTGGAAATCGGTTTCTTGCTTGTTAAGAAACATAGTTTTTCGTGTTGCCGTAATCAGTCACATTTCATTTTTTGTTGATGGTCCCTTAAGAGAACCTATCTTCGTTTCCTAATTGAAAAATTTACATTCGCAATTTGTGTACGATCCCCTTAAGGCTACGAGAATCGACGGTTGTTCCTTCCGTGACACGCCGTCCTCGCTATCACTTCAGGCCGCGAAGCTCAGCTGGACCTGCCGGTGATTTACGCCTTGTGAAAGCGGAGCCACACTGTACATGTGTCTGAGTATCCTTCCGCGCTCACCACAGTTAGCCGAGCTGTAGGTCGTGCTGCACGGCTAGGCCTAACCTGTTTTGCCGGGATGCTTCCGCTGAGACCACGGGCAGCCGTGGCAGATGCTTTAGCGGCAGTCACAGCGTCATCGTCGCCGCTGACTGGATTTCGGCGTACCGTGTAGAGAGGTAAATTTTACGTAAAACGTTTTTCAAAAATAAGTCTATCAATGAACTTTTTTTTTTATTTTACATCGTTTTTGATTTCAAATAAGATGTACGTCACAGTTTTTTGAAATTGTTCGTCCCTGAATTTTGCACCATAATCTACACGTTAAGAGATCTGTCTTATGATCTGTCTCTGTTTTATATATGTAAGCATATGTATGCACATTTTGATTTTTTGAAGAAATATTCTCATAATACATTGAAATACATTATCATTATTAACACTGCAATCATACATCTCTAAATTGCCTGTATTTCCTGTTCATTCCAAAAATAGATTTGATTCTCTTTGGTCACCCCATTTCTAGTCACTGCACATTTTTGGTATTCTAAAACTTCATGTTCTCTTATTCATTTTACAGAGCAGTAAACATTTTAGGATCATCAGTTACTTTGATATTCCATAAATAAGCTATCAGTCATATATTTTATTCACTCTGGTACCAAATGTTTTCTTTACCTGATTTAGTTGCTATTCTGTAATGCATGTATATGTTCTGAGATTAAACATTGTTTTCATGCATTTTAACTCTCTCATGAATAATCTGCTTTTTCTATCTAATATTAATTATAGCATTAATGCTCTACAGCATATATGCCCTAATTAAACTTTCCCCTTTTGGTTCTGTGTTGATATTTAAAGTCCATCTTGTTACCTTTTCTTCCTTTACATCACACCTTACTTTTTTTTGGTAAAATCAGTGAGATGTAGCTAAAAGGTCATTCCTTGCACAGTGGGTGTGGCATGTGTGTTTTGTCTATCGAGCTTATGATCTGTCTCTGTTTTATCAGCATATTGTAATTTCTTCAAAGCCGAGGTATTTGTGGTAGCTGAAACATTCAAATATTTATTGTGGTTTATTTGCTCACAGTTCATGTTCTGATTAGCTCAGTGTAATTAGCCTGTATTGTTTCGCACATCAATGCAAATCTCTTGTACCCAATATTTTGATAGTTGTTACAGGTTTCCTGTATTGTATATATATTTTTTTATACTCTTTGGTATTCTTGTTTTGTACCCATGCATCCCTCACCCTTCATTTTTTGTTTTCCCATTAGGACTGAAAGATTAAGCCTTTTAAGAGAAAAGACACTCATACCTGGTGTGGCACCCATTGTATGTGAAGGAAAGCATTTTGCTGCTGCTAGTGAAGGTTACTGAAGATGAGATTTAACTATTTGAGATAAGTGTTTTGTATTGGATGTACATATAAATTTCCATATAAACATTTTTCTTTAATGGTTTGAATTGCAGCAGTAAGCTAAGTTCCAGCTACAAATACTGTTTGGTAAGCTTTTCTTTTCTTGCATATATATAAAAAGGACTTCAAGAAGTTTAATGTATATGTGGGCATCAACTCATAATAATATTTCTACATGTTCTAACTAGCACATTCTCTTTTGTCTTGTGTAACTAGAGGTATATTGAATCCCCATTAGGAAATGATAGTACTGATATATTTTCTACGGCTTACAATGTACATAATGAGTGTGAAATGCAGCTCACAGCTAGGCTTTTTGATGACAGAAATGGGGGAAATCTTGAATTCAGCTGAAGTAAAAATATAACAGCATAAAATTATAAAGATATTAATTGCAATATATGAAAATGTATAGTTATGATAAACAAATAAATTACTTCAGTGAAAACTTTATTACTTAACTAATCAGATGAAATAGGTGGTCGTAAGAAGTTGTAGCTTAAAAGGTCAGCATAATTTTTGGAAATCAGATTTTGGTACTGGAGATGTTACATCGATAACAGTAAACTAAAGATGATTTAGCATCTGATGGCAGAAAATTTTCACTTCTATATTTCCCATGTACTTCTGATTAGTTATCCATTAATTTTTGTGGCCAGAAAATGTAGGTTAAATGTGCATTAGCATACGGGCTGCTGTTAGTAATGCTCTCTGTCATTAGAGCTAAAATTAATCACCTTGTTGTGTTGATTAACCACACCTTATGTGACCAGATTTTTCTATTCTTGAACATATATTGTGCTAGCAACAAACTGCAGGATTTACCCTCAATGAATTCTTTATTAATAAATATAACCTTGCTCATAAATGGTATACATATATTTCAAAAACCAAATTAAAAATCCTTATTATATACACACGTCTGTTTCATTTACTACTTAAAAGCTATTAACTTATTACATTATGAATGTGCCTCTCTTAATAGTGATGTGTATTAGAAGTATAATATTTTGAATGCAGTTGGATTTCTTTTAAAAGAGATCTTACAGTAGGAATTATTTCTGCTGCTTATGTAAATCTGTTTTAATCAAGACATTTTACCAAGTCAGATCTCCTTTACTATCAGCAGGACTTGTAAATCCTATTTCCACAAACTAATAAAATTGTATATTTTCTTGCTATATTTTGAAACTGCACCCTTTAAAAAGTTACCCCCCCCCCCAAAAAAAAAAAAAGTTCCCTTCCTATTAAGGCCTGCAGTTTTAAAATTATTTGCATTCATACCTTTGAAGCTCACCACAGTTCTAACCAAACCAGTTGGAATTTCCTACCTTCATTAGAAGAAACTAAAATCAGTCAAGTGTTTACAGCAATTATAAAAAATAAAATGTAGACACAGTAACATCATATTTTGAGTCTGATTTTTCAATTTCTTTGAACAAGCTTGCAGATTACCCATTTTCTCTATAAAGGCTTAGAAATAAAATCTAGATATTTCATGAATTTTTGTTTTTTTAAATAATAATGTTCAATGAGAATATTTTCCCCCTCCCTTTGCTTATTTGCTTAAGAACAATCATAATTGTTCTTCAAGTAAAACATACGTGGAACGTTGTTGTTTACTTTAATTTTCCTCCTAAAAACATGGCAGAAGTGTTCCCTCCCTTTAAAGTGCGATCTTTTGAAAAATTCACTCGTAATACAAATTCTCTGAAGCTCGATCGTTACAATTTCTATGATAAACAATATTTTATGATAATCCGCTAAGACAGAGAAAGATTTTAAACGTTTTATAAAATTATGTTTAGTATAAACACATTTTAAATCATCATTTCATATACGTCTCAGTGGTTCCGAAGACGCTTTTTTAGATCTCATTTCCTTAATGAAAATCTAAGTTTCTGTACTGAAATTCCTTTCATGTAAACCTAAGAGTTTCTTAAACCTATTCCACTGCTTTTCCATTTCGCTTAAAATTTAAGACAATGTAAAATCTTAAGAAAACGAACAGGGTCGCACTAATGCTTTCCTACGGAAAATCGTCTGCTTTTGCATCTTGAATGTAACCATGCCGAAGCTGGTGGTACTACTTTCACCGCAGATTCGTACAAACCCGGCTTCACTTTACTAGCATGGGAAGAGTTGGAGACAGTGCCTCCTCTTATTCCTACCTCCATGATCTAAATATGTCTCTCCTTCTCTGCACGTAATGGTATGGACAGGATTGTATGGTGTAATTGTATTATATTATGTGATATTGATTATTATATTATGCGTGAAATTCACTTACATTTAGTAAATAAGAACACGTTATACCATGTATGATTCAATAATAAGTTTAACTATAACAAAAAAATAACTTCAATGTCGTTGTTACGCCATGAAGAACAGCTCATTTTTTTTTGTTGTTGTTGTTTTTAAATATATTAAAGCTATTTGATTTATCGTTGTTCGTTTGGATCAGACAATGAGTACATGACCAAGTTTTCAGAAACTTTTCAGCCTTGTATTAACTATACGTGTTTATGGGCATCTATGGATCTTAGGAAGTTCCCAATCTTTTGAAGCATTCTATGAAACAGAATACTAGTGCAGCTGTAATGAGTGGTACCTATGTTTAAAACTATTTAAAACAAGCATTTGTGGCACATTTGTAATAAAAAATGTGTCCATGTGTTTGTTTTTAATGGTATTTTCTACTCCATGAAGATAGAAATCAGAAGTCACCAAAAGGTAAGTTGATGCAGAAATATCTTAGATTTAAAATAAAGTTTCTGTGCTGAAATATCTTAGATTTAAAACAAAGTTTCTGTGCTGAAATATCTTAGATTTAAAACAAAGTTTCTGTGTGTGGTGACTGGATATTTGTAAGTATTCTTTATTAGAATGTAAAGAAGGTTTCTCAAAGTATTTTACGGGGATCCCTAGTGAATATTTTATGAAAAAGACAAATTTGTTTCCTTCTTACAACTTAAATAATTGCTTGCTAATGTAACATAATAGAATAAAAATTTTAGTTCCGTAACATTGTAGGCCAGTACCAAGAGCATGAAAGTAAAATCATAAACTTCAAATCAAACTTTCTGCAATGTTAAGGAGGCACATATAAACAGACACTCCAAAAACTCAAGTCTATGACTGTCAAGCTATTTACATAGTGTGACTTAAATCTGATTTTCAAGTTGATGTACCACTGCTAAATTCAGAGTGTTCAACCCTAATATTAGAATTGAATGTCAGGAAGCCTTTGGGCAGCTCTAAGCAAAATGTAAGTGTCCCCAAAATTTGTTAGGTTTCTATTAGGAATGAAGTGTTTATCATTTACTGCTGATTATCCTTTATATTTATTACTAGCCCTTAAAACTTTATTGCTGTTGGGAGTGAAACACCATGGGTACAAGTTTCCGTGTGTGCCATAGTCAATAACTGCATTGCAGTAAAAAGTTAAGGTGAACATCTTTGAAATCCAATGAGAAACGGAGTCTGTATTAGTGGTATATGCATATATTTGGTTTTCACTGAAGAAAGGGTGTTAGTAATTGTATATTATTTCATCAAATCGAATGATTATGTAATCTGAATACTTTTGTTGATCAAACTTCTTTCCTTTCAGCTATGATGTTTCAACAACACTAGTGGTTGGCACGAACAACATTGAATGTTGGTGATAATACCAACATTGCATGTTGGTGATAATACCCGACTACACCTTCAGTGATTCCAGGATGTTCAGTAGTTATCAAACAAGAACATATTTCAATTGACATTCTGATGATCAAGCAATAAGGTGAACACATTAAATTAGAGCAAACTCAAATTTTTGTATAGAAAAACTTTAATACAACAACGTAATTACATTCCTGTTTTTTAATTTGAAATATATTATTTACACAGCTTTACATGGAAGTTGTAACACCAGAAATGCACATATTGTGTTGTGCGTTTGTAACAAAAGAAAAATATGCGCTACATAAGGTTTTGCAGTGAAAAAATAATATAAAATTGCTTGTGGTAATTTGATACATTAATGGAAAATACCATCTTTCTTAAACTAACAGAATACAATATATTTTCCTACACACATACACATTTTCTTATAGATAGATTACATGAAAAAATATACAATCAGGCATGGAACGATAATTCGAAAAAAAAAAAAAGAGGAAATCAAAATATGTGAAAATATAACAAAGCAGCTCTCAACTAAAAAAACACATTCACACAACATTTTCGTGCACTTAAGGTCATATTTTTCATTTGTAATAGATTTTAATATCTAAAGCCATTTCATATGTTATTAAGGATGCATGGTTGCAGCACAGGAAAAAAAGATTAATACTCCTAATCTCTAGCTATGAATTTTGGTTTAATCAATATTGTTTAAGCTAGTTAATGTGAGAACATGTGATAAAAACTCGTCTCAATCTTTTTAAATATTTGTTTTGAATTATCAGTCCTATTTGTAGAACTTACTGATGATAGTATTTGTATGTCCAGCAACACTTTCAAAAAGGAACGTAAAGATAATATCATAGAAGTAACAAAATATATAAAAAGGAAAATATGGCTCTCTTTCCCTTATATAACTAAAACAGTATATATATCAAATACGTGGAGATAATGTAAATGGACGATGTCATCACTCTTTCCACGTTATTTTTTAAACAACGCATAGCGACTGAAAAATTGTATTCCGGCCCCGCTGGGATCGAACCCCAGAACTCTCGATAACTAGTCGAGTGCGTTCGAATTTACGCTACAGCGCCAACAATTCTCAGCGCCATGCGTGGTATATCAGTCAGCATCTGACTACACGAATACGTATTGATGGTCTCAGCAACTGTTTAAAAAATAACGTGGAAAGAGCGATGACATCGTCCATTTACATTATCTCCACGTATTTGATATATATTAACCATTTCTATCGCCCTTTGAATTTATCAGCTACAATTAAAATAGCTGTTGTGTTAAATGCCACCAGATGACGCCATCTCAGTTGCTGAGACCATCAATATGTATTCGTGTAGTCAGATGCTGACTGATAAACCACGCATGGCGCTGAGAATTGTTGGCGCTGTAGCGTAAATTCGAACGCACTCGACTAGTTATCGAGAGTTCTGGGGTTCGATCCCAGCGGTGCCGGAATACAATTTTTCAGTCGCTATGCGTTGTTTAAAAAATAACGTGGAAAGAGCGATGACATCGTCCATTTACATTATCTCCACGTATTTGATATATATTAACCATTTCTATCGCCCTTTGAATTTATCAGCTACAATTAAATAGCTGTTGTGTTAAATGCCACCAGATGGCGCCATCTCAGTTGCTGAGACCATCAATACGTATTCATGTAGTCAGATGCTGAATGATATACCACGCATGGCGCTGAGAATTGTTGGCGCTGTAGCGTAAATTCGAACGCACTCGACTAGTTATCGAGAGTTCTGGGGTTCGATCCCAGCGGTGCCGGAATACAATTTTTCAGTCGCTATGCGTTGTTTAAAAAATAACGTGGAAAGAGCGATGACATCTTCCATTTAAAACAGTATAATTAGTAAAAGGATATCAAGATATTTTGTTCTTTCATTTACCAACAGCATTAAACCACAGATTTGTAATTTATTAGGCCGATTATTACCTAGAGGAATTTGATATCATAAACAGGTGTGTCTTGAGGCATCATCTTAGCCTATACTCAGATATTTATGAGCTACATCTTGGATAAGCAAAAAAACAATAAAGAGACACAAACTTTACTTCATTCAGAAACTCATTTATCAAGACACAAGTAGGAACTGGTGTCTAGTAAATAATGTCTACAAATAGCAGGTTGACACAAGTTGTGTTAGGTGGTTTTGCTGTTTTCTGAGGAAAGTATCAAACTATATATTTGATCACTCATCATAACCTGCACTTCAAATCCGCTAAGTTAAAAAATACATTAAAAATATCTGTATGTTTTGTTTCTGCAAGAGATTATAGCTTTAAAATCTCATGACATTTGATTATAGCTTTAAATCTCATGACATTTTAATCACAATTAAATACACTAAAAACTAAGGTAGAAACCAAAAATAGCTGCAAAAAAGTTTTATCTCAAGTACATAATTGGCAACCATCTTACAATCAGTAAAATAATGGATTCCATACCCCAAGATTTTAATCTTTATTTTTTTAAATGATGAACATTTTATATCTAGCATCAGAAAATTATGAACATGAACTTTTATCATAGGCTTTAATGACATCTTGGAAAATATCTCAAGAAGCTTTTGGCCCCGGATGAAATGTAACATTGAGGTAGGATGGGCAAACTAATTGTAGTTCACTATCACTGCCCCTTACACAGTCAAAAAATAAACAAGAAAGATGACACAGAATTTTCGGGTGTAAAAAGCATGTCTTTTGAATCTGTTCTGAAACAAATTAAATTTATCAAAGCTATTCAAAGTCAATGGCACCTGTATTGAAAACAATATCATCTGACGGAAGAAAGAAGTTTATCAATCGGGTCTTTAATCCCTCAGATATTGCTATAACGGAATCGTGAGCTCGCGAACTCTTAGAAACAGAGTTATCGACAAAAATAAGATGTGACTTTACGTCCCCTGGTGGGAAAACCATGCATTATTTTAGAAAGAAAGTATTCTCAAAAGGTTTTTCCATATGAGCGGTATCGGTCCAAGAAAAAAAAATTAGTCGAGTTTTCAGGAGCCCAGATTTTGCTACAAATACCTCAGAAGCAGAAATTAGCACTTATGACCCCTGGTGGCCAAACTATTCTTTACAAAACATTAGAAATTATGTGAAAAATATTTTCCATTAGGTCTTGTATGCGATACAGGAAGAATTTTTCAAATCAGAGTTTTAAGAGCAGAAAACGCAATTTACCTTTATACGCCCTAGCGGAGAGTCTGTGATTTACGTGAAAATTTTGAATTCATAGGAAAAACCTTTCGCATTGGAAACACTATCAAACAAAGAAGGAATTTTTGAAATCGGACTTTTAGATGTAGAGATATTAACAAAAATAAGATATACACCTACGCCCTGGCATAGAAACCATGCATTATTTCAAGAAGAAAATGTTCCTAAAAGGTTTGTCGACATGAGTAGCATCGGTCAACAAAAGACTTTTTTTTCAATCGAGATTTAAGAAGCTCATATTTTGCTGAAAATACTTCAGAAGCGGAAATTCAGACTTACGCCATCTGGTGGCCAAACCAATTTTTCTTACAAAAATTAGAAATTATGTGCAAACGATTTCCCATCAGGAGCTGTATCTGGTGCAGAAAGAATTTTTCAAATCGGAGATTTAGAAGCAGAGAAATAGTAGGAAACGCAATTTACTTTTACACCCTCTAGCGGAAAGTCTATGAATTACTTGAAATTTTTGAATTTATAGGAAAAACATGTCACACTAGAAACACTATCCAACAAAGAAGGAATTTTTTAAATCGGACTCCTAGAAGTCGATATATTGACAAAAATAAGATATACATCTACGCTCCCTGGCGCAGAAACCGTGCACTATTTTAAGAAGAAAAGGTTTCTAAAAGGTTTGTCAAAACGAGTAGTATCGGTCTACAAAGGACATTTTTTTCAATCGAGAATTTAGAAGCTCAGATTTTGCTGCAAATACATCAGAAGCGGAAATTAAGATTTACGCCCTCTGGTGGCCAAACCATTTAATTTTTTTTACAAAAATTTTAAATTATGTGCAAACGATTTCCCATCAGGAGTTGTATCCAGTGCAGAAATAATTTTTCAAATCGGAGATTTAGAAGCAGAGATATAGGGAGAAACGCAATTTACCTTTATGTCTCCTAGCGGAAAGTCTATGAATTACTTGAAAATTTTGAAATTATATGAAGCACATGTCACACTGGAAACACTATCCAACAAAGAAGGAATTTTTCAAATCGAACCCCTAGAAGTACAGATATTGACAAAAATAAGATATACATCTACGCCCCCTGGCATAGAAACCATGCACTATTTTAAGGAAAAATGTTCCTAAAAGTTTTGTTGACATGAGTAGTATCGGTCTACAAACGACATTTTTTTCAATCGAGAATTTAGAAGCTCATATTTTGCTGCAAATACATCAGAAGCGGAAATTAAGATTTACGCCCCTGGTGGCCAAACCATTTTTACAAAAATTAGAATTTATGTGCAAAGGATTTCCCATCAGGAGCTGTATCCGGTGCAGAAAGATTTTTAAATTCGGAGATTTAAAAGCAGAGATATAGGGAGAAACGCATTACACCTTTACGCCCCTAGCGGAAAGTCTATGAATTACTTGAAAATTTTGAAATCATATGAAAAACATGTCACGCGGAAAACACTATCCGACAAAGAAGGAATTTTTCAAATCGGAATCCTAGAAGCAGAGATATTGACAAAAATAAGATATACATCTACTCCCCTGGCGGAGAAACTGTGGAATATTTTAGGAAGAAAATATTCCGAAAAGGTTTATCGATGTGAGTGGCATCAGTCCACAAAAGAATTTTTTCAATCGATATTTTAGAAGCTCAGATTTTATTGCAAATACATCAGAAGTAAAAATTAACATTTACGCCCCCTGGTGGCCAAAGTATTCTTTACCAAAAATTCGAAATTATATGTAAAAGATTTTCCATCAGGAGATGTATCCACTGAAAAAAAAAATTTCAAATCGGAGTTTTAGGTTAAGAGTTATTGGGGAAAATGTAATTTACGGTTACGCCCTAGCGGAAAATCTATGCGTAATTTGAAAAAGAAACTATATCTAAAATACTCTTCAACATAAATGGAACCAAAAGATAAAAGAATTTTTTCAATTGGATGTTTAGAAGCAAATATGTGGAATAAAACGTAATTTTGAATTCAACATCATCTGCATTTACGCCTTCTAGCGGCGAAATTGTACATCATAAAAAAACGCAATAAAGGATCATCATTCGCATATTTCAAGCTTCCGAACGCAAAGAGAATTTTTCAAATCGGACTAATAGTTGCAGAGATACTGTGGGTACAGACGGACTGACGGACGGACAAACCGATAACATAAGCACGATCTTTTTTTACAAAAGACTTGCTAAAAACCAATGACTGCCAAGCTGTTTACTCAGTGAGATTCAGATCTGACTTTCAAGCTGAGTGCCACTAGCAAATTCAGAATGTTGAACTCAGATATTAGAAATAAATAGAAAGGGATGAAACAGATTGGGTACCAGTGTTCCTAGGACTGGCTTTGCCACTCTTAAAAATAAATTGAAATGCATCAAGGAGAATGCTAAATGCATTCATTGACAAAAAAGTTAAGCATCCAGACAGAACCATCTGATTACCACAAAATTTGGTAAGCAGCTATAGCAGTGGTTCCCAAAGTGTGTGCCGCAGCTTCCTCACAGGGGCGCCGTGAAATATTACAAAATTTTCATAATTTTATTTCCATTTTCAATTTAATGTGATAGGACGTGACATCTAGTGGACCTGGTACAAAACCAGTAACTCACTTAGTAATAACTGTTTGCAGAAGCCTCTACAACTGGTTACTAGATGGCGCTCTACAATAATGTTACAAGCATGAGCTTTCCCCCGCACGATTGCCTCCCGACAGACGCACGTGTGTGTTCCACGTGGCCGCTACCGAAAGTAACCTGAGCTTTTGCACCAGCCTCCTTGCTTCTGATAAACATTCCTCCTCGTTCTCCGAGCATCTGGAAATGAGACTCTCAGTCCAGATTTTTCGAGGTCACCAGATCCTTTAAATATGCTCATCCGTTGTCATTTGTGACTCATTCAGCGGTTAGCAGTCTGTTATGTTGATGCTCTGTCACTGAGTTTTGGTGTATCAACTGAATATTGTTGTGATTAGGTGAAGTAAAGTTTTTGAAGTTTTTCTTCTAGTATATATTTTTTTAAATGGATCGGTTTTTACTAAACAGTAATAAACGTTGTGAAAGTGAAAATAAAGAGGGCACACCATCAAATAGTGGCAAGAGTGTGAAGAAGCGTAAATATTGAAAATATGATGACAGTTATTTGGACTTTAGTTTTACATCGTCAGAAGTCAATGGTGAAGAGAGGCCGCAGTGTGTACTGTGTATGAAAGTTTTGGTGCCAGAGTGCATGCTACCAAGTAAGTTGAAACGTCATTTAGAAACCAATCATCTCAGCATGCTTAGTAAATCTCGTGATTGCTTTACGAGAAAGTTACAAGAGTTAAATCAACAAAAAGGTCGTTTTACAAGCAGGCATCAATACCAAGCAATGCTTTGCTAGCATCTTACAAGGTGGCACATAGAATTGCAAAATGTAAGAAGCCTCATACCATCGCAGAAGAACTCATTCTATACCGGCTACTGTAGATATGGTGAACATTATGATCGGTGAGTCTGCTGGGAAGCTGCTTTCAAATGTGCCTTTGTCCAATAACACCATCAGTCACAGAATACAGCATATAGGGGAGAACTTTAATGATCAATTAATTGAAAAAATGAAAGGTAAGGAATTTGAGTTGCAGCTGGATGAGACCACGTATAATAATAATAATGATGTTCACTGGATTTGCTATGTACGGTTTATACATGGTAATAACATTGTGGACCTTCTCTTTTGTAAAAGTATCACACTGGTAGTGCTAAGGCTCAAGGCTTGTTCGAGATCCTTGATACTTTTATATCCGAAAATAATTTGGAGTGGACTAAGTGCGTTGGTGTCTGTACTGATGGTGCTCGTTCTATGTCCTGCTGTTATGGTGGATTGCAGTAAAGTTTTATTATTTTAGAAGTAAACAGGTTTAACTCCTAAAATAATAAAACTTTACTTTCTTCATTATCAGTAACAATCACATTTTGAAGGGAGAAGAAAGTGATTTTTAGTCATTTATGCCTGGCAGCATAAACTTTTAATTTCTGAAAATCCATGGAAATTGGCATCAGTAATAGCAGAATTTTTTTTATTTTTTAACAAATCATAACCTAACCATGAACTACATGAGTCTTTCAGTTATCAATTTTGATTTGAAAAGCAAATTTAAAACTTTCTGATCAAAAGTGTTGGGTAGGGAGGGCTAAAAAAATTCCCAAAATAACTTTGATATTCACACATTATAGCAGTATACACACTACGCATGCCAAAAAGCATCTGAAAGAGTATTCAAAAATACTAGTTTAAAAAGAGGTTTTTTTAATAGCCTGTTCCTAGTTTGTGTCAGAGTGTCTCCTGCTTTCGAAAACAGTCTTTCTGCAGGAACAGATGAAGCAGAAATCCCTAAGTACTTTATTGCCAATTCATACAAATTTGGATATACTGCCTTGTAGCTGCCCCAAACACTTAACACATCTTCTTCAATTCCCACAACTGGCTGATCAAGAAACTGCCGAAGTTCTACAGGAATCCTTCCTGGTATGTCTTCATTACAAATATTCTTCGCAGCTCTTTTTCGATGGAAGCTCCATAGGTCATCGGTGTTTTCCTCCTCATCAACTGGTTTCTCAGTTTCAGGATTGAGGATTTGTTGACCTCAATCTCTGCTTTAAAATATTTGATGCCATTTGTATTCCTGTAGAACAAGCCATTGGGTGTTTAAAATACATTCCTTTAAAATCTGGGGTCTAAAAGTGTTGCCAGCACATACAGTTTTACTTCTTCAACTTTATTAAACTGTGACAAAAGTTCTTCCCTTAAACGTATTTGTAAATTTGTTCCAATTTCTGTACTTGGTGTTAAGTGTTGTAGCCTTTCTTCAATAATACGAACAAGAGGAAATACTTTAGAGCATGTGACATATTCCTGTCCTGACATTTCTTTACTTAACATTTGAAATGGCTTTAATAGTTTTATCACATCTCTTATGATTGCTAACTCTGTGGCATTTATCATCAAAGGTCCCGAAGGAAGTTTCGGCATAATGATACTCACCCTGTCACTTAATTCTAGGAACCTTTCTAGCATGTAATATGTAGAATTCCAACGTGTTGGAACATCCTGTGTCAGTTTTTTAAAGTCTGCTTCAGTTCTGCCACCAGCAGTTTGGTGTTGACGTAATTCATCCGCTGCTCGGACACTCTGCTTAAAGAATTTGACAATTTCCTTTACTTTATCGATTACTTCTACCAGAGTGCTTACCTGTGTAATAGCCTTAACAGGTACTAAATTTACAGTATGGGCAAAACAAGATAGATGTTTGGCTTGCCCATACCTGTCACAGGCTGCTTTTTTATGTTAGCAGCATTGTCTGTTACAACTGCAGCCACTTTATTTGGCACTACTGCCCAGTCATTTTCAAACTGACTCATGATCTGATTCAGATAATCTGAGGTATGTCTTTCAGATAAGGGATACATCCCTAATGTTCCAGACACCAGCTGGCTGTTCTGTGTGAAATGCACAGTCACCCCAAGAAAGCTCTTTGTTGTTGAATCAGTCCATATGTCCGTAGTAAGAGTTAGAAATGGCACTGCTGACAACTGATCCTTGTACAAGGATGCCATGACATCACATTTTTCATCGACCATTCTTGACAGTGTGCGTCGGCTTGGTAGACTGAACCTTGGGGCAGCAACTCTCATGACTTTCCTAAATCCCTTGTTTTCGACAAAGGATAAGGGAAGATTGTCTTTAACAACCATGTACAAAATTGCTCCAGACAGCTGAACAGCTTTGGCTCCACCATCTGAAAAATAAAATTAAAAACAAATTAAAGTGTCGACATTGTGAATACGTTGGATTGTTTATTTCTTTCCCTCCCTGAATCCTAATTTTTTTTTTTTAAAGGGGGAAAACCAATTTTCATATGTTCTGCTGATAGCTTTTTTGTTTTGTTTTTATATCCATTTTCAAGTACTGGGATTGTTTTATGTTACATTACATTCATTTAGTACTGATGGCGGCAGGAAAATTTGAAATTCTTTTCTGGTGATGTAGCGTATCAGCGCTCAGTTGGAACAGTATTCATTGTAACTGGTCCAATTTCAATTGATTACAGATTCATTTTGTTTCTGATTGCCTTACTCCGAGATTTGTATCTATTCATTTACTGTGTAGAAAAGCCACATGATTTGTGGGGCCCTGCAGCTATTTTCTGACGCAATAGTTGTTTACTGCTGAAAGTGTTTATTTCTGTCACAGATGCTCTGAGCTCCATTGGCATTATAGATTTCATTTCCAAAGTTAGCTTTAAAAAAGATGTTGAACTAACATTCTATATCATGTAGTATCTGAATTAAAGCAGAAAGCTTGTGGCTACAAACTGCTAGTCTTCAGGCAAAGCATGCATAATATAAGGTTCATATACACTGCAAGCAAAAAAACATCTACAATATACTTGCACAAAATAAGCCATTGTTTTCACAACAGAAACCACATATTTAAAACCATATAAACAAACAACTTACTATTAAATAATTGATCCTGCAGATTTTTGTTCCTAAAAAAACCCTTGGTCCTTGATGTTCTACAAGATGATTCCTTATAACGATTAGAAATACAAATATGAGTGCAGTATTCATAAGAATATCTCTGCACCAGTGGCGGCTCGTGGTAAGCTGAGATGGGGGGCTGCATCTCAATTTTGTAGATATCACGATACCACTTCGAAAGTTAAGTTACTGCGCCTGTACTTACCCTGTCCGTTTAATAATAATAATAATAATAACAATAATATATATATATATATACTGATCGAAAGTGCATTTTTTTACAAGAAATTAATATTTAGATTTTATATTTAGCGATTGATGGGGAAAATGTAAAGGTACCGATACCTAAATTAGGCAACAGATATTAAGCGATGGCCACATTGTCACATTTATGAAGAAAATAATCAACCTATAAAACTTCGTCGGATACATTATTTCTTAAAAAGAAACTGATTAATCAGTGCATCGTTACAGTTCTTACGCATGGAGCACAGACATAGACCTCAACTAAAATAGACAGACAGACAGACGTTGCAGCAACCGAAAGAGGCATGTAGAGATGCATGTTTGTTGTTACCTGGAATGATACAAATAGGAACTCGTGGATCGGGAAAATGACAAGAGTGGAAGACATGGTCAAAATTCCTGAAATTGCAATGGGATGAACATATTGCTAGAAGAAAGAACCACCGATGGAGAGTTGAAATATTGAACTGGATAGCAAGAGAAAAAACAATATCCAGAAGATGACAAGAGCGAGATGGGTACATGAAATTCGAAAGCATGAAAAAACTGACTCAAGGCAGACTGTTGTGGAAGAAGAAACTTGGAGACTTTCATTAAGCAGTGGATTGATGGTGGTTGCAAATTATATATACATGCATATACTGTACGTATATATATATATATGAGGACAAAAAAATTTTAAAAATTAATGCGTGTGCCAGTGGTAGCGGAGACACACTCAAGGTCATGTACGCGTTACGCGTTCTCAAGTGTCTCATTGTGACCCCTAGAAATATGACAATATATATTTTTTCTTCTGATACACTCCCTTTGAAACTTCGACTTGATACCGACCACTGCAACTTGGACGGCGATGAAAAACATTTTGTGGAATTTTGAAGGGTCTTCCAGAATTTCGCGACGAGTTGTTATTACGATACTCACACAACGGCATTCTCTCTAATAAAAACGGATTGCAAAACATATTCAGTCCAGTTTGAATTCTGAAGTCATCATGATAACAATTTAGTGTAGAAAAATTTGTTTTCCAAAATTTACCAACTTCGTAAATTTTCTAAACTATGATATCTGATTAAATGTTCTTTTCAAAGTAATTAAATACACTACCTCAATTGAAATGCGCGGCTGATTTGGGGGAGGGAGGGGGGATGCAGCAGAAAAATAAAATGTATCCAGTGGAGTGACTTCAATGATTTTTGGTGAATAAAAATTTACATGAGTTTAAAAGCGAAAATTTCGCTGTGCTTGGTAAGTGAAGAAATCAATTTTGTGCAAGTATTTCGCTGCAGAAATTAGTATATCTCTCTCTTTTTTTTTTTTTTTAATTTATCCAATACTGAACTCTATTTTTAATCGCAATTTGTTCATATGCCCATTTTGACCAGAAGAGAAAATATAAGTAAAACTTTTTTTGCAAAAGTCCCGGCATTCCGGCAACTGAGTATTTGTTATTAGATGGGAGCAACATTGTTGTTAGAATTATTACGTTGAATAAAAGCAGGAACAAACCAAAAATTGGAAGGAAAAAAAAAACCAGGTTGAGTAATACATTCAAACGTACGTTATTTAATACTTTATTTCAACATTCGTCATTGTTTTTAATTCATTCCCCTATTTTATGTCTTATTCGGAAGCACAAGAACCATATTAATCAACAAAGCACACAGGCCCGGCGATGCATTCCCACCCAACGAAAGACTGCATTCGCGAGCAACCCTGCTAGCGAGAGCTGCCATGAATGCAGTCCCCGGGGAAGTTTTATTCAAAGGAAACGAACTGATGTGGGAATAGACAGAGTTTCCCACATGAGTCGGTTTCAATAGCCATCAGGGCTGAAAGAAGCACTGTCCGTGACGTTCTTCCCACTTCCATTAGTGTTATGCAGGGAAAACTTCCAGTTGAGTTCAGAAAACTGCAGGCGTGGCATTATGCTGGGAAAACTTACAGCGGTGTTCACAAAACTTCTCTTTTTTGGTACGGCATGAAAAAAAAACTGCTTTGGGTAGGGGGCTGCAGCCCCACAGCCCCATAGCAGGAGCCGCCCCTGCTCTTCACCACAACATTTATCTCAAATAGTCAGAATTAAAGCAGGAAGCTTATACTGACAAACTGCTAGTCTTCAGGCAAGGCAAAATGTATAGTTCTGACATGAGCTGTGGCCGATAAACTGAAAAATATGGTAATTGCACTAACTTGCAATTTAACCCCGACAAATGCAGAAAAGGAATTTATTAAACAGAACTTGTTCAAAACAGCACTACAAAATTGTATGAAAGATTAAAATTTGGATGCAGCACTTGATTACTGTAATTATATGCAGAACACTTGGCTTCTCTAATATGCAGAGTGAAATGTTATATTTTCCCAAATTTGCAAGAATTATTACTGTATATACTCGTTTATAGGTCGATCTCATGTATAGGTCGACCTCCTGATTTAATCTGGATATCTGCAGTTTTTGTATATCTCGTGCATTAGAAATAGTTTCCGTGTACAGGCTCGACCCCCTAATTTTGACCTGAATATTTGATTTTAGAAAGTCAACATATACATGAGTACATACAGTCTTTTTTTTTTTTTTTAACTTTTACTTCATACATTTCTGATATTTTGCCTTTTTATACTGTAATTTTTATATATGAAATCTTGACTAAAATACTTTCAAAATATGGCTGATTTTTTCAGTTTGGCTCAGTCTTTAGCCAGCATTCGAATTTCTTAGTATAAGCCCTGATTGTGTCTTTGAAAATGTGATTTTGTGCAGCAAAATCGAGGTGTTTGTATATTGAATGTTCCACTACAATTGCTGTGTTATTTAATTAAAAAAAATATTGTAAATACAAAAATTGCTGTATGTACACAACCTAAAATGGTATACATTAGTGCTAAGAGTACACAAATGTTTTTATGTTGTGATTCAGTTCCAAGTAAATATACTTGGAACTGAATCACAACATAAAAAACGTGTAATGATAACACTTACCTCACCTAGTAGAACTTTCCCTGTACAAACTACTTTGGTAAGTACTATGTGACTCACTTAACCCAACCACTGGTGAAGTAATTATGAGCTTCTGAACGCTTTCATCTGCTCATGAGTGAAGGCGTTAGTAAAAAAAACAAATAATTAACAATATCACCGTGTTCTGTTAGCGGTGAGACATCAACGTTTTCCTCGAAAAGTGAGTATGGAATTTCATATGGGTCTACACAATTGCCCAATTTTTTCAATTTATTAGAATAAATCTGTTTTTGATCACCAGATAATCCACTTCCATTGCCCATGAAATGCATTTTTTATCTCCTTTGTACACCCATTTTCTGCTAGAAGGGAGCAGATGAAAAAATAACTTGAACCACAGTTTCATGACATTAATGCATACGGTCTATACCTGTTCTGCTCCAACTGTTCATTTCTGTCATAGATGCACCATCAGTTTTATGGAATTTCATTTCTACAATATAAAGATAACTCTGAGAAATATGTTGAACTTGTGTCATGGTGGATTGCCGAGCAAGGTCTGCTCTTGTAGGAAATAAATCATGTTACCCAAAATGCATGGTGAAGTATTTGTATTTTGTTGCCATCATTACTAAACAAACATAGTATTAACTGAAAAAGTGTGCTGATTGTTAAAAATCTATCATGGAACTATGTAAAATGGTTTTTCTTGTTAAAAAAACAAGTAGAATTCGGGGAAAAGATAAAAATCAACAATTGCAGTTCTGAGTCTTTGAAAACAATTACCACAAGGCCCAAATGGCATACCTAGCAGGCAGTGTTGCATTCAGAGAGCTTTTTCCAGGGGGCAATCACAATTTTTTTTTGGGGGGGGGATTGAAACTTGTTGACTGACTTATATACATATAATCACAATTTTGTTATTTATATATACATTAACACATATAAAAATTAAAAATAGAGTATAAAAATATATACATTAACACATATAAAAATTTTAAATAGAGTATAAAAATTGCCTTATGCTTATATATGATAAATGCAAATTCCAAGAAATCTAAACATACAAATGATTAAAAATGTAAAAATGTTATATCTTTGCAGGAATACACCATGGATTTCACCATGGGGAGATGTAAATTATTGAGGATGCTAGAAAGATAAGGCTGTACTGGAGAAAATCCCACACTCTCAACATTACATTAGGAGTGGTAAAAATGTCTTCGCCTTATTACAAGCGTGCTTCTGATTACTAAGGAATCATTACAGCGTTACCTGAAAATGTATGGTGTAAACCATTTCCCTGCCATTTGGGTTCAGATTACTTAGATAAGTACATAGTAAAAACAAACAAAAACTAACTAACCATTTGTGTGTGTAGATGAGTTTGAGGTGCCTTTATTTTTTTATTTTTTTTGTCACAGAGCGTAAATCACCCACCACCATGGGAAAAAAAACAACTTTTTATGGCAGCATTTTCTCATAATTTGCTAATGTAAAAAATTAGTTAGAAAATATTTTGTTGTGTTAGAAGCACTAGCATCATGTTAGCTACGCTGAGGCTTAATCGTATTCATGGAAAGTCAGCATCCAGAAGATAGAAATAAAGCTGAATGCCAGCTTCCAAAATAAGATGATGTATTGCAGTGGAAACATCTCTACTCTGTGGTATTGGGAGTTTATTTTGAAAGCAGTCTGAGTTGTCAATGCTTGAAAAATTGCCCCTTCAGTGAGGACTGTTTAAGGTTTTGTTGAAGGATGATAGAATTTTCAGGTTGAAGTCCATGTGGATGTTGTTTTTTATTTTTATAATATTTTCCCTCATTTTCTTAAGTTTTTCCTTTTAATTAATTTCTCCAAATATACAGCTATAAATAAAAATAATTAGAATGAATACAAGGGGAGATCATCCAAAAACCTACTGGGGGTGGATTTGGGGGGCTAAACACCTCCTAAAAGATGCCTGAATACATCGCTGCTAGTAGGCTCAAAGAATGAAACACAAGCCACCAATGCTGCTGTGCTAAGGCAGGTGGGGAAAAATTAAATATAAATAACAATAATAAAGATATCCCATTTTTACTTTTACAGCCATTTGGTTTGCTGCAAATGTAACAATAAACTAGTAACACCCTTGTACATAGTACATTCCAACTAGACCCAAACTTCCTCCCCCCCCTAAAAATATGTGATAATCTGTTACATAATGGGCTATATGGACATGCTAGTAACGATTAGTAATATCTATATCATAAAACTTCTTCTAAATAGGCACATTGCTGCTACATATAGTGAAATACTACACAACTCTGAATTATAATTTGTGATTTAGTTGTACTTTTTACCTTCATAAGCTGTGAGATTCGAAAATGCTTCTGAAATTGTTATTTGGCTGGATAGTCTGGGAAAATTATCTGTTTCACTGGTTAATGGAATAGCAGCTACAGACTGACTTCCAGTTTCACTGGTTGAAGGAATGGCAACAGAGTGACTTCCCAAGAAAGTCAACAAAGTCTGTGCATTGCTGCAGGAAGGAAAAACAAAACAATGCTTACTTCACTGTAATCTTTACCAGGAAACAAACAAGGCAGGCAGATACAGCTTATTGGGTTATCAATGTTTCCTTGGGTAGCACATGGTACATCCATACACAAATACACTATAATAACAAAAGTCAGTAAACACCTAGAAGAGAAACACAACATAGCATTTATTGACATACATTAGTATGGTGTCAATCCACCTTTAGTCTTAATGCCTGCACTGACCCTTCGAGAGATTCTTTCGACAAGGTTTTGAAACACAGCGATAGGTATGCGTTTCCATTCAGTACATAATGCTGCCGCTAACTGTTTCTTAGTAGTAGGCCTTAGTTCCAAACTTCTTATGCAGTGCTCTAATTCATCCCATAGGTGCTCTACAGGATTAAGATCAGGGCTCTGTGCTCGCCAGTCCACACACGATACGGAATTATCGTCAAACCACACCGTAACAGTCCTTGCTTTATGGCTCAGTGCATTATCCTGCTGGTACCAACAAGGCTCGGTTTCATAGTATTGCCGCAGAGTTGGTAGGGCATAATTGTCCAGAATATCAAGGTAGACACGCTGGTTAACAGGTTTGTCCACGATAACCAATGGGCTGGGACCATACCACAAAAACACCCCCACACGAGTACACTGCCAGCTCCAAACTTGACCGAGGGAACAGTGCACTGTGGTAAATAGCATCCGCATTCCCCCGGTTGCCACCATACCGACACATGGCCATCAGACTGATGGATGATGTATCTAGATTCATCAGTCCATAGGACCCGCTTCCATTGATCTACGATCCACGATAAATGTTCTTTACACCATGCTAAACGACGAGTAGCATTCCGAGTGGAGATGAAAGGCTTATGAGCAGCCGCATGATCACCGTAATGCATGGAATGAAGTTCTCTGCAAATGGTACATGCACATACTGAAGTTCCAGTGTAAACGCCTCTCAGTTTCTCTCATCGACAACCCACTAATATAACACCAGAGGTGCCAACCTTCTGCAGTGTCTATCAGTAATCAGCATACGAAGCTTCATTGTTTACGCGTGAGAAAGGTATTTCATGAGAAATTAATGTACAAAATGCGTAATAATAACCTTGTAAAAGCAAAAACCTTATAACATGACCCTTCTATTTTAATGGTTAATACTTTTTGATAACCCAAGTGGGAATGAATATCGGCTAGATATTGGTTATGATGGCTGAATGTCAATTAATTTCGCAAGCATGCCTGCCAACCAAAATTTTCCTAAATCATGAAGATTGTTTGCAAAAACCAAGTAGATTTACCATAAAATCAAGAAGATTTTCCCATAAAATCGAGAAGGTTTACCCTAAAATTAAGATTTATCTTAAAATCAAGAAGATTTGAGACAGTACCAGAACTGTTAATTTATGATTATCTATTATTAGGGGAGAGTGGTAATGTATCGGATGTGCTAGCAGCATGTTTGATGATACTTGTTTTCAATTATTTTTCTGTATCAGTCACTTATAGATGGAGTTCAGAAATTGTGATGATTTTCAAGGTTTTGAATTCTTTTTTTGAAACTGAATGATCAATTTTAGAAATAATTTGATTTCATTTAAGCAATGACAAGACGATGACCTTTTTTTTTTTTTTTTTTTTATGCCCTTGGATGACAATTTTATCCATGAATGCATGATAGCATTATTTTAGATAAAGGATGAATAGTGTAACTTTGATTACATGAATACTTCTGAACACCATGCATCAATTCTTACAGCCGCCCTGGTGGCGTAGTGGTCTAAGCGATGGCCTCTGATCATTCGTCCAAAAGGGGTCCGGGTTCCAATCCCGGTGAGGCATGGATGTTGTTTTTGTCTTACGGCACTGGCTCTCCTCCTTCCCTGAAACCAGTTACCCTAAATTAGGGACGGGCGACTGCTTATAGCCCATTGAGTTGCTCATGGTGGTTGTTAAACCTCCAAGCAAGAAAAAAAAATTATTACAAATTTTCAGCTTGATCACTTTCGTTTTCGACCCCCCCTCCTTTATCAAGCTGAAATGCAAACATTTTTGGGAATGGGGGTGGGGGAATATTTAAGAATACAGGTTACATGTTCGAAACATCGTAGGGAAAAAAATACAGTTACTTAGAGAAATCTTTGCTACGTCCGATTTCCGTTTTCGGACATTTCCCTTCCATTTTCAAGTTGAAATACAAATATTTATTAAATAAAATTATATTTAACGACAATACTAGGCAGAAGAAAAATCGCGTGAAAAATAAAATTACGGTTACAGGAGAAATCTTCACTGCATCTAACTTCCGTTTTCGAAAGTTTTGAAAGACGAAACTTCCGTTTTCGAAAGTTTCAATCGAAAACCATTCTCTCCCACTATCAATTGCCCAGAAATTTCTGTTCAGTTATGCATCGATCTCGAGGAAAACTCAAATGATGACGGAAAAGGAGAAATTCCTGGAAGAATTTGCGTGCTCATACCTGAAGGTTACAGGGAAATTTTTGCGCCGTCGAATTTCAGTTTTCGGAATTTTTTCCCCATTTTCAAACTGAAATACAAATACTTTTGGAATAAAGTGTTGTATAACAACAATACCGGACGTAGGCAACATCGCAGGAAAACATCTTTATTTCGTCTACTTCCATTTTTGAAAGATAAAATAAATTCTGATGCGTATTTTTACGCATTTCCTGATGCATATTTTTATGCGTTGGTAAAATTTCGATGCGTAAACACACTTTTTGGTGCGTACTAGACGCGTAATTACGCATTTTGGCGAACTCTGCGACGGCGCAGAATTTAAAAAAATTCGCACTTCGGCGCTACTAGCGCAGCTATTGCAACACTGAGGGAGAGGGAGTTTGTAAGGATTGGCGAGGGGAGTATGTGCGATTTACAAATAAATATCGCTTACTGCTAGAAACACGAGAAAACATAAGGTTCGCCGCTCCGATGGCGCAGTGGTCTAAGCGATGGCCTCTGATCATTCGTCCGAAAGGGGTCCGGGTTCGAATCCCGGTGAGGCATGGATGTTGTGTTTGTCTTACGGCACTGGCTCTCATTTCCTGGAACCAGTGACCCTAAATTAGGGACGGGTAACTGCTTATAGCCCATTGAGTTGCTCACGGTGGTCGTTAAACCTCCAATAAAACAAAAAAAACATAAGGTTCAATCGCTATCAGATCATAATAAAACAAAAGCAGGAGTTTACACTAAGCAACAATATCAATTTCCATCAATAAAAAAATTCACGAGCCATTTTGGCGAAAATCCGGAAGAAACTATTTTCCGACCGTAAAAACTACCCCCAAATCTGTAAACTTCCGGAATACTTGGCAGGTTATTGCGCCGATATCGTCTTTTCCGACACGTTATGCAATATCGCCTTGTCGTTCTTCACCCGATATCGGCTTTGCCAATGCATCCAACATCCTCTTGCCGTTCTTCTTCCAGCCTGTTCGCAATTCCGTAATCAGGCAGCCGAAACTATAGTAATTACGGAAAATCCGTAATAGTTGGCATCTCTGTAACACCCAACAATCTTTCCTTTCTCAAAGTCAGTTATTCTCTCCCGCTGCGACATTTTCACTCAACCTCACAGTGCGATAGATCGCGGTCAGGCAGGCTTGTTTTTATACCGTTTGCAGCTGTACCGCACATCTTAACAACGCAGCGGATCCGTTCATTTGCTTTTGAAGGGGTGTCCGGTGACTTTTATCAGTGTATTTTTGAACTGCAATTTTTTGAATATGGAAACAGGATACATAAGCTTATACATATTTTAAACCAATGAAGGGAGGTGCAATAACAATTTCAGTATACCTTGAAGGCCCTCCAACAGCAGGGTCATCAGGGACGGCCCGGTCCCGATTTTCATTAAATCTATGATGCCGGAGGAGATGCGTTTTTAAGTTAGTTGTGTTTCCACTTGATTTCCCGATCCGTGAACATAAACTGCATTTGGCAGTATTCTTATCAATTATTACAAAATATTTATATACCTGACTTCTAGGAGGCATTTTTAAACTTTCAAGTAACTTTTACTCGATGATCGAAAATATCACTGTATCCCGTTGGTTTCATCAGTAGGTTGGGCTCACTCCCGCTATCTAAGTTCAATATCAAGTATTCACTCTGAAATCTGACTCTGAAATTGACAGCAGCAGAAGCGCAGAAGCAGATACGAGTACTCATAATGGACCAATCGTCTGTGCTGCAAATGACGTCTTGAGCAGGCACGATGCAGCCACAGAAGAGAAGCTGCTTGGAAACCAATGGAACAAAAGCTTCTAAGCGTATAAACAGATAAAATTAGTAATTCAATAATATTTATCAATGATACACAAGCTTATATATAATTTATGACTACAAACTTGTAGTGTTGCATAAAGTAAAAATATCAACGTTTACCACAATCAATGATTTATTATATATCGACTATAGTTTCGCAGAGCTTCTGGCTCGGCTTCATCAGGACGAATGGAGCGTAAACATTCAAATCATTGTAATTAATGACGTCATGGCTTCCTCTTATTACTTTCAGTATTATAAATATTTAACGGGAATTATCGAGGATAAATTTATTAGGTACATTACCTCTCAAATTTTCGATCTAAACACAAGATCTTCGTCAGGAGTTCTTGCTTCCTTCTACTTCCACAGACCTGTGTAAATAGAAGGAAGCTAGAACTCCTGACGAAGATCTAGTGTTTAGATCGAAAATTTGAGAGGTAATGTACCTAATAAATTTATCCTCGATAATTCCCGTTAAATATTTATAATACTGAAATTCAAATCATTGTGACATCATCAGAATTCTGACGGTCACGGTTTTTGGTAAGTTGTTTCCACGCGCTTGAAAGAAATGGAGTCGACGTCATGTCGTTGACAAGCAGTGAAGAGCTCCGGTATATGTGAAAAGCTTCTAATACATTAAGCTTCATCGTTGAATCATGTTTATCAATGAGCATAGCGTTTCCGAACAGAAATTTATGGTTGTTTTCGTGACAATGCTGGGCTATAGACGACTTCTTCAGTTCACAATTCCGTACGTAGGTCTGGTGTTCCTTCACACGGAAAGTTAAAGCCCTGCGGGTTTGTCCTATATTCGAAAGTCCTCATTCACAAGGTATCTTATAAATTCCCCAGGAATTTATGTCTTCGACGTAATCTTTGGATCCGAAAAAATTTATCTTGTTTATGGGTTTGAAAATAACTTCAAAATTAAAACTCTTGAGAATTTTGGAAATTCCGAAGCAAATCTGTGGAGCAAATGGGATAACCGCCCAATTCTGTCGTATTGGGTGGTCTACCGGCGTGAGTGTGCAGACAGGCTTTGGTTTCCTAAATTTGTGGACAGCTTTATCTACGACGGAACGTGTATATCCTCTGTGTACTGCAATTCGTTTAGGAAAATCTAGCTCTTTCTGCAAGGAATCCTCAGCTGAGCATATATGTATTGCACGATATACGTATGTGTAGAAGGCAGAGATTTTTTGTTTCCATGGGTGATTTAATTTTGCATGTGGGGGTAAGGAAACAGCGAATGGTTTCGATAAACTGTTGTACTAAAGGATCCTTCAGAGCGTGACACAAGGACGTCAAGAAATGATAAGCAGCCATTATTTTCAGTCTCACATGTGAACTGTATATGAGGATCAAATGAATTGATGAGTTCCACTAATTTAGGTATTTCCGAATTCATGCCTTTCCAGAGAACAAAAGTATCATCAACATAGCCTATCGAATCCAAAGGTCAAACGTAAAGAGCTGAAAGAGTTTGTCCTCAAAATGACGCATATAAACTTCGCATAAAATAGGCGACAATGGGCTACCCATTGCAAGGCCTTCCGTCTGTTGGAAAAATCTTCCACGAAAAAGGAAACTGTTTTGTCTGGTACAAATGTCCACTAGTCTCAAAATTTCTTCTAATTCCGGTTGACTGAAATGATGTTCAGTGAGACTCACTTTCAATGATTCGAGGGCTCCATTCAGTGGGATGCTTGTGAACATGGATTTCACATCAAAGGATAACATGAATTGATCTCTGTACGGATGTCGTTTTAGTCGATTGGCAAACTCTATGGAATTTTTTACAGTTGTTTTGTTCGAAGAAGTCGTTAAGGCGGATAATTTTGAAGATAGAAACTAGGCCAACTTATGTGTAGCTGAGCCAATGTTGCTGACTATGGGACGGAAAAGGGATACCAATCTTATGTATCTTCGTAAGTGCATAGAAGCGCGGACAACGGGCTTATGAGGTCTTTAGACGACTTTTTGAACTTTGGTCAAGAGTTACACAACTTGATATCACTTTTCGAACTTTCTTTAATTGTTTCTCCGATGGATCCTCTTTTATTTCTTTATAGGGTCCTTCGGAAATAAGTTTTTCAACTTCTGTCTCATAACGTTTTTTGTCGAGAATAATAACATGTCCTCCTTTATCTGCTTTATCTGCTTAAGTTGTTATTCTCGACAAAAAACGTTATGAGACAGAAGTTGAAAAACTCATTTCCGAAGGACCCTCTAAAGAAATAAAAAAGGATCCATCGGAGAAACAATTAAAAGAAGTTCGAAAAGTGATATCAAGTTGTGTAACTCTTGACCAAAGTTCAAACAGTCGTCTAAAGACCTCATATGCCCGTTGTCCGCGCTTTTTCATACAAAACATTAAACCACTTATTTTAAATGTAACTCTTTAAACGTTTATAATTACTACTCTCAGTTCTCACACACCCTTAATCACACTAATAATCCTCACTCTTATGATCTTGTAACTTAAGAGTATAATACACTATCTACCAACAAGTAATTGGACACCCCTGCAATCGACGATATCTACGGCCCTGATACACGTCACGGCCGCCGCCGTTAAATATCGTGTGGGAAACAACAACGCAACCAGTCGCATGCAAGATGCCACGCAGTTCGGAGCTCTCTGATTTCGATAAAGGTGTAATCGTCGGGTATCACAGAAATGGCCGATCCATACGTGAAATATCCAGCGAGTTGAAGTACCCAACATCGAGAGTAGCCTAAGTGATTGGCAAGTGAAAGATGAGAGGTGACTGTAGGAATGTGCCCCGACACGGCAGACCCACAAACTGGGAGTTAGAGACGGACGGGTGCTAGCCAGAGAAATTCGGAAGAACCGCACCAAATCGATGGGCCACATCCGCGAGGAGTTTCAACAGGCATCCGGAAGTGTTATTTCGATGAATACCATCCGTGAGGAAGCCCATCTGCTCGGTTATCATGGACGTGCTGCTGCCCACAAGCCTTTGATCACCAAGTCCAATAGCGCTGCTCGGTTAACGTGGTGTAAGGAACGTCGACAGTGGACCGTTGAACAGTGGAAACAGGTTCTCTGGAGCGACGAATCAAGGCTCACCCTCTACCATTCGGGTGGCAGGGTCTGGGTTTGGCGTCTGCCTAGAGAACGCCTCCTGCCGGAATGTTTTGTGCCAACTGTGAAGTTCGGCGGCGGTGGAATTATGCTATGGGGGTGTTTCTCCTGATATGGCATGGGACCCTTGGTCGCAATTCCTGGTAGACTCAACGCCGAGAACTACTGCACCATTTTGGATGACCATGCACTTCCTATGTTGTGGCAGTTTTACTGGGTGGACCCATGTTACTTTCCGGATGACAATGCCACCTGTCATGTTGCGAGGTCCACCATGGCTTGGTATGGTGACAATGAGGTTAATCGAATGGACTGGCCTGCGCAGAGCCCGGATCTTAACCATATCGAGCACCTCTGGGACGAGTTGGAGCGTCGACTTAAGGGGTGCCCCCACCGTCCGAAATCGGTGAAGGGACTGACCTGTCTTCTCCAAGCCGAGTGGAAGAAAATACCGCTAGCAGTCGTACAACACCTGGTTGAAAGTATGCCCCGGAGGGTCGCAGCTGTAATCACCGCTCGTGGAGGCTCCAACAACTATTGAAAGTTAATAAACTTCGTTTTCCTTTGCTATCACATGTGTCCAATTGCTTGTTGGTAGATAGTGTATATATGTATGGAAAGTATTTGAATTTAAAATTTTGTTACCCAGTGTGAATATTTTTACGGCTGTAGACTGTCAGAAAAGGTATAAAACTAAACACAACCCATTGACGAGTACCCTTAGTTCTTTATGTGAATGCTTTTCGAGCAGCCAATAATAATTCTCTTAATAATTTTTGTTATAGCCGTCAAATAATTGTTTGTGCTACGCTAATCTATACATAAAACAAAATTTCGGTGAAAATTTTCACTGTGTGGGGGAAAGTACGACGAAAAATTTTTTAAGCATGCAAAATAATGGCGAAAGGTGCAAAAATATAGTAGTTTTAAATAAAAGGAGAGAAATTTTCCGAAGTATTTACCTGGAAGTACAATGGTTTGGAAGAGTACGTACGGTAGGCCTAGGACGTCGGAGCGGCGACGGGGTGAAGGTGGAGTCCGGTGAATGGAAGCTTCGTTCAGAGGGGCAAGTAACGGGCGGAAGAATACAGAAGAAAGTGCGCAGTCATGAAGCGTCTTGTAGGAATACGCTGAAGGAAAGAGGTCGGCTCTACGCAGCATTGTAAGTGGTATTAGTAGCTTTTTCGACAGTGTTAGTGTCTCTTTCCAAAGTCGTGAGTCTCCAAATTTCATTTCGTATTTCGTCAGGGCTTAAAATGTCATTATCCGGCACAATACAAGAAGCTATTGGCCTGCCAAACTACGACTTCTGAATTGAAGAAACTCCTTCATTTAAAAAAATATTCGTTTCAGGACGAAAAACTGAGAGCTACGATGTACGGAATAACAGCACAACTACAAATGAAGTGCTTGAAGAAATCAACTACCCCTGTACATCTTTGGAACCATAACCAAAACTTCGGGTTCAACCGGAACTAAAACTTCTTACTCAACACTTCTGTCGTACATGAAAACATTCACATTCCTTCATTTGTTTCGATTCGGAGACATTGTGAAACTAATAATAACGACATTCCGCACATTTCTTTCTTAAAAATAAAAAATATAGTTTGGAACTCTTCCACTTGCGCAGGATTACATCACGCATCACACTCTTCCAAAGAATACACCCCACTCTTATTGTACTCTTCCGCGCATTCACTACGAACTCATGGTCCCTTTCGAAGCACGGAAGCTTCACGTCGTCGCCGTTAGCATCGCTCAAACCTTCCGCACCAACTGCTGCACGCCATCCTACTCGTAAGTAAATACTTCGGTAAAATTCTTTCACTTTATCTTAAATTACTGTATTTCTGCACCTTTCCCAATTATTTTGCATGCTGAAAAAATTGCATGTCGCACTTTCACCACACAGTGAAATTTTTCCGACTAAATAATTTAGGACGCTTAAGTACACATTTGCCGACAAATTTGTGCTCAAAGTTACGTAAAAGATGTTCATAGACTGTGAAAAAAATGCATTCGGGCACACAGCAACATCCATTGGAATTAAAGTGAACTTATAGTAAAATGTGTCACCGGTAAACTGTTCATTCACCTACTACACTGCTGGCCACCCAAAATGCAACACCAAGAAGGAAGCATCCGATTGGCCTGAAATTCGCAGAATGCGTCGCCCGCGAGAGGACATGCAAACGATTAGCATTGCAGGGCTTATGAAAATCATGTGCGCCCAGCACGCCACCGAGAAACACTATAAGGGTGCACAGAAGGCGGGGTGTAAGTAGTGGAAGTGTGTTGTGCTGCCGGACCTGTGCGTGGGAAGCTTCCTGATGCTTCGTCGCAGAATACGGCAGTCATTCCAGCACGTTTCGGAGTTCGACAGAGGACGAACAGTGGCTTATCGCGACAGCGGTTTATCGTACCGAGACATCGGCGCCCGTGTGGAACGACATCCAACCACAGTAAGGCGAGTATGGATTCGGTGGGTGCAGGAGGGACGGACGGACCGAAGTGAGCGATTGCCGCAGCCGCGGCACACCACCGAACGAGAAGACCGGCATGTTGTGCAGCGGGCATTGACGGCTCGCACCGCCACATCACGAACGTTAGCGCAGGAATTAGGGTGCTTTGCGCAACAACCTGTGTCAGCACGTACCGTTCGACGTCGTCTGCAGGAGCGAGGACTTATTGCACGGCGCCCATTGCTCCGATTACCATCGACGTTACACTACCGGCGAGTGCGGTGGCAGTGGGCCGTTGAACGCCGCACCTTGACTACGGAATGGCACGACATTGTCTTTTCCGACGAATCCCGCTTTTGCCTGCAACACCACGATGGTCGGATCCGCGTGTGGCGGCACCACGGCGAGAGACTGTATGACGCCTGCATTATGCATCGCCATTCCGGTCCGTTGCCTGGCATTATGGTTTGGGGCGCAATTGGATATGACACCCGCACCCCTCTGGTACGCATCGCCGGTACACTCAACAGCCACCGCTACATCTCCGACGTTTTGGAGCCTGGTTGGTTGGTTGGTCGGTTGGTTGGTTGATTGAGTTTAATGGCGCAAGAGCCATGGTTGGCCAAAGAGCGCCAAACGAAGACATCAAAACGAAACAAAATTAATAAAAAACGTACACAAGGCTAAAAACAGGCTGATGCGGTAAAAATGAAATATGACAGTGAACAAGGTAAAATCTAGACGAGTTTAAAAAAGGCAATTTCCTGTAAAAATGAAAACACTGCTCTCGTGTCGCAGGCTTCACCGATAATAGTTTGCAGCGTAGCTGCTATTTCGTCCAACAAATGAGAATGAAAATAACGAAAACGATGATCACAAAAACGAACACAAGTACACAAAACATGAAGGACGGTGAGACGACATTGGCACGCCTCACACATCGGGGCACTGTCGCCACACAGCAAAAAGTGGTGAGTAAAACGACAGTGCCCAATGCGGAGACGTGCAAGAACAACTTCCTCACGACGGTTCCTCCGCAAACTAGACTTCCATAGTCCGATCTGTGGTTTGATGGCATAAAGTTTATTGCTGCCCTGCTGAGACCACAGGGACTGCCACTCGTCCAGGAGAAATGTCCGGATCAAAGGTCGAAAATCGCGGAAAGACAGTGGCAGCCGAGCTGGCGACATGGAGGAAACAGACCTGGCAGAGAGATCTGCCAGCTCGTTACCCCGGATCCCAACATGGCTAGGAACCCAACAGAAACGGACCAGGAAGCCATCACCGCCGCCCCGGTGGCGCAGTGGTCTAAGCGATGGCCTCTGATCATTCGTCCGAACGGGGTCCGGGTTCGAATCCCGGTGATTCATGGATGTTGTGTTTGTCTTACGGTACTGGCTCTCTCCTTCCCTGGAACCAGTGACCCTAAATTAGGGACGGGCGACTGCTTATAGCCCATTGAGTTGCTCACGGTGGTCGTTAAACCTCCAACCCCCCCCAAAAAACCAAGAAGCTATCATCCTCCAAAGTTCCAAGAAGACGACGGACATCACGGATGACAGGTGAGTCCGCGTCCTCCGGAGAAGATAAAACCTGGATGACGGACTGGGAATCGGAGCAAATCAGAGCGCGACGATGAGGTCTAGACTGTATGTGACACAAAGCGAGGTGTACCGCACGCATCTCTGCCGAAAAGACGGTGGATTCAGGCGGAAGCCTCTCAGCATGGGAGGCTTCGCCACACACAAAAGCGGATCCAACGACATCCCCGGACCTCGAGCCATCGGTGAACACAGGCACGAAATCCGGGTAGACAGACAGTTTTTCAGCAAAGAGCTGCTGGTACACCAGAGCAGGAGTGGAAGACTTTGGCCACACACAAAGGGAGAGGTCAGCCGTTGCTTGAACCGGCTGCCAAGGCAGTTCATTGTAGAACCGGGTCAAACCAATCCTTGACAAGTCTAGACCAGCATCGCGCACTATGGCAGACATCCGAATCCCGAACGTCGGAACACAGGAGGGGTGGTTGGAAAACAAGCGGACACAGTCCGATTGGAAGATGGAACCATACAGTGGATGATCAGGAAAAGATTTCAGTTTTGTATAAAACTGAAGAGACAGCTGCTTACGACGGATGCATAACGGCGGCTCATGAGCCTCCGCATACAGGCTATGCACGGGAGAGGTGCGGAAAGCACCAGTACATAGCCGCAATGCCTGGTGATGGACGGGGTCCAAAGGTTTTAAAATCGATGGACGCGCCGAGCCGTACGTAATGCATCCGAAGTCCAACTTTGATCGAATGAGAGAGTGGTAAATGCGAAGCATTGAGCACCTGTCAGCCCCCAAGATGTTCGGGAGAGGACCTTCAGGATACTCAATGACCTCGTGCACTTCACCTTCAAAGACTGAATGTGAGGTCGGAAGGTGAGCGCTCGGTCAAAAGTTAGCCCAAGGAACTTGGCTTCTGACACCACGGGGATGGTAGAACACCCCAGACGGAGGCTGGGGTCTGGGTGAAGACCCCGTTTGCGGCAGAAATGCACGCAAAAGGTCTTCTGCGTCGAAAAGCCAAATCCATTTTGGGAAGCCCAGTGAGAGATCTTGGTAATGGCAGACTGGAGCTGTCTCTCGATGGTGCGCATGTTAACGGAGGCGCAAGAGATCTGTAGATCATCCACGTACATGGTTCCACGAACCGTCGGAGGAAGCAGTTTGAAAATGTGATTCACACGAAGGATGAACAGAGTGACTGATAAAATGGAGCCTTGAGGTACACCCTGTTCTTGCGGGTACATCGCAGAGAGGGTCGACCCGACGCGCACACGGAAACTCCGGTCCTGGAGAAATCCAGCGATGAAAGATGGTAAGTTTCCCCACAATCCGCACTCGTGCAGATCACGGAGAATGCCGTATCTCCAGGTACGGTCATAGGCTTTCTCCATGTCGAAGAATACGGAGACCATGTGCTGACGCCAGACAAACGCCTCCCTGACAGATGTCTCAAGGCGAAGATGATGATCGGTGGTGGATCGAGATTTGCGAAATCCACTCTGATGAGGTGAAAAAATGTGATGAATTTCCAAATAAAAAATGAGACGAAAATCAATGATACGCTCGAGTACTTTGCAAAGGCAGCTCGTCATAGCAATTGGCCGGTAGTTCAACGGGTTTGTGGGATCTTTACTAGGTTTGGGATCAGGAACGACAATGGCAGTGTGCCAAGATTCGGGAAAGACATGCTCCTGCCAAATCCTGTTAAACAGGATTAGCAGACATTCGAGAGAGGACGGAGAAAGGTGCTTCAGCATCTCGTAATGAATGCTATCTGGTCCGACAGATGTCCGGCCGGACCCATTCAGAGCGGTCTTCAGCTCCACGGCAGTCTGCGGGCTGTTATACGCTTCGGAAGAAAACGGTCCAAAAGAAATCTTGGACCGTTCAAGCCGCGGCTGTAACTGCCGGAACGAAGCAGGGTAATTGCTGCTGCTGGACACCGAAGAAAAAGTGGCGCCCAGACAGTCAGCAATACCCTGAGCGTCAGCAACCGTTCCTCCATCACTCTCAAGAATGGAGATTTCCCCAGATGGGTACTGTCCCCGAATCTTACGGATCCTGTCCCAAACGATCTTAGGGCTGGTAGTGGTGTTAATCCCAGATACATATTGTATCCATGACTCCCGTTGACTACGCCGACGAACCAATCGCGAGTAGGACTTGGCCTTCTTGAAAGCAAGTAGGTTCGCGTCGGTGGGGTACCGACGAAACCTACCCCAAGCCTGATGTTGAGCCTGACGAGCTGCCATGCAAGTGGAATTCCACCAAGGTCTCGGGCAACGTGGAAGTTTAGTCGACGTCCTGGGGATGGTAAGTTCTGCCGCGTGCACAATACAATCCGTCACCGCTGCAACAGCGTCATTGACCGTTCCTGAGGTCACCATAGCGTGAGTAATACTCGCCGAAGCCGTGAATGTGTTCCACCTGGCACGATCAATATTCCATCTAGCAGGGCGAGTAGGGTAACGGTACCAGCCACTCGCTAGACGGAGAAAGATGGGAAAGTGATCGCTGCCAAGGGGGACACCAGACACGCTCCAGGACCAGGCAGGATATAATGATGGTGAACTCAGAGACAAATCAATGGCTGAGTACGAGCGGGTGGGTTCATGAAAATAAGTGACTGCCCCGGTGTTGTGGAGACAGAGGGACGTGTTGGAGAAAAGGGACTCAACAACACGGCCCCTGGAGTCACGAGTGGGAGAACCCCACAACGGATTGTGTGCATTGAAATCTCCTAAGATGAAGAAAGGAAGCGGCAGCTGGTCAACTAAATCTTCCAGATCCGAAAGGCTTACAGCTTCATTTGGTGGTATGTACATGGAACACACCGTGAACAGTGTGTGCACAGATAGTCTCACTGCCATTGCCTGCAAAGTCGTCCGAAGGGCAACTGCAGTGACAGCAACACCATAAGGAACAACGACGGCCACTCCTCCGCAGGCGATAACGCCGTCCTGGTGATCATTGCGGAAAATTGAATGTCTCCGCAGCGAAGGAGTGTCCGTCGTGCGAAGCTTTGTCTCCTGGAGACAAACGCACACAGGTGTGTGCGAAGACAGTAAGAATTTCAAATCATCAATGAGTGATCGCAGACCTCGGCAATTCCACTGAATGAGCGTGGCCATAATGAAAAATGAAATGAAACAATGAAAAAGACAGACGACTAGAACGTCTCAATGTCGTCCATCACCTCCAATCCATCCGCAGTGTCTGGAGGTAACACAGGGCTGTGTTTATCCCCTGTGTTAAGAGGTGGTTTTTGCCTGCTCTGTTTCGGGGAGGATAAACCTGGTTTCGACTTCTTCTTTGCAGTGCCCTGGGTCCCTGTGCTGGCAGATGTTTTCGGCAAAGAGGAAGGTTTAGGCGACAATGTTGATGTCGCCTTGGATGCAATGCGGCGAGACTTCAGTGCCTCCAATCCAGCAGCAACGATGTCTTCAAAATCATAAGGACAGCGCGCTGGGATGGTCACCTCAGTCTGGACCGCCACTGAAGCCTTCTGCACCACAACTGAAGCATAGGACCGCCGGCCTGGTTGTAAAGGGGCGATCCGCCGTCTAGCCTCGGGATAGGAGAGATGCTCAGTTGTCTTCAGGCGTTGGATTGCCTGTTCCTCTATCCACTTTGGACACTGCTTAGAAGATGCAGGATGAGTCCCTTCGCAGTTGACACAATGATCAGACTCTGCAGAGCATTCCGCCAAAGAGTGTTCTGTGGAACCACAGCGACCACACTTTGCAACATTACGGCAAGACTGCTGGGAGTGACCGTAATGCTGGCACCGGAAACATCGCAAGGGGTTCGGGATATACGGCCGAACATCAAGCCGTAAATAACCTGCCTTGATGGAAGTAGGCAGGGTTGGGGAGTCAAAGGTGAGAATGAAGTTACGGGAGGGAATAGATTTCCCATCCCGCCTAAAAAGAATTCGTCGAACCCCAATGACATGCTGTTCGCCAAGTTCCTCCAGCAATTCCTCATCGCTGCATTCAAGCAGGTCGCGGGAGTTGACGACACCGCGAGAGGAATTGAGGTAACCATGGGGAAAAACCTGAACGGGAATACCAAGCAAAACGGTCGTGGCCAGCAAGGTGGCACTGTGGCGTGGATCAGAGGTTTCCACGAGAAGATCCCCTGAAGGGAGCTTCTTCACACTCTTAGGAGAGCCAGCAACGGCCTGCAGAGCCTTGTTGATCCAGAAGGGACTCTTCGAACTGAGTGACTGTGAAGAGTCACCAGATTTGATCAAAAGAAACAGAGCATTGCAATTTGATGTGACAAGTTTCTTAGTGGAGGAAGGTGTACTTTCCTCCACAGGGCGCTTTAAATTGTGAGCATGGGAAACACTTTGGGTTTCCATGAAGAAGGGAAAAGATTCGTCCGCCGACCTCCCCACCCACTACCGAGCCCAACGAGGGAGAGCCGGAGGTCCGCAAGCCCAAGAGGACGCAGGACACGGCTCTAGGGATAGTCAGCGGATATAGCAAGTTGGTAGGGCAGACACACGCTCGGCGTGCACCCAGACTTTCCCGTACCCGGAGAACACCCCTTTGGCATGCCCACCCTACCCCCAAACTCACCCAGCCGAACAGAACGACAAGCCGCTAGAAGTCTGGACGCAACTCGGCCACAGACTTCCTGACCAGGAATGGGTTAGCTCCCAGCCTCTCGTTTAGAGTGAAGCAGAGGGCAAAGAGGAGTGTTGGCATCTGGAGACACTACAACCTGGCCCCCAAATACCTCAGCCTCCAGCATCCTCATTTCCACCTGTACAGGTCACCGCACACGGCAAACATGCAGGTAGGTCTAAGCTAACCAGCTCTGGAAAAACAGAAAATGTAACACAAAAGAGAAAAGACAGGGAAGGGAACGAGGAACAAAACCCGGAGCTAGCGCCTCATCACAACCTCAGCAGCCTACAACTGAGGCGGGTACATGTCAAGAAATAAACTAAAGACGAAAAAGCAAAATGAGAAGAGAAAATCGGCTCGGGCCGTGGGGACGCCATCCCCCATCAGCTGGATGAACAGCTGTCCCTTCGGTTATGTAATCGTTAAAGCCGCAGAGGCAAGAGAAACCGTCACAAGGTTAGCTCGGGCCGTGGGGGCGCCGCTTCCCAAATAACTGGAAAACCAGTTATCCCCGTGCGGGGGTTTTGGAGCCTGTAGTTCTCCCTTATTTGCCTTACCTGCCAGCGGCCACGTTTCAACAGGCCAATGCGCGCCCGCACGTGGCACGCATCATGCAACAATTCTTCACTGCTGCCGTGGCCCGCCTGTTCTCCCGATATGTCGCGCATCGAAAACGTCTGGTCGCTGATCGGCAACCGAGTGGCCCGGCAAGCACCACCCGCGGCTACGCCTGATGAACTGTGGCAACGTGTGGAAGCAGCCTGGACCGACATACCCCAAGCCCACATCCTAAGCCTTTTTCGTTCGATGCCGCGGCGTGTAGCGGCCGTTATTGCCAGTCATGGGGGCCACACGAACTATTGATGTCTGCGTGTTCCGCAAGTCGCACGGGACTGTAAGCTCAATCGTTTCATCTTTGTATCTGTTGTTACGTGTCCAGTAAATCTGGCTTTGCTATCTCGGGTCCTTCTTGGTGTTGCATTTTGGGTGGCCAAAAGTGTATATGGCGCTACATTCGCGGGATCGAGAGATCCTTAATAGCGAGTACCGCCTTTGAATGGCTATATGGTTAATGCAGCCCAAGGTTAGTTAACCTTGAATACAGCTGACATCCTACCGTAAGGTTGGCGTTCGTTTGCAGCCTACTTCCTAACCACTAAATATTCGACGTACCTCGGAAATGGCGATCCCGTGGAATTGGATCCCCAGTTATAAATAAGGTCATCTATTCTACAGACTTTGTTGCCCGAATCTCATAGTTTCTAACTTCTAAAGGTTGTTTACAATCCTCTACAAAAACTCTCTGAACACATAAGTAACAATTTTCAGTTTAATGCTGACGTGCCTTCGCACACATCCACAAATCACCAAATCATGGCTAGAGAAATATTTCACGGATTATTGGAATACATTCACTGTATTTCATGTATTCAAATACATAGAATACAGTAAAAATATGGCAATAATCCGTTAAATATTTCTCTAGCCATGATTTGGTGATTGCGGAGTCACTTCAGCATTAAAGCATACCATGTATAAGTGAAGAATTATTTTTTAGAAGAATTCGTTTCTCAAATATATGAAATTTACAGTTTATTATTTCAAAAATGTATGTATTTTTAATTTTCAGGTATTCATCATATTTCCTGTTTACACATTTCTTTTGTTTTTTGGCGATAACACAGCAACTGGTTTGAAAACGATCGTCAATGATTTTAGTACGCCCACGTGGAGTCGTATCGATTTCATTTATATTCCATTTCGATGAACCAATGTTATTTCATTTATCCATTCTGAATATAAATTACAAATAACACAATAATAATGTCAATGGTATACAATATTTAGGTAAACCCCTCACACACAAAACGCATAAAAAAAACTAACATCATAACTAACTCCCAAACGCAAAGGGCTACTCAGTACTACAGATGGGTCGGAAATCCCGTCACTGATGTTTTGTCACTGATACGAGTATATCACCCTCACTGAATCTGACTTGTTTGCTGAAATATCAGTGACACAATCACTGTTGCCATCACCGGCCAAAACCTCCAGCTCCGCAGTTCCTGCTCTTTGGAGATGGGTTTGGCGCCACTGAGCTGTGATAGCGATTTCCGCGGAGGATCCTTGTTTGCGTCACCGTAACTTTGTTCTGCAGCTACTGAAATTACAGCATTATGGTAAAACAGCGACATTGACAGCATATTTGACCTTGATGGCCTGAGTTGCATGATGGTGGAGTGGGTACACTCTCATCTTAGTGTGATAGACCACTGCACATGCTGCTTATCTTAAAGTTGCATTATTTGTGTTACAAATAAAGATTTTCCATAGGAAATTTAGCGGACCACAGTTTGAGAACCACTACCCTATGTCTTCTACCATGTTTTATATGGCATTGTGACCACAGTCCAGTTGTGCAACAAGCTCATTGATTGTGATTTGTCTCTCCGCACGAATCAATTCATCCACTCACTGACAATTCGTGTCTGGTTGCAGACGATGGCCTCCCATTGAGAGGTTTTTCTTGTGCTGGTTTCCCCATCTTCAAACTTCTTCATCCATCTGTGCACATTGCTCTTGTCAATGGTGTTATCTCCATAAATATTCTGCAGCCTTCTGTGGATGTCGGACAACCTGCACGCTTCCTTCGTCAAGAACTCAATGGTAGCACATTGCTTCTACTTGGAATCCATTATTCACCTGCAATGAAGAAGGATTACTATAGAGGAAGAGCTGATCTACCAACATGTGCAATTTTTTTTTTTTTTGATTGTAGGTTTAACGACCACCGTGAGCAACTCAATGGGCTATAAGCAGTCGCCCGTCCCTAATTTAGGGTCACTGGTTCCAGGGAAGGGAGAGAGCCAGTGCCGTAAGACAAACACAACATCCATGCCTCACCGGGATTCGAACCCGGACCCCTTCCGGACGAATGATCAGAAGCCATCGCTTAGACCACTGCGCCACCGGGCGGCCATGTGCAATTTGAACGACCTCTGTCAGTTAATAAAAAGTAATGCCCACTTTTGCATTACTTTCAGTACAACCGTCGTATTTACCTGCAATGAAGAAGAAGGGTTACTATAGAGGAAGAGTTACTCTGCCAACATGTACAATTTGAACGACCTCTGTCAGTTACTAAAAAAGTTATGCCCACTTTTGCATTACTTTCAGTACAACCCTCGTATTTACCTGCAATGAAGAAGTAGGGTCACTATAGAGGAAGAGTTACTCTACCAACATGTACAATTTGAACGACCTCTGTCAGTTACTAAAAAAAGTTATGCCCACTTTTGCATTACTTTCAGTACAACCCTCGTATTTACCTGCAATGAAGAAGAAGGGTAACTATTTTTTTTATTGGAGGTTTAACGACCACCGTGAGCAACTCAATGGGCTATAAGCAGTCGCCCATCCCTAATTTAGGGTCACTGGTTCCAGGGAAGGGAGAGAGCCAGTGCCGTAAGACAAATACAACATCCATGCCTCACCGGGATTCGAACCCGGACCCCTTTTGGACGAGTGATCAGAGGCCCTCGCCTTAGATTACTGCGCCACCGGGGCGGCAAGGGTAACTATAGAGGAAGAGTTACTCTACCAACATGTACAATTTGAACGACCTCTGTCAGTTACTAAAAAAGTTATGCCCACCTTTGCATTACTTTCAGTACAACCCTCGTATTTACCTGCAATGAAGAAGGGTTACTATAGAGGAAGAGTTACTCTACCAACATGTACAATTTGAATGACCTCTGCCAGTTACTAAAAAAGTTATGCCCACCTTTGCATTACTTTCAGTACAACCCTCGTATTTACCTGCAATGAAGAAGTAGGGTCACTATAGAGGAAGAGTTACTCTACCAACATGTACAATTTGAACGACCTCTGTCAGTTACTAAAAAAGTTATGCCCACTTTTGCATTACTTTCAGTACAACCCTTGTATTTACCTGCAATGAAGAAGAGCCGCCCCGGTGGCGCAGTGGTCTAAGCGATGGCCTCTGATCATTCGTCCGAAAGGGGTCTGGGTTCGAATCCCAGTGAGGCATGGATGTCGTGTTTGTCTTACAGCACTGGCTCTCTCCCTTCCCTGGAACCAGTGACCCTAAATTAGGGACGGGAGACTGCTTATAGCCCATTGAGTTGCTCACGGTGATCGTTAAACCTCCAAGAAAAAAAAAAAATGAAGGGTTACTATAGAGGAAGAGTTACTATACCAACATGTACAATTTGAACAACCTCCGTCAGTTACTAAAAGTTATACCCACTTTTGCATTACTTTCAGTACAACCCTAGTATTTACCTGCAATGAAGAAGAAGGGTTACTATAGAGGAAGAGTTACTCTACCAACATGTACAATTTGAACGACCTCTGTCAGTTACTAAAAAAGTTATGCCCACTTTTGCATTACTTTCAGTACAACCCTCATATTTACCTGCAATGAAGAAGTAGGGTCACTATAGAGGACGAGTTACTCTACCAACATGTACAATTTGAACGACCTCTGTCAGTTACTAAAAAAGTTATGCCCACTTTTGCATTACTTTCAGTACAACCCTCGTATTTACCTGCAATGAAGAAGGGTTACTATAGAGGAAGAGTTACTCTACCAACATGTACAATTTGAACGACCTCTGTCAGTTACTAAAAAAGTTATGCCCACTTTTGCATTACTTTCAGTACAACCCTCATATTTACCTGCAATGAAGAAGTAGGGTCACTATAGAGGAAGAGTTACTCTACCAACATGTACAATTTGAACGACCTCTGTCAGTTACTAAAAAAGTTATGCCCACTTTTGCATTACTTTCAGTACAACCCTCGTATTTACCTGCAATGAAGAAGAAGGGTCACTACAGAGGAAGAGTTACTCTACCAACATGTACAATTTGAACGACCTCTGTCAGTTACTAAAAAGTTATGCCCACTTTTGCATTACTTTCAGTACAACCCTCATATTTACCTGCAATGAAGAAGTAGGGTCACTATAGAGGAAGAGTTACTCTACCAACATGTACAATTTGAACGACCTCTGTCAGTTAATAAAAAAGTTATGCCCACTTTTGCCTTACTTTCAGTACAACCCTCGTATTTACCTGCAATGAAGAAGTAGGGTCACTATAGAGGAAGAGTTACTCTACCAACATGTACAATTTGAACGACCTCTGTCAGTTAATAAAAAAGTTATGCCCACTTTTGCATTATTTTCAGTACAACCCTCGTATTTACCTGCAATGAAGAAGTAGGGTCACTATAGAGGAAGAGTTACTCTACCAACATGTACAATTTGAACGACCTCTGTCAGTTAACAAAAAAGTTATGCCCACTTTTGCCTTACTTTCAGTACAACCCTCATATTTACCTGCAATGAAGAAGTAGGGTCACTATAGAGGAAGAGTTACTCTACCAACATGTACAATTTGAACGACCTCTGTCAGTTAATAAAAAAGTTATGCCCACTTTTGCCTTACTTTCAGTACAACCCTCGTATTTACCTGCAATGAAGAAGTAGGGTCACTATAGAGGAAGAGTTACTCTACCAACATGTACAATTTGAACGACCTCTGTCAGTTACTAAAAAAGTTATGCCCACTTTTGCATTACTTTCAGTACAACCCTCGTATTTACCTGCAATGAAGAAGGGTTACTATAGAGGAAGAGTTACTCTACCAACATGTACAATTTGAACGACCTCTGTCAGTTAATAAAAAGTTATGCCCACTTTTGCCTTACTTTCAGTACAACCCTCGTATTTACCTGCAATGAAGAAGTAGGGTCACTATAGAGGAAGAGTTACTCTACCAACATGTACAATTTGAACGACCTCTGTCAGTTAATAAAAAAGTTATGCCCACTTTTGCCTTACTTTCAGTACAACCCTCGTATTTACCTGCAATGAAGAAGTAGGGTCACTATAGAGGAAGAGTTACTCTACCAACATGTACAATTTGAACGACCTCTGTCAGTTACTAAAAAAGTTATGCCCACTTTTGCATTACTTTCAGTACAACCCTCGTATTTACCTGCAATGAAGAAGGGTTACTATAGAGGAAGAGTTACTCTACCAACATGTACAATTTGAACGACCTCTGTCAGTTAATAAAAAAGTTATGCCCACTTTTGCCTTACTTTCAGTACAACCCTCGTATTTACCTGCAATGAAGAAGTAGGGTCACTATAGAGGAAGAGTTACTCTACCAACATGTACAATTTGAACGACCTCTGTCAGTTACTAAAAAAGTTATGCCCACTTTTGCCTTACTTTCAGTACAACCCTCGTATCAAAGCTTTCACTACTTTAAATAAATGGTGTAACTTTGAGAATATGAATACTTTTGAGCATCATGCATCAATTCTAACAAATGTTCAAACTTTGTCATTTCCTTTTTTGGAAAATTTCTCCTCCCTTATCAAGCTTACATGCAAAAATTTATGAGGGAAAGTAACATTTAACGACAACATAGAATAGCAAGAACATTGCGGGAAGAAAAAAATAAGATTACAGGAGAAATCTTCGCTTCGACTGATTTCCGTTTTCGTAAACTTTTTCTTCCATTTTTAAGCTAAAATGCTGTATTTGTGGAATAAAGGGATATTTAAGAAAAAGGAACATCGCGAGAGGGGAAAAAAACGATGACAGGAGTGGAAGATTTGAAGGACAGAATTCAGTTCTCAACTGACACCCCCCCCCCCCAAATTTTGTACAGTTGCACATTGGTCTTGAAAATGCCCAAAATGATAACGGAAATGGCGGAATTCTTCGAATCCTTGGAAGAATTTCAGATCATAAATGAATGGTAGGCAATGCACGTAATTAAAAAACAAGTTAAGTTGATGGTAGTTGAGAGCACATTAAGTTACGTATAATAGTTTTTAAGGCAAATATATTTCAGCCATTACTACGGCCTTCGTCAGTGTGACTACGATTTGTTTCGTTGCCAGATTGTAATGGTAAGTTTTGTAACGGTAACTCCAGGTGACGTGAAGCAATGAGCTATTTCCAGATGTATGGAACATAAATAGGGAGCTCAGAGTTGTAATTTTTTGGAAAATAAAATTTCTAAACTTTCTCTAAACCTCAGAGCAAAACGATTTTGGAAAGAAGCCAAGTTTTTTTTATCGGACCAAAGTGGAAGAGCAGAAGTGTCAGCCATGGTAAGTAGAGACAAGGAAAAGGAAGGTTTCCCAAATTTCACATCAGATTCGTGTTCCTGAAATCTTGAGGGAATTTTTCGGAATAAACTTCGTATATATGCGGTTAATCCAATGTGTGGCTTCATAGGAATTTTATACACTCCAGGAGAAGAAAGCAGAAGTCTTGTGTCTGTCATTACGGAGGAGAACAGAAATTGAAGGAGAATAACAAATGGCAAGTCTATATCCTTCTCTTTTGAAGATACTGATGAGCTTGCAGGCAGAAAGTTTATAGTAGATAGAATTAACAAACATTAGTTCATTTTTTGGTGATACAGGTTGAACAGTAACAACTGTTTTTTTTCTTAGCATTTTGAATTAATTTCGAAACCAGATGTGGGGGAAAGCTATGTTGAGCAGCAATCAAGTGGATAATCTATATTTTGAGGTTACTCACCTTTATTCCCTAAATCTTTTAGGAGGTTTTCGTCTCTACACATTTCCAACACGTATTTTTCTTATTTACATCGTGGTTCAAGGCGCAAAAAAAATAAAAATATATATATATATTTCAACTCACGCAAACTTCATTCCCTTCCCTTCTTTTCCCTATGACCAAATTCGGATTCAAAATAATCTACCACAAATATACATAACTGAACTCCCTAAAACACTTTGATCTAATTAAAACTTCAATCAATAAAAACCTATATTACACATTTCCTAAAACGTCAAAGTTAAAAGACTGTAACCCATAATTATTTACAATTGCATATCAGTGCTCAATTAAAACAAGCCCAAATACCTGACGCAACCACTATACTCGACAATCACGGACCTCTCTCCACTCAGAAATAAGCACAATATCTAAGTACTTTCAGCCTCTGCCCAGGCCATGCTCAAGGAGCGGACGCGACAGATGTACCACCCGTCACCACCCACGAAACGTAGCGAGTGTTCCAGTGCTCACGCGGTGTCATCTCATTCCCGTTCTCCGTCGTTCAGGTGCAGTGGCGCCATCTATCAGATGACCCAATAGCCTTCTTTTCCTTTCGTACTTATAAATATCTGTTCAATAGCTGATCGTATTTGATTCTTGAAACTATTCATCTTATATTCTACATATTTTTTCCCCCCGTTTTCCTTTTCTTTATATTACATCATTTTGGCAGAGGTTGAAAGTGCTTGGATATTATGCTTATTTTTCAGTGGAGAGAGGTCCATGATTGTGTCAGGTATTTAGGTTTGTTTTAATTCGACACTGATGTGCAATTGCAAATAATTATGGTTTACAGTCTTTTAACTTTGAAGTTTTAGGAAATGTGTAATATAGGTTTTTATTGATTGAAGTTTTAATTAGATTAAAGTGTTTTAGGGAGTTCAGTTATGTATATTTGTGGTAGATTATTTTGAATCCGAATTTGGACACAGGGAAAAGAAGGGAAGGGAATGAAGTTTGCGTGAGTTGAATTAATTTTTTCTTTTTTGCGGCCTTGAACCACGATGTAAATAAGAAAAATATGTGTTGGAAATGTGTAGGCGAAAACCACCTAAAAGATTTAGGGAATAAAGGTGAGTAACCTCAAAATATAGATTATGTCTAAATGGTATGTGAATAATTAAGCAGCTAGAGCTGCGCCCTTCGGGCATACTCTCAACCAGGCGTTGTACGACGGCTAGCGGTATTTTCTTCCACTCGGCTTGGAGAAGACAGGTCAGTTCCTTCCCCGATTTCAGATGGTGGGGGCACCCCTTAAGTCGACGCTCCAACTCATCGCAGAGGTGCTCGATAGGGTTAAGGTCCGGGCTCTGCGCAGGCCAGTCCATTCGATTAACCCCATTGTCACCATACCAAGCCATGGTGGACCTCGCAACATGACAGGTGGCATTGTCATCCTGAAAGTAACATGGGTCCACCCCGTGAAACTGCCACAACGTAGGAAGCGCATGGCCATCCAAAATGGTGCAGTAGGTCTCGGCGTTGAGTCTACCAGGAATTGCGACCAAGAGTCCCATGCCATACCAGGAGAAACACCCCCATAGCATAATTCCACCGCCGCCGAACTTCACAGTTGGTGTTCTCCAGGCAGACGCCAAACCCAGACCCTGCCATCTGAACGATAGAGGGTGAACCTTGATTCATTGCTCCAGAGAACCTGTCTTCACTGTTCAACGGTCCACTGTCGACGTTCCTTACGCCACATTAACCGAGCAGCGCTATTGGACTTGGTGATCAAAGGCTTGTGGGCGGCAGCACGTCCATGATAACCGAGCAGATGGGCTTCCTTACGGATGGTATTCATCAAAAGAACACTTCCGGATGCCTGTTGAAACTCCTCGCGGATGTGGCCCATCAATTTGGTGCGGTTCTTCCGAATTTCTCTGGTCAGCACCCGTCCGTCTCTAACTCCCAGTTTGTGGGTCTGCCGTGTCGGGGCACATTCCTACAGTCACCTCTCATCTTTCAATTGCCAATCACTTAGGCCACTGTCGATGTTGGGTACTTCAAGTCGCTGGATATGTCACGTATGGATCGGCCATTTCTGTGATACCCGACGATTACACCTTTGTCGAAATCAGAGAGCTATGAACTGCTTGGCCTCTTGCATGCGACTGGTTGCATTGTTGTTTCCCATACGACATTTAACGGCGGCGGCCGTGACGTGTATCAGGACTGCAGATATCGTCGATTGTAGGGGTGTCCAATTACTTGTTGGTAGATAGTGTATAATCAAGTGGATGTTAGCCAATTATATTTTTAGATTAACTTCAGAGTTACAAACCAAATGAGCTCCATGAATGAGAAACTTGAGAGCTGACAGTTTATATTGGTGAAAAGTATGAAAATTAAAGGGAATAATGCTATTTGTAGGAACTGGTTTTTGGAAGACTGAAGTGGATAGAAGATTATTATTTTTAGAGATGCTGACATTCAAGAAATTTATCTTGCCATCAATTTCTTCATTAATAGTGAATCTTATTATGGGAATTTATCAGTGATTAAATTTGTGAGTTACCAGAGATCTTTGGGATGAAGCCAGATGACAAAGACATTGTCGACATAACGAAGCCATAAGGTAAAGAATTTCATGCCTGGAAAAACTATAGGAAAATCTTCGTGCCTTCTTAACTTACATTTTTGGAATTCATTGCGCATTGTTTCATACAAACATTTATTCAATAAAATTATATTTAACAACACTGGACACAGGCAATAAATATTGTGAGAAAAAAGAAATTACAATTACAGGAAAAATCTTTACAACGTTTAACCTCTGTTTTCGAAAGTTTTGAAAGATGAAATACTGTCCCCAGATGGAAAACAACCCCTCCCTACTTCCCCCAAATTTTTTCTTCAGTTCTGCATCGATCTCAAGATAACCCAAAAGATGACAAAAACAACGGAATTCCACGAATCCACAGAAGAATCTCACACATGTATTTAATAAAAAGATTTTAATTTGATAACTGGTAACAGCAAAAGGAATCTGGCAACAGAATGAAAATTCTTCCTGGGAAAACAAAACTTTCGACCCAATTTTCTACATTGACAACAAGCCTTGATAAAAACCTAGGGCAAAGCGATGTCTGGAAAAACAAAATAACTCAGAAGATGGGAAGATCAATTGAAAGATCTTCATGTTAAAACATAATTATGCACATAATCATCTCATGGTTTAAAACACAAAATCAAAGTCAAAATTGAGACTTCAATTTTGCACTTCATTTTGTCTGAATGATTGTCATTCACATACACAAATACAAAAGTGAAATATCGGTACCAAGAGATGATGATGATGGGATTGTTAGATGGAATCTGTTAGATGTGTTTAATTTAGCTCAGGGTCCTTCATTTTTATTATATTTTTTTCAGCAAATTACTTATCTTACCAAGCATCCTGGTCTCCTACAAGTTTTCAGCTGACATCACATGACATCATCATCAACATAGCCAATCAGCAGCAGAAGCTTTAGGCACTACGGCATAAATTTTGGATATCATACAGCCAGTTTGAAAAAATAATTGCTTTTTAAGTATTTTAAGGATTTATACGGACCGTGGGAACCCTGTAAGTTTTTCCCAAATGGAAAATAACAAATCTTATATGACCCCCACCCCCCATAAGCACTTTTTCAGAAGCCAATGTCACCACCAATGAAACAAACAGAACACTCAATTTCTAATAATATTTACACATTTATTTATAAAAACCCATTTTTACTATATCAAACACTATTTTAATTTGACTATAAAGCATCATCAAAATTATTTAGGCTTATTTTCTACATCTAGCTCATCAGTTTCCAGCTTGGCTTTGAACTTTAAATATTCTCTCTTGCGATGGAAATGTTTCACCTGTAAAAAAGTGAGGAACAAAAAAGAAAAGTGTTACAATTAATTGAATATAAATGGAAGTACTTACTTTGAGTAATTCAATATTTGTATTTGAAATTTAAATTTTCAGTTTTTCTTTGTGGTAGTTGACAATGTGACACAACTTAAAAACCCAGCAAAATTAGAATACAAACATGCTTATGCTGCAAATGAAATACTTTGATAGGTAATTATTTAGATATTTGATAATTACTTAAGATATACACCAACCATTCTTGGCGCTTTAAAACCTACAATGAGATTTTACTTCCACAAGCAAGAAAAGGTGAGAAAACTCAACATTAGGGCTCCTCACCAGCTGTCAGCTGAGAACAATCTCACCTCAACATGTGAGACAAATGTAACCTTATGTTCCACTGTACTACAGTGGAAAAAGGACGAGCCCTTACTGGACTGAATCAAAACCCCTGGAGAGCAAGCCCCAGCATGCAAACTGCGAAGGGGTATGACGTCATGGTCAGAGGGCCACCACAACCCTCTCTCCAGAGAGGTCAAAGGGCAAACGTAAGGGGAGTGCTGCAGGGACGGCGGAAAGTGAAATTCGTTGACCGGGCCCGAAATTTCGAATCGTGGTGCGCCCTCTACCTTCCCGGAACAAACAGAAGAAAAACAATGTCTAAGCAGTGGCGCACCCACAGGGAATGGCCGAGCCCCCCCCAAACCCCGTCTTATAGAGTGGAAAATTATTGTGTTGAAATTTGAAACAAAAAGTCACAATACGCGATCTACATATACTTCTTAATCATGTACCGTATAATTATAACATATAATAATTATAAGGGAGTAGTTCCGTTAAATAAATTTAGAAAAATCTAACAAGGAAAACAATTTCACTGCTTCTTCTAATCATTTAACTTTCTTGTACAGAGTAACATTAGTAGTAACTGGATAAGAATAAATGCGCAAAAGTCAACTTCCTTAATTGTACAGCACCTGACTACTTTTCCCGGTAAATTTAGGGATTGGGGGTCACCCCACCTTGGGAAAATTCTGTGTGCCAGAGCGCACGGCTCCTCCCTTGGGAAATTTCTGAGTGAGCTACTGTGCCTAAGGAGCTTTGTTGGGAATTAGGACCACCCAACCACTTACCTAGAAGAACTTTCTAAGGCACATCACAACAATCGCACATATGTCAAATAAAAAAAATAATAAAAATAAAAAATCTTGGCTGAAATTATTGACCGGGCCTGGGCCCTGGCGGCCCGGGCAGTTCTGCCGCCACTGGAGTGCTGATATTAGCTTCGCGTTCATGCAGCATTAGTCAGTATTGAGCTAGAAGGCGAATGAATAATTAATACAGACATTTGACGTGGACCAGGAACATCAAACAGAGGTCATTGCTCTTTCCACGTTTGTAAGTGAGTGACAGAAAAATTCTCATTTGCCGCCACTGGGAATCGAACCCATGATCTCCCAGTTACTTGCCGGATATGCTTCCACTGCACCACAAAGAAAGCAACCTGCCAAATTGGCTTGGCAGTTAGTGTGCGCGAGTCTGGAGAAATTTAAGGTCGCTGTGGTGCAGTGGAAGCATATCCGGCGCGTAACTGGAAGACCCTGGGTTCGATTCCCGGTGGTGGCCAATGATAATTTTTTCTGTTACCCACTTATAAACGTGGAAAGAGTGAAATGACCTCTGTTTGATGTCAGTATTGAGCTGTCAGTTGTCGTGCACCTGAATTAGTGTTTCTATACAATATACCTGGAAAATATTGGGTGCCTTTATGTAGATATAATTACAAAGCATGCCCAAAAGCCACTGTTTACAGCTTTCCTAAAGATGAAAGCCTTTGAAGGAGATGGATTTCTTCCGTGCCAATAAAGAATTTTGAACCCACCGTGAATTCAAAAGTTAGTTAAGCGGAATTGTTCTCACGATAGCATGTTTTGCGTACAATTTAATTTAAAGTAAGTTGTGGTAGATATTGAGTTTCGGAACAGAGAACTATGAACCTGAACTGTCTACATTGAACTCTTCTACAAAGTAGTACTTTAATTCCTAGTTGCATTCGTAGTCACACGTGTAAGGATAGTTTCAGGAATATTGGCAGTGAAATGTTTCTCTCTGCAAAAAGCACATCATGCAAAAAAGAAAGTACTTATGCATAATGAAGGAACACATTTGTTGATGCTTGTATTTTCCGTTTGTTGGGGGGGGGATTGTAAATCTGTTCCAGTTGAAAAATGAAAAAAAAAAAGTTTGTTTTACAATATACTGCTGGAGAAAATTTAATACCTTTTGTGTAAAATATGTTTTCACAAAGTTGGAAAAAAACAAAACGATGTAACATTTTGATTTCCCAGCATAAAATTTGCAATGTTATGTGCATAAATTTGAAGACATCCAAATTAATACCTTCATGTTCATCTGACAAAGAACTTTTTTCTGAGTGATTTTAATTTCTAATTTTTTACCTTTCTAGAAATAGTTGCAAGATTTGAGTACACATCTTACCACATTTTTGGGAAATATACTTACTAAATCAGAAACTTTGCTTTCACGTTTGTTACGTAATTAGAGAACAGTCTTTTTTTTTTTTTTTTTCCATTTTAATAAATCGATAGCGAAGGGAATTTTGAAAAGTTTCAAATGAAATTATTTTGTTCATATAGTCCTACCAATTTGCCGTAGACGCACTTAAAAAAATCGTAGCTGCAAAAATATTTTAACGTAAAATGCTTTTCATGTTATGCGTGAAAATTTTTTTGTGTCTACCATTGCCTTGAAAAAGGCTTCCCAGTGGAGTGCGAATGCTTGGCGAATATTTGTGCTGACTACACCACAAAAATAAACGGATTTCATACGCTATATGCGTTGCATTATTATTCAACTCTGGTGTATTTGAAATAAAGTAATCTTTTGATGTTATCTAAGGATAAAAAATACAGTAAAAAAACCCCATGGTTGATTTATTGTGTGCGTGACTTGTCTAGTATCGCACTCGACAAACTATTTCTCTGCGTAAACACCACGGTACTTCGTCGTCGTTTTCAAGAATGGCGAGCTCGAGACTGGAGTCTGCCTGCCAGCTCTGATGTCACAGACTATTCGTATGGAAGTAGACATTCGTCATACATAATACGACATGCAACTTGTTCATTAACCGCCTTTGACAAAATGGTGAAGACCACATTTAATCAATTAACAAATAAAGGTAACTTGATCACGCTAGTTACGTTAACTGAAACTTTTACGAAAAGTTCGTAAGTTGGAAGCTTTCGACCTTATCTTAGGTCTTCATCACGCCAATGGAGGACTAAGATTGTTGCCAGATTCTACATTTGAATTTTTCTTATTTTTGTTGCCAAAACTTAGAATTGATCTCCAGATCAACGGAATGTAGAGAGGAGATTCGGAGTTGCAAGTCATTGAGTTGAACATAATTTCTATGCTTTCACGGTAACGGAGGGCAAACGATTGTCAAAAGAAGCAATTCGTTTTGCTTCGTTCCAGTGGGGAACTGTGGGATTGGCTTTCGAAACATCTTTTCTATGTTCTAAAATTCTATGGCTAATGCTCCTGTATGTGCTTCCAATGTATAAGTTATCTCCAGTAGAAGTGAATATACAAGCTTTCTGCAAAAAGGGTCATGCTTTGATCTGGAGATCAATTCTAAGTTTTGGCAACAAAAATAAGAAAAATTCAAATGTAGAATCTGGCAACAATCTTAGTCCTCCATTGGCGTGATGAAGACCTAAGATAAGGTCGAAAGCTTCCAACTTACGAACTTTTCGTAAAAGTTTCAGTTAACGTAACTAGCGTGATCAAGTTACCTTTATTTGTTAATATTGTTACGTGTTTTGCCCATAATCGTCATGCCACATTTAATCAAATTAAAAACAGTATTTACAAGTTAAAACATATGATAGATAAAAACACTAGATCTTTCGATCACACTAGTGATCTTTATCAGGTCACCCACCTTATTTCATCAGGGTACGTCGACACACAATATATAGGGATTTTTGATGACCCAAATAATGGTAGAGTGCATGCTCACGAAAGTTGTGGTGAACACAGAGAGAGAGACAGGTAACAGGACTGTGAACAAGGAGAGTCGAAATGTTACACAAGTATCAATAATTCAGCTGTAGTTATTATTTCCGCAATGTTCAAGTAGAGCAGTCCATGTTCGTGGGAGAAGAGAAGGTACATCGTCATTACAACAAATACCTCTATAATGGTGAATATACAAGCTTTCTGCAAAAAGGGTCATGCTTTTGGTGCTGTGAGTAATGAGGATTTTACATTCATCCCATAATGCTCTATGTGTGCCGCTAGCTACCAATCAGGCTAAGGCTGTCGAATGTGAGCCTGTACTGACATCGTGCGAGTGTTCAAGCAAACGGGTTTTTAAATTACGTAGGGTTGAGCCTATGTACACTTGATCTATTTCATTAGGGTTTAAAGCTCTCAGGGGGATAAGGTAGACACTGTACCTGTGTTTCGTTTCAACGGGATCCCTGTCACATTTAATTAGAGTGTACAAATTGCGTGTTTGTAAACCAAAGTTTATATTAAACCTGGCACATGCATGTTTTAAAACGCTGGTGCAGCCGGGAAAATAGCTCATGGATCCTACGTACCTGGTAAAATTGCGGGTTTTTTCAAATGCAGTAAACGCAAGTCGTGGATGCCTACGGAGAATGGTGTGTACCAGGTCTTTCGGGTACCCGAATTCGCTAGCAATGACAAAGATTCGTTGAAGTTCGATGAGCTGTAAGCATACAGATGACGAATGCATAAATGCCCGTCGTACCAGGTAGCGCAGGGAAGCCAGCTTAACAAATAAAGGCTGCGCTGAGTTGTATGGGGCTATAATTGGTTGGGATGTGGGTTTACGGTACATTGAGTATTTTAAAGTGAAGTTTTGGGGGTCCCATTCTATGAGCAAGTCTAAGAATGGGAGTTTTCAGTTATTTTCCAATTCCAAAGTGAGGTTTATGGAGCGATATTTGGAGTTTAACATACTGAGAAAATGCAGCAGGTCGGAATGCAGATGTGGCCAAAAGACAAGAACGTCATCCACGTAGCGGGTGTAGAGGAAGGGTTTGAGCGTACATACTCCAAGTACCTCATTCTCCAAGGTTTGCATGACAATCTCGGCGAGAATCGCTAAGAGGGGTGAGCCCATAGTGGCGCCTTCTTTCTGCTGGAAAATAACATCGTTGAATTTAAAATATGACCTGGATGCAATGAGCTTTAAAGCTAAAAGGACAGCCTCTATTTCCAAAGGTGGGAGAGGTGGATTATGAGTATATAATATTTGACAAATGATGTTGTGTGCCTCTTGAAGGGGGATACTGGGGTATAGCGACACAACATCCAAGGAGGCCATTATAAACGGCTTGCCTTGCGAACTGAAGGATTTTATAAGATTAATAGCTTGTAGGGGGCTGTTAATTGAAAACTGAGAATGATTTAGGATGGGGGAGAGAAATTTTGCAAGGGCTTTTTCAAGTGGGTGGATAGACGCATACGAAGAAACTAAGGGGCGGAGGGGGCGATTCTGTTTATGGAGCTTGATCTTCCCGAAGATTTCGGGGACTCTGGGGCCCTTAGGAGGGTTCATATTATCGGAAATTTCTTTAGGTAAGTGGCCATGATTCTTCAAGTTTGCGAAGGACGCAACAGTTGTTGCGACAAGATCAAATCTCAAAATTTTATGTGGAATTGCTTCTATAGTTTCTTGCATCTTTAAGTGGTATGCATCACGGTCCAAGATTACAATCTTATTCGATTTATTGTCGGATATGATAGCCAAGTTAGTGTTTTTTTTTGTTTTTTTTTTTTGTAATTCACATAGTTGACGCCTCTCCTCTTTATAGGCTAGACTTTGATTAAATGTCATGGTAGCGCCTTGGTGTGAATCTCGTTGGCTCGGGGAGGACCCATGCCAAAACGACTTAACAAATTTAGTTCTTGCGTCATCCTGGTGTTCTGCAGGTAATGTCCGGATGATACTTTCAGCTTAAGGCACAAGTTGAAAAAGATTTGGTCTAGTATTCGGATTGCAATTTTTTTTTTTTAAAGAAAGCCTCCGAACTGGTCTGTGACTAGTTTGAAGGCTTTCTTAATCTTCAGAGAGTTTTGACTGAACTATCACTTGTGATAAGAAATGGGGTACTGTTTGATGATAACACTTGATGGTCATATTAGTGGCTTTCAACTGATGACACCCTCCCCCATGTCCAAAATGAGATCTTCACCCCAGGAAGATTCTTCTTACTGCTTTCTGAACAACAGATGCATCCACGAAAGCTAGCAGGCATTCGCAACCCTCCCCCCTCCCAGTTTTAAACCATAACAAATTTCGCCTTTGCCCACATTTATCTTTATTTTTTAATGGAATGACCCAATGATGTGCGTTTGTATGTATATGTGTACATCAGTGGCGTATATTCGAGGCTAGCTGCGAAACCCAGAGATTGCACAAATAAAAGTCAATTAAATATAAAAAAAAAAAAAGTCGATTAAATAAATATACAATGTCATCACTCTGTCCACGTTATTTTTATAAACAACGAATAGCAACTGAAAAATTGTACATCTGACATCGCTGGGTTTGAACCCCAGATCTCCCAATAACTAGCCGAGTGCGTTCGCTTTACGCTACGGTGCCAACAATTCACAGCACTATTCGTGGTTTATCAGTCAGCTTCTGACTACACATATTGATGGGCTTAGCAACTGATGTGCTGCCATCTAGTGGCATTCAACAAAGCAAGCTGTTTCATTACAGCTGATAAATCCAAAGGGCGATAGAAATGGTGAATATATTTTCAAATACGTGGAGATAATGTTAATATAGGATGTCATCGCTCTGTCCACGTTATTTTTATAAACAACGAATAGCAACTAAGAAATTGTACATCCGACACCGTTGGGATCAAACCCGAGATCTCTCTATAACTGGTCGAGTGCGTTCGCTTTACGCTACGTGCCAGCAATTCACAGCGCTATTCGTGGTTTATCAGTCAGCATCTGACTACACATATTGATGGGCTTAGCAACTGATGTGCCGCCATCTAGTGGCATTCAACCATTTCTATTGCCCTTTGGATTTATCAGCTGTAATTAAAACAGCTTGCTTTGTTGAATGCCCCACTAGATGGCGGCACATCAGTTGCTGAGCCCATCAATATGGATTTGTGTAGTCAGATGCTGACTGTTAAACCACGAATAGCGCTGTGAATTGTTGGCACCGTAGCATAAAGCGAACGCACTCGACTAGTTATGGAGAGATCTGGGGTTCGATCCCAGCGGTGTCGGGTGTACAATTTTTCAGTTGCTATTCTTTGTTTATAAAAATGACATGGACAGAGCGATGACATCGTATATTTACATTATCTCCATGTATTTTAAATATATTCGTCAATTAAATATACACAAATAAAAGTCAGTTAAATATACACAAATAAAAGTCAGTTAAATATACACAAAGAAAAGTCAATTATCAACGGTATTAAGATGTGTCCATGCTTTCGGTGCGAAAAAAAAACACGAGCGGATGCGCTTCTTTCGTTTATGAGAATCAATGATGATCAAGGGCAAAACGCAAGTAGTTTCTTCAAGAGCCTTCGCTGTTCTGATGTGAAGAGCTTCAATACTATCGCCTGCTAGCGTTTCCATGGCAACATGAATGAGCTACGGAAATGGATTGCACCACTGCTTTATGCAAGGGTTCACTGAGAAAAAGACTTCGGACTACATCAGTCCCTCCATGCTTCCGCCTTTAACAGCAAGTGTTTCGTGAGAGTTGCTTCAGTTTGTGTGAAGTGTCAATGAATTAAAATCAGTGATATTATATCTTAAATTGGTGGCTTTGTTGAATTCGAACTGTTTTGATACATTTTGTGAAAGCTTCCTTAAACATCTACTATCAGAGCTTAAAGAACTCTGTTTCAAATTTTGATACAGCTCGATTAAAAAATGAACTGAAGGTGTTTAATTCCCTTGATGAATATAAAAGAAATCAGTAAGAAACATTACTTGTTACATAAAGTTGAATAATTGGACATAATGTTTATTGAGGAGTACAAATTAGCAGATCTAATATTAAACTGTTCATCAACAACTGCAACTGCCAAAAGAAGTTTTTCCATATTAAAAAGAATCAAGACATATCTTAGAGCCACACAAGAACATGCACATTCGAGAATCTTGGCTGGTTTGTTAATAGAGAAAAACATTATTTTTAAATATGAGAAAGTACCCAAAAGAAACATTTTTGTGAAAACGTAACACTCAAGTTCACACAAAAGGAAAGAAGAATGGAGTTCATGTACAAATAAAGTATTCAGAAGAATGGGTTCATGTACAAATAAAGTATTTAGAAGAAGAATGGAGTTCATGTACAAATAAAGTATTCAGAAGAAAAATGTAGTTCATGTACAAATAAAGTATCCAGAAGAAGAATGGAGTTCATGTACAAATAAAGTATTCAGAAGAAGAATGGAGTTCATGTACGAATAAAGTATTCAGAAGAAGAATGGAGTTCATGTACGAATAAAGTATTCAGAAGAAGAATGGAGTTCCTGTACGAATAAAGTATTCAGAAGAAGAATGGAGTTCATGTACAAATAAAGTATTCAGAAGAAAAATGTAGTTCATGTACAAATAAAGTATTCAGAAGAAGAATGGAGTTTGTGTACAAATAAGTATTCAAATTCTAATCCTCATAATTATTTGGTATCATGTAAGCAATAGCATGCAACTAAAATTTAGAATTAAAAATTTACTTGTTACTTAACAATTAAAAAATAAACTTCGCAATTTTTACTGTGGGGAGAGGGGGGGGTGAGATAACGAAGGTCTCGGACTCAAGATACGCCACTGGTGTACATACACAGTCGTATCAGAATAATATGACCATCCCCGGAATCACAGTGTACACATCCATACATGACAGCATGCATTTGACGACTACATGGAGATATAAGTGGCCAGCCAGGACAGATGAGCCATAGTGCATGATGTGAGCACAAAGGGCAGATTTGACAGATTTTCAAAAAGGAATGATCATCAGCAACCGTGCCAAGGGTGGAGCGTTCGCGAGGTGCTGTACCAAAAATGCACCGCTGATACAGCGAGCACCTCCTGAAAAACTGCAAGGCTTAAATAAACACTATTTGAAATGGATAATGTGTTATTATTCACCACTCCTACACAGACAACAGGACTTCCTGAAGTACCTTTTCCCATAAACATACACGAGACTGACGAAGGGAAAAAAAAAAAGCTGAACTTTTTAACCGCATGGGTGAAAAATAAGAATGTGCTGTAAAACAGTGTGAATATAACGCGCCGTGAGCAAGACAAAATTGTTCACTGAAATTTGTTATGTAAAAATTAAGGTGGAGCACATTACTGTATTCAAAATATATATATTTTTTAATTTTTTATGTTTAACAGCAACGCAGGATAAATGTAACATTGTGGAGAAATAAAATTAGGACTACCGGTGAAATCTACGCTCCGTCCGACTTCCGTTTTAGGAAAGTTTTCCTCCATTTTGAAGCTGCAAAACAAATATTTACGGAATAAAATTATATTTAACATTACCTTGTAGAAGAAACATTGCGAGAAAAATTATTACGATTACGGGAGAAACCTTCACTCCGTCTAACTTCTGTTTCCGAAAGTTTTGAAAGTCAGAATTCCGCCCACGGACGGAAAACGACCCAACCACCAATCCCTCCCAAATTTCTGTTCAGTTCTGCATCGATCTCGAGAGCCATCGAAATGACGATACAAATGGCGGAATTCATCGAATCCACGGCAAAATCTCGTGCCTAAAAATCACAGGAAAATTTTCGCCCCAACTTTCGTTTTCGGAATTTTTCTTCCACTTTAAAGCTGAAATGCAAATATTTATGGAATAAAATTATATTTTACAATAGTACTGTGCAGAAGAAACATCGCGAGAAAGAGAAATCACGATTACGGGGGAAAATTTCACTCTTGTTTAACTTCCGTTTTCGAATGTTTTGAGAAACAAAATACCATCCCCAGATCAAAAAACGACTCCCCCCCCCAACTAATCCTCCAAAATTTCTCTTCAATTTTGCATCGATCTCAAGAATAACCCAAATGATGACAAAAAAAAAAACAAAAAAAAACGGAATTCCGCGAATCTGCAGAAGAATCTCATGTATGCATAAAGGTACTTCAGCAAATCACTGGTTTAACAGTGGCTGAAAAACTAGCCTGAGGCTGCCGTGTGTGGTTAACACTCACATGTCATGCACTGCATATCAGGTGACTCATCTTTAACACATTGGCCCAACTAACAACCCAGTACAACAATGAAATCGCATGGTTAATGCTCACATGGCAGGGCTTAAAAAATACCATGCCAGAGATGCCAGGGCATGTAAATTACTTGTCTGAGCAGGTAAAAAAAAAAAGCAACCTAGTTGCCTGCTTAGGTAAAGATTAAAATTGGCGATTTTTTTTTTGGATTTGAGATTTAACGACCACCGTGAGCAACTCAATGGGCTATAAGCAGTCGCCCGTTCCTAATTTAGGGTCACTGGTTCCAGGGAAGGGAGAGAGCCAGTGCCGTGAGACAAACACAACACCCATGCCTCACCGGGATTCGAACCCGGACCCCATTCGGAAGAATGATCAGAGGCCATCGCTTAGACCACTGCGCCACCGGGGCGGCAGGTGATTTTTCTCAAGAGGCCATTGGCCAGTGGGTGGACAAAATCTAGTGACCACTTTCTTTACTGGTATTTTGTGTTGTATAACCATTTTGTCACTGCACTGTATTCCTTTCATTTATTTAGACACGGTTAAATTTAAGCTTAGTAGTTAAAAGCCCCCCCCCCCGTCTATTGTCCAGTGCAATTAAATGAATAAATATAATTTTAAAACTTATATTTTTCTTCAACCACATCAACTAAATTTTCTAGACAGTTTTTATTGGACAGATAATTTAATCATTTTTATTTGGTCTCTCACTGTGTTCACAAATAAAATCTCTCAATCTCTCCACCATAAATTGATAGCAGTGGATGAGTCAAAATTTTCAAGCAATACTTACTTTGGCTTACTTTATTTGCTGTCTATTTTCTGAAATCATTCTTTGCATGAGCATTGTTTTGCCATCAAGAACATTGCACACAATGCTTGCATTATCTTAACTACTGCATTGCTTGGCATAACAGTCAGCAGTATTTCAACAATTTGTGCTATGACCTTCATGAACTAAAAATTGCTTGTTTTTAGTTTCTCTAGCAATTTCTGCTGAGTTATTGATAGTCAAAAGTATTCAGACATTATGTTTCGAAGCTGCTCCCATTCATTCTGCAAAATTTTTCTTTTCATTCCATTTATTTTTGGTTAGGTTCTTCTTGGTGTCAAAATGAAAACTGGCTGTATAGCTTTCAAAAATGAATTTCATATCTTATAACAGAATTATTTTGTGGTACAGTTGAGATTGGGGAAAATGTGATACCAACTGGGTCACAAATTTATTTTACAGACTCACAATGATTCCTGACCGCAAACAGAAAATATTCAGTAATTTCCTGATTTGTTATAATAAATATTGCATTAAAAAGATTGATAAACCTTCACAGGTGTTAAAAAAATAGTCATGACGAAATAAGAACCCTTGCAGATTATCCTGATTCCATCGGATTCTGTTCGGTTTTCGAATCCAGTGTCAGGTCATTTTTTTCCCCCAGAAAACGTTCAGTTTTGGTAGAATTTTAACGATTTGTCATTTTTTCTTGTTTACCTACCTCAGACACCTTCCAAATGCCACGAATTCTCCACAGTCACTACAGAAATCATCGATCGCTGCGGAGTACAGGAAACATAGAATATACTATGGAAATAAAAAATCTGGCTGTCGTTTTTTTCCCCCTTCAGAAAACATTGTTTTTGGTAGAACTTTAATTATTTGTCATTTTTTTCGCCATTTATCCACCTCAGAACTTCCAAATGTTATGAATTCTCCATAGTCACTACGGAAATCGTCGATCGCTACAGAATACGGGAAACATTGAATATACTACGGAAATAAAAAATTTCTATAAAATAATGTTATTCAACATTTGTTCAAAGTTTATTTTCATGTTTTCAAAATTCTAACATTCATCAAACATATTTGGGATTATTTATTGGATGTTTTTAATGTTGCGACACTTGTTCGATATAATTTGGGCATCTTTATGATGTCAGTCACCTGAAAATGATTGTTTTAGCACGGATGAAAATGTTCCGTAGTTTTCTAAATTTTGAATTTTTTGTACTCCAAAATGCGCTTTTTTTTTTTTTTTTTTTTTCACTTTCTGGTTATATTCTTCTTTGTTATATTTTTTCTGACAATGTTTCTTGTTTTTAATATTTTCAGTAATAGTGAAAAAGAACAACTTCATGTTTTACAAGTTTTTTCTAGTGAAGCGCAGTCTTTGTTATTTGTAACAGGTTGTTCTACAAACCAATCAATACCGAAAGTGATGGAATCGGCCTTTTCCGTGACCCGTAAAAGGCAAGGTTGCGTAATGTCACCCTGGCTGTTTAATATATTTATGGATGCATGCATGCGTGAAGCCAAAATATATAATAGTGGTTTATGTCTTGGTGATATCCATGTGTGCAGATTGCTGTATGCTGATGACACTGTCCTGTTGGCAGAGAGCAAAAGTGAGTTGCAGAGTATGTTGTCCCGGATGTACGAAGTTTGCATGAAATTCAAACTGAGTATAAGTCTAAATAGCACCGTGATTGACCAGGTGAATAAGTTTGTGTAGTTAGGAAACATGTTTGACATAGAGAAAAAATTGGATGGTGAAATTAGTAGGAGAGTGAATTCTTCATTGAAAGTCATAGCTGCTCTGGGAGGTTTTCACAGGAATGATGGGTTCTCTAGAAAGTCCCGCATGGCTGTGTATGAAAGTGTAATTGTTCCTACTCTGATGTATGGCAGTGAAACCTGGCTACTACAGAAGAAACATAGGAATTGTTTGTGTGCTGGAGAAATGCCTTAGCTACGGGGGTTTGTGGCAAGACACGTTCTGATCGTGTGAGGAATGAAGATGTGTTGTAGTTGAGAAATGTGAAGCAAAATGTTGTTAGCAAGGTGGAGACTAATATGCTTTGGTGGTTTGGGCATGTTGAAAGAATGACGGATGAGATGCTTAATAAGAAAATGTTTTCAGCCCAAGTGGCAGGAAGGAAAAGCAGGGAAGGCCAAGGAAGTCATGGGAGGATCAGATTTAGGAGTGTTTGCATGAGAAAAAGATCATGAGTATGAAGTATAGAAGATCTTGTGTGCGTTGTGTGATGGATATCAGTGAAGCTTGAATTGTGTGCCAAGATTGCTGTAAGTGGAGGATTTTGATATGGCAACAGTAAGTAAATAATCACATAAAAACTATCTGGTAGTTTGTCTTTTCTTTGTGGAGCTAACCTCTGAATCTCAGAGAACAGCTTAGTGATGTATGTATGTATGTAAAATGATTATCACGGCAAGTGAACAATACAGTACTGATTTTTGATATTTCATTTCACTGAAAAACTTGTTGTGTTTACCCATTTCTTAGTAACATTTTACAGTATTAAGAAGCAGACAAGAACTTTACATTTTGCTTAAAGCGAACTTCACATGTCCTTGAAAGGAAATGCAACTCTGTGTGGAATGAAAGACAGCGGCGGAAAATGATGAAGTTCTGATTTTCTATGTTTGATTTCTTTTCATAAACAAAAGGGAAAATGCTTGCCATTTTGTTTGCTGATAAGCAAGAAGTGCCTAAGAAATGGAAAACTGCATTTTCAGAGAAACCAAACTTTAAAAAACGAGCTGCTGAAGACAGGTTGTGATGCCACAGTTCCATCTAAAGCCATAGGTGTCCATTCCCGATATCGTTACTTTGTGCCCCAACTTAAGTGGAAAAACAAACAGCCGCCCTTGTTCTTGACAACACAGTGAATCTATAAATAGATCGTACCCACTTATTTGCAGAGGAAAGGGCTATTTTCACCACACGTGAATTGGATGATTTGAAAATGCATTTCCTATAACAGGAGTGTTTTAAAAAATGGAAATAAATTCTTTAGCAACGAAAAAGGCAAATTTTCGAGCGTGGCGACTGAAGTAACTTTTTCTACTGGACATTTTATTTTATCCAGTCGCTATGTGGAGAGTGGCAACCGCTAATTTTAATCTTTATGCTCAGGGCAACTAAATTTAAAAATGAAAAAGTTTGGCACAGAATTTCCTAGTACAAGGAAAAAGACAGTTGTCACATGTCATGTTTCATTTCACTCCTAATCACCGGAAATTGTATTAATGTTACAAAGTGCCAAGGACAGAAGAATACCACTTCTTTAATTATATTATGCTCTAGATCCAGATATTGCAACCATGTGCAATTTTGCTCTAAATGTTGTTTATAGTCACTGTCAGAATGCATCCCTGCAGGGTTCGTACACTTTTGGGGGAAAAAATTCAAGGACTTTCCAGGCCTTTTCCAGGACACATACAAAAAATTCCAGGATGATTATTACACTTTACAGTATCAGGTTCAAATTATTTTTTAAAAGTAATTTCAGTTTTAAGTAATAAAAATGATGAAAGATGCAAATGGATGAATGTGCTTTATGCAAATGGATCAAGTTTATCAAGCACAAGATCGTAAAGAACAGATTCTGTTCTTATGCCCTGACCTTTGAATTCAAGTTGGACCATTTTCTACAAGGATAGGTTTCTCCTCCCTGATAACATACCAAAACTTTGTTGCAATCAAACAGATTTTATGTGAGTTAACATTCCTAAGCTTGGAGAACGAATACTGTTCTTATGTCTTCACCTTTGAATTTAATTTCGACCATTTTCAACAGGGTAGGTTTCCAGGTTGTACTCAACAGCATACTAAAATTTTGCCGAAATCCAACTGCTTTCATGCGAATTATTGTACAGACAAACCCAAAGCATAAAAGTTTCTGCAACCATAGTTCGAAAGAGTTAGTAATTTTGAAAATAAAAACATAACGAACAGCGCAAAAACTAGCTTATAAATAGAACTGTCCAAAATTAGCATGTTTTCGTTGCACTAGGCACTTAAGCACGGCTGAATTCCTTCAGACCCCACCTACCCCCAATGTTCAAATGATTGAAATGTGCCAATGTTCATGGAATGAAATGGTTGTTCAGCTATGATGACCGCATAAAAGTTCGGGGGGGGGTTAGGTTTATGCAACATTTTACATCACTCCAGTATTTATCTTATCATCATCAACAATCGCAATGCAACTACCGCTTACGATCACGGATATCGGCAACCGAAAATCTGCCATATCACTAAATGATAAACACACAGGTATCCTGTAACAATGTATTGTAATTGAAAAAAAAGGATGTGGAAAAAGAAACTTTCAGAAATTAAGATCATCAAGTCATGAGCTTCAAAAATCAGTTTTCCTTTAAATGTTTAAAAACATGTTTTTGCTTTTTACCTGTAGTGTATAATAAAAAAAAACTATGTTGATTTTTTTTTATGGAATCAGACGTCCGTATGTCTCAGTGTCTTCATCTGGGTTTACACGTTAGCTATTGTGCAGGGGTGCAGAATATGTCCGAACGTGCGAACAAGGTTCGGGGAAATTAAGGCGGCTCTGGGGGAAATTTTGCCCAGGGGTAAAATAATGGTAGTAATAATAAAACGAAAAATTGACTTATTAACAACGAATATAGCGTGAAAAATAGGAGTTATTTACACCTCGGTAATCAGGTAATCATTTTGAAAAATGCGTCGGTATGAACAGGGCTCGACAAATCCTGGGCGCTTAATTTTCGTCAGACTTGAAATTCCGTAATTTGCAGTAAATACTGTAATTTCTGTTGTATAATCCATAGATTATCTATTAAAAAGTTATAAATTTAAGTATGCGGACACCGCTAAAGGAAAAAAAAACAACCGATGCAGCGTTTAAAAAAGTCCGCGAGGTAATTGTCAGGAGAGGTGCTGTCATTGGGAAAGTACTGAAAATGTGGCAACAGAAAAAATGTAACGTAACAGCGAAATAAAAGACCGCGAGGAGATTGTAATATAATATATATATATATATTTATTTATTTGTACTTTAGAAGCATTTTGACAGAAAATATGACGCAAGGAAGGTGTTGTTACTATTCACGTGTGCGGAAGCCTACGTGGCATGAGAATCCGCCACTCTCGGGAATCGCGCAAAGCTATTCCGTAGCATGTAACCTTTCTGCAAATCGCATTGCCTAGTTTTGGTGCGCAAATTGTGTTAGTTAATTCTTTTTACTTTCGGTATTCAGTTAAAACGTATCCAGAAATAAGACAATGCTATGGACTGTCCGCAATTTCAACGGATTTTTTTAGCGTAACTAATGAACTGCAGTAATGCTGCAACAGCTAGCGATTTTAGTTCTTTATTTACTTAGAAGTAGCACAGAAGTACTTCAAAATGACAGTTACTTTTTCAATAAGACGATCATTTCTTTCTTACATCTTTGGATTTCTGAGGCGGTCCTGCGAATCGCAGTTTTCTGTCGGAAATTGCTATTCACGATTAACATGATAGGTGTGGATTATACGACTGTCATATATGCCAATTATTACGGAATGTCTAGTTTCTACGGATTTTGTTGTCTGACTACGGAATTTACGCTCGAAACTACGGATTCTACGAATTTTCATTATTTTGTTTAAAAACAAATTTGGGGGGGGGGTCATTTTTGGTCTGGGGACGGTATTTTGTTTCAAAGCTTTCGAAAACAGTAGTTAAACGGAGTAAAAGAATTTGCCCTAATCGTATTTTTTTCTCCCGATTATGCGTTTGTGTCTAGTATTCTTGTTAAATATCATTTTATGGCATATATGTTCATATTTCAGTTTGAAACTGTAGCAAGAATTTGTGGAAACTGAAGTTAGACGCCACGAAAATTGCCTCCTAATCTTCAGGCTTCTTCCGCGAATTCGAGAAATTCTGTCTTTTTCGTTATGTTGGCCACTCAGGAGATCGATGCACAAGTAAACAGAATTTGAAGGGGGGGTCGGAGGAGGATGGAATTCCGTCTTAACGAAACTTTCGAAAACGGAAAGCCGACGGAGTTCAGATTTTTTCCGTAATCATAATTTCTTTTTTCTCGCGATGTTACTTCTGTTCAATATTTTTAAGTATCATTTCACTGCATAATTTTTTGTATTTCAGGCTTGAAAATAGGAGAAAAATATCCAAAACCGGAAGTCGAACGGATTTCCCGTAATCGACCACCCACCCCCACCCCCGCGATTTTCCCACTCTCCAGCGCTGTTAAATCTTGTTAAAGGAAGAAGGAAATTCCCGAATTTTTTAAATTTTTTAAAATTGATGCATGGTGTTCAAAAGTATTAATATTCCCAAAGTTACACCATTTATCTACAATAGTTGAAGCTTTGATACCATGCACTCATGGTCTTCAGACTGATGGTTTTTATCAGAGGGCATAAAAAACAAGAAAAGAAAAGTGACAATGAAGAAGTAGGGAGAGAATGATATCAGCACAAAGAAAAATTAAGCAGTGGTGCTGTGAAGTTGCAGAGTCAATAAAAGACAAACTGAGAGTAGTACACATTCTTGCTATATGTTTTGATTTTTCAGCAGTTAAAATATTCAGCTTTTTTCCCCTGTTCTTTGGTCTCATCTTCTCCTTAAACTGCTATTTTAGGGGCAGTATGATCACGTGGTAAGTAGAGGTTCGTGCACTGTGCGTTCACTTGCTTGGATTTCCTGTCTGTAAAGCATTGTGGAATCGTTAACGCATCTTACTGATTTTTACTGGTGGAAGTTTCGAATCTCGCTGAGGAAAAACTTTGTGTTTCACACGTGTTAAGTTTGTTTCATTAGAGTCCTTGTTTGTTGTAATGTTTTGTTGAGGCACATATTTGTTTTTTACAAAGAGATGGATTATTTCATAAAATAGTCCATGCATGCCATAGTTATTAGTAACAAGGCTGTTGGCAGGTATGGAATGTTTTTTTGTTTGTTTTTTAAATATCGTGTTCTGCGACATGATGCTGCAGATTAAGCGAAGGAAAAAAAATTGCTTTTCTCAGAATTTCACGATCTACAGATCATATGCCGCAGCGGATTATATGTGGTATTTTTTTTTTTTCACAGCCTTTGGATTATATATACCCTTGTGGATCTCACAAACAAAAATGTTTTTCTTAATTTTATGGTTTACAGATTATACGAAGAAAAAAATGGCACTTTAAATTAATACGTAAAAAATATGACTTCCGCAAATAGTATTTTAATAAAATCGAAATCTGAAATTTTTTGAGATCGTCTACTGAAAGAACATAAAAAGAAAATTACGAAGCAAATTGGAATTTTATTTTGCAATAAGTGGTTTGGGTAATAAGAAAAAAAAATGACAACAAATATGGTTTACCACTTTTCGTTCCAGCGTCATAACCAAACATGTGTTCATGCGTTATTGACTTTGTTTCAACCTGGCGCCTAAATTTTGGAGCTGGCTCCTAGATCTAGAACATATTTGTCGAGCCCTGGTTATGAATACAAGAGGTTATGAGGGATTTGACGTACTGCGAACTGCCGCATCAAATGACTGTTTCAGATACTATATATGTTCTACGTATAATGCGATTCGGTTACCATAATGTGCAACTAAAAAAAAGGGGGCAATTTTTTTCGTGGAAAAAAAAAAAGCTAGTTATTCATTGGAATAAATATTAGTTGTTGTTTTTCTGTTTTTGTTTTTTGTTTTTTCAAATTTTTAAGTAATAGTTTTGAAACATGACGATGATGGGTCCATTAATCTCACTATATCTAAGGAAGTAAACCACAAAATTGATTTCCTGGATGTATCTATCTGCAGAAACGCTGATCTCTCTATTACTTGTTCCGTCTACCATAAACCTTCTGCCGCCACTAACATCATTCCCTACAAATCTTTCACCCTGCATCTCTACAAGCTTGCAGCATTAAAGTCATACATCCACAGGGCTCATATCATTTGCAACAACCAACTCTCTCTTCAAAAAGAACTTTCCAAAATTTCTACAATAGCCCTCTCCCATGGTTTCCCTGCTGTTACAGTCAACTCCCTCATAAAGAAATATGAAAACCATTCGAAAATCGAATGCCTCCTCCTTCATAAGAAAGAAGACCTGAAATTCTGTGGTTCTGTTCCTTACCATCCTTCCTATGCTTATAAGTTACAGATTCTTTTTAGAAGTTTTGGTTACCATCTTGCCATTAAATCTACCCCAAACATCTTGAAACTTCTACAAAGGGATAGGGACAAAGTTGAAAGCCTGAACCTCCCAGGAGTTTACTGCATTCCTATCTCTTCTTCTACTGGGGATAACTTATACATTGGAAGCACATACAGGAGCATTAGCCATAGAATTTTGGAACATAAAAAAGATGTTTCGAAAGCCAATCCTAATACTGCCTTGTCTATTTTGACAATGGAAGACACTTCTGCAGTTCCCCACTGGAACGAAGCAAAACGAATTGCTTCTTTTGACAATCGTTTTGCCCTCTGTTACCGCGAAAGCCTGGAAATTATTTTCAACTCAATGACTTGCAATTCCGAATCTCCTCTCTACATTCCGATGATCTGGAGATCAATTCTAAGTTTTGGCAACAAAAATAGGAAAAATTCAAATGTAGAATCTGGCAACAATCTTAGTCCTCCATTGGCGTGATGAAGACCTAAGATAAGGTCGAAAGCTTCCAATTTACGAACTTTTTGTAAAAGTTTTCATTTAACGTAACTAGCGTGTGATCAAGTTACCTTTATTTGTTTTTAAGTAATAGGCTTTAAGGATAGTTTTTGCTCATCGACATGTACTCTAATAATCGTCTAAACTTGTATGAAAATCCGCTACAGTTTTGGGGGAAATTTCAGAAAAAAAAGGGGGGGGGTTCTGGGGAAATATTGGACCCTGAACATTTTCTGCACCCCTGCTACTGTGTACAAGTAGACCTATTTTTTCAGCTCAAAAATATGCAGTTTTGTATATATTCACAGTATAAGTCATTCCTTATCCCCACAGAACTGAATTCAGCAGATGCAAAATGAAGAACATCAAGACCCGCCCAACACCATGTTTCTGATTGTCTGTTGTTATAATTCAAGAAATGCAAATATGGATCAATGGTGAATGCAGTAACTATGATTTTTATTTATTACCAAGAAAAAAGAGCCGTGAAAGCTGTAACGGATATCCCCCTCCCCCCGCACAAAACCATTCCGATTAAGATCAAACAGCAGGAGGATGCGTCCACGCACACCCTTTGGAATGTCCTGATGGAACGGCTTCTTTTCATTTGGCACATCGCCTAAATCACCACCTGCAGCTCACTGAACTGTTAAGTTGCAACCTTCCTCCTTCACCCTAACTATAGTAGAAAATGTAAAAAAAGAAAAAAATTCTCCCCAATTTTCGACAAAATTACCAAATTTACGTCATGATGTTGCAATTTACTAAAATACGTTTATCTGCTGAATTTCGCCTAAATCCATTGAAAACTTTTTAATTATAGATGATTTTTTTATTAAAACAGTAACTCAGACGTCTGAATAAAAATGTATGTTTGTAATTCAAATAGAGTCCATATCATCACAGAAAAAAAAAATTAAGGATCACTCTGTTTAAATAAACCATGGCATCTGAAGGGGAAAAAAAAAAATAATAATTCACTTGCATTTCCTGTAATTTATAATTACTGTTTCTTTTTTTTCAATCCGATTATGCAACGGAAGATTTTTTTTTTTTTTTTTTTTTTTTTTTTGCATCTGCTAAAGTTCCAAACGAAATTTGGCAAAATTTGCACTACAACTTTATTGTGATGTATCTTAACCATTGTAAAAATTTTACTGTGTTATTTTCAAAAATCCGAAAAATGGATTTCTGAAAATTTTCTCCTAGTCCTTTTCAGCTGTGGAAGTGATAAACAGGCGTTTGCTTTCTTCCCAACCAAGGGCTTCAGATCAGCGCTCCCAGCTGTCAATCAACCGTTGCTATGGTAACACCATTTCTGCTCGAGGCTCACTCTGTCCAAAGAGGCATACATACTTGTCCATAATAAAAATTTCCAATGCTAACTTTTTAAATTTTAAATCAATTCAATTGGAATTTTGGAAGTGAGCTTCTGTAATCCAATTATAGTGAATGTAAAAATTTCAGCCACTTTCGTGAAAAATTCGCAAAGACAGTTTTTTTATTTTTTATCATAAGTAGCCGAAGTTTCTTGAGGGGAGGGTTGGCATGCACATAAACAAAAAGAAGATTAATGTGTTGTTCAGGCATACTCCTCACTGGTAGATGCCAGCTGACTTCGTACATACGCGACCCCCTGCAAATGCTAAATGTCTCTTCTTTCCCCTTGCATTCTCAGCAGTTGTCGAACGGGCATCAAGCTCCCCTTTCTAACAGACCTACTAGTAATCATCCAATTTTATTGCACTGGAAGTAGTGCTTTTTTTGCTTTTTTTCCCCCAGCCAAATAGGATTTGGTGCACGTCCGAAACACACCACCGTTGCCGGTGGTTTCTTTGAGAACAGAGGAGAGGAACTTTAAAAAATGAAGGGGTAACAGTAACACGATTTCCTAAAAGGGCATTTTTTTAAGCACTAATTTCAAATTTCAAGGCTTTACAAGACAGCATTAAAAAACACCGTTTTTCCAGGATATTCCAGGCCTTGAAAACGCAATCATGATTTTCCAGGACTTTCCAGGTTTTCAAGCACGCGTGCGCACCCTACCCTGTCCCTCTGATGAAACTATCCTTTGGTGCTTAGTTACAAAGGGTGAAAACTTTAATGAAAGGAACATGGCAGAATCACTAAATTTCTAAAACACCAATTTCAACATCATCATACCATTTCATACTAATTTCAGCATTGTCATCTTAAAGCTTGAGGTACACCCTTTTGTGCACTGAACATTTTGAATACAAACCCTTAAACTGAAAATGCAAAACGTGTACAAAAAGTTCATATTTTTTAATTTAAAAAAATGAGGGTTCTGACTAGTTATCTTGAAAGATAAATTTCCCTGAGTATCCAGCTTTTACTACCTGGGCAGCTAAATAAGTTTTGCACATACCCAGCTGGGCATGTAACTTTTCAGATATTTTTCAAGCCTTAGCAATGCATCATCAGCTCATGTGAGCAGTGCCAACCAATGGTCATTACAGGAATCCATGCTCACTGAGTCATACAAGAAACTGCACTTTGTATGCGCACATTTGCACCAACATGGGAGTATCGACATGTTCTTTAATTCTGATTTCCAATTTTCAAGATGTTTGTCCACAAGATGGAATGAAAAAATGTTGTATATCTAATTCCACTTAATTGCAACAGTAATTATATTGGACAAACGTCTCGAAAATCAAAAATAAAGAACATCAAATGGCTATTAATAACAAAGATCAAAACAGTGTATTAGCAAATCATATGCAGTTTTGCAAATGTGAGCCTTTATGGGAAGAAATCAAAATATTGGACTATGAATTAATTAATAACAAGGAACAATACACCAATTGTACTTAAAAAGTATAACTATACTAGTGATCCGAAATTTCTTGGCGTAGAATAGAAATAAAAGTTTCCAAGCTTTCGTGCACCAACCAGATGGCTTTCTCAAGGCAGTTAGCTGTCTACCTTCCTTGAGAAAGCCATCTGGTTGATGCGCAAAAGCTTTTAAACATTTATTTCTATTCAAAGCAAAGAAATTTCGGATTGCAAGTATAGTTATACTTTTTAAACAAATTGGACTATGAATCTCATAAAAAAAAAAGAGACTAATTAAAGAAAGTTATTACATCCAAAAAAACAGTGCCATCAATGAGCCTTCAAAACTAATAAGTGGTGTTTTAAACAACTTAATTAAAACAACAAAATTACAAAATACACAGTGAAAACATTTCAGTTTGGTAACTGGCAACAGTTTGAGGAACTTGGAATCAGTATGAGGAATCTGCCAAATAACATTCAAATTCTTCACAAGTAAGCAAAACTTTTGTTAATCCTTCTATACATTGAGAACAGGCCTTGACCAACATCAAGAAGCCAGAAATGTCAGTACAAAACAAAAAGAACTCAGAGGGAAGGAAGATTAAACAAAATTTCTTCAAGTGGAACTAGAACCAAAGGAATATATCAAGGTAAAGCCTTAAAAGTAAGTGATTTAACACATGTTAAGAATGTCTTCTCTTTGGAAGGAATTCAGAAGTCTGAAGAAATGGATGGTTGCTTTACATAGAAGGAAAAATAGAATAAAATTCTTATATTCTTGTCAAAATTTGGATTTTATTCCTAAATTCTTTAGAAAAAAAGGACCTATATATTTTATTTCAGAAGCCAGGAACATAATGAAAAATACTTCAAAAAGACTAATGACAGTTCAGATAAAGCAACTGAAATATGGCATTCTACAACTGACTAGAAATATAGAAAATGAAGAGTAGAAACTGAAAAATATGTTTCCATATCGTATATATTTAAAAATGTTGTATATTATTTTGCCTAGATAAAGCCACTCATACGTAATAATATTTGGTTAATAAAGTATAACCAAATCAATTACGTACCTAAATATATGATTGAACAATCAATAGGTTAACTATTGAAAGAAATACGGGATTACACCATATAATACAAATTTTGGAAATAACAATCCGATTTTTGGTGTAAATATGACAAGGATGATAAGTCAGATAACATCTGAAAACTTGAAAATTTCATCGTCCTGGAGCGGGACTCGAACCTGCGTCTCCCAGATAGCGCCCGGGTATGCTCCAGATTGGCTAACCATGAATGCTGGTTGCTTCGACTATCAAATCCTGTGATGATTATATTCAAATTAATCGGAAACTTGAGACTTGGTCGTTCTGGGTGGTGTAGTGGTTAGAATACCTGGGGGCTATCTGGGAGACGCGGGTTCGAGTCCCGCTCCAGGACGGTGAAATTTTCAAGTTTTCGAATATTATCTGACTTGTTATCCTTGACACATTTACACCAAAAATCCGATTGCCATCTTTAAAGGTTAACTATTGTTTGTACAACTGTTTCACACATTATTTTGCGTTTTGCAAATTGCATGTGCCATGCATATCAAAAAATATATATAACATTCATTTATAAATCAGATTAAGTATTGGGTAATATCTAAGTATTAATTTTAACTTACCAAATACAATAATAGCATAGTTTGAAGATCCTTTCCGATATAGTTATTCCCATGTTGTATAGACATGCTGCGACATAGATTTTTGATGGAAGACATTTATTGTGTCAAATGGGGTAATCTATGTTGAAATATGTTTTACTTCTTGCATTTCATCCTGCTTGCTGTAATGCAAGAAGTAAAACATTTTGCTTAAAAGAATTATAGCAAGCAGGATGAAATGCAAAAAGTAAAACATATTTTTGGAGTATGAAATGCAAGAAGTAAACCTAGTTTTTGGACGGAAGACATTTGTTGTGTGACACAACAAATGTCTTCCATCCAAAAACTATGTTGCAGCATGCCTATACAACATGGAAATAACTACAGGGTGGTAGAAAAGTTCCCCAGGGGTTTCGATTGACAACTGTACAAAAATGAACAGATCTACAGCAATGCAGTTTATAGCATTTGAAAGAGTAAATATTCAAGTTTTTAACATCATCTCTTTCCAACAGATGGCGTTACGTGCTTGCAAATACCGACTGCAAAACAAATGAAATTGTCGTTGCAGCAGGAGAAAGCAATGTGCGTGTGCTGGTTTTTTGAGACTAAGTCTGTGATTATGGTACAAAGAAATTAACGTTGGACATAAGGGAAAGATCCACCAAATGATTTCAGTATCAGAGCGTGGCAGAAGAAATTCTTGGATACTGGTAGCGTCCTGGACTGGCAAAGAAGTGGCAGACCCCCTGTCAGTGAAGAAACTGTGCAGAGCATACAGGAGGTTTTCGATCACAGTCCAAGCAAGTCCACGAGAAGGGCCTCTTTACAACTGAATGTTCCACGATCAACATTGATGGGAGTGCTTCACAAACGTCTGAAACTAACCGCATACAAAGAGCAACTCCTACACCAGATTAAACTGAACGATGGACGCTAGCGCTTAGCATTTGCTCAGGATATGTTGGAGCGGCTGGAAGTTAATGAAAGTTTCCTACGCCATATAATGTTCTCGGATGAGGCAACCTTTTACGTGCATGGAAAAGTCAGCACTCAGAACGTTCGTATATGGGGTAGTGAAAACCCACATTCAGTCAGGGAGCATGTCGCATACAGTTCAAAGGCGAATGTTTGTTGTGGGCTCATGCATAATCGTGTAATTGGGCCATTCTTCTTCTCCTAACAAGCAGTGTGAATCAATAATTACCTGGACGTGCTACAGAACTTTGTGGTTCCTCAACTACAGGATTTGCAATCAAATGTCATACTGCAACAAGATGGCACACCCCCACATTGGGGACTTGATGTTTGTGAATACCTGAACCCTGAGCTTCCCAACCGATGGATTGGCAGAGATAGTCCCATTCCTTGGCCACCCTGGTCCCCAGATGCATTAGCGCACCCACGGAGGGGGCTTTGGGGGCTTAAGCCCTCTCCAAGGAGATTAAGAGCGACATACCTCACAAATTAAACTTTCAAAAATATTATTTTGCATGTTCAAAAATTACATTAACATTGCAATTATACATATATGTACACACATTATGTACATATACTATTTATATATATATAGTATACATGTACATATATAGTATAATCCCAGAAATTCCTGTTGGAGGGGGGCTATATATATAGACCCCTCCAACATGCTATATGCATATATATATAGCCTTCTCCAACAGGAATTCCTGGGTGCGCCACTGCCCAGATATCACTCCTTTAGACTTCTTCCTCTGAAGCTATGTCAAAGACATGGTTTACCGGGAAAGATTAAGCAGACTTCAGGAGCTCAAACAGCGCATTACAGCAGTGTTTGATAGAATTGATCCTGACATGTTGGAGCGCATGTGGCAAAAAATTGAATACCGACTGGATGTGTTATGAGCCACCAAAGGCACACAAGTAGAGGTGTATTAAGGTAAGATTATTAAACTCAAATATTTACTCTTTCAAATGCCACAATGCTGTAGATCTGTTTGTTTTTATACAGTTGTCAATCGAAACCCCTAGGGGACTTTTCTACTACCCTGTATATCAAAAAAACATCTCCAAACTATTATGCTATTATTGTATTTGGTAAGTTAAAATTCATACTTACATATTACCCAATACTTAATGTGATTCATAAATGAATGTTACATATATTTTTAGATATGCATGGCACCAGTAATAATAATAGCACAGAATAACGTGTGAAACAGTAGTACAAACAATAGTTGGCTTATTGTTCCAAGATACATTCATAGGTGATTAAAAGCTTGGCAATATCAGTTGTTCACACCAATAAAAAAAATGGGTTTTCCTAATAGGTTGTAATAAAAAATGCTTTCTCTGAAAGAAATGCAACATACCCAAAGATTGGGGCACTCAAAAAATTCATACTTACATATTACCCAATACTTAATGTGATTCATAAATGAATGTTACATATATTTTTAGATATGCATGGCACCAGTAATAATAATAGCACAGAATAACGTGTGAAACAGTAGTACAAACAATAGTTGGCTTATTGTTCCAAGATACATTCATAGGTGATTAAAAGCTTGGCAATATCAGTTGTTCACACCAATAAAAAAAAATGGGTTTTCCTAATAGGTTGCAATAAAAAATGCTTTCTCTGAAAGAAATGCAACATACCCAAAGATTGGGGCACTCATTTTCAAATGATTTTAATTCACTGAGGCACTTGGACTGGTCGTCTTCATTCACATCTAAACAATTCCAATATTTGTCTCTTGAGCTCCAACACTTATCTCGTCTCTCTTTATCTGGGAATGACATCTGAAAGCAAATATTTTCATTTTATAATTTTGTGCAAAAAAATTATGTAACTTCAAAGAAAAAATCACTCTGATACATGAAATTTACACCAAGGAAGAAGTAAGACATAGTTAGCCCTACAAGTAACATCAACACCCCCCTCCCATCAGGGTAAACATATCCAAGGCATCCAGTCACCATAGCATCTGGACATTTTCATCTGGTACCTGAGTTTTAATTTCTATTATGAATCTTCCATTTCTAATACAGTGGGTACAGTACAATGATTTTTTCTCTCGAAAAAGAGATATATTGGGTGAACAAATGCATTTAACCCTCCATATACTATACCGTGCAAATTAATTGGGACAAGCTATTTTATTCTCAGAATTGTAGTGTGAACGCCCGTTGATGTCGGAAACCCACGTAAACCGGATTTTATCAGCTGTGAGGTGGTGTGACTATTGGAACTTGAGAGTAAGAACGCTCGTTGATGTCGGAAACCCACGTAAACCGGTTTTTATCAGCTGTGAGGTGGTGTGACTATTGGAACTTGAGAGTAAGGATGTGGTTTGACCAGTGTTAAACAGGAAATAGGCACTTCAGCTTCAGTTGTGAGCTTTCGTGTGTGAAAGGTGGATGTTAGTTTTTGCTCTCTGTGAGTACGTGTTACTTATTGAAAAATGGATATTTCCCCAAGGAAGCGTGCAAAAATAATTGCTCTGAAGGATCACACTTCTATGACAGTGAGAGATATCGCTTCTGCAGTTGGTGTAGGCAAATCAAGTGTATCAAGACTGCCTATGCAATATAATGCATCTGGATCATCGTCTCCAAAAAGGAGAGGTAAATGTGGAAGAAAACGAAAAACAACTCCACGAACCAATAAATATCTAATCAGAAATAGTAAAACGAATAAAAAAACAAAACAAAAAAACAAGCACCGACCTTCAAAGAGATTTATTGTGTAGTGGTTGTGATGTTAGTGATTCAACTGTACGCCGTAGGCTTCTGGAAGTTGGCCGGAAGGCAAGAAGACCAACGAAAAAACAATATTTGAATGCGAAAATGAAGATAAAACGTTTAGCATGGGCCAAAAAACATAAATCCATGGACTGCTGACGACTGGAAAAAGGTAATTTTCAGTGATGAAACTCATTTATTTGTGCATGGTTACCAAGCAGATGTCGTTAGACGAAGCAACTGTGAACCCTAAAGACCTGAGCATGTCAAACAAACTGTAAAACACCCTCTGAAACACATGTTTTGGGGCTTTTTCACATCAAATGGCACTGGAAGCTTAGTTCCTGTTCAAGGTACGATGAATTCAGCCAAGTACGTAGAAATATTACAACGTAGGATTGTTCCATTCTTGCAAACTTTTGACGGGACATTTCAACATGACTTGGCCCCATGTCACAATTCGAAATTGGTCAAGAATTTCATGCTGGAAAATCAAATTCACTTGCTTGATTGGCCTGGAAATTCACCAGACTTAAATCCCATAGAAAACTTGTGGAATATTTTGAAGAGACGTTTAGGTAAAATGGACTGTACAACCAAAGAACGCATAATAATGAATGCTATAAAAGTGTAGTTCACGATTATGAAGTCAAAAATATGTGCACTCAATTAGTGGAGTCAATGCCAAAACGAATTCAAGAGGTCATTTCTGCTAAAGGAGGACATACTTCATACTAATACAAGTATTTATCAGTGTATATCAAGGCATAGAATGATATAAAGGCATAGTTTTGGAAAAAAGAGTGATTTTTTACTTTGTCCCAATTAATTTGCACAGTATAGTAGCAGCCCTTGTGAATGTTAGTAGCCAAATGTCGACCAGATATTTTGTAGTGGCTAGTAAATATTTTAATATAGTAGCCAATGAAGCCCTGTAGATTTTTTTCCCCAAGTGAGCAACTATTTTGTCCAACTTTTCACCCCACTTTTGAACGAATATCGAGTTCAGTTTTCTTTCCGGTATTCCTGCAGTTGCTTTAAAAATGAATGGAAGTGAAGGTGGAAATCGAGAGAAGCTTAATCTGCTCACAGAACAGCCTGGAATTATCAAAGGGTCAAGGTTACTAAAGCAACGTTTACCACGGTACAATGTATTGGGTTGTCGGAAAGTCATGACGTATTTTGGCACCCAATGGCGGTTGGGCGGTTTTGGAAGTACTAGAGGCATGCAGCTCTGTTATCGCTATGGCACTCGACAGGTGCTAGTTCTAGCTGCAGTCTAAAAGGAATAGTGAGCGATTTGGTTGATTTGCGGAGATTTGACATCAAGTTGAAAATGAAAGACCAAACTGTGCATTTTCGCCATATTTTACTGTTTTACTTTCGTAAAGGGAAGAACGCGCATCAAGCTTTTGAAAAGTTACGTAAAGTGTAGGGTGATAATGCTCTACAAGAACGTCACTGCCAGCGGTGGTTCGCAAAATTCTGTGCTGGGGATTTTGACCTCAACGATGCTCCTCGGTCCGGGAGACCAACCGAGGTTGATGACGACCAAATCAAGGCATTGATCGAGTCAAACCCACGTTACACGACACGAGAGATTGCAGACACATTGCACATCCATCATTCAAGCGTTCACGACCACCTGCAGAAGCTGGGATACGTAAGCAAGCTCCATGTGTGGGTTCCTCATGAACTCAAAGAAGCTCAATTGACGGTGCGTATAAACATCTGCGATATGCTCATTAAACGTGAGGAAAACGATCCTTTTTTGTAGCGACTGATAACTGGTGACGAAAAGTGGATTGTGTACAACAATGTGCTGCACAAACAGTCTTGGTCCCGACGTGCTGCTTCGCCTCAAACGACATCCAAAGCAGACATTCATCAGAGGAAGGTTCTGGTCTCAAAGTGGTGGGATTTTAAAGGTGTCGTGTTTTTCGAGCTCCTACCACGGAACCAAACAATCAATTCGAATGTATACTGTCAGCAATTGGACAGTTTGAATGAATCCATCATCCACAAACCTCCAGAGCTCGTTCATCCTAAAGGTGTTGTGTTCCATCACGACAACGCGAGACCCCACACAAGTTTGATCACCCGCCAAAAATGATTGGAGCATTATGGGATGTGTTGTCACACCCAGCATACTCGCCTGACCTTGCGTCGTCAGACTTCCACTTGTTTTGCTCTCTTCAACAGTCCTTGCACAGTATAAAGTTCAATTCAGATGAGGCTGTAAATCAGCACCTTGTACAGTTTTTCGCCACAAGAGACAGGTCCTTCTGTGAACGAGTCGTTCTGCAGCTCACTGAAAGATGGCAAAAGGTTATCGAACAAAACGGGCATTATATCATTGATTGATCTATGTTCTTTCAATCAATAAATGACCTTAGCAAAACATGGCTAAAATACGCCACGACTTTTCCGACAACGCAATATCTTTGCAATGGCAAAGGTTGCCATGGTATACCTTGCACAAAGTATAACGTCATCTTCAGGTAAAAGAATTATTTTTGAATCTCTGTTGAGCCACATATATGCTGAACAAAAAGAAAACTGTTATGGTAAGTTTGTAAGATGGTGCAGCTGCTACGTCTAATGCCATGTAGTGCTGCTCCTTGTGAGCATGGCTTTTCAGCAATGAACCTCATAAGAATGAGTAATCGGGCATGTCTGAATAGTGACACTTTAAATGACTTAATGATTAGATGCAATGGCTCTTCAATTGAAGATTTTGACCCTCGAAATGCTATTCAACCGTGGTGGGCAGATACTCCGATGGGAAGATCAGACACCGTACATATCAGCGGAAAACTGCATCAACATTATTAGTGCCACTTCATGTACATATATTAGGGTGGTCCTTAAAATACTATGAGGTTTTTCTCCAACAATTTACATGCTCTGAACCCCCTAAAAGTGTTCCTCGATGTAAAAAAATTATGTGTGAAAAATTTCTACCATTTTAATTAACATTTAGTGGTAGCTCAATATGCTCAAAGTTTTACTTGTGATTGCATATATTGTACATCATAAAATTATATACATCAATTAATGCAGCAATACTGATTTATTAATTACTCTGAAAAATTCCAAACACAAATCCTTATAGAGATTAATTTTGCTTATCAAAGACAACAGAACATTATTTCCACTTGAAATAATATTCATAGTGTACTGTGGAATTAACTTTTTTACGGGTCTTATAGAGGTTATTATTCATAAAAGTTGGTGGTCAAATTTTCGAACTAAAGCCTAGTTTGTCATCAGGCCTAAGTCACTGGAGTAGTTGCTGCCACTCAGTTGGAAGAGTCCAACCGCAATCATCTTTCATTGTGGTACTTCTTCTTGCTATTTCGACCCCTTCTTCTAGTTTCCTCTTTACTAAGTTTGACTGGTGGGCGATTATTCTCACTGAGTCCCAATTTATGGAGTGTCCACTTGCTTGTATATGTTTGTCTAGCCCTGTTTTGTTACTAATGTTCCTAATAGCTGCTTGGTGTTCTTTCATTCGGACCTTAATACTTCTCCCTGTTTCTCCTATACAGCCGAGTCCGCAGTTACAGTCGATGCAATATATTGCTTCTTCTTGCAATTGGATGTCCACTTCTTTCTGCTTTAAAGCTAGCAGGGATTTCTTTAATTTGTTATTTAGATCTGGAGCAAGCCTGATATTATATTTTGCTCCGATCCTCTTCAGTTTTTCAAAAGTCCCTTGTGGTACGTAATTTTGCTGGTGAATTTAAAGTTGTTTATTTCCTGCATCTTTTCGCACTTGTCTAAATATTTTCTCAACATATCGGGAGAGGTAATTGTTTTCTGCCAATATTTCTTTTAATTCTTCTTTGTGAAGATCTTTTTTGAGTAGCTGAAGAGACACAGGGTTGGACATTTTGCCGGGACAGGGGCAAAAACTGGTAAAAACCAGGCAAAAATGGAAAACAACAGACAAAATTGGGGAAAATGTCTTTAAATAAAAAAACAAATGAAAAACTTATGAAATAAAAGAGAAGGAATTTGTGTTACCTGTTTTAATAATCTTTACCTCAGTGAGGATGTACAAAAAAATGCTATACTTGTTTTTGTTTTTGAAGAATGCCAAAACAAAACAACAGTTCTGTTGCTGTTTCCACACTAAGTCTGTTTTGAATATTTGAATGAATAAACGCAAAGTTCGTAAAAGTCCTTTCAATTGCAGTTGAACTCGCAGGACAAATTTGAAGGTGAGCTACAAAATCACAAAAGTTCTCTGATATGTCACAGGCACTTGATACACTGTTCCACCATTTTTCAGCAGTCAGTGAAATTATCACATTTTCTGAAAAGTACATTGGAGGGAATGGCCTATCTTTTAAATCAAATTTTAAAGCATAAGGCAGAAACTCAGAATTTATATCTTCCAGCCATTTTCTTGCAATTTCTTTCTGCTCATTGCTGAGATATTCACCTCTATATTTTGGATGTAGTAAGTATGAAGTCAATTGGCATGGTTGAATAGCTTTCTTAAACCTTTTCTCAATTATAGCATAGTGAGGATGTAAGACATCATTTCTTAGCAGGGGAACACCATAAGCTACAAGCATCAGCTATTGTAGCAGAATCACTTTGTAAAATATTTAAAGCATCTGCTACAGGTTTCAATTGCAGAAGCAGATCTTTGACTTGACTATAAAGATTAAAATCTCGTATATTATGTACTATGTTTTGACCCATTATGTCATTGTGATCATTAGAAATCGTTGTGTAGGCACTGTGGTTGCGTACAAACGATTCCAGACAACTAACCCGACCGTTTCACCGAGTGTTGCATGGTAACTGAGGTCTTACAGAATCAGCACACTCTTTAAACCAATAACTGGAGCAGGATGGTTTCGAAAATATTTCTCGATTTCAACAACACATTTGAAGGAATTATATCTTCCCCCAAAAGGTTTAGATGATGAGCTGAACAGCCATATCTAACCAATGCACTTCTTTGTGCTATTCCTGTTCTCATCTTTTCCATATTTTTGGCATTATCTGTAACAATACTTTATTTTATACTGGTACACATTTTCCACTTTAGCAATGATTCCATTGACCTTTTCAACTAAATATTCAGCAGTCTTTTTTGGTTGTCCCCGAAATTTTCAACATCCAGAACACATGAAGATTTTCCAACTTGAACACACGCAGCTGTTATAGGCTCGTTGTGAATGTTGCTCCAACCATCAAAACGGCCATCAGTTACCAGTTTCAATGAATCCAGACAGAAAGAGATTGTGGGGCATCCATCCTCAGTTTAGAAGTAAAAAAAAAATATTCTTGAATATTTGTTTAGATGAGCATTTTTCAAATTATTTAGTATTTACAAATCAAACGCAACAACAATTATTGAAAATGTATTTTTTTTTTTATGTATTTTTTTTATTTTTTGCACAGGTGGCAAAAATTGGCAAAAACGTATTTTTGCCAGGACGGTTTTTACCGTGCTTTTTTCCACTGTGGCAAAAACATGCCAACCCTGATATGTCGTGATAATTAACACAGCAATCAGACATCTTTGAATGACTGTATTTACTGCTCCCACGTAATATTCATCACGTCAGAAAACTTGAAAATTTCATAGCCCTGAAGCAGGAATTGAACCTGAATCTCCCGATTACCGTCCGAGCGTGCTAACTGTTACACCACCCACGATGACAAAGTCTCAAGTATCTGAGTTTTAATAGCATTGGAATATTCTCCGACCGCTTTTTTAATCGAAGTAAACTGTGCTGCCATCTAGCGTTCCTGTCTGTTAATTGTCATGATGTATTTTCCATGTATTTTGAGAATATTTCTTCCACACTATACCTGAACGACTGGAGATATTCTTAATCTCCAGTCGTTCTATACGTGAACGACTGGAGATATTCTTAATCTCTAGTCGTTCTATACGTGAACGACTGGAGATTAAGAATATCTCCAGTCGTTCAGGTATAGGGGCAGCTGATGACTGAGATCAGGCGAAGGATATAAAGTGGTAGGGCAAACGATGTAAAACGGGTTGGGCACTGTACTGTAGGGGCAAAAGAAAACACAGGTCGGGCACAGCCCGGCCTAGCCCTTCCCAGGGCTAGATGGCAACACCGTTTGCTTCAATTAAGAACGCAATCGGAGATTATTCCAATGCTCTTACCACTCAGATACTTGAGACTTTGTCGTCCTGGTTGGTGTAACGGTTAGCGCGCTCGAATGATAATCAGAAGTTCAGGTTCCATTCCCACTCCAGGGCAATGGAATTTTCAAGTTTTCTGACGCGTTAGATATTACATGAGAACAGTAAATACAGTCAATTCAATTATGTCCGATTGCTGTGTTAATCATAAGTTCTCATTTTTAGCCTCACAAATTTAGGTATTAGGTGGATTCCAGGAAAAAGTGGACATGACACTTAAATTTTAAAATTCGTTTTTGTTAATAAAATATATCATTCTATTCAGAAAAATATTATTTTTTTATATCTGCCAATAATTTTGATGAATAATACAATGACCTTGATAAAAATAAGGTCAAAGTCGCTCGTTCTTCTCATGCAGCTGCATATAATTGAAAAACACTAATTTTGACCATAGCAGAAATTGGGTAAATATTTTAATATAACTGTTACTAATATGTTAACTTTTAACATTTAATGTTGTAATTAACCTGTTTATTAACTAATTTGTGCAGAAAGCTTTTTTTGACTATCAAAGGGACTGCTTAATAACATAATTAATGAATGCCCTTCCGTTACCAAAATACTACATGTCAACTGTATCAACAATAAACCATTAGGGCTAGAACTTCATTTTTTTTTTTTTTGTACAAAGCAGGTTTTTTTGGTCCTTTTTAGTTAGAAACAATTACATTATAATTCATCTTTGATTCAGATAGCTTTTTAGTAGTAATGGAAGGACATCAAATACGGCAACGGAAGGACACTAAATATGGTAACGGAAGGAAAATTCAGAATCAACTCATTTTGACTTAAGATTACAGATACGCAAAGATTAGGTTCTATTTTAAACTAAAAAAAATATTAAGTTTACAAATTTAACATATATATATATATAATGCATATTAAATACAATTTGGGAAAACATAAATTATCATACACCATTTTTTTTCTGTTTTGAATGAATATCAAGGCTTTTTGTTTTACATTATTTAACTGGATATGTTTACAAGGCAACTTTTAACTGTAACTGTCAGCCTATTGACCATAACCGTAACTGTCAGCCAACCCACCATAACTGCAAACATCAATCTGTGCAACCATGTGCTACATGCTGTTATGCTTCACCACAGATAAGCAGATGCTTTATCTATATTTGGATTATTGTCTGTTAGAACTTTGTAAAAGGTCTTAAGGTTGTTACATAATATTGATTGTGCTACTACTTTTTAAAAATGCCTCTGACTGCAGCAGAAAAGCAACATCTCTACAGAGAGTGCATGAAAGCTAAAGGTTTGCATGAGCAATTGAAAGAAAAAGATAGAAAGCATAAATATGATAAGCGCAAAAACCTGATGCCAAGTGACTTTAAAAAAACACAAAATGCAGGAGAAAAATCAGAAAAAGAAATAAAAGAATGTCCAAGAAAAGTAATGACATGGAGTCTAATAATGCTCTGAAACCTTATACCTCACAACAAACTCTGAGTAAAGCAGTCAAACATACATCAAAAATGCTACCTACAAGTCCTCGAAAAAGAATAAAAGTTATCGAAACAATAGCTTCAAAGTTGAGCAGAGAAGCCAGAAAATGATGGAAAAGAACTTACAGAAATTGAAAAACGTATAATTGAGTATTATAAAAAAGATAATATTTCATGGCAAGCTCCAGGAAAAAAAAATCAGTTATAAATAATAATTCATCAAAATAGGAAGAAAGAGAAAATTCAAAAGTGGTGTTTAGTGATGACCTTGAGTGAAGTGCACACACTTTTTCAGCAGGATAATGTTAATAACAAGGTGTCATTATCAAAATTTTGTGAAATGATACCTCCTTTTGTTTTGCTAAGAAAAGATATTCCCCACAACATTTGTGTATGCAAATACTATGAAAATGTAAGATTACTAATTGAAAGCCTGTCATCAGTAATTGAAGATTTCCCTAAGCATTTCCATGACTTCATTTCACCTCTTGTATGTAGCCAAGAAAATGAAAAGTTCATGTTTAGGAAATTGTGAAATCTGCAAAAAATATTTTTATGTAAAATATATTACTAGCAGTGAACAAAACCCTACAGTTGTTAATTGGGAACAGTGGGACAAAGAAAATCAAAAGGGTGTTGAAAGCAGATATGAAGGTTCAGTACAAGACTGCCTTCACCTTCTTAAGGGACAATTGGCTCAATGTTTGAGGCACACTTTCATCAAACGACAGCAGCGTAAGTTTTTTGAAGAAAGAAAAGAAAAAGCTTCTAATAAGTCACTTGTTGTACAAGTTGACTTTGCTGAAAACTTTACCATTAAGATGCAAAATGAAATTCAGGCTGCTCATTGGCATCACCAACAAGTCACCATTTTCACAGCATATGTTTGGTGTGGAAGTAAAACAGGAACTGGTTATTCGTTTGTAAGTGATGACATGGATCACAGAAAGGTTGCAGTCTTTGCATTTCTTGATGCCTTGATCCTTGACCTATTGGCATCATATCCAGAGCTGGAAAAAGTTATTTTTCAGCGATGGAGCCGCAAGCCAATTCAAACAGCGCTATTTGTTTGCCAATTTAACTTTTATGTTTGAAAAATATCATATTATGGTATCTTGGAGCTTTTTTTGCCACCAGTCACGGGAAAGGGGCGATTGATGGCATTGGCGGGAGTGTTAAACGCATGCATGGTATGGAGCCCTATGTTAAGTGGAAGATCAGTGACAACGGCCAAAGAATTTGCAGAGGTTGCTGCTGAAAACAGCCGAAATATAAAAGTTCAGTTTATTTCATCAGATGTCCCTAAGCAGGGTATGTTCAAGAGCTGAAAGAAAGATGAAATGGTGTTCAAGCTCTTCCTAACACCCAGGATACACATTACGTAAAACCACTTGACAAATACATTGAGTATCGGGAATATTTCTTTTCCCCAGAAACGAAAAAGTTCGACTTAAAAGAAAGCGAACACACAAACATCAACATAGCTGATGATGATGCAGAAGACCCTTTAGTTTCAAATATGCATGATAACGTGGCAGTAGGAGACTTTTTGCTGATTGAATGGCGAGGAAAAAAATCAAGACGACACTATGTTGGGCAAGTGTAAAATGCAGATGGTGATGGTGTGGAGGTATCTTGTTTAAGAAAACAAGACAGTAAAGGGTTTATTTTTGGTTTCCCTGAGAAAGACAAGTGTTGGATTGATTCTACACAGATTCTGAAAAGATTAGGAAAACCAGAAATTTTGTTGAATGGCTCCTGCACCAGACTTCACTGTAGATTTAAATTTTCTTACATTATATGTGCAGAGTAATCAGTAATTATTTTCTCATTGTTCATGAATACTTGTAATTATGTAATGAAAAATAGTCAAGTAAGCTATATTAATATTTGGAACTTAAACTTGTAATTTTTATCAATTTAAACTTTTGGAAATTTTGTCCATCCATTACCGTAATAAATTACAATTTTTGTAGCAATGTATAAGAGATTTTTTACAAACTGGATTTGAAAATATAAACTAAAGGGATACACAAATTAAACTTATTTTTTGCCAAATTTTTTCATTTATGGTTTAGCTGAATTTCAGAGTAGAAGAGCGAAATGTGGTATGCCATGTCCAAAAATGTCCTTCTGTTACCATGATTTCAATATGGTTATCAAATGAAGCTGTTAATTATTTTTTTTCAAATTTTTTATTTTTTTGTTAACCTTCACAACAAGGATAAAAGTCCACGCTTCAGATTTTAGAATAACAATTAATTTTACCAGGCAGAGCTTAAAACATATCTGTTTTGTTGTACAAAGTGTCCTTCCGTTACCGCCAGAATCCACAATTAAGTGAAGTTTGGATACATGTCCAATATGTAAATGAACTGTTTTTAATGCATGAGTGTTGTGAAAACTAGTGTTGAAGTGAATGAGGTATGTTTTTAAAAACTTAAAAAAAATTACATGAATCTGGTGGATTTAGCTGCTAACAGATGTTTCTATTGAATATGTAATTAATTATTACTAAATTCTGAAGTGTTAGTTAGCATATTTTGCTGCAGGGTGATTGAAGCAGGACACCTTGAAAATATGTGATTGGAATGTTTTTAAAGTAGGAATTTAGTGACATGAACTTAGTTATTAATAAGTTCTCTACTTTTATGCTACTAGAATTCTTTTTTTCTTTTATTGGTTACACTACTTTACCACAAAATCAGAATAATGAAGAGGCAAATATCAATCTTCTTTTTGTTGTTGTTGTTGTTACGTGCTCTTAGAAGAAAAAAAAACGAGTGGGGAATAGACTGTAACAACAGGGAAGACAAGGGAAAAGGCCAAAATGACCTGACATAGCCCTATACTCCCCGTAGAAGAAACAAATGAAACAACAGATAGACACATCAAGTCAGACAATCAGAAGAAGTTTTGCCAATCTTTTCCTTTTTTTTTTTTTTTTAATTATTGAAGTAGATAGAGTTTGAATTTTTTTTTTTAATAAAATAAAATTGTTTAAGTTAATCAGGTTGCTAGGTAAAGAATTCCAGTATTGAGGGCCTCTGTGATTTAAAGTAAGTTTAATTGATTCATTGATTCCATTTTTGAAAAATAGGTTGTAATTGTAGTTCAGAAATATGAGATCTGAATATAAATTATATTTAATTTGTTTGAACATAATTTTACCAAGATTAAAATAGTATAGTTGAGTAATAGTAAGCATATCATATTTATTAGTATATACTTTTGTTCTAAAATGTATTAAAGTTTGAGTATCAGGATATGATTTGAGATCAATTAGTCTAATAAATTTATTTTGTAGAATTTGTAATTTATTAATATTGTATTGTGTTGTTTGTCCGCATGAGAGTATGCAGTAATTAATATGAGTTTCAAATAATATGCAATACAATGAGATCAATGTTTCAGTTGTTAGATCAGTCAGGATATTACTCACTATACCAATACTTCTAGATAGTTTAATTAAAAGAAAATCAATATGTTTATTCCATTTCAGGTAAAAATTTATTGTAGTTCCCAGGTAGTTGAATGAAGGTACTATATCAATTCTTTCATTGTTAAGGGATATTTGTGTATTTGGTGTCAAAGGAGATAACATATTAGAAAAAAAACACTGCTTTAGTTTTATTAACATTAATTATTAGTCCATTAAAATTTAACCAGTCAGATATACACTATCTACCAACAAGTAATTGGACACCTGTGATAGCAAAGGAAAACAAAGTTTATTCACCTTCAATAGTTGGTGGAGCCTCCACGAGCGGCGATTACAGCTGCGACCCTCCTGGGCATACTCTCAACCAGGCGTTGTACGACGGCTAGCGGTATTTTTTTCCACTTGGCTTGGAGAAGACAGGTCAGTTCTTTCACCGATTTCGGACGGTGGGGGCACCCCTTAAGTCGACGATCCAACTTGTCCCAGAGGTGATCGATAGGGTTAAGGTCCGGGCTCTGCGCAGGCCAGTCCATTCGATTAACCCCATTGTCACCATACTAAGCCATGGTGAACCTCGCAACATGACAGGTGGCATTGTCATCCTGAAAGTAACATGGGTCCACCCCGTAAAACTGCCACAACATAGGAAGCGCATGGTCATCCAAAATGGTGCAGTAGGTCTCGGCGTTGAGTCTACCAGGAATTGCGACCAAGGGTCCCATGCCATACCAGGAGAAACACCCCCATAGCATAATTCCACCGTCGCCGAACTTCACAGTTGGCACAATACATTCCGGTAGGAGGCGTTCTCCAGGCAGACGCCAAACCCAAACCCTGCCATCCGAACGGTAGAGGGTGAACCTTGATTCGTCGTTCCAGAGAACCTGTTTCCACTGTTCAACGGTCCACTGTCGACGTTCTTTGCACCACGTTAGCCGAGCAGCACTATTGGACTTGGTGATCGAAGGCTTGTGGGCGGCAGCACATCCATGATAACCGAGCAGATGGGTTTCCTTACGGATGGTATTCATCGAAAGAACACTCCCGGATGCCTGTTGAAACTCCTCGCGGATGTGGCCCATCGATTTGGTGCGGTTGTTCCGAATTTCTTTGGCCAGCACCCGTCCGTCTCTAACTCCCAGTTTTGTGGGTCTTCCAGGTCGGGGCACATTCCTACAGTCCCCTCTCACCTTCCACTTGCCAATCACGTAGGCCACTGTCGATTTTGGGTACTTCAACTCGCTGGATATGTCACATATGGATCAGCCATTTCTGTGATACCCGACGATTACACCTTTCTCGAAATCAGAGAGCTCCGAACTGCGTGGCATCTTGCATGCGACTGGTAACACTCTTGTTTACCACACGATATTTAACGGCGGCGGCCGTGACGTGTATTAGGACCACAGATGTCGTCGATTGCAGGGGTGTCCGATTACTTGTTGGTAGATAGTGTAGTTTGCAACTGTTTATTACATTGTGTTAGTATTTCACCTAAGTTTTTCCCTTTTATAAGAACAGCTCTAACATCAGCATACAGAAAGAAAAAAAAAAGATCCATATGAGTTGAAATTCATGATAATTAACACATTTAATCATGATAATTAACACAGCAATCAGCCATAGCTGAATTGACAGTAATTACTGTTTTACATGTGAAATCTATCACATCAGAAAACTTGAAAATTTCATCGCCGCGAAGCGAAATCGAACCCGCATCTCCCAATTACCATTTGAGCATGCTATCCATTGCACCACCCACGACAGCGAATTCACAAGTATCTGAGTGTTAAGAGCACTGGAATATTTTCCGACCGCATTCTTAATCAAAGCAAATTCTGCTGCCCTCTAGCATTGTTAAGTAAATCTCTAGTGTTTGAGAAGAATATTTCTTCCACTCTTTATGCCAATATCAATTTTTGGCACTGTTGCCTGCAGAGTTATGCATTCTGTAGAGATACTGGCAGTAGTAATTTCAGCTGAAATTGCATGGTTTAACCCATGAGATGTTCACAGCCATAGTATTGATTTCACACAGGGTGCTTATGAGCTATTTATTCATTAGTGTTTATGTTGAATGTGATTCACCAGAAGACAAAAACTCCTTAGTTTTATTGGGGATTACGGTGGATCAAAAATACCGAAATGCTTTTGATCGAATCGCTATAGTGCGGAAAACTTGTCCCTGGTATAGCTAAAGATACTGTAAAAAATTATTTTTAAACAGACTATATTTCCCATTCATTCATGAAGCTCAAAATTATAGAAATTTCCAAAATTGTGCAGTTTTATTGTTTTTTTTTTCTAAGTTCCAAATAAATTACAAGTGAATCGCTATAGTGCGAAAAAGTAGCTTTAGTATAGCTAAATATAAAGTAAAAAAAAAAAAAAATTAATCAAGACAATATTTCCCATTTATGCATGATGATCGAAAATATAGAAATTCCACAAATTTAGATATTTGTAGAGATTAGTTCTACCTAGTCTTACCATAAATACTGTTACACAGTATTCAGTGAAATAACAAAAGAAATGTAAAGATATTTTAATATACCTGTAATAGGACGTAAGTAAGTACACTTGTGAATACATGGCACCAGTCACTTTTCAAAATGACATCCTTTTGCCTTCACACAGTCCTTCAGTCTCTGTGGCCACTTATTAATTGCTTTAAGCAGGGTCTCCAGAGTGAAAGCTACTGCTGCCCGCACCAAAGAGCATTTGAGAGTGTCAATACTGGGGTGTTTCTTTCTGCAGTCTCAAAGAGCATTTGAGAGTGTCAATACTGGGGTGTCTCTTTCTGCAGTCTCAAAGAGCATTTGAGAGTGTCAATACTGGGGTGTCCATTTCACTTTTCAAAATGACATCCTTTTACCTTCACATAGTCCTTCAGTTTCTGTGGCCACTTATCAATTGCTTTAAGTCTCCACAGTGAAAGCTACTACTACCTGCACCAAAGAGCATTTCAGACTGTCAATACTGGGGTGTCTCTTTCTGCAGGCCATGTCTTCCAGTGTGGCCCACAACTTGTAGTCAATGGGTTGACATCTGGGCTGCTTGAAGGCCCCAATCAGTTGGAGAAATGAAGTCTGTCAAATTCGTCTGAAGCTGCTCCTGGGTTGATTTGGCCTTGTGGGCACGTGCGGAATCCTGCTGAAAGCTCCAGTGTTGGTTTCGGAAGAGGGCGTAACTCACATTTTTTACCACTGGCTCCAAAACCCTGTCCTGGTAGCAGGGCCATAGTCAAGGTGATGCCAGGGCAGTCTGAACCTGCCCTGAAAGCTTTTGCACCTGTCTTGCCAATGATACATAGAAAATGAAGAACTCCTACTACTTGCAGTTTCCAGCGCTGAAGACGAAAATATTGATTTAGGCAAAGTCAAATATTTGCAAACTTTAGGTATCAAACTTCCCATCTCCAGAAGAAACTGCAGTAGTCAACAGATTCATGCAAACCCAGAAGAAAGAAAACCCAAATTCAGTCCTTTTTGATGAAAGTTTTAAGCAGCGAGTAGTCTTCAGAGATACTTATAATTTATTGGCCACAGCCAGGACTTTCGGCTGTAGTACGGCTACTTGTGAATCCACATTTTCTGTTTTTAACGAGAATTAACTGCCCATAGCGGCTTTTCACGTGCTACCAACGAATGTCGAATTTGACTCTTCTTGTGTTTGAAACAAATCCGCACAAAAGCTTCCGACGTGGACTTACTTTTGAGAAAATGTAATAATGGTCAAAAGAACCGACCACTACAACTATTATTAACTATATGTCAACAAAATAGTTTCCATATCATCTACTGTTTCGCACGTTACTAGAAATTCGAGCACGGGAAAAACGTCCATATAATAAGAAAATTTTTATTTCAACTTGTCACTAATATTCCTTTTTTTCTTTTTGATGTTCTTTATAATAGTTTAGAATTTTATTATGAAGATTACAAATTTATATGAAAAAATGTTTTAATATGTGCAGTCAAATGCATCATAAGTTGTCAAAGTCCTCCAATACGTAGAGACAATATGTATTAAAAGATTAATATTATTCCAGTTTTTTAAGTCATGATTTACGAAATTAATACAATAGAAAAGAACTTTCGAACCTTTTTGATTATGATGCGTTGAATCAGTAATAAGCCATCTTGTTATCGAAGAAGGCATGATTTTCCTTTCCTGTGGTATCAGCTTCCAAGTTGAACTTTGATCTTATAATTTCTTATTATAGATGATGGTTGCATGTTTTATTTTCCGTGGCTCGATATCCCAAACTAGTTTCAATTCCTTCTTTTGGAATCATCTTCAGTGGGTATTATGATCTTCTCATACATGTTGTGTTTCGGCCACTTACATCGATTCTACTGGCAGCGTCCGACTTTTCACGGCAGTTGTACTCTTGCGCATGCTATTTTTGGTATTAATGCACGTTCTTCGTCGTGTTTTGATATAACCGGATGACATGAATTCCGACTCCAAATTAATTGGTGTTGCCATTCGTTTGTTGAAAATAATTAATAAGGTCTTTTATTATATTTTTTATCGTTAATTTCTTTTTCGATAAAGAATATTAACCTCAGAAGCGATAATGATTGAAAAAACTAAAGAAATAAATTGTAATAATAATGATCCAATGAATCTACCGTACGCTTGGAAATTTTTTATCGAAAAAGAAATTAACGATAAAAAATATAATAAAAGACCTTATTAATTATTTTCAACAAACGAATGGCAACACCAATTAATTTGGAGTCGGAATTCATGTCATCCGGTTATATCAAAACACGACGAAGAACGTGCATTAATACCAAAAATAGCATGCGCAAGAGTACAACTGCCGTGAAAAGTCGGACGCTGCCAGTAGAATCGATGTAAGTGGCCGAAACACAACATGTATGAGAAGATCATAATACCCACTGAAGATGATTCCAAAAAGAAGGAATTGAAACTAGTTTGGGATATCGAGCCACGGAAAATAAAACATGCAACCATCATCTATAATAAGAAATTATAAGATCAAAGTTCAACTTGGAAGCTGATACCACAGGAAAGGAAAATCATGCCTTCTTCGATAACAAGATGGCTTATTACTGATTCAACGCATCATAATCAAAAGGTTCGAAAGTTCTTTTCTATTGTATTAATTTCGTAAATCATGACTTAAAAAACTGGAATAATATTAATCTTTTAATACATATTGTCTCTACGTATTGGAGGACTTTGACAACTTATGATGCATTTGACTGCACATATTAAAACATTTTTTCATATAAATTTGTAATCTTCATAATAAAATTCTAAACTATTATAAAGAACATCAAAAAGAAAAAAAGGAATATTAGTGACAAGTTGAAATAAAAATTTTCTTATTATATGGACGTTTTTCCCGTGCTCGAATTTCTAGTAACGTGCGAAACAGTAGATGATATGGAAACTATTTTGTTGACATATAGTTAATAATTTCTGAAACCACGTAATGTTTTCGACAAATGTTGAATTAATATACACTACAACTATTTTGATTTTCTATTGGTAAGCAACCATTATAAATGTATTTTTATTTTACAAAATGTTTCTTGTTGTTCTTTCATTTATGTTAATCAAAAATGGTACTTTTGTACCTAGATAAGGTACTTAGTCTGGGTTGAAATTTGTAAAATTTCAGTAATGCTCAAAGAAAGGTATAAAGTATATAGCTTTTTTCAGCATGCCCTAAATTTCATTGAGCATGCCCTAAGTATAAAGTTTGGCTACAGCCCTGCCTGGTAGACTTTGGCAGATGTTTTCACTCCTTTCTCACAGAAATGGAGCTCTGTGGTACCCTCGTAGGAGACTCCCCACCAAACCATGACAGAAGCAGGATGATGGTCCCTCGTGATCTTTGGAGCTTTCTACTGAGCTTCACATGAGGTTGGTGCATACACCCGGTCCTTTTGGCAGTTGAAAGCCTCTTCAATAGTGAAAATTTTTTCATCAGAGAAAAGGAATTCTCTAGCTGCAGCAAACATTTCCCTTTTAGCAGTCTGTATAAAGCTGCAGCAAACATTTCCCTTTTAGCAGTCTGTATAAAGCTGCAGCAAACATTTCCCTTTTAGCAGTCTCTGCTGCTTCAGTTGTGGGGTCAGGAAGTGTCCTGTACTCCACCAGTAAGCTTTCACCTTTAGGTCACTCCGCAGTATGCGTGACATTGACATTCCTGAAATGTTCTGCTCAAGAGCCATTACCGATTGCTTTTCTAGAGGATTTCGTCAAATACGGGCTGCCACTGCTTTCACCAAGTGAGCAGTCCTCATGATACGTGGCCTACCCTTTCTGGGAAGGTCAGCAATGGTCCCAGTATCAAGGAATCTTTTTATGGTCTGGCAGACAAAAATTCGGCTAATTTTCAGCTTCTTTAGCATGTTGAAAATCTCAGAAGCTGATTTTCCAACTTTGTGCAGCGCTATTACAGCAACACAATTCACATAATCGCCCCACTCCATAGCAAGTACTTCACGAAACCAGTTATATTCTCTGTGACTCATAAGCGATGACTTGAAAAATATTAGGGGTTCCGGAAATTTTTAATCGAATTACCCATGCATTTTTCAAAGTATTTAGGTCTAATTTAAATTTCCTTTAGTCAGATTATCTGTCACAATAAGATGCCTGAAATGCTAAAATGAAGCAAATTATAGTTAATTACAGATTTTTTTTTCTCTAGATAATTATTTATTTCACTTATTTTGCTTTTGTAGGCGCAATGTTATTATATACAATACACAGATACTGTCTGAATTTCCAACTGAATTGTTTTATAAAAGTAACAAAAACACGTAAAATTCATTTTAATTACTAATCAAAAACAACTATTATGGGAATTTTACTAGGAAGTTTTTTTATTTAAATTGCAAATTTTCGGAGAAAACTCTTCTTCTTCAGGCTGTCTTTTTGTTGTCACTTATTCCCGTCACTATCACGATTACGGTTAACCTTGAAGGTGACGGTTATTTTTCATCAAATCCTGCCAGATGTTAGGCAGGGAAAATCCTTTGCAGTCATTGATGATGGAATTTTCATTTTTCACAATATCTATTCCTTCCTTTAGCTTTCTTTTTTGAAAATTGCTTTGGAAACTGATGACTTTAAGGGAATTCCAATCCATACTGTGACTAGTTTCTCTAACATGCCTATCTAAACCAATCTTGTTGGAGCAATTTTTTATAGCAGCTTTATGCTTTGCTGTACAAGTTTCTAGTCTGCGACCTGTTTCCCCTATGTAAGATAGTCTACAACTACATTTTACTTCATAGACTACACCTTGCATTTTTAAAATATCTTCTTATCTTTGAACTATTTTAGGGAATTTTTTTTAACTTTGTTCTCTAAACTTGGAGCTAGCCTAATATTGCACTTCTTACTAATTCTCTTTAAAGACTCAAATAAACCTTTGTGATAAGAATTTTTTTTAGTGAATTTTACTTGTTGTTTTTGTGGGTTCTTTGTACCATTAAAATTCAGAAGCTTCTCAATTTCTTCTTTAGGATAGTTATTTTCTGCAAGTATGACTAAGTTCTTCTTTATGGGCTTCTTTCTTATCTGCTGAAGAAACTATTTTTTTTTAACTGACTTGCTACATTTTTCTTAATAGAAAATGGATGATAGGAATTGAAATCCAATAGTCTATTAGCATTCATTGTTTTTTTATACCAACTAGTGAGGAATTTTTCATCTTCATAATAGATAGTAATATCTAAGAAGTTAATTCTTCTTTCTTTTTGAAGTTCGATAGTGAACTTAAGGGAATCTTCTAATTCATTGAATGAGTCTAAAATTCTTTCTGGAACAATTTCTGAGCTATCTATTATAAATAAGATGTCATCCATGTATCTGCTATATAGGCAGAAGTATGTGGGTTGTACTAGTATCTTTTCTTCTAGTTTTCCCACATAATAGTTAGCTAAGAGTAGGGGAGCCCATAGCTTGACCAGATTTTTCAATGAATTTTTTTTTCTCAAAGTGAAAGTAGTTGTTCTGCAAAGAGAAGGCAATCATTTCAAAATTTCCAACTAATATGTTTCTATCTTTGTTGTGAAAAACTATTAGGTCTGCCAAGTCTTCCACTATAAAGTCTATAAGTTGATGTTTATTAATGTGAGTATACATAGACACTATGTCTAAACTACCCATAATAGGAGAATCTAATTTAGGAAGAAGTTCTAATTTTTCTTTTAGCTGCATAGATTTACTTTCAATCAACTTCATAAGAACAATAGAGAAAAAAACATTAAAAAGAAGTATTGAAGCAAAATATAAAAATGTTGCTTATTATCAGAAAGTAAAAGTAGAAAATGAAAAGAAATTTTCTGGAGTCTTAAGTCATACAGGAAAAGCAGAATTTGAGAACTGCCTAAAAATTGGAATAAAAAACAAAACATAAAAAATTGTTTAAAAGCTGAACCTTAAAGAAAAGAATTTTTTTAAGAAAAACTATTCCACTGTGAAATTAACTTGTTTACGGGTCTTATAGAGGTTATTATTCAAAAAAGTTGGTGGTCAAATTTTCGAACTAAAGCCTAGTTCGTCATCAGGACTACGTCACTGGAGTCTCCAGTGACGTAGGTCCTGACGACGAACTAGGCTTTAGTTCGAAAATTTGACCACCACCTTTTTGGAATAATAACCTCTATAAGACCCGTAAAAAGTTAATTTCACAGTACAATATGAATAGAGGTGCCATAAATTCATTTAAAACTATTCCAGTAAAAATAAAGAAACAGCAGTTCTTAGTCATGTAAAGGACAACACTGCAACTGGAGTTAGCCAAGAATTGTTACAGTGATTTCAATCTATCCAAGGAAAAAATAAATACAGAAAAATTGGTAATTAAATTGGAAAGCATCTGCAGCACTTTAGAAAAAGAAGACCAAATTAAAGCAGACCTCCTCAGAAAATATTACCATAATAGCCTTACAAAATTCCAGAAGCAAGTAAAGAAACCTCAAAAAGTTTTGAGAACAGTCAATTCAAAGCTCTTGAAGTTTTCAGAAAAAATGAAAGTGTAGTTGCAGTGAAAACAGACAAAAGTAAGTTGATTACTATTATGGATAAGAAAGATTATCAAGAAAAGATGGAAGAAGAACTAAAAAAATATATTTATGAAGTAAAAGAAAACCCACTACCAGATTTGATTAAAAAGTCTCAAACCTTATTTCACTTCAAAAAAAGAAAAACCAGCTTCCAGAAAACTGTAAACAATTCTCAAAATTACAGTTCAGATTACCTCAAATATATGGAATAGTCAAACTGCATAAAGAACACCAACCAATTAGACCAATAATTGACTCAAAACACTCAATTCTTTCAAATCTAAACTACTTTTTAAAGTCGCACCTTCAGAATCTTTTAAAAGAGCCACCTAACTTGATTAAAAATTCAATGCAGCTAAAAGAAAAATTAGAACCTCTTCCTAAATTAGATTCTCCTATTATGGGTAGTTTAGACATAGTGCCTATGTATACACACATTAATATAGATCAACTTATAGACTTTATAGTGGAAGACTTGGCAGACCTAATAGTTTTTCACAACAAAGATAGAAACATATTAGTTGGAAATTTTGAAATGCTTACCTTCTCTTTGCAGAACAACTACTTTCAATTTGAGAAAAAAATTTCATTCAAAAATCTGGTCTAGCTATGGGCTCCCCACTCTTAGCTAACTATTATGTGGGAAAACTAGAAGAAAAGATACTAGTACAACCCACATACATCTGCCTATATAGCAGATACATGGATGACATCTTATTTATAATAGATAGCTCAGAAATTGTTCCAGAAAGAATTCTAGACTCATTCAATGAATTAGAAGATTCCCTTAAGTTCACTATGGAACTTCAAAAAGAAAGAAGAATTAACTTCTTAGATATTACTATCTATTATGAAGATGAAAAATTCCTCACTAGTTGGTATAAAAAAACAATGAATGCTAATAGACTATTGGATTTCAATTCCTATCATCCAGTTTCTATTAAGAAAAATGTAGCAAGTCAGTTTAAAAAAAAAAAATAGTTTCTACAGCAGATAAGAAAGAAGCCCATACAGAAGAACTTAAAGTCATACTAGCAGAAAATAACTATCCTACAGAAGAAATTGAGAAGCTTCTGAATTTTAATGGTACAAAGAACCCACAAAAACAACAAGTAAAATTCACTAAAAAAATTTCTTATCACAAAGGTTTATTTGAGTCTTTAAAGAGAATTAGTAAGAAGTGCAATATTAGGCTAGCTCCAAGTTTAGAGAACAAAGTTAAAAAAAAATTCCCTAAAATAGTTCAAAGAGAAGAAGATATTTTTAAAATGCAAGGTGTAGTCTATGAAGTAATATGTAGTTGTGGACTATCTTACATAGGGGAAACAGGTCGCAGACTAGAAACTCGTAGAGCAGAGCATAAAGCTGCTATAAAAAATTGCTCCAACAAGATTGGTTTAGATAGGCATGTTAGAGAAACTAGTCACAGTATGGATTGGAATTCCCTTAAAGTCATCAGTTTCCAAAGCAATTTTCAAAAAAGAAAGCTAAAAGAAGGAATAGAGATTGAGAAAAATGAAAATTCCATCATCAATGACTGCAGAGGATTATCCCTGCCTAACATCTGGCAGGATTTGATTAAAAATAACCATAACCTTCAAGGTTAACCATAACCGTCAAGGTTAGCCATAACCGCGATAGTGACGGGAATAAGTGACAACAAAAATACAGCCTGAAGAAGGAGAAGAGTTTTCTCTGAAAATTTGCAATTTAAATAAAAAATTTCCTAGTAAAATTTCCATAATAGTTGTTGTTGGTTAGTAATTGAATTAAGAAACTAAGAAGCCATTTCTCAACATGAGCATTATTCAAAGAATTCATGTTAATGTTATTTTTTAGCAACTTAAAAAATGCCAACAATTTTTTCTTCAAATGATTTCTGAGTTAAAATAGGAGGTTAAAAGGGAGAGGATATGGCATCAGCCGCACGCCCTGCATTTTCCCGTGGGCTCTACATCGTATCAGCTGTGTATGCCCAGTATGCCCGACTGGGGCTGCTTCTGTACTTTTCTATAGGGAAATTGTTGACTTTGAAGAGGTTTTAGAGGAACTTATGCAGCATGTACAGTCAGGAAAAAATGAGAAAGAAATATACATGCACATAACTACAAATCTGCAAAAAGTTACAGAAATACTGTTTAGTATTTTCTAAAAAAGTTAAACAAAATTATGCTTCGTCGACCGAAAGTGTATATTGCGTATTAACCAATCACGGCCTTGCTAAAGCTGTGGGAGCCTTGTTGACCTACAGGGACTGCTGCAGAGAGTAAGAGACGGCCGCTATCAACCTGTGCTCCAGCACAGGTCTTTTGTAAATGACGTCTCGTCACTGAACCCTCCACACCCGGAGGGCGCAAGAAACCAGATGATCAGATTTGGCTTCACCAGCGACTGCTGATGCCATCTTCTCTTTCTTCTAACCTCCTTGGCCCCCGACAGCCCGAAGATAGGGTGGGTCAACTGACTGTACAACATATTTCCGCCTTTAGCACTATGACCAGGAATAGGTTCTCATCTCCGAATGTAGAGCTGGAGTTTTGTATTTTGTGGGAACCCAGACAAACCGAAGAATTTTCTTTTTATAAAGGAGGCATTTTTAAATGCTCTTAAACAACGGTATTTGAAGTATTGTCTGTAACGTCAAATTTGATGAGCACAAACAAACACTAATTCTTTTTTGAGGCACAATAAACAGTCTGAGGGGTAAAATTCTATACATCATACATACATATCACTAAGCTGTTCTCTGAGATTCAGAGGTTAGCTCCAAAAAGAAATACAAACTTCCAGATATTTTTTACTTATTGTTGTCGTATCAAACTTCGCCATTTACAGCGATCCTGACACATAACTCGGGTTTCACTGATATCCATTACACGCCGTACACAAGATCTTTTATACTTCATACTCATAATCTTTTTCTCATGCAGGCACTCTTGAATCTGATCCACCCATGTCTTCCTTGGCCTTCCTCTGCCTTTCCTTCCTGCCACTTGGGCTGAAAAGATTTTCTTAGTAAGCATTTCACCACTCATTCTTTCAACATGGCCAAACCACCGAAGCATATTGGTCTCCACCTTGCTAACAACATTTTGCTTTACATCACACAACTGCAATACATCTTCATTCCTCACACAATCAGATCATGTCTTGCCACAAACCCCACGTAAGTAACGCATTTCTCCAGCACACAAACGACTCCTATGTTTCTTCTGCAGTACCCAGGTTTCACTGCCATACATCAGTGTAGGAACAATTACTGTTTCATACACAGCCATGCGGGACTCTCTAGAGAATCCATCATTCCTGTGAAAACCTCCCAGAGCAACTATGACTTTCAAAGAAGAATTCACTCGCCTACTGATTTCACCATCCAACTTGTTCTCTCTGTCAAACATGCTTCCTAAATACACAAACTCACTCACTTGGTCAATCACAGTGCCATTTATACTTACATTACATTCAGTGCTACCCATTCCTCTCTGTGGATGAATATAGCTGTAAGAAGCGTGAAGCTGCTCAGCTGGTTCGCCACAGTAAGACAAAAGATAGGAAGGAGAAAGTGGAAAGGCATGAACTGGCTTTTTGGAAAGATAGAAAGTCTTTCTGGAAGTACATGAGACTCAGGAAAAATAGGGGAAACGAAGTTGTAAGTTGTGTGAAGAATGAGATTGGGGAAATGATATGGGAGCCCAATGAGTTAAGTGACAGATGGAGTGAATACTTCTGTGAGTTATTAGATCAAGAAAGCAAAAATGATTCTGAGACAGATGCAGATGATGTCACAATGAGGGATGAAAGCACAGGAGGGATCTCAAGAGAAGAAGTGTGTAAAGCTCTAAAATCTCTTCAGAATGGTAAGGCTCCAGGAGTTGATGGCATAACTGCAGATGTTGAAGTATGGTGGTGACTCTATAATTGACTGGTTAACTGAAATTTGCCAGCTGTGCTGGGAGTTAGGAATGGTCCCTCGGGATTGGAAGGATGCTATTATTGTTCCCTTGTATAAGGGAAAAGGTGATCAGACTGAATGCAAGAACTATCGTGGTATTAGCCTACTGGGTGTGCCAGGAAAAGTGTTTGGTAAGGTTGTTATTGAAAAAGTACGGGGTCTTACATCAAAGAAAGTGTGGGATGTTCAGAGTGGTTTTATGCCTGGTAAAGGCTGCACTACCAGATTTTTGCATTACGCATGATGATTGAAAAGTATCTGGCTGTTGGGAAGAAAGTTTTTACTGCCTTCATAGATTTAGAAAAAGCTTACGACTGAGTCAATAGGACACTTTTGTGGAAGGTATTGAATTAATATGGTGTTACTGGAAATCTACTTAATAGTGTAAAAGCTATGTATGCTGGTAGTAGAGCTTGTGTACGAGTGAATGGTGTTTATCAAAATGGTTTTCCATTGGTGCAGGAGTTAGACAAGGTTGTGTAATGTTACCATGGCTGTTTAATATATTTATGGACACATGCATGCATGAGGCCAAAATAGATAATAATGGTTTATGTCTTGGTGATATCCATGTGTGCAGATTGCTGTATGCTGATGACACTGTCCTGTTGGCAGAGAGCAAAAGTAAGTTGCAGAGTATGTTGACTCGGATGCACGAAGTTTGCATAAAATTCTATACACACTTTCTATATATAGTATACAGGGAACGGATAATAAAAAAACTTGAATTGATAACGAAAAACAAAATTTATGCACGTATGCGTAACGTGTATTTCCCCCATGAAATACGAGCAACCATATTAGAGGTTCGAGGAACCACGACAAAATCATTGGGGGTTCAAAAAGTGTCACGAACCCACGAAGTCGGCGCCTATCCTGGGACTGAACACACAATGATTCACTAGCTGTTTCATGTCTGCTGGCAGGTCAGTGACGCTGCACACCAGTTGCGCGCCATCTGTCGGATGTTTGTAACAGTATTTATGCTAAGACTGGGTAAATACCAAATGCTTACCCCTCCACTCACTCATGGCAGAGACCTGTGAACTTTGACCTTGATAAATACACTATCTACCAACAAGTAATTGGACACCCCTGCAATCGACGATATCTGCGGTCCTGATACACGCCACGGACGCCGCCGTTAAACATCGTGTGGTAAACAAGAATGCAACCAGTCGCATGCAAGATGCCACGCAGTTCGAAGCTCTCCGATTTTGAGAAAGGTGTAATCGTCGGGTATCACAGAAATGGCCGATCCATACGTGACATATCCAGCGAGTTCAAGTACCCAAAATCGACAGTGGCCTACGTGATTGGCAAGTGGAAGATGAGAGGGGACTGTAGGAATGTGCCCCGACCTGGAAGACCCACAAAACTGGGAGTTAGAGACGGACGGGTGCTGGCCAAAGAAATTCGGAACAACCGCACCAAATCGATGGGCCACATCCGCGAGGAGTTTCAACAGGCATCCGGGAGTGTTCTTTCGATGAATACCATCCGTAAGGAAACCCATCTGCTCGGTTATCATGGATGTGCTGCCGCCCACAAGCCTTCGATCACCAAGTCCAATAGCGCTGCTCGGCTAACGTGGTGCAAAGAACATTGACAGTGGACCATTGAACAGGGGAAACAGGTTCTCTGGAGCGACAAATCAAGGTTCACCCTCTACTGTTCACATTTAAGGGTCTGCCTGGAGAACGCCTCCTAACGGAATGTATTGTGCCAAATGTGAAGTTCGGCGGCGGTGGAATTATGCTATGGGGGTGTTTCTCCTGGTATGGCACGGGACTCTTGGTCGCAATTCCTGGTAGACTCAACGCCGAGACCTACTGCACCATTTTGGATGACCATGTGCTTCCTACGTTGTGGAAGTTTTACGGGGTGGACCCATGTTACTTTCAGGATGACAATGCCATCTGTCATGTTGCGAGGTCCACCCTGGCTTGGTATGGTGACAATGGGGTTAATCGAATGGACTGGCCTGCGCAGAGCCCGGACCTTAACCCTATCGATCACCTCTGGGACGAGTTGGAGCGTCGACTTAAGGGGTGCCCCCACCGTCCAAGATCGGTGAAGGAACTGACCTGTTTTCTCCAAGCCGAGTGGAAGAAAATACCGCTAGCCGTCGTACAATGTCTGGTTGAGAGTACGCCCCGGCGGGTCGCAGCTATAATCGCCGCTCGTGGAGGCTCCACCAACTATTGAAAGTGAATAAACTTTGTTTTACTTTGCTATCACATGTGTCCAATTACTTGTTGGTAGATAGTGTACATCATATTCTGATGAGACACATGTCAACATGGACAAACCCGCCGTTCCTTCGGCCAGGACGGATCAAAGAGTTTGAGTTTAGTCCATTGGATCTACTTAAGTGTTAGGTGTACAAATAAGTTTTAAATCATTTTAAGAAAACACAATATGTAATTTGAGAGAAAACAACAATACCTCTACTAATCAAAATATGTGCCGTCATTATCCATCACCTTTCACCATCGGTCGGGCAGCTGATGGATTCCAGTCAAGAAGAATACTTCGTCGTGTGACGCAAGGAAGTCATCAACCCATTTTTCGCAATTTGTCACATGCCCGGAACCGTACAGCCGACAAACCATGTTGCATCGATCAGAACAAATGATAGTCTGAAGGGGCTATGTCAGGATTATACACTGGGGGCTCCAAAACTTCCCAGCCAAGTGTAAATAACGTTTCCTTGACCGATTTAGCGACACGCAGCTTAGCGTTGTCATGTAGTAATTTCACGAGACGCAATCCTTTGCCTGTGAATGGACGTTTCCAACACATTTCCTGGTTCAATCGCAGCAATTGTTGCTTGTAGCCATCAGCAGTAACAGTTTGACCCTGTTCCAATAATTCATAATAGAGCACACCCTTCATATCCCATAGATGCACAGCAGAACTTTCTTGGAGTAAATATTACGTTATGGTGTCTACCCAGTGTTTTTTGCATTTGGATTGTCGTACCATATCTACTTTTCATCACCCATAACAATTTTCCACAGAAAAGACTTTCTGTGTTGTTTATTTAACAGATTCAAGCGCTTTATAGTAGAAGTTCAATCTATACATACATACACTTGAACACCAAATTACGTGGGAGATAGGCAATGTATATTAGGACAAAGTCCTCTATAATACTGTTACACACGTAGTATATGAGTTTCGAATAGACAAGTTGACTTCAATGATAATGGAATATTTTAGTTGAACTTAAGAATATTTCTTTATGTACAGTATATATACATTTAAATGTTGAAACCTCACATAGGTTATATTTAGTGAGACATAAAAACGGCAATGGAGCAACACGTATTGTGCTCACCTTACTCCGGTTTCAATCCTTCTGGCTTGCAATCGATCATGCTTCTTATCTGGTGTTGTACCACGTCATTAAAGGTATTCCACGTTCAAAGTTCAACACAAATACCAACATCAGCACAATTCTACAAGAAGGGGGTGATGAGTTAAAATAATTTTGAGATCACTGTCAAGACTAGATTACATTGACGCAGCCAGAATTTTAGCAGTTGAAACATTTTGCTGTGTTATGCCAAGCTGTTATAAGTATCCAAATTAAAAGATTTAAAAACTTAATTTTTTTTTTTTTTTTTAAAGTCAACAAGTCCTTCCTTGCTCGTCCGAACATGTTTCTGGCAATACTGTGCCCATCTTCAGCGGTCGGTTGTATGAGACATCCGTATGCTTTTATTGTACTGATTACCTCCTTGTCACCAGTCGACTCATCGCTCATTGGTCCTGTATCTGTGCGTAGGCTAATCATGTGACTTACAACTTTTTGCTATTGTTGCACCATCTGGTGTTCTTTCCTGTAATTTCATTATTAATCGTTGTTGGACGAGATATTTTGAACAAATTTAGTTTTTATATACTTTTCTTCAGTTTCTTTTTCTTTTGTTATTATGTATCACTAGGCAAATGGCAATTCAAGTGGTGCTTGTTCATTGCAATTAAATCCTCTGGTTTTTTCTATCACAGCGGACTCAGAATACAATATCTTTTTATGTGTGTTATGCGTTGTATATATTTTTGCATTTTCCCACATGGGGATAGAATTATTATTGATGCAATATGTAATAAGAGATGTTTGTTGCTCACCCTTTTTCCAATTTCTCTTGTGTTCTTCCATTCTTGTTTTTAGTTGTCTTTTAGTACTACCTATGTAGGTATTATTAATATTACTGGTGTTGTTATTCTTTGTGGGTATGCCGTATACTCCTGCTCTATGCATAATTGCGTTATTACTGTAATCAGCTGTAAGGAATTTGTTATTATCTATTACAATATCGGCGAATCTTATATTCACTTTATTACATTCCTTTTTCAAAATGCTGCTTAACTGTGATATGTAAGGTAAACGTCCGCAAAATTTTCTGATGTTCTCAATGTTATTTTCACACTTAGGTCTGTTAATACTGGTTTTATAATTTCTATACATCTTCCAAATGTATCTTTTATCATATCCAAATACTGTGGCTGTTTCTACAATCCATTTCATTTCTGCCTCTTCCAAACTTCTATTTGACGTATGGGAAACAGCTCTTCTAATAAATGAATGAAATGTAGCTTCTTTATAATGTTTAGGGTGGATTGAATCATTTGGTATAATTACTGGCACATAAGAGTCTTTCCTGTATACTGAGTAGTTAATACGTCCTTGATGTTTACAAAGCAGAATGTGAAGAAAGGGCAATTGTCCATTATTTTCTTTCTCGACAGTAACCTGTATTGTTGGATAGTATTCATTATGTTTTTTAATAAACCTCATTAAGCCTATCTTCTGAGTATTGCCAGATGACAAGAATGTCATCCACATATCGTAGGAATATCATCGGTAAATGTTCTTGTTGAAGTAGTTTGTTTTCCATGTGCTGTAGTACAACTTCTGACAACAGGCCCGAAACTGGGGAACCCATGGGGGATCCAAATTTCTGTCTGTATATTACTTGATTATATCCGAAATAATTGTTTTCTGTAATTAGGTTGAGTGCAGATATAATACTGTTAACCTCTATCTCTGGTACTCCAGCTGCAATCAATTTTTTGTTTACAAGATTAATAGCTTCGCGTGTGGGAGTATTCGGGTATAATTCAACGGCATCTAGGCTCACCATTATACACTGCTGGACAATTGCTAAGGACGGAACATAAACGGCTATATAGCGCATAAAAATGTAAGTGTGGTTGGATGCCAAGTGAAATAAAATTATGTCTGAATGCCAGGACATTACAAGAAAGACAATTTATTGTGCTCTGAAATCCAGAAGGCTTTGGAACGTGTTCAAGGGACAAACAGGCCATTTTGTGCAGAATACGTAAACGTGAAAAAATGCAATTACCATTCGCAGGCGTTCCGGCGTAAGATGTCAATACGGGATATGGCCACCATGGAGGGCAATGCAAGATTCCACACGTCGTGTCATGCTTTGCACAACATTATCAAGCAGCTGTTGGGGTAATTTATCCCATTCCTCTGTCAGTGCATGGATGAGGGTGTCCTTGTTTATTGGAGGGCATTGGCGACCAGCAAGACTCCTCCCCAAAGCATCCCACACATTTTCAATGGGATTCAGATCTGGAGAACATGCTGGCCATACGAGGCGTTGAAAATCCTCGCTCTCAAGACACTCCTGGACAGCGACTGTTCGATGACATGTTGCGTTGTCGTCCATGAAAATGAATCTATCACCGACAGCACCACGGAACATGCGAACATGAGGTAGAAGAACATCATTAATGTATCGTTGGCCAGTCATAGTCCCAGTTGGAAGCACAGAGAGGGACGTACGGCCATTGATCATGATGCCAGCCCATACCATGACACTACATGTCGGATATAGGTCCCTTTCCTGTATGTTTGCTGGACAATATGCAGTACCACTATCACGCCAGATCAGTTGTCGTCGACAATCAGACGATAGACTGTATCTACTCTCATCTGAGAAGAGGACAGCAGACCAGTCGTTATCAGTCCAATTACGATGTTGATGGCACCATTGCAAACGGGCGGTACGGTAACGTCTGGACAATGGGATGCACAACAGGACGGCGGGCGTATAGTTCTCCTTCATGCAAACGTCTGGCGACAGTTTTTCGGGAGATCCGCTTGCCAGTAGCAGCCATAAACTGATTTGCTACCTCACTAGCTGTGCTGCGCCAGTGTCTTTTTGTTGATAGCACTATGTACCGATCTTCTGCAGGTGTCGTACTGCGAACACGACCTCCCCGTGACGTTTGCTACACTCTCCATTTGTTTGAAATGATTTCCAAAGCCTTGAAACAACACTGTGGCTGACGTCGAACTCCCTGGGAACATCTGTTATTTTTCGCCCTCTTCTTCAATCTTGCCAATAATGCGCCCACGTGTAAAATCATCTAGGTGATGTCGGGAAGACATACTGAAACTTGCAAGTTCGTCAATCGATTCTTTCCCTTTCAACTTTGCGTTTGAACAACAACGGACAATACGCGTCAAATCCTTTATATCTCTTATCAGCGCTATGACGTCACGAACAAGTTTGGCAATCCAAAATTTGCATATGCACAACACGTCTTACTGTATCCCGCACTTATGCTAATTTCCACATTTTCCTGCCTTCCATTTTATGGTTGCTATCGTTGCTATTGTCATCAGTCTTTAGCAATTGTCCGGCAGTGTACAATCACCAATGTCTATATTTTTAATTCTCTCGATGACTTCTGTAGAGTTATTTACAGTTTATGCATGATTTTTAAAGAAGGGGTTAAGATAACTGAACAAAGCTTTTTCAAGGTTTATGGTAGGTGCAATAGTTTTATTAACAATAATCCGAATAGGGCAATCAGCTTTATGTGTTTTAAACTTTCCAAATGTACCAGGCATGGAAGATCCTACTGGAGGATAGGACTTATTCTTGACTTGCAATGAAAGTTTACTACGATTTTTTAACATTGCTAATTTTCTAATTATTGTATCTGTGGGGTCCTTTCTTATTATATATATGATATTCACAAGCAACAAGTGAAAAGTTTTAAAATCAGTGTCCGGTGTAAGCATCGCAGCAGATGAAACAACTGTTTCAGAATATAGATACATTTTGAATATGCTTGCTCTTCCATCAGCTGAACCGAATGTTGAAAGCTGCAATGGTGAAACCTCTTTGAATGCATTCTTCCTTGAGTGCATCATTTTGGAATCCGTAAATTGTAAAGCAGTCAGCAAAGCAATACTTCATTGCGTTAATAAGTATGAAATGCCTTTTGCTAATATAAACGCTTTTGTGACAGACAATGCATCTTACATGTCCAAAGCATGGGGAAAGAGCCTGAAAGCCATATTTTTTAATGGTGTTCAAGTCACTTGTGATGTGCATCTTTTAAATCTTTTGGACGAAATTTGTCAGAATGAATTTGAAAATGTTAACTCTTTAGAAGTTACTGTTAAACGTGCCTTCACAGCTTGTCCCTCCTGTCAAGGACGTTTTCAACTATTTTTGCAAGAGAAGGACAAAATACCTTGCTTACCACCACCGTACCTGTGCAGACTAGGCGGAGCATATTATTATATATATGATATTCACAAGCAACAAGTGAAAAGTTGATTTGAAGAAGTGTTTTTTCACTGCAAACATTTAGAAGACTATGCAGGGTTTTTGAAAAAGAAAACAGTAGCAGTTGTATTGAGAAAATCTGAAGCAAGTTGAGGTTCATGCGCCATATATTTCCGGACAGCTCACTTTATTTGAAAAACAGCGAATTTCCGCACACAAAATATATAATGAAATGTCGGACATCGCCAACATTCTTTTTAGCAAGAGTCAAGACTGTGATTACGTTGCTGCAAAAGAACTCTTGTCCACTTATCACATATTCATACAGCATTGCAAATGTCATCTAGCTGCTTAATTATTCACGTGCTATTTAGACAATATAAATTTTGAGGTTACTCATCTTTATTCCCTAAATCATTTAGGAGGTTTTCGCCTCTACACATTTCCAACACGTATTTTTCTTATTTACATCGTGGTTCGAGGCCGCAACAAAAAAAAAATCATTTTCAACTCACGCAAACCTCACTCCCCTCCCTTCCGTTCCCTATGACCAAATTCAGATTCAAAATAATCCACCACAAATATACACAATTGAACTCCCTAAAAGACATTAATCTAATTAAAACATCAATAAATTAAAACCTATTTACACATTTCTTAAAACGTCAAAGTTAAATCTGTAACCCAAAATTATTTACAATTGCAATTGCACATAAGTGCCCAATTTAAAATAAACCCAACGGGTGGTACATCTGTTGCGTCCGCTCCTTGAAAATGGCAAGGGCAGTGGCTGAAAGTGCTTGGTTGTTATGCTTGTTTCTGAGGGGAGAGAGGTTCGTGATTGTTGAATATAGTAGTTGTGTCAGGTACTTGGGTTTATTTTAAATTGGGCAGTTATGTGCAATTGCAATTGTAAATAATTTTGGGTTACAGATTTAACTTTGACGTTTTAAGAAATGTGTAAATAGGTTTTAATTTATTGATGTTTTAATTAGATTAATGTCTTTTTAGGGAGTTCAATTGTGTATATTTGTGGTGGATTATTTTGAATCTGAATTTGGTCATAGGGAACGGAAGGGAGGGGAGTGAGGTTTGCGTGAGTTGAAAATGATTTTTTTTTTTTTTTTTTTTGTTGCGGCCTTGAACCACGATGTAAATAAGAAAAATACGTGTTGGAAATGTGTAGAGACGAAAACCTCCTAAAAGATTTAGGGAATAAAGGTGAGTAACCTCAAAATATTGATTGTCTTATCCACTTGTTTGAAAAAATTAAGCATAATTTTTTTAGATAAAAAGCATCGATTTCGTCAGCCAGCCGCAAATTTCTTCAAAGCATGTAGGGTGTTTGATACCAATCAATTTAAGACCTTGGACTTTTCACACGACAAAGATTTGTTTGTTTTCAGCCACATTGTTATGTTCGAAGATGCGTACCAACTAAAATGTGAATTGTGTTCATATAAAGCGAGTGTAAAAGAATTTTGTGTCAGCGAAGGTTTGCTAGCCTTCTGGAATACAAAAAAGGTCGTTTTCCTAAGCTACATAAGGTCGCCATCCGTTGTCTGTCAGTACCCACAAACAATGTCAATGCTGAACGATCCTTTTCTAAATTTAAAACCATGTTACAGGGTAACAGACGCAGCATTAAAGAAGAAAATTTGTGTATGTACAATATAATGTATCAAAATGCCATCCACTTACATGGAAATCTTTATCTCGTGTAACAGCGCAGCTTTCTCTATTATCGCTATGGCATTCGACATTTGTTGGTTCTAGCTGCAGTATAAAAGGAATAGTGAGCGATTTTGTTGATTTGCAGAGATTTGACATCAAGTTGAAGATGGAAGACCAAGCCATGCATTTTCGCTATATTTTACTGTTTTACTTCCGTAAAGGAAAGAACGCGCGTCAAGCTTGTGAAAAGTTGCATAAACTGTACGGTGATAATGCTCTACAAGAAGGTCAGTGCCAGCCGTGGTTCGTAAAATTCCGTGCTGGTGATTTTGACCTCAACAATGCTCCTCGGTCCGGGAGGCACACCGAGGTTGATGACGACCAAATCAATTCATTGATCGAGTCAAACCCACGTTACAAGACACGAGAGATTGCAGACACATTGCACATCCATCATTCAAGCGTTCACGTCCAGCTGAAGAAGCTGGGATACGTAAGCAAGCTCAATGTATGGGTTCCTCATGAACTCAAAGAAGCTCAATAGACGGCGCGTATAAACATCTGCGATATGCTCATTAAACGTGAGGAAAATGATCCTTTTTGAAGCAACTGATAACTGATGATGAAAAGTTGATTGTGTACAACAATGTCCTGCGCAAACGGTCTTGGTCCCGACGTGCTGCTTCGCCTTAAACGATATCCAAAGCAGACATTCATCAGCGGAAGGTTCTGGTCTCAGTGTGGTGGGATTTTAAAGGTGTCTTGTTTTTCGAGCTCCTACCACGGAACCAAACAATCAATTTGAATGTGTACTGTCGGCAATTGGACAGTTTGAACGAATTTTTCATCCAGAAACGTCCAGAGCTCGTTTATCGTAAAGATGTGTTTCATCACGACAACGCGAGACCACACACAAGTTTGATCACCCTCCAAAAATTATTGGAGCTTGGGTGGGATGTGTTGCCACACCCAGCATTCTCGCCTAACCTTGCGCCGTCAGACTTCCACTTGTTTCGCTCTCTTTAACAGTCTTTGCGTGGTATAACGTTCAATTCAGATGAGGCTGCAAATCAGCACCTTGTACAGTTTTTCGCCACGAAAGACAGGTCCTTCTAGGAACGAGGCATTCTGCAGCTCACTGACAGATGGCAAAAGGTTATCGAACAAAACGGGCATTACATCATTGATTGATCTTAGTTCTTTCTATAAATAAATGACCTTTGCAAAGCATGGCTAAAATATGTCATGACTTTTCCGACAACCCAATAGTAATATTAATGTTATTGCATATTTTTCTGACCAAAATAAGGGATGGAAGGGATATCAGAAAACAACACCACAAAAAAGTGGTCTAAGCAAATAGGCATCAGATCGAAGGAAACCATTGTGGATCGAAGATAAGCTTCACTGCCATAGTCCCCCCTAACGTGTTTTGCTCCTGAATGTTAACTTTCCTGCAGAGCATATTATCTCTTAAGATGTGGTGGCACTGTTGCCGCCTCTTTTACATTATCTCTATGAGAGTTGGCCTTCTTTAAACGTTAGATATTCTTTGTCAATATGTACATCCTAATTATTTTCACTAGAAACTCAATATGTACATTCTAATTTATACCATTGGAATGGTCAACGGAATGTTTATTTACATCTTTACATAATGGGAAGCATCTTACCTATGTGAATAAACTGGATCGAATGAATATTAAATTGTATATATACATCACACAGTCCAACGGCATAACGCAATCAGGTCTTCGAGAGTGTTTGCGGTTCCGATGTGAAGAATTTTGATACAAATGCCTTCTGGCTTTGCTTTGCGCAACGGTTCGCTCAGAAAAGAGGCTTCGGACTTTGGATTATCTCAGTCCCTCCATGCTTCCGCCTTCAATAGCGCATGAGCAAGCCACAGGCGATCAAATGTCAACCGCAAAGCTCTTCTTCCATTAACTTTTCGTGGGAACTTTGACGCCCTACAACGCCCAAACCGTTGCCCCAATCTCCTTTTTCTCTTCGACTGGCACTTCTTCGATTGGCACATCTACCTCAACGATATGTTTACGTTCAGCCGTTCTCTCAAATAGGACTCACAGTAAAAAAACTTATAGAATTAATATATAGAAAATTACATTTGTGGGTAACTCCTTTTCTGAAATATGTATTTTTATTAAAAGTAAAAACAACAATGAAAACATCATTTGCAGCTGGATAATTCATGAATACAATGTATTAGATTCTTTCACAGATCAAAACATTTATTATAACAGTCATGTCGCGTAAGTACACATACATGAGCATTTTTACTTGTTGAGCTGGACCCTGCTCCTAACATTCCGAATTTCTGGGTGCACTCCTGTGTATGTATAATAGATCTATGTTACATTTTAAATTGCAGCAAAAATTTCAAGATAAAAATATTGAGCAAATCAGGAAGTTCAGTTCCAAAATATATAATGAAAATGAATGGATATGCAGCTGTGACATAAAAAATGCTGTACTTTGCTACCTATGTTTATTTTTTAAGGGTAAAATTTCATGATCAACAACTGGTGTGAAAGATTTGTGAAATTTTGCACACGAAATTCAGCTGCACGATATGTCCCCTGCACACGAGAATAATGTACTAATTTCGGCTGTACTTGGTAAGGCATACATGGGTCAATCCATATGAAGTGGTCCAATGCCTGTTGCTTGACCATTTTGAAATATTTTTATATTTTGCATGCTGTTGACATCATATGTTGACAGTTAAAAACCACTATTGTTTTATTTTTATTCACATTGCTTTCAACATGGTGGCCATTTTTGTTTCTTGGCATGTGACATTTTTGGCATATGTAAGGGTTAGTGGTATAACTTCATTATCTCAGCTGTGGTAAGTCCCAGGACAAAATTTCAAATATTGTTATGTTAAGCACATTGTAAGGTACTATTTTGTCAATTATACTATACTTCTAAAAATATTCCTTCACCATAAATTTTTTAGTCAAAGTTTTGTATCAAAATCGCTAAAAATGTCGTTTTTGGGGTGGTTATTAAGAGGGAAGGCAGTTTATTTAAGATTCACATTTTTTTTTCTTTTTTTTTTTGGACGTACATATATATATCAATAGTCTCAGTTAAAAATTATTTGAAGTTCGAGAGTTGCATACTTTTTTTCTACATGGCAGTAAAAATGTACTTTTTCAAAAAAATGCCAATTTTAGAGTTTAATATCTCTGGTAAGCAGTTATTTAAAAACCTGAAATTTACACACATTAAAGGTACTCTATTATAAGTAACTTTAAGTAAAATTTTGAGTTTGAGATTCAAGTGGTTTAAGAGATACAGCTCAAGAAAGAGTGGCAGTAATTTTAAAATATATATATATATATCAAGAACGAAATGCATGAAAGTTGATGCAATTTTCTGCAAAGAAACTAGAAAAAAAAAAAAATACAGGTAGGCTCAGTCCTAAGAAGGCTTAGTTGAGCCGGCAGTTTAGAACGTAGGATTACGACTTGCAGATCGGAGAGTTGAAATGGGCAACTCATTAGGCTATAAGCAGTTGCTCATCCCTAATTTGGGGTCACTGGTTCCAGGGAAGGGAGAGAGTCGGTGCCGTAAGACAAACAAAACATCTATGCCTCACCGGGATTCGAACCCGGACCCCTTTCAGACGAATGATCAGAGGCCACTGAGGCGTCCGAGTATAATTTTAAAGCGTTTATTTAATTTGTTATAGCCAACACAGGTCTATAATCAAAATTGTTAACCCGTTCACACGAAAACATTTTTTTTTTATTTTAGTTTAAACCATTGCAATATGTTCTTTTTATATTTGAATAGATCTCGTCGAGAGCTTTAAAACGGATACCACACACAGTCGTTTTGCACTCCAGACAAAACGCGATATTGTCAAAAGCATTCACCGGTTCATAAGATAATTTTTTAAATGTTCTGTTCAAACCAGCGTTAAATGTTCTTTATATATTTCAATAGATCTCGTCAAGGGCTTCAAAATGATACCATGCACAGTCGTGTTGCACTCACGGTTAAAGAGATAGACTGAGTCAAACGCGGCGGCACACCCAAAAATATTACATCTCCCCCGCACACAGGGAGCGCTGCGTGCATGATGTATAGCACAGTACTCGAATTGGACGTCATGCTTTTAAGGAATATACTAACATGATAAGCGTGTGGCATGTATTTTTAACGCTATAATTATTTCACTTGGTACCTATTTTTGTCACAGGCAGTCGGCGGTAAGTTGTAACATATTATCCGTAGATTTAGACGTAGTCCTACGTCAAAATGGTACAGGCGAGGTTCGGGCAGATATGATGGCAGGGACTGATATGAAGTGGAGATCTTTAATTTTTTGATAGAGCATTTGATGCACAAGATCACTAGGTCAGCAAAACACCATCGGGCTTTGATACATATGTTAAGTGCTCACGTCAGGGGCAAATTGGGTCGATGAAACCAGGCTGGGGAATTTTTGTCTTGTGGTCCACTATAGGAGCACACATACCCATAGTACCCATAGGAGAACAACTCATAAATTCCCTTATGAAAAAAATTCTGTTAACTCCTGGATGACTTGAAATATGCATTGTAAAACTAATTCAGTTATGAACAAATTTTAACAGCAATTAAGTTGAAATATTTTTTTAATTCCACTCACGATTGAATGTAGCATGCTCAAAACGCAGGGACGGGTTTCCGGCTACGTGCACCTACACGTACCCATAAGAGAACTCATAAATTCCCTTATGAAAAAAATTCTGTTAACTCCTGGATGAGTTGAAACATGTGTTGTAATACTAATTCAGTCGTGCACGAATTTTAACAGCAATTAAAAGTTGAAATAATTTTAAAAATCCTCTCATTCGATTGAATGTAGCATGCTCGAAAAGCAGGGGCAGATTTCCGGCAAGGTGCACGCCTAGGGCCTCACTGTTTGAGGGGCCCTGAAAATATATAATTGGAATTTCAGTTTAGGTTTTCAGACCGAAGCAAATCAATCCTTAAAGCAACTACTTTGTATTGTCAATTGATATTTTACTTTCTCATGTCAATAATAGCATATTTTTTCTTGCTGTGGCTGATATTCCAAATTTTCGAATTTTTGTCAATGTACTTATTTTGAAAGGAACAGTTAAAATAATTTTGAGTCTTCTTTTAGTTGTAGGTAAAGGAGGTATTCACGCTTCCCACACTTTTCATTGTTTAAGGCAAATTCTTAACTGGCCTGCTGTGCTATAAATTGCTTTCATGCTACTTCCAGCCAAGGGAACACATTTGTGTGTTGGAACCTCCCCCCCCCCCGAGTTGCGATGGGGAGTACTTGTAAAAACTTTCCTCATGATCAGGGGTGTTTGCTGTTAATTGTTTTTTTCCTTCGTGGTAGGCTAATCAATGAAGAAAAAAATATTTTTCATAGAAAAATTCTTCTTAGGACAATTAAGTTCTTTATTGGCCCTAATTGCTCTAAACACTTATACCAAAAGAGTTATTGATATTTAAGCTGAAAAAGTAAAGAAATTTGATAATATCAAACTATCTTATTTACAAATAAAGGTAACTTGATCACGCTAGTTACGTTACGTGAAAACTCTCCTTCATAAGAAAGAAGACCTGAAATTCTGTGGTTCTGTTCCTAACCATCCTTCCTATGCTTATAAGTTACAGATTCTTTTTAGAAGTCTTGGTTACCATCTTGCCATTAAATCTACCCCAAACATCTTGAAACTTCTACAAAGAGATAGGGACAAAGTTGAAAGCCTGAACCTCCCAGGAGTTTACTGTATTCCTATCTCTTCTTCTACTGGGGATAACCTATACATTGGAAGCACATACAGGAGCATTAGCCATAGAATTTTGGAACATAAAAAAGATGTTTCAAAGCCAATCCTAATACTGCCTTGTCTATTTTCACTATGGACGACACTTCTGCAGTTCCCCACTGGAACAAAGCAAAACGAATTGCTTCTTTTGACAATTGTTTTGCCCTCCGTTACCGTGAAAGCCTGGAAATTATTTTCAACTCAATGACTTGCAATTTCGAATCTCCTCTCTACATTCCGATGATCTGGAGATCAATTCTAAGTTTTGGCAACAAAAATAGGGAAAATTCAAATGTAGAATCTGGCAACAATCTTAGTCCTCCATTGGCGTGATGAAGACCTAAGATAAGGTCGAAAGCTTCCAACTTACGAACTTTTTGTAAAAGTTTTCATTTAACGTAACTAGCGTGATCAAGTTACCTTTATTTGTAAATATTGTTACGTGTTTTGCCCATCATCGTCATCTATTTTATTTAATAGTGTTAAAAGTAATTTATATTGTATTGCAACAACATTTGCTCATTACTTTCTGCTCCCTTGGTTTAATACTGATAATTATCAAGTATTCTCACCTTTCCTATTCCTTAAATTGACTTAAAACTAGCTTTTGAAAAAGCAATAAAAAGTTTCCATGACATTCTTACTCAAAAACCTAGAGTTCCTACTTTCCATTTTCAAACCGGATCTTTTGCAATTAATTTGTATGCTTCTGTCATGGGTGCCAACAGGGGGGGGGGGTAAAGGGGTCACTTGCCCCCTGTAGAATTATTTTCCCCTTTATTTTATTTTACTTATTACTTTTTTTTTTTTTTTTTTTTTACACTCACAGAACTGAACCACAAGGAAAGATGGAGTTTGGAGCGTTTAATTTAATATCCCAATTTTATTGGAAATTTGGAATTGGATAATGATAACGTGAAAGCGGAAGACCTAGCAAACCGTAAGGCAGTGCGCCCAAAAAGTTCCGCTCAGGTTGGTGTGTGCTGAACTTAAAAGGCTTGGCATTGCCCTGCTCGACACTGTTCATTATTTTGAAAACAGTTACCAATGTACACTGAAGTGCCAGAAAAACTGGTACACCAGTCTAAAACTTGGTAGGTCCCCTATGGGAGTGCAGGACTGCAGAAATATGATAGGGCATGGACTCCACTAGCTTCTGGAAATATTCTGTAGGCAATGCACACCGTACTTCCTGCAGAGCGTTCCACAATTCAGGTGTATTCCAAGGTCTCGGATTCCTGTGCTCGATAGCGCATTGCATGCCATCACAAATGTGTTCTATCACATTCAGATCTGGGGACTTGGGTGAGAATGGCAACACCCCATACTCAGATGAATGCTCTTCTAACCATAATGTGGCATCCCAACACTTGTGTGGAGGTGCATTGTCCTGTTGGAACAGGCCCAACCCATCAGCGTGAACGGGTGTACCTCATCAGAAAGGATGTGCACATAGCGTTGGCCGGTCACAGACGTTTGTAGACATACCAGGGGTCACAGACATTTGTAGGCATACCAGGGCTCACAGTGAAGTGCAGCTAAACACACACCCATAACATTACGGACACCCTACCAGCCGGTACAGTTCCCTGTTGACAGGCGGGATCCATGGCTTCGTGGGGTTTGCGCCACACACGAATCCTTCCATTTGCCCGATACAGTTCCTAATGCGACTCCTCAGACAAGACTACTTGTTTCCAGTCATCAAGTGTCCAGTGGCAGTGTTGCCGTGCCCAAGTGAGGCGCATAGCTCTGTGTCGTGCACCCATCAAGGGGACTTGAGTTGGGCTTCGGCTCCCAAAGCCCATATCGCGCAAGGTACGTTGAACAATCCGGACGCTGATGCTTGTTGAGGCTCCAGCACTGAATTCCGATGATACCTGCGAGAGTGTTGCACGCCTATCACGTGAAACAATTCTTGACAACTGACGATGGTCACGTTCACCCAATGTCTTTTTACTGCCACACTGGTATCGTAGGTTGAAGGTTTTGCCGAAATTCTTGTAGTCACGGTACACCCTTGCAATGGTCATCCGTGAAAATCCGAACTTCGTTTTTACCTCCGAAATACTATGGCCCATCTTACGAGCGCCAACTATGACACCGCGTTGAAAATAGCTTGAACGCATATTGGGTTGTCGGAAAAGTCGTGACGTGTTTTGGCACCTGATGGCAGTTGGGCAGTTTTGGAAGTACTAGAGGCATGCGCAGCTCTGTCATTTGACAGGTGTCAGTTCTAGCTACAGTCTAAAAGGAATAGTGAGTGATTTGGTTGATTTGTGGAGATTTGACATCAAGTTGAAGATGGAAGACTAAACTGTGCATTTTCGCCATATTTTACTGTTTTACTTCCGTAAAGGGAAGAAGACGCGTCAAGCTTGTGAAAAGTTGCGTAAAGTGTACGGTGATAATGCTCTACAAGAACGTCAGCGCCAGCGCCGGTTCGCGAAATTCCGTGCTGGTGATTTCGACCTCAACAATGCTCCTCGGTCTAGGAGGCCCACCGAGGTTGATGACGACCAAATCAAGGCATTGATCAAGTCAAACCCACGTTCCACGACACGAGAGATTGCAGACACATTGCATATCCATCAATCAAGCGTTCACGACCACCTGAAGAAGCTGGGATACGTAAGCAAGCTCGATGTGTGGGTTCCTCATGAACTTAAAAAAGCTCAATAGACTGCGACATCTGCGATATGCTCATTAAACATGAGGAAAATGATCCTTTTTTGAAGCGACTGATAACTGGTAACGAAAAGTGCATTGTGTACAACAATGTGCTGTGCAAACGGTCTTGGTCCCGACTTGCTGCTTCGCCTTAAACAATATCCAAAGCAGACATTCATCAGCGGAAGGTTCTGGTCTCAGTGTGGTGGGATTTTAAAGGTGTCGTGTTTTTCGAGCTCTTACCACGGAACCAAACAATCAATTTAAATGTGTACTGTTGGCAATTGGACAGTTTGAACGAATCCTTCATTCAGAAACGTTTAGAGTTCGTTCATCGTAAAGGTGTTGTGTTTCATCACGACAACGCGATACCACACACAAGTTTGATCACCCACCAAAAATTATTGGAGCTTGGGTGGGATGTGTTGCCACACCCAGCATACTCACCTGACCTTATGCCGTCAGACTTCCACTTGTTTCGCTCTCTTCAACAGACCTTGTGTGGTATAACGTTCAATTCAGATGAGGCTGTAAATCAGCACCTTGTACAGTTTTTCGCCACGAAACACAGGTCCTTCTACGAACAAGGCATTCTGCAGCTCACTGAAAGATGGCAAAAGGTTTTTGAACAAAACGGTCATTATGTCATTGATCGATCTTTGTTCTTTCTATCAATAAATGACCTTTGCAAAACATGGCTAAAATACATCATTACTTTTAAGACAACCCAATAGATGTCTCTTTTAAGTCTTGCCATTATTTTGACTCATGAACTATCATTTTGATCCATGAAACAGTACCAGTAAATTTTTATTTCTTTTAAGATAAATGTAGGTGGGACACAGATTTTGAAATATCTCTGTCAGAGAATCACTTAGTGCTCATGTTTGTACGTAGATAAAAAAGTGTGGGGTGACGGACTATCAAAATTGTTACTAGTGTCTTCTTCAAGATTACAAAAGGAAATCAGAGCTTACAAATGACTATTTTGGGTCCACGTTCAACTACCTAATCTGATATAACTGTAATTAGAGTAACACAGAGCGACAATGTGAAAAAATAAGAGTATCAGTAAAAAAGTTAAAGAGAAGAATTAGAAGAATTTAAATTCGTGTAGAAATACTCAAAAGTAATCGAGGTAGTTCCCTTCAATGCACAATCTTAATAACAAGAGTCACTCACAATACAAATTTAAATTCGTTGGCTGAATTTAAAGATTTTATTGTATATACAAGTATTAGAACTTTCAGGTTTCCTAGAACTCATCATCAGATAACCTGAAAGTTCTAATACTTGCATATACAATAAAATCTTTAAATTCAGCCAACGAATTTAAATTTGTATTGTGAGTGACTCTTGTTATTAAGATTGTGCATTGAAGGCAACTACCTCAATTACTTTTGAGAGAGAAGAATGTTGGGAATAAACAAGAAGAGACAGAGTTAGAAATGAACTTATAAGAGAAAGGACAGCAATAATAGATATAAAAATAATAAAATAATCAACGTGAAGATGGGCTGGATATGTTGAAAGATGGACACGATTAATATCAGAATGGCAACCGAGAAATGGAAAGAGACGAAGGGGGTGCCAGAGAACAAGATGGAAGGATGACTTTCAGAAAGTTAAAGGTGCTAAATGGTGGACTGAGGTTAAGGATCGAGGAAGCTGGAAAAGACTGGTGAGGCCTATACCCTGCAGTGGGTGTCAACAAGCTAAGAAGTTTAATTTATTTATAATTAAGCAGATAGAATTTTGCTTCGTCATTTTAGAGCAAACGCCCTGTATATATTTAGACACAAGTAAGTGCCAACTGTTTTTAATACAAAAGCGTTTCAGACTGATGACCCAAAGCTCAAACGAAGTTAACAATTCTTATTCATATGCATCAAAATAATTATTCGTTCTTTCCAAACAAAGGGAATACGAGAAACAGTGCGCCACTTCTTGACTGATCCACGGGGAAATATCCTGGTACCCCGGCGGTCAATCCGCCCCTGGCTGACGTAATGAAGAGAGGAGTGAAGCGGTAACCCGGAGCATGTGACTGATCTGTAACAGGTATGGGCTCTTAGTCTAAGCACAAGAGGAGAAAGGCTGAGTTACTGATCATTGTCCAGTTACTGATTCGTGTTCTCCATTGTCAGCAAGTCCCAAAAGTAAGGAAGCTTCAAAGCAGTGGCGGCTTCTCAGGTGAAGTAGGTGAAGTGACTCTTCACCTATTTTACTCAAAATAAAGTTTTATTCAGTATTTTTTTATTTATTCTTTTTTGCCTTTCAAAATTTTGAATAGATATTAATTCACATGGCGCGCTCAATACGGAAAACAAATCCTTATACGCAAAACATTGCAAGTGAAGAGCCAAAATGAGAATGCTTGGAAGTCTGCATTTTCCCGCCAAGTTGTCATGGTAACCGTGACGTCACCCTCCCCAATCTGCTCGCTCAAGTGAAGTGTTTCAGCTGCACGCGCCTTACTTCTGCATCTTTCAGTCTTTCAGCGTAAAGTCGTGAGAGATCACGGTGGATCGGGTGTTAATTTTTTTTTTTTTTTTGGCCCTGCTTACTTTTTAGTAATAAACATTCGGCGTGGAACAAAGACGGATTCTCAGATTTATTAAGCGTAACACGGTCACTTCATAAACATCGGGATTCTAGCGAACACCTGAAATGCGATTAATGTTAAGGAATTTTGAAAAAATTCAAAACACCATTGCCGATGCCCTGAGGGGAAATGCTAGGCTTTTCAAAACACATTTTAACGAAACCGTTCGTTTAAATAGACTTTTCCTGCATACAGTGATTGATGCAGTATGTCTATACTGTATTTGAGCAAACAAGAACTAGCATTCCATGGCCATGACGAAAGCATGGGCTCTATAAATCGTGGACATTTCACTGAATTACTTTCATTGTTGATATGAAGAAGTTCTTTAGAAATTGAAAATCAATACGAAAGGATAAAAACTATTCAAAATGAATTAATTGAATGTACTTCTGAATATATAAAAGATCACGTCAAAAATTAAATAACTTTTTATTGTTGATTCGGAAGGTGTATTGGTTGAGGGATTTTTGGGTTTCCATGATGTGAATGAAGATAGAACGTCAGGAGCTTTATACAAAATGCTAGACAAAATTTTGGAACAGTCTGATTACCAACACAAATAAATAGGACAATGTTACGATGGGGCAAGTATAATGTCTGGACACTTAAATGGGCTACAGAAAAAAAGTCAAGGATAAAGCTTCTCAAGCTGTTTTTGTTCATTGCTTAGTTCATCGTTTGAATCTTGTATTACACCAGAGTTTTTCTAAAATTTCTAAGTGTCGAATACTTTTTGCAAGCCTCAGTGGAATTGCTTCGTTTGTTCACCATTCTGCGAAGCGGTTTTATACACTTATATCAACAAACGCAAGATGATTGATTGATTGATTGGAGGTTTAACGACCACCGTGAGCAACTCAATGGGCTATAAGCAGTCGCCCGTCCCTAATTTAGGGTCACTGGTCCCAGGGAAGGGAGAGAGCCAGTGCCGTAAGACAAACACAACATCCATGCCTCACCGGGATTCGAACCCGGACCCCGTTCGGACGAATGATCAGAGGCCATCGCTTAGACCACTGCGCCAAAACCGCAAGATGCAGACCAACCATAGCAGAAACTTGATGGTCCTCCACTTCGAAATTAGTAAGTGTAGTTGTTGAAGATTGGAATAAATTGAAGGAAGTGTTCGGATTTCTGACGAATAGCGAATAATCAGACAAAAAATCAATTCATCTTGCCAAGGGGTTTTTGAATGATATCAACACTTTTGAATTTACATTTTTGGCTCCACCGATCTGTTATTCGAACTTTTGAAGAAAAAAATAACTATACATGAACTACTGTGTAACTCAAATTAAAAAAAAAAAATCGTTGAATTTGGAGCCATAAAAAGAACGATGAGTTATTTGAAGCACAGTTTGGAAAAGCTAGCAAAATCACAGAAATAAGCATGGGAATATGCTGCTCTTACACAGGAAACAATTTTTCAAAATTATACACAATTGTAATTTAAAATTTTGGACCACATTCTTATGGAAATGGATATAAGATTTCAAGACTGTAAGAAACTTTAATTTGTCTGACTTGCTGACACCACCAAATTCGAATAATTTAATGCATGCTATTTCCCTCTTGCGCTCTTGAAAATCTACATTTTTACGGAAACATATTTACTAAACACAGCGCCTTAAAAATGAACTGAGTCTTGTATATGCCGATGAAAAATTAAGGAATATATTGACTCAAGAACTCCGAGTGTTTCACGGAGACAAAGACATTTTTACAGATTTTAAATTGGTTTTCCTCAGTTTAACAATTCCATCTACAAGTGTGCCAGTGGAAAGAAGTTTTCTTAAAAGAATACAAACTTGCTCAAGAAACACTAGTTCCCAAGATAGACTTGCTTTTCTGGCAAATATTTCTATTCAGGACATTTTATTGATGCTCACGAAGAAACAACCATCTTATGACGACATAATCGACAAATCTGCAGCTTTAAAAGGAAGAAAAATTTATTTAATATAAAAAAAAAGTAAGTCCTCATTAAGGGATTTTCATTGTAGACAGTAGATATATTTTCATACTGCTCTTGTACCTCTTCACCTATTTTTTCAACCACAAGCCACCACTGCTTCAAAGATGAGAGAACAATCTCAGCAGCTGTTTTTAATAATTCACAAGACAAAAGTAATTCCTAATATTTAAATAAACATATTTTATAGCTGTGATTTTTTTTTATTTGTGTTGGTTAAATTGTAATGAACACTTCAACAACAAAAACAACCTTCACTCACCATCAGAATTGACTTCCAAAAATTTCTACCAGTTTTTTAGAAATTTTTGGAGGCACGGACATAATGAATTGGACTCTGCCTCCAATCCTGGAGGTTTTTTTTTTTTTTTGCCCCTTTTTTTCTTGAGATAAGTTTAATACCATTACGAAGCACGTAAAACATTATCAGTTCTCATTAGGTGGTTTTTACTTGCTTGCTTATTTTTTAACTTTTTGGTTTTTACTTACCTGCCAAGAGGCACCACCCCTACAGGGTTGTCAGAATTTTGACCACGTTGCTGTACTTGAATCACTTACAGCGCATAGGCTTAGAAAAAAATTTAAAAACTAACACCGACCTAGATATTTTTATCCGGTACATATCTCTACTATAATTGCAGTTTTATGTTGGCCCTACCATTCATGTGCACCCACGCAGCACATCTCCCAAACGCTGCGTTCAGACTGTTAGGTAATTCGGAAGGCATCAAGCGTTGCAAGCTAAATATATTATAATGCTTCCTCAAATATCTCAGACAGTTAGTTTGCCGTATCAGCAATTTTTTTTATGCTTTTCTTCCCCCAAAATAACACGGGAAACTGAGCTTTCTAACGTAACCAATACATCAATGTAATGCGTTGCTACTTTTTAATATAAGCCCTTCAGTTATCAGCATGGATTGAAGCAATTAATGTGTTCCGATAGTTACTCTGAAAACAGTTTTCTAAAAAAACATACCTTAAAGACTTTATTTGAGCCACGGAGGTGTAATTAGACTCAAGCAACCAGCGATTGTTTACCACATGCACTTACTTTGTGGTTATAATCAAAGCGAGTAACAAGCTTGGTAACAACCTCCTTGCTTGGTAAGCGTGGGAACTCCAATGGAAATAATGGATCCCGAAACCTCAGTGTCATCTGGCGGTGAGATAGCAAACCAGCATGGTCACATGACAGTCGTAAACCAATAGAAACAGAATACAGATCTTTGGTCGTTTTGAATGCTTTCTGGTAAATTACTGTACCAATATGGTAAATTGGTCCTTTTCAATAACAGATGAGGACAAATTGAACCTTTTTCGATTTCCAAAGCTAAAATATCGGAAGTGTTTCTTTGGCATTTATTTATTTTGTAAAAAATATTTGTTATTGTTGAAGAACTCACGTGGAGCTTGTGTGAAGCTGACAGGTTTGAATCCTATAAGCGTACTTCGAGAAGCGGAGGTCACTCTAGAAGTTTTATCCACAAGAGGAACAAACACTTTTGCAGTTCAAAGAGAATAATTAATAAAGTATAATAATTGTAATACACCCGTGACACTCGCTCCGTCTCGGCAGGCTTGTTCTCCCACAATGAGTTGTGTGCATTCTGTTTTTGCCCCTGGCCGCTGCTTCAATTGGCGCTGCAAGTGGAAAAATCTTGACGTTAACGTTACTTGTCTTTAACGTTAGACTCCTTTGTTTACTCTTGTACTTACTTTAGTTATACTACTATGAAACAAGATTATGGGGGGGATACCGTGGCTCTGGTAGCGAAGTGATCTAAGCGCTGGCTAATGACCATTCGCTTGAGAACGGTCCGGGTTCGAATCCCAGTGAGGTATGGATGTTGTATTTGTCTTACAGCACTGGTTCCCTCCCTTCCCTGAACCAGCGACCCTAAATGAGGGACAGACGACTACTTATAGCCCATTGAGTTGCTCACTGTAGTTGTTAAACCTTCAATTAAAAAAATCAAAAGCAATGAGCCACCCCGGTGGCGCAGTGGTCTAAGCGATAGCTTCTGATCATTCGTCTGAAAGGGGTGCGGGTTCAAATCCCGATGAGGCATGGATGTTGTGTGTGTGTCTTACAGCACTGAATCTCTAGCCCTTCCCTGGAACCAGTGACTCTAAATAAGGGACGGGGAACTGCTTATAGCCATTGAGTTGCTCACGGTAGTCGTTACACCTTCAATAAAAAAATATCATTCGTACGAAATGGGTCCGCGTTCGAAACCCGTGAAACATACATATTGCGTCTGTCTTACAGCAGTGGCTCTCTCTCTCTTCCCTGGAACTGGTGGCCCTACATAAGGGACAGGCAACTGCTTATGTCCCATCGAGTTGCTTACGGTAGTCGTTAACTCCAACTCTCCACCCCTCTCTTTTGTTATAGCAACCAACTCCCGTTTCAAGTCATTTACCTACCTCTGAATGAGGGTGTAGCACGTGACGTCATCGAGAAGTTTCAGTCAAGTGGCAACAGTCCCTGCAAATTCCTGAAGGACAAGCATAGCTGGCTGTCCTGCACTTAGTGTGTAAAGTGCAATCATTAGCGGTCGGTGTTTATAAAATTTGAAACCAAAATGCCTAGATTTTGTGGCATTATGAATTGCGGTAATAGAGGAAATCGAGATCGTAAGTCTTTTTCAGGCTACTAGCTGCTGTCTCTAAAGGCAATACCAAAAAATTCGCTTATATGTCAAACGAACGGAGCTTAGAAAACACTTTTTATTGAAGAGTTACACTCTTCAAATGCAGAGAACCTCTTAAATGTTAGTTTTAAAGCAGAGAATCTCTCTTTTACTTGTTCAAACGTTATTGGAGTGCAATACTTGCACTTTTTGGGCCAGGGGCTTCATTCGTTGATTCAAATTTGAATTTAAAAGGTGTCGGCGGCTTTTTTTTCTTTTTTTGCGTAGGTTTTATTACTACTGGCTATTTTTTTATAGAACACCTTTTAGAGATTGACTCTTAGTCAAAATATTTCTTAAATAAACGCGTCGGTCCCCAATCGGAACTTCTGTGCACGTGTTTTTTTTTTTTTTCTCCAGACTTCTTTTCAGAAGGTTTCTATTGACAAACATTAAATACAAAAATTTGATATTCCTGAAGTTTTCCCTACTTCAACTACATACAAACGCATTCAGAAGTTCAGTAGAAAAATAAGCAATCAAAACTAATGTCCTCCCCAAAAATTTTTGTAGTGCCTTCTAAGACCAGAAATTGTATAGTTAGATTTCCAGGGGAGGGCAAGTGTCCCCTCTTGCCCCTCCCTATGGACGCCCAGGGTCCTTCCTGACCTTTGACCTCATTTCTCCCATTTTCAATAGGGTTCGTCTTCAGGTGGTTCCCTACCACATACTAAAATTCACCGAAATCGAACTATTTTTACGCGAGCTATCGTGCGGACGGACAGACAAACATAGCTGGAGCATATACGCTTCTTCAACCTATACCTACGGTTGGAAAGCGTAAAAAACGAAGCACCCGAGAAAGTCGTTCGATCCTAATGAAACTCCGCATACAAGTACCTCAGGGCCGAATACGCAGATGATTAAAAAATAACGACCAATTTCAAAATAGGGGCGTGCCACAGCGCATGGGAACCATTCTAATTTCGCATCGTAACTTAATGCCGATGTATGAGAAAATTTTGAATTTATAAAATTTTGAATTATTTTGGGGCTCTTCATTTTTCTTTTAGATTAGAATTCGAACGTTAGTACGAATTCTAAACAAAACATAACGTTAAAATTCAAAACTTCACTCGGGAATATTAGGCCATATAGAACATGAAAGGGAAGTCTTGAGCTGTGGCTAAGCATTTTTTTTTTTTTACGGATTTTTAGATTTGGACTACTTTTTGCTCCGCGTAGTGCTTACCATCGCAAGTGATTCGGCATTTTCGTACCAGAGGTTTACCTCCGAGCTAGGTTTTGTAGAACATGCCACTGGGCAAAAGCAATTGCATTTTTTCTTATATGCAGATGTCTTTGTTTATTAAAGTATATCATCATCATCATCATCATTGTCAACCATTATCAATCCACTGCTGGACGAAGGTCTCCCCAAGTTTCCTCCACAACGGTCTGTCTTGTGCCAGTCTCCTCCATGTCACTCCCGCATACTTTCGAATTTCATCCACCCATCTCCCATGTGGTCTTCTTCTGGGTCTTTTCCTGTCCCTTGGAATCCAATCTAAAATTTCGGCTGTCCATCGATGATCTGTCCTTCTGGCAGTATGTCCAGCCCATTGCCATTTCAGGGATTTAACTCTGATCATGATGTCTTCCACTCTTGTCATTTTTCGGATCCACGAGTTCCTCTTCTTATCTCTCCTGGTTACACGAAGCATGCACCTCTCCATGCTACTTTGAGTTGTCTGCAGTCTTTGTATATCTCTTTTAGTTAAGGTCCACGTCTCTGCACCATACGTAAGCACTGGAAGGATGCATTGATCAAACACTTTTCTTTTAAGACATAATGGCATATTGCTCTTGAAAATTATGCTGTTTCTTCCAAAAGCTCTCCAGGCAAGTTTTGTACGCCGATTAATTTCTTCATCAATGTGACCCTCACTTGATATCTGCTGTCCAAGATAAACGTACGTGTCTGTTATCTCCAGCTTTTCTCCATCAATCAATAAATCTTCATTTCTTGTAAAAGCATTGAACATCACTTTTGTCTTCTGAAAGTTCATTTTTAATCCCACTTCTTTACTCCTGTCAGCAAGTTCCTGGATCATACTCTGCAGCTCCGATGGGGTAGTTGCAAAAATGACTACGTCATCAGCAAAACGAAGGTGGGTTAGATAATCTCCATTAATCTTTATCCCTTTGTTTTCCCAGCTCAGCGACTGAAAAACACCCTCCAATGTGGCATTAAAGAGCTTCGGAGATATGGTGTCACCTTGTCTCACTCCTTTTCCAATTTTTATGTGTGTTGTATTTTCAAACAGCCGAATCTTTGCACTTGCTTTTTAAAAGATGTTATTGATAATATTAATGTATGCATCTTCAATACCGCAGGTTTTCAGAGCCATTGTAACTGCTGATGGTTTCACCGAATCAAAGGCTTTTTCATAATCGATAAAAGCCATGCACAATGGAAGTTCATATTCCCTCGCTCTTTCAATTAGTTCTCTCAGTACGTGGATATGATCTATTGTGCTGTAGCCACTCCTGAATCCAGCTTGTTCTCTCGGTTGAGCCATGTCCAGTGTTACCTTCAAGCGGTGTGAAAGAACTTTAGTGAAGATTTTATAAACTACTGATAGGAGGCTGATAGGTCTGTAGTTTCCGAGATCCTCAATGTCACCTTTCTTATGTAGCAGGATCATTGTAGCGGTGTTCCAATCCTCAGGAATCTTTCCTTCATTAAGGCATCGAGTGAAAATTTGGGCGAGTACTGTTTCAATTTCTCCACTTGCTTCTTGTATGATGTCTACAGTAATTCCATCTTCTCCTGGAGCTTTCCCCGCTTCATGTTCTTGATTGCATGTGCAACTTCTGCTGGAAGGACTGGAGGAACTCTGGTACTGGTATCTTTCATGATGTCTGGAGTGCATGTATCATTCCTTTCATATAATTTGGAGTAGAAATCTTTCACTCTTGTCAAAATTTCGCCTCTATTTCTTGTTACAGAACCATCTTCTTTTCTCAGTGCCATAATATGTTTTCTTCACTTACTGAGATGTCCCTTTGCTATCATTAGGCTTTGGTTGTTTTCAATTGCTTTCCTCACTAGTTCACAGTTGAATTTTCTTACGTCTTCAGTGATACTTTTTCGTACTGTCTTGCATAGCTCTATATATTCCACTTTGGAAGTCACATCTTCTTTAGTTGTCCTCATCTCTCTTCTTTTTTGCATCAACATTTTCGTTTTTCCTGATAATTTGTTTACATGCAACTTGTTCTTAGACCCAGCTAATTTTGTTGCTGTTTCCATAAGAGCTTTGGTTACTTTTCTGTTAACTTCAGAGATGTCCACTTCTTCCGATGTTAGGCCTTCTAAAGCAGAGAACCTGTTCTTCAGTTCCAACTTGAAGGTATTATGGTGTTTTTTAAGGTTGGTTATGTCAATAGATTTTGTTTGTCTTATGAGCTTGCCACGTTCAAGTTTGGTGTTGAGGTGCATCTTACATCTCACCAATCTATGGTCACTACCTGTGTTGAACTTATATACACTGAAATAAATATAAACATTTTTAAAGAAATATAAACATTTTGTAATATATATATATATATAGTATATTGAAGAGCAACTGAATTAGAGATTCCTGTCTAGTAACGTGTAGCACCTCCTTTCGTCCTGATGACGGCGGCAATTCGTCTCGGCATGGACTCGACAAGACACCGGAAGCGTTGGGAAGCCATACGGATCCACGACTTCTGAACAAGCTCACACAATTCACGAAGATTTGATGGAGAGGGTCATCTCTCTCGATGGCATCCCAGATGTGCTCGATGGGATTGAGGTCAGGTGACCTAGCTGGCCAAGGAAGCGAGGTCACGTCGGTGGAGTGTTCATCCAACCATTCGGATACAATTCGGGAGCTGCATTGTCTTGTTGCAGGATGAGGTCCCCAGTGGGATGTTGAAGACGCACAAACGGGGGAGCAAATGGTCGTCCAGGATATACCGGTAACGTTGACCTGTGGAGGACGATGTCACATATACCAAGGGTCCCATTTCAGTCCACGTAAACAGTCCCAAGACGAGAATGCCACCCCCACCAGCTTGATGAGTACCCTGCTTTCAAGAAGGATCCATCGCTTCATGTGGTTTGCGCCGTACTCGTATTCTGCCATCAGCATGTACCAACGTGAATCTCGACTCATTTGTCCAGGCAACATTTTCCCACATGTCTAAGGTCCAGTGACGATGTTCCCGCGCCCATGCTAATCTTTACACCCTGTGATGTGCGGTCAGCAGCGGTACCCTCGTGGGACGATGGCTTCTGTACAACATAGCGAGGAGATGGTTCTGGATGGTGTGGCTGCTTACACGTTTTTGTGCACCAGCGTTAAATTGCCGAGTGATTTCATGCACTGTGACCCGTCTATCCGCTGTTACAATGCGAGCTAGCCGACGATGACCCCGCTCATCCACACGCTGTCGTCCACGGCAGTTGGCCCTTGTAGGGATGGTTTTACCGGATTCGATGTACTCACGGTGCACCCGTGACACAGTGCCTCGTGAAAATCCCAGTGCCTGCCCGACTTCCGAGATGGAGTGACCCATTCGTCGGGCCCCGACATTTTGCCCACGAACAAAGGCGCTTTGATCCTTCGTATTACCCATACTGCGTCCGACTCTTACTGATTCACGTCGTATCACTCCTTATATTGTCGGATCGCTGCATACGTCATGTCGTTTCCGATTACAGGGCCGCCCACAACGCCACATTTTCATAACGCCAGCTGTCTCTAATTCAATTGCTCTTCAGTGTACCTACAGATGTCGTTATTTAACGAAAAATTGTTAGGAGTTCCTTAGGGAATAGAGGAGGGTACCCTCCTGCTACCGTCTTCCAGAAATGGTGAATCTGTTTCATTTCATCCTGAAACGTACGCTTGAACTGTAACTCTGCTAAGTAACCTGGGAATATTGAGGCTTACGACTTCCGTAACGAGGAACACCACCTCTCGCCAAATGGTATTGGTGTGCATGCCAGTCTGCGGATAGACGAAATACAGTGAAAGATTAACAGTGAAGTGTTGAAAACCTATGTCATTGAGGTTATCGTACGCCGTCCAGCAGTCCGAAACCAGGTGGTCCCGTCTCAATCCATCGCTGAATCAATCCCTTCAGAGTCACCCGATCTCGAGATTCAACGGGCACAAGGAAAATCCGGCGGCTTTCCCTGTAAATGTGTAGTTTAGCGTCCCAAATTATTTCGTCGAAAAAATTTCACTGTGTGGTAAAAATGCTACGTACAATTTTTTTAAGCATGCAAAATAATGGGGAAAGGTGCAAAAATATAGTATTTTTACATGAAAGGAAACATTTTTTCCGAAGAACTTGCCTGCGAGTACGATGGTTTGCAGCAGTTGATGCGGGAGGCTAAAGCGATGCTAACGGCCACGACGTGAAGGGTCCGAACGTCGGAAGGGAGTAACAGTTGGTAGTAAACGCGCGGAAGAATACAACAACAGTGGGGTGTGTGTCTCGGAGGAGTGTGATGCATCGTGTAATCGTGTGCAAGAAGAAGTAGTTCAGAAATGTTTCATTAATAAACAAATATGCTAAACGTTTTTGTTTTTAATGTAAAAATGTCTTGGAATGTAAATAAATGAAGGAATGTAAATGATATAATGTGCGGCAGAAGTTTTGAGTAAGAAGTTTTGGTTCCGATTGAACCCCAAGTTTTGGTTATGGTTTCGGAGATGTTTAGGGGTTGGTGATTTGTACTTCTGCTGTTATTCCGTCCATCGTTCGTCCTTTTTTTTTTCCTCGTGAAACGGATATTGTTGAAAATAAACGATTTTCTTGTAATCAGGAATCGTATTATGGCAGGGAGACCCAGAACTTCGTGTCGAATTGTGGGGGATGATGAAATTTTAAGTTCTGACCAAAGCCGAATTTATGTTCAGGACACTATTAACAGACAGAACAATGCTTGGCAGTTTTCTACTTACCATTTCGCAAAATTACCCTTGAAAAAAATTTTCAATGCAGCATTAAACCGACCCCTTTCCTTCAGCGTATTCCTACAACCGGCTTCGATGACTACGTACTGCTAAACCGCTTCCTCGTGTATTCATCCGCGTGTAACTTGCCATTCTCAACAACGCTTCCATTCACCGGAATCCACCTTCACGCCGTCGCCGCTCTGTCACCTTAGGCCTACCGCACGTACTCTTCCGAACCTTCGCGCTCCAAGGTAAGTTCTTCGGAATTTTTTTCCTTTCATGTTAAAATACTATATTTTTGCACCTTTCCCCATTACTTTGCATGCTTAAAAAATTGTACGTAGCACTTTTCCCACACAGTGAAATTTTCCCGACGAAATAATTTAGGAAGCTAAACTACACATTTACCGCTTTCCCTTTCAATTATCCTGAAGACCCACTGTCTTCAAATTTGGCGACCGCGATTGTACTTCCGTTTTCCAAATTTTGCTTCGTCGATCTCAACGGTCTTTCCTGGGCCACCCAACTTCGAAACATTCATTGCCCATTACAGTGGCGGCTTTTCAGGTGAAGTAAGTTAAGTGCCTCTTCACCTATTTTATTTGAAATAAGGTTTCATTTAATAATTTTGTACGATATATTCTTTTTTGCCTTTATTGCGTGCTAAAATACCCAAAATTTTGATTAGATATCAATTCACAATGCGCGTCCAATACGGAAAACAAGTCCTTATACGCAAAACAGTTCAAGTGAAGAGCTGAAATGGGAATGCCTGGAAGTCTGCAGTTTTCGTCCGAGTTGCCATGGTAACTGTGACGTCACCCTCCCCTATCTGCCGGACAAGTGAAGTGTTTTAGCTTGAGACGCCAAGCCTCTGCACCCGTAGTCGTGACCTTCCAAAGAGATCGCAGTGGAACGGGAATCCTTGGCAATCCACTAGGGCTTTGCGGTGTTTTGGTACATACTTTCCGAAAGAGATTTGTTTTTTCGTATTTTGTGATTGTCTGTTAAAAACTTCATTAGTTACTTTAGTTTCGTGTACAGTTTAACTGACAGTGATAGTTTTAGTTTTCAGTATGTATCCTGTGAACGACATTGTCTGTAATTTATTGCGAACTCCGTTCAATCGGTGGAAAGATGAAAATAAAAGAGACATTTTACTTCAACGACGACCGACGGATTTACTGACTATTGTCTCCAAGAAAGAAATCAAGAAGAGCGGCAAATCTTACAATATTAATTTTCAAAAAATGTTGGTTTGCTGAATATAAATTGCTTTGTAGCCCTTCTGTGTTACAAAAACTATTTAGTTGGCCCTGCTTATTTTTTAGTAATAAAATTCGGCGTGGAATAAAGACAATTTTCAGATTTCTTAAATATAAAACGGTCACTTCACAAACGTGGGGATTCTAGCGAACACCTGAAATGCGAATTAATGCTAAATAATTTTGAAAAGAATCGGAATACCATTGCCGATGCCCCGAGGGAGAATGCTAGGCTTTTGAAAATACATTTCAGCAAAAGCGTTCGTTTAAATAGACTTTTCCTGCAGACAATGATTGATGCAGTACTGTATTTGAGTAAACAAGAACTAGCATTCCGTGACCATGACGAAGGCATTGACTCGATAAATCGTAGAAATTCAAGGAATTGCTTTCACTGTTGATATCAAGAACTCCTTTAAAAATTCAGAATCAATACGAAACGATTAAAAATGTCTTCACAGGTGAATCAAAAACTATTCAAAACGAATTAATTGAATGTATTCCTGAATATATAAACGATCACGTCAAAAATGAAATAAATGAAGTTCAATGCTTTTATATTCAAGTAGATGGGAAGACATAACCAGACTTCCGAGTGCTTTTAAATAATAAGATCTGTTGATTCGGAAGGTGTATTGGTTGAGCGATTTTCTGGGTTTCCATGGTGTGAGTGAAGATAGAACTTCAGAAACTTTATACAAAAAGCTAGACAAAGTTTTGGAACAGTTTGTTTATCAACACAAGTCAATAGGACAATGTTACGATGGGGCAAACGAAATGTCTGGACACTTGACTGGGCTCCAGGAAAAAAATGAAGCATAAAGCGTCTCAAGCTGTTTTCGTTATTGCTTAGTACATCGTTTGAACCTTGTATTACAGCAGAGTATTTCTAAAATTTCAAAGTGTCGAATATTTTTTGCAAGCCTCAGTGTAACTCCTTTGTTTTTTCACCACTCAGTGAAGCGATCGCTTCGCTGAGTGGTGAAAAAACAATACACTCACATCAAAAACCGCAAGATGCATGCCAACCATAACGGAAACTCGATGGTCCTCTACTTCGAAGTTCGTATGTGTAATAGTTGAAGATTGGGATAAATTGAAGGAAGTATTCGAATTTCTCACAAATAGTGACCAATCAGAAAAAAAAAAAATTCAACTTTTCCAAGGGTTTTTAAAATAATATGAACACTTTTGAATTTACATTTTTGGGAATAAATAGTATTAAATGAAATATTTGGTAATGTCCTAATACAAGCACCTTTGAAATCCACCGTCAGACGCAGCTCAGCTTGCGGCGAGAAGTACTGCCGAGGACGGCGTGACACGGAAGGAACTACCGTCGACTCTCGTAGCCTTAAAGGGACCGTAAATAAATTGCAAATGTAAAAATCACCTAGGAAACGAAGACTGGTCCTCTTAAGGGACCATCAAGAAATTGAAATGTCAGTTATTTCGGCCACACGAAAATGCACGTATCTTAGCAAGTAAGTAACCGATTTGCAAGCAAATGGTCTCTTTCCACTCAGGAACGAATTACCCATGCGATACGAAACAGAATTACGTTCCATCCGTCCGCCGTCTGTCCGTCCGTCCAAAAGAATAAAAAAAATATCCGCTGATAAACAACCGATTTGCACGGAAATTATTTCTTTCGACTCAGGGACGCCTGACACCTATCAGATACAATACAAAATTACGATTCATCCGTCCCAAGTCTGTCTTTCCGTCCGTCAGGAAGCATAAAAACACATAACTGGACAGAAAAACAACAGATTTGCAGGCAAATGGTCTCTTTCGACTCAGGAACGAATTACCCATGCGATACGAAACAGAATTACGTTCCATCCGTCCGCCGTCTGTCCGTCCGTCCAAAAGAATAAAAAAAATATCCGCTGATAAACAACCGATTTGCACGGAAATTATTTCTTTCGACTCAGGGACGCCTGACACCTATCAGATACAATACAAAATTACGATTCATCCGTCCCAAGTCTGTCTTTCCGTCCGTCAGGAAGCATAAAAACACATAACTGGACAGAAAAACAACAGATTTGCAGGCAAATGGTCTCTTTCGACTCAGGAACGAATTACCCATGCGATACGAAACAGAATTACGTTCCATCCGTCCGCCGTCTGTCCGTCCGTCCAAAAGAATAAAAAAATATCCGCTGATAAACAACCGATTTGCACGGAAATTATTTCTTTCGACTCAGGGACGCCTGACACCTATCAGATACAATACAAAATTACGATTCATCCGTCCCAAGTCTGTCTTTCCGTCCGTCAGGAAGCATAAAAACACATAACTGGACAGAAAAACAACAGATTTGCAGGCAAATGGTCTCTTTCGACTCAGGAACGAATTACCCATGAGATACGATGCAGAATTACGTTCCATCCATCCGTCCGCCGTCTGTCCGTCCTTCCAGAAGAATAGAAAATATCTCCGCCGATAAACAACCGTTTTACACGGAAATTATTACTTTCGACTCAGCGACGCCTAACACCTATCAGATACAATACAAAATTACGTTCCGTCCGTCCCAAGTCTGTATTTCCGTCCGTCCGGAAGCATAAAAGCACATCTCGACCGAGAAACACCCGATTTGCCCGGAAATTAATTCATTCAACTCAAGAACGCCTGACACCCATCAGATACGATACAAAATTGAGTTCCATTCGTCCGAAGTCTGTCTGTCCGTCCGTCTTGATGTATAAAATAACGTAACTCCGCCGAAAAACAACGGATTGGCACGGAAATGAATTAATTCTACTAGGGAGGCCTCACACCTCTTAGATACGAGATAAAATTACGTTTCAACTGTCCGCCGTCTGTCTGTCTATTCGTTCGGAAGTATAAAAGCACGTAACCTCAACAAGAAACAACCGATTTGCACGGAAACTTTTCCTTTCTACTCGGGGACGTCTCACACCTATCAGGTACGATACAAAATTACGTTCCGTCCGTCCCAACGAACAAAAGCCCACAACCCCACCGAGAAACAACCGATTTGCACGGACACTATTCCTTTCTACTCGGAGACGTCTCACACTTATCAGGTACGATACAAAATTACGTTCCGTTCGTCCCAACGAACAAAAAGCCCGCAACCCCACCGAGAAACAACCGATTTGCGCGGAAACTATTCCTTTCTACTCTGGGACGTCTCACACCTATCAGGTACGATATAAAATTACGTTCTGTCCGTAGTCAGCGTATCTGTCCATCCGTCCCAACGAACAAAAGCCCACAACCCCACTGAGAAACAACCGATTTGCACGGAAACTTTTCCTTTCTACTCAGGGACGTCTCACACCTATCAGGTACGATACAAAATTACGTTCCGTCCTTCCCAAAGAACAAAAGCCCGCAACCCCACCGAGAAACAACCGATTTGCACGGAAACTATTCCTTTCTACTCGGGGACGTCTCACACCTATCAGGTACGATACAAAATTACGTTCCGTCCGTCCCAACGAACAAAAGCCCGAAACCCCACCGAGAAACAACCGATTTGCACGGAAACTATTCCTTTCTACTCGGGGACGTCTCACACCTATCAGGTACGATACAAAATTACGTTCCGTCCGTCGTCCGTTGGTCTGTCCGTCCGTCCCAACGAACAAAACCCCGCAACCCCACCGAGATACAACCGATTTGCACGGAAACTATTCCTTTCTACTCGGGGACGTCTCACACCTATCAGGTACGATACAAAATTACGTTCCGTCCGTCCCAACGAACAAAAGCCCACAACCCCACCGAGAAACAACCGATTTGCACGGAAACTATTTTTTTCTACTCGGGGACGTGTCACACCTATCAGGTACGATACAAAATTACGTTCCGTCCGTCCCAACGAACAAAACCCCGCAACCCCACCGAGATATAACCGATTTGCACGGAAACTATTCCTTTCTACTCGGGGACGTCTCGCACCTATCTGGTACGATACAAAATTTCGTTCCGTCCGTACCAACGAACAAAAGCCCACTTTGCACGTAAACTATCCCTTTCTACTCGGGGACGTCTCACACCTATCAGGTACGATACAAAATTACGTTCCGTCCGTCGTCTGTGGGTCTGTCCGCCGGTCCCAACGAACAAAATCCCACAACCCCACCAAGAAACAACCGATTTGCACGGAAACTATTCCTTTCTACTCGGGGACGTCTCACACCTATCAGGTACGATACAAAATTTCGTTCCGTCCGTCGTCCGTGTCTCTGTCCGTCCGTACCAACGAACAAAAGCCCACAACCCCACCGAGAAACAACCGATTTGCACGGAAACTATTCCTTAAATTCACCGGGCCGACGGGTGCACCAAGGCACTCACACGACCCATGGCAGGTGCCTCCCCGGCCTACTTCCACACGGAACCGGCACACCACAAACAGCAAATACACAACACCCTCCCTTCAGGTACCATCCATTCATACCACATCATAAGAGAAAGAGCTGAGACAGAACCAAAACACTCACTTCCCCCGACTCACACAGGCTCCTGCCGTCTCGGTCAGCGGCCAGCACCGCCGACCTCGACCGGAGAGAAAACAGATAAAACCGCCGATGAAAGGGTCGGAGGCTAACCTCCACACCCTTCATCAAACATAAGTCACAAAAACATAACACTAGAAAAAGCCCAACACTCCCCGAGAGATCCCTCGGGCTTCAAGGGCCGAAACTAAGGGGGTAAGTTACCCCAATGAAAGGTGTTGTTGTTCTTGGTCCCGGTAACGATCCGAGGCCAAGTCCCTCACCGATACCTAAAGGCTCCGTCGGTCAAAGTGCGGGCGTCCACTCTCGCCCTGTCACGGAACTCACACTTGACTTGAAGGATAACCGTTGTCGGAGAGAAGCCCGAGAGGTCTGGTGTTGCTTGTTGGGCCGTGGTGGGAGTGTGTGTAAACATCAGTGAACAATGTCTAGGTGTTTATTTTGGGCGTGGTGAACAGTGTGAAGATGTGTTGCAACAAAGTTCGTGTATGGGGGAGGGGACGTCGTGCGAGAGCACATTAGGGCGCTCCCTTCTCCCAGCCCCCATGATTTGGGGGTCTTATACGAAGACAAAAAAATATCTAACCATAATAGCATATCACACATAAACAATTAATTTGTATTAATATAATTTAACAAAAACTGGATCAATTGATATTTTTCCATCTTATCTATATCCTGTACTATTGTGTAACATCACTTTCCTATTCTTTCATGTTTAAAAAAATATGTTATTTTGTTTACCCCAAATTTTGCCATTTTTTTTATCTGAAATGCCTTTAACAAAAACTTCTTACTAAGTACATGTGGAGTGTTCAAAAAGGTGATTTCTAAATAAATTGTATACTTCCTGTAACATGCGGAAGTTCTTGTGCAGGCTCCCACCCTCTCAGTTGGTTGTCTGCTCTGTCTGGAAGTAAGAGAACATGACAATTATAAATTTTCACACAATTTCCTTATTTTCATTTCATTTATACTTTTGAGCCCAGCCATATTGATACTAATGACACTAATCAAAAGAGTAAACGGTGAGAGTATGCGGTTTTTGTACTCTGTTGTTCTTCATGTTAAGTCAAGTTTAAAGCGAAAGTGTACGGCTTCAGTCAGATAAAAACGAAGCCAGAAACGTTGTTCTTGTTGTTTGTACTGGAAGTTTAAAGGTGCGTCATGTGCTGAAACAGTTATTTGTTGAAAGTAAGTATCAGTGATAATGGGTAAACGTAAAATATCTTTTGTGCAACATTATTTTTCTTTTGGTTAGGATAAAGTCTACGTAAAATGTAGCCTTTGCGGAAAGAACTACAAAACGTCAGGCAATACGTCAAATCTTAGGGAAAATCTAAAACGACAGCATTCATCTGCTGTCGTTTTAAATGATCCCAGAATAAAACAACTGAGGAACAGCCCCACTCAAAACTTTATTTATTCAGTTTCTCACGAATTATTACCACGATTTTGCTGAACATTACAGAAGAAAATGTTTTTGCATACAAAACAGCAGAATTTTCTTCTTTAGCTTTTGTGAAGGGAAACATAAAAAAATCATGCAATATAAACAGAAGATAAGAATTAAGGAGCCGCGTATTAGCTCGTTCTTCAGGCACAACATTTGTTTTTTGACTTTTGCTCACTCACTTTGGGAGGATATCGTCAAAACGTAGATTCCCCGCCCTGTTGGCGCAGTGGTCTAAGGGCTGATTTCTGACCATTCGTTCGAGAAGGATCCGGATTCCGATCCCGTGAGTAAAAGATATTGTGGTTGTATTTGTCTTACAGCACTGGCTTCTTTATCCCTTCCCTGAAACCAGTGTAACTAAATCAGGGACGGACAAATGCTTACAACCCATCGAATTGTTCACGGTGGTAGTTAAACTCCAACCAAGAAAAAAAATAAGATGAAAAAAAAAACAAGAAAAAGAAATGGTTAGTTTCAAAGCTTATCAGAGCTTAGCTTTTCGACAATATGGAAAAGTAAGAAAAATTTTGTTTCTTTAATTTATACCTCATGTCCGACTCTTACTAAAGGCCGACGCATCAGGGGCTGTTAAAGAATTGTTTAGGAATCAAATAATCTTTTACCTAATTTTTCCATTTAAACACAGTTTCATACCTCCTTTTAGTAAATTAAAATATTTAGTGCATACTTTCATTATTGTTATTATTATTACAGTATTAGAGGATTCTTTCATAATTGTCATGTTCTCATACTTCCAGACAGAACAGACAACCAATTGAGAGGGTGAAAGCCTTCACAAGAACTTCCGCTTGTTACAGGAAGTATACAATTTGTTTAGAAATCACCTTTTTGAACACTCCATATGTGCTTAGTAAGAGGTTCTTGTTAAAGGCATTTCAGATTAAAAAAATGGCAAAAATTGGAGTAAAAAATAACATATTTTTTAAATATGAAAGAATAGGAAAGTGATGTTACACAATAGTACAGGAAATACTAAAGATAAGATGGAAAAACATCAATGGATCCTGCTTTGCTTTAATTATATCATTTGTCTTCCTATAACACCCCCAAATCATGGGAGCTGGGAGAAGGGAGCGCCCTAATGTGCTCTCGCACGACGTCCCCTCCCCCATACACGAACTTTGTTGCAACACATCTTCACACTGTTCACCACGCCCAAAATAAACACCTAGACATGGTTCACTGATGCTTACACACACTCCCACCACGGCCCAACAAGCAACACCAGACAAACCCCCGAGTCATACAGATCCTCGAAAAGACCCGCACACAAAAAGCCGGCGAGGTCACCTAGAACGGCGGGTGCAGCCCGAAGGTACACCCGGAACGTCCATGTAGGCGGACAAATGTCCCCTTCAGAGGTGACCAAGTGACAGCGACCCGGACGGGAGACTGTCAGAGAGGACACCGGGCCGACGGGTGCACCAAGGCACTCACACGACCCATGGCAGGTGCCTCCCCGGCCTACTTCCACACGGAACCGGCACACCACAAACAGCAAATACACAACACCCTCCCTTCAGATACCATCCATTCATACCACATCATAAGAGAAAGAGCAGAGACAGAACCAAAACACTCACTCCCCCCGACTCACACAGGCTCCTGCTGTCTCGGTCAGCGGCCAGCACCGCCGACCTCGACCGGAGAGAAAACCGATAAAACCGCCGATGAAAGGGTCGGAGGCTAACCTCCACACCCTTCATAACGCCGACTAACCTCCACACCCTTCATAACGCCGAGAGAGAGAATTTCCTATCTGAGGTTGAGAGACCCGAACCCTTAGCGCTCTGCGCCTTTTGTCAGGTGAAAAAGAAGAAGATAAGATATTTGGGAACAGATTTCCCTGATAGAATAGTGCGAAAGGAAAGTATGGAAATATTAGAGGAGAAATAGTAGACGGTTACCCGTTAAGAAGCGAAGCTGTAAGCTGCCCTACATACTTACCTGTAACAACAAGCCATTCCAAGCGATATTTCCCTCCGCAGAAAAATGCCCGGTACACCTGTGCCACAGATGAGTACAGGGGGAAAAGAAGGAAAGGACACGGGAAAGGGGAACCTGAAAAAAAACATCACACACAGAATAAGTTTCCCAGAGAAAAATCGACGTTCAACACCGGATAAGACAAAACTGGCCATTTGCTCAGTGTGTCTCACGGGTCCGCTTTTGCTTCGTTACTCGCCAGCCAATGAGAGTAAAGATTTTTCCCCATTGGTTTAAAGGATTTTTTCTCAGGTTTACTTTTGTCGATTCTTGACAGGCATGTCAGAGTAACCGTAGCTGAGGTGGTGTGATTACACCGATCGAGGTTTAAGATCCTCATTTTGAGTAAACAACCGAAAAATAAAAAAAAGCCACAATCAGGGGTTTTATTCCTTATTTAGGGAGCCACTAGTATAAGGGCCAATTATTTTCATTTTTTTTTCTTCGCAACTTGTCTGCTTGTTGCACAATTATGTGCAACAGCGGAACAAATTTAGTCCTGTTTTGTTTATTTATTATTATTATTTATTTTTTGTCAGAACTAATGCGTGAGAAAAAAATTTAATTTAAAAGACAAGGCCAACAACACCTTATTAGTTGCGGGGAGAGATATTCAGTACAAAAAAGATGTATTTTATGCAACATTTTGCTCGGCTCTTAAAGGAGCCGTTTTTTATTTTTATTTTATGTTTTGTTTTTTTTAATCAGGAAAAAACATCAACAAATTTTAATATAAAAGACAAGACCAACAACACCTTGTTTGGTTAGGGGCAGAATATACAGTACACAAAATATGTCTTTTATGCAACATTTTGCTCGGCTCTTAAAAGAGCCGTTTTTTATTTTTATTTTTTGTTTTGTTTTTTTTAAATCAGGAAAAAACAACAACAAATTTTTATATGAAAGACAAGACCAACAACACCTTGTTTTTTTAGGGGCAGAGATATTTAGTACAAAAAAGATAAATCTTTTATGCAACATTTTGCTCGGCTCCTAAAATGGGCCCCCTTTTCCCCCAAAAAACTGATATTCAATTTTTTGCTTTCCTCCTACGTGTGAGGAATAACTTCAATTTAGCCCCAGTTATTTTTTATTTTTTTGGAAGTATAACTGTGAACTGGATTCTTTTCAGGAATTTTATTTAAAATAGCCTTCGGTCTTTTAAATTTGTCAGTATCATTGACAACATATTTAAGGGCCTCCCTGACAAGAGGATTGGGATGTTTCTTGGCTTTCTCGTAATACCTTTGCGCTAGATCATACATAGTATAATGTATAGAGCTGATATTTAGCATACTACGGATAGCATTATTGGATGTTTTTCCATCTAGTCCTACCATCATACGAAGAGTTTTATTTTGAAACGAGGTAATATTATTTTTTTTGCTGCTTTCTGCAGTTACCCCAGATAGGACAGCCATAGGTAATCACCGGGCTGAAGCATGCTTTCCATAACAAGGTTTTATTTTTTTTGCTAAGCCTTTTATTTTTAATTATGGGTTGGAGACATCCTCTTAATTTAAGAGCTTTAGCCAGGGTTTCCTTAATATGCTTGTTCCAATTCAGATTATGATCCATAATGAGGCCTAAATATTTGACATCCTTTACCCAAGGTATTTTTTTACCATACAATTCAATTTCAAAGTCAGGATTGTAATTGTATGTTTTACGGGAGAACAGAATTGCTTGTGTCTTGTCAGTATTAATTTTAATTTTCCAGTCTAGGAAGTAATTCTCCAGTTTTTCCACATAGTATTGCAACATAAATGTTGCTTGATTTTTATTCATGGAAGTATAGGCCAGTGCAGTATCGTCAGCATAAAGTGCTGTAGTCAGATTCCTGTTGTTAAAATTCGGAAAATCTGAAGTAAAAATAGAGTATAGCGTAGGAGCAAGTACACTGCCTTGTGGAACACCGGCTTCAATTATTTTTTTTTTTTTTTTTGAAGATTTCTTCCCATTAATTTTTGCACAAAATGTTCTGTTTTCAAGATAAGATTTGATTATATGAATAATCTACGGTGGGAAGTCATGTGCTATTAGTTTGTAGATAATTGCCTCCTGTGGACATTTATCAAAAGCCTTAGCTACATCCAGGAATATAGCCGCTGTGTGCTTTTTATTCATTATTCCTTCTGCACATTTTTCAGTAACTCTCGAGAACTGGTGCACCGTGGAGTGTTTGTCACGAAAACCTCCTTGAATAAATGGAATAACTGGGTATTCTTCACAGAACTGTTACATTCTAACAAGTATAATTTTTTCAAAGATTTTTCCCATGGTTGGGAGCAACGAAATTGGTCTGTGATTTTCAGGAATTGCCAGGTTTTTACCTGGCTTGGGTAATAATATTACCTCTGCTGTCTTCCAATCATCCGGGAAATAATTTAATTTAATGGCATAATTGTATATTTTAGTAAGGGTTTGCACATACCCTTCCGGTAATGTTTTCAGAATTTTATTATTTATGCCATCTTTGCCCGGTGCCTTTTTATTTTTAAGGTTATTAATATGAAACCTAACTTCTCTTTTACTTATGGGTAGTGGTTTTTCAAAGTCAGGAGGAACAAAATTTTTTTTTGGCCCTTAAAAGGTCTTTTTTTATTTCTTATCTTTCCAGTTTCTGGCGTTCCGGACCCGTGAGAGGTCGTAGCACTTTTAACTTGTCTATCGGACGTAAAAGAGGCCGTAGCATTTACTACTTTTGGCTGCTGTTTTCTATGCCTTGTGCTAAAGAGCCGCAGATGGCTTAGTGGTTAGTGTTTCAGACTATCGATGCTGGGTCCCCAGGTTCTAGCCTGGGCTGATCCTTCAGAGATGGTGTGATTTACTAACAATCGCTGAATATCCGCCGTGCATCGGACGAGCACGTAAAGTGACGGCCCCCAGGCTGGACCCACTGGTTAAATGGGTATCCTTTCCTATGTCCTCCCTGAAATTCTCTCACCCATCTATGCGCAGTATCGTACTTGTACGGTGGCGCCATCTACTGTACTCTAATCTCACTTCAAACTGTTCTGTCAAAAGTCGCTAGACTTGCTCTCATTCCTTCCGTTTCTGTGTCCTGCCCAAAAGGCGATCTCGCTGTATGTGGCTGGGACCTAAACTCTACTCCCTGTGGACGGAAGTCCTACGTGAAAATGACAATGCTCTCTATGCCTTGTGCTTCTATTCTTTTTAAAAGAGCCTTTCTGTTTACTTTTAATTGGGGATGTTAATACAGGTTTTTTTTTACTAGTAAATTCTTCATAGAGTTATGCACTTTGGGCGATGACTCTAGAATTTTCTACATCCTCCGCATGTTTAAAATAAGTATCCAGGGCCTTTTGCATTTTAATGGCTACATCAGTGTCAGGGATATCATTTATTTTAAATTGCTTTTCGAGTGAGTTTGCAAAGATTTCCGCTTTTTCTTCATCGGTTCTAACAACCGTCCCATCTGCTTTCTGGAGAGGTGGCAGTAATCTGATATTTTTATTTTGCAAACTTGAAGTAAGGTTCCACAGGGTCATTTTATTTTATTTTTTGTTCGAATTTTCAGAGTAGTCAATATGTGCTTCCTCTAATAATTGACCCCATGAACCGTTTTTAAACTTTCTGATATCTCTTTTGATTTGCCTGTTAAGGGTGCAATAAAGGTCATAAAATCTTTTATTTCTGGTTCTTTGCCATTTACTGCGGTACCTATTTTTCTCCTTAATAAGATCCAATATTTCTTTGGGTAAGAAATACGCGTTTCTTTTTTCTTTGGCAGGAGTTTGGCAAGCCTCCATAACCTTTTTAATGGCAAGGTTAAATGTTTCAATAGCATTGTCAATTTCTTCTTTACTATTGCAATCTCCGATTTCTGGAGGTGATACTAATTTAATTTTTCTTTGAATTGCTTTAGGTTCGTGACCATTTTGGGTGTTACCATTACAGTTTTGTCAGTAAAAAGCTGTAAATGAACGGGGTTATGATCAGATGAGAGCGCTGCTGCAGTATAGATTTCATAATAATATCTATTATTTTTGCATAGCGCAAAATCTAGCACATTACTAGTTCCTCTTAACGCTGTTCTGGTGGGCTCGGAAGGTGTCCCCAGATCAATATTTTTATTTAAGAGATATCTGAAAATATTGTTCCCACTTTTATTAGCTCTAGGACAGTACCAATAGCGATGCTTGCTATTAAAATTCCCTGCTACAATGGTGGGGATGTCTTCTTCAAAAAGCTTGTCCAGAGCTTCACTGGTAACCGTATGTGACGGATGATTATAAAAGGCCGTAAGCTTGAGCGGGTTATTTTTGGTTTTAATTATAACTGAGTGGGCTTCTTGACCATCTTCAGTGTTGCAAGGTGTTTCACTTTGCTCTAATCTATCAATAACCGCAATCAAAATTCCGCCGCTTTTGGTGGTTTTGTCTTTCCTATAAACCTTGTAATTGGGTATCTTGAATTGAATTTTGTCGCTTACCCATGATTCATTAATTAACGCAACGTCAATTTTTTTATACTTTAAGTAGGCTAAAAATTCTCTGTGTTGTCTTTTGATACCCTGCGCATTCCAAATCAGAATGTTAATAAAGCCATTAGTTTCCGTTTTTAAACCTTCATCCTCAGAAAAAGAACAGCTCCTAAATGGGCCGGTTTTTTTTCCCTTCCTCAGAGAAAGAGGGATAGGCTCCACTTTGAGGGTGTTTTTCTTCCTCAGAGAAAAAGGGAAAGGTTCCACTTTGAGGGTGTTTTTCTTCCTCATAGAAAAAGGGAAAGGTTCCACTATGAGGGTGTTTTTCTTCCTCAGAGAAAAAGGGAAAGGTTCCACTTTGAGGGCGTTTTTCTTCCACAGAGAAAAAGGGAAAGGTTCCTCTAACAGGGCCTTTGCTTTTTTTATTTAAGCTGTCTTTCTCTACGGCTGTGCTGCTAACAGTAATACTATCTTGGGCATTAGTAACAGCATTTAACCGAAGCATTTCTTCCTAGTTGTTACTTACAACTTTTTTAACTGCAGTGTTGTACGTGTAACTCGGAGAGACTTTTTTTTCCCGCTTCCTTTAATTCTTTGCTAAGTCTTCCAGCGAAGTAATTTATTTTTCTTTTCCTTATAGTTTTATTGGTTTCCTCTTTTTTGCAGTTATTTTCATTCTCAGAAACAGAAATGCCCTTAAAATGGCTGGTTTTTTTTTTTTGTTTTTTTTGTTCCTCAGAGAAAAAGGGAAAGGTTCCACTTTGAGGGTGTTTTTCTTCCTCAGAGAAAAAGGGAAAGGTTCCACTTTGAGGGTGTTTTTCTTCCTCAGAGAAAAAGGGAAAGGTTCCACTATGAGGGTGTTTTTCTTCCTCAGAGAAAAAGGGAGGGGTGGGAAAGGTTCCACTTTGAGGGCGTTTTTCTTCCTCAGAGAAAAAATGAAAGGTTCCACTCGGAGAAACTTTTTTTCCGCTTTCTTTCCAGTGGAGTAATTTACTTTCCTTTTCTTTCTCTTGCAGTTTTTTTTACCTAAATATTTTTCCACATCTGCATTCATTTTATCAAGGAAATTGGTGTTTTGATAATTCGAGAGATGTTTTTGTATCCTTTGCTCTAACACAGAATTCGGTAAGTTGCATTTAATTGCAACCTTTTTTTCTCTCTGTGTAATAAATTAATATTACGGAGATATTTATTTGAGTCTGTTTTTAATAATTCTGTGTCTTTTTTTGCTTCCTGTATTTTGAAGCTGTCACTGCTTTCTTGCAGTGCGTGAGGCTGTTCATTACGAACCTTTCTTTTTTCCTCACTTTTACTGAAACTTTTTTGTGTTTCAATTTTTTTGTCGTAAAGCTGAGCTTTACTCGTGTGAATTTGTGTTCCAGTCTTTTCTAACTGCGTATCCTTTTCCTGCAGTGTACAAATGGCCAATTCCTTTTTGGAAAATTTTTCAGTCGGCCCCAAAAAGGGCCGGTTTTTTTTTTTTCCGTAGACTGACGCAAATTCACGCTCTTTTTGCGAAAAATCTCACAGGAATAGCCTGATGCCGCAGCACTGTCAGGTCTTTTCAAATAGTCAGGTCCTGCAGGATTATCTGATCTATTTTTTTTCAGCTAAACCATCCCCAGAGGGGAATCCGTCGGTATCTCCACCCGACAAACTAAAATAGTCAGGTCCCGCAGGATTATCTGATCTATTTTTTTCTAAAAAAACCCATCTCCAGAGGGGAATCCGTCGGTATCTCCACCCGACAAATAGTCAGGTCCCGCAGGATTATCTGATCTAATTTTTTTCATAAAAAAACCATCCCCAGAGGGGAATCCGTCGGTATCTCCACCCGACAAATTAAAATAGTCAGGTCCCGCAGGATTATCTGATCTAATTTTTTTTTTCATAAAAAAACCATCCCCAGAGGGGAATCCGTCGGTATCTCCACCCGACAAATTAAAATAGTCAGGTCCCGCAGGATTATCTGATCTAATTTTTTTTTCATAAAAAAAACATCCCCAGAGGGGAATCCGTCGGTATCTCCACCCGACAAATTAAAATAGTCAGGTCCCGCAGGATTATCTGATCTAATTTTTTTTCATAAAAAAAACATCCCCAGAGGGGAATCCGTCGGTATCTCCACCCGACAAATTAAAATAGTCAGGTCCCGCAGGATTATCTGATCTATTTTTTTTTTTTCATAAAAGAACCATCCCCAGAGGGGAATCCGTCGGTATCTCCACCCGAGGTTCCAAAGACCTCATACTTACCTTCTTACTTTTTCTGGTTTTTTTCAACATTGGTGTTCAACTCAGGAGGTAAACACCTTATCCTCCTGGATCTTCTAAGACCATTTTCTACCTCAGTTGTGCTACAGATTCCAGTTATAGGGGGGATGAAACGGCTAACTTCTTGTTCAGCATCAGATCCTTTCGCGCAACGAAATTTTCAACGGTGTGCTATACGAAGAGAAGTGGATTCGGAAAAATTTTAATAGAGCTTCGAAAAAAGCCATCTAATATGCGACGAAAGAAATCTTCCGAAGAGGCAAAAAGTTGCAGAGACAGATACTTTTCTGTTTTGTTATTTTTCACCTTTTTGCTATTAATATTTTAATTTTAAATGTCTTATTCAATTATTTGTTTAGCATTTTTGTTCCTTTTTTTTTAATATATTACTAGTGCTAAAACACTCCATTTTTTAAAGTTTTTTTAGCTCCAAACGTTCTAGTTCCAAACTGCAGTATTCTTCTGAGATCACATGTAATAAGTATTTTAATCGGACAGACCGACTTCGGAAAAATGGAACTCAATTTTCTATCGTATCTGATGGGTGTGAGGCGTCCCTGGGTAGAATGAATTCATTTCCGTGTAAATCGGTGTTTTTGGCGGTTTAACATGCTTTAATACTTCTGACGGTCGGACGGACAGACAGACTTCGGACAAATGGAAAGTAGTTTTTATCATATCTGATAGGTGTGAGGCCTCCGTGAGTAGAAAGGAGTCATTTCCGTGGTAAACGGTTGTTTCTCCGTGGGGTTACGTGCTTTTATACTTCCGGACGGACAGACGACGGACGGATGGAATGAAATTTTCTATCATATCTGATAGGTATGAGACGTCTCTGAGTAGAAAGTAGTCATTTCCGTGCAAATCGGTTATTTCTATTTAGGGTTTAGGGCTTTCATACTTCCGGACGTACGGACAGACAGACGGCCGACGGACGGAACGTATTTTTGTAACGTACCTGACAGGTGCGATGTGTCCTCCAGTGGAAAGAAATCATTTCCGTACAAATCGGTTGTTTCTCGGTGAGGTTATGCGCTCTTATACTTCAAGACAAATGGACAGACAGACGGCGGACGGATGGAACATTATTTTCTATCATATCTGATTGGTGTGAGGCGTACCTGAGTAGAAAGAGACCATTTCCGTGCAAATCAGTTATTTCTCGTCGAGTTATGTGTTTTTATACTTCCGGCTGGACGGACGGACGGAAAGACAGACTTGGGACGGATGGAACGTAATTTTGTAATGTATCTGATAGGTGTCAGGCGTCCCTGAGTCGAAAGAAATAATTCCCGTGCAAATGGGTTGTTTATCGGCGGAGATTTTTTTTTTATTCTTTTGGACGGACGGACAGACTTGGGACTGATGGAACGTAATTTTGTATTGTATCTGATAGGTGTTAGGCGTCGCTGAGTCGAAAGTAATAATTTTCGTGCGAATCGGTTGTTTATCGGCGGAGATATTTTTTATTCTTCTGAAAGGACGGACAGACGGCTGACGGATGGAACGTAATTCTGCATCGTATCTCATGGGTAATTCGTTCCTGGGTCGAAAGAGACCATTTGCGTGCAAATATGTTGTTTCTCGTTCCAGTTATGTGTTTTTATGCTTCCTGACGGGCGGACGGACGAAAAAGACAGACTTGGGACGGATGGAACGTAATTTTGTAATGAATCTGATAGGTGTCAGGCGTCCCTGAGTCAAAAGAAATAATTCCCGTGCAAATCGATTGTTTATCGGCGGACATATATATTTTTTATTCTTTTGGACAGACGGCGGCCGGATGGAACGTAATTCTGTTTCGTATCGCATGGGTAATTCGCTCCTGAGTAGAAAGAGATCCTTTGCTTTCAAATCGGTTACTTAATTGTTAAGAAACATTGTTTTTCATGTTGCCGTAATAACTGACATTTCAATTTGTTGATGGTCCCTTAAGAGAACCAGTCTTCGTTTCCTAGGTGATTTTTACATTTGCAATTTGTTTACGGTCCCCTTAAGGCTACGAGAGTCGACGGTAGTTCCTTCCGTGACACGCCGTCCTCGGCAATACTTCTGACCGCAAAGCTAAGCTGCATCTGCCGGTGGATTTCAAAGGTGCTTGCATTAGGACATTACCGCAAAATCACAGAAATAAGCAGATCTAAACGGGAATATGCTGCTCTTACAATAGAAACAATTTTTAAAAATTATAAGCAATTGTATTTTGAAATTTTGTACCACATTCTTATGGAAATGGATATAAGATTTCAAGACTGTGAGAAACTTAAACTTCAATTTGCCTGGCTTGCTGATACAACCAAATTCGACCAATTTAATTCATGTTTTTCCTATCACGCTTTTGAAAATCTACAATATTTTTACGGAAAATTTTTTACTAAACTCCAGCGTCTTAGAGATGAACTGAGTCTTGTATATGCTGATAAAAAATTAAGGAATATATCGACTCATGAACTTCTTCGAGTGCTTCATGGAGATAAAGGCATTTTTACAGAAGCTTATAAATTGGTTTCCCTGATTTTAACAATTGCATCTGCAAGTGTTTCAGTGGAAAGAAGTTTTTCTTGCCTTAAAAGAATACAAACTTACTCAAGAATCACTATTTCTCCAGACAAACTTGCTTCTTTGGCAAAAATTTCTATTCAGAAAGACATTTTCTTGATGTCTCGAAGAAACAGCCATTTTCTGACGACATAATCGACTCATTTCTAGCTTTAAAGGGAAGAAGAATTGATCTAATATATAAAAATAGGTAAGTTCTCATTAACTGATTTTCATTGAAGACAGTAGATATCTTTTCATATTGCTCTTGTAGCTCTTCACCTATTTTTCCTATTACGAGCCGCCATTGTTGCCCAATAGAAACAGATTTATCGGCAGAAGTGCTACCAAACGACAACAATAGCCTGCGCAATGTTGATATGAGTGCGAATAAACTGGTGTCGTAGGTGACGTACGAAAAGCCTCAGCAAAACGAATTTCAAAATGGCGCAAACAGACAGGTGTGATCCCTCAAAGAAGGTTCCCTTCCTGACCGAGAAGTAGAAAGAACATTTCAATTTCTGCTTTTGATTGTAATTTGTCCCACGTGTTCGGCGACATTTGAAATGCAAATTTTCCTCATCCAGAGAAATCTGTCGATTACAACTAGAGCAGCGCACTGTTGAAATCATACAACCCTGCCGCTGGGCAAAAGCAATTGCAGCGGTTCACGAAAAAGAAACCGTTTCCACGAACTCAAAAATCGTGAACGAACAATCAGCGCAAGCATCCGATGTCGACGAAGTGGAAGAATTTCCTAGAGTTGGCAAACCCATGCTAAAAAATAAAGACAACCTCTTTTACAATTGGAATACACAGCGTCAAACAAAGCACTAGCGCAACGTTACATTAAAACACCGAGAACTGCTCGGATGCTGTAAAACCTCTTAATGCCGAATCACTTGCGATGGTAAGCACTACGCGCAGTAAAAAGTAGTCCAAACTTTAAAAATCCGTAAAAAAAAAAAAAATGCCTCAGCCCGTGTAGAAACTTCACTTTCATGTTCCATAAAGCCTAATATTCGATACAGCGTGGGAAAATTCTATAAAACCTATGTCCGAGATAAACTGAAGTACAATTGTAAGGACTTCATTTTCATGTTCCATAGGGCCTAATATTCCATACAGCGTAGAAAAAGTCTTACAAAACCTAGGTCCGAGATAAAACCGTATAATTTATTCAACCGTATAATTTATTCCGGTTTGATATTAACACGATTTCTGCAACCAAAAACCATGCAATTCCAAAATACCCTCAGTTGAAACTACATGCGTATTATATAAAAAACGTCAAATCCCCACACCTTGAGGCTTCACGGTTAAGAGACTCAGGGCATCTGCAGAAGTATTATTCTAACCTCCTTGGCACGCACACACATGGATCCTTCTCTAGCGGACTTCATGTTACACGAAAACGTGAGAGAGGGAGAAAAGCTGGCGGCGAGCGTATTCCCTGGCCTCACGACGTGGCAACACCACCACGGTATCGCTGCTCCAGCTGCAGTCGTAATCCACGTCGAGGTTGGACGGTTATCCAAGAACACCTCCATTAGGTCCGATCCGCAAGAAGTGAGTCACGGAAAAATTCTCATTGGCCGCCACTGGGAATCAAACCAAGGTCTTCCAGTTACGCGCCGGACATGCTTCCACTGCACCACAGCGGCCACGAATTCCTTGAGACTCACATACGACTAACTGCCAAGCCAATTAGCAGGTTGCTTCTTGGAGCCCCGCACAATGCTGGGGATTCACTAAAGATGGTAAGCAGCAACTGAACAAATAATTAAAAGAGATTGAATAATTAATACAGATATTTGACGTGAACCAGGAACATCAAACAGAAGTCATCGCTCTTTCCACGTTCATAAGTGACTCACGGAGTCTTAAGGAACTCGAGGCCACTGTGGTGCAGGGGATGCATGTCCGGCGCATAACTGGAAGAACCTGGGTTCGATTCCCGGTGGCGGCCGATGATAATTTTACCGTGACTCACTTATGAACGTGGAAAGAACAATGACATCTGTTTGATGTTCCTGGTAAACGTCAAATGTCTGTATTAATTAGCTTTCGGCAGCGATTTTGCACCAGTCGTACCTTCTACTTCGCACCTGTTAAAATTATGCACAGCGGAACAAGGGTCAAAACCTATTTTAATTGTCTTTTTCGCTGGTGCCATTTTGGTCACACGTACAGGAAGGAGTACTTTTCTCTGACGGTAAACCCTATAATTCGTGCATGAATACTAGTATTAAAAGAAATTCGTCTTGTTGCACGATGATATTTATTCAGCTAACAAACGAAATCTATATACAGTTTAAAAAACACATGCGCACTTTCGGTGTCACATTGACACCTTCATCAGATGTGATTTCCCCATGTGGTTACATGCTGGTACGTGGAGTAGATGCATCATGGGAAAGGTAATGTCAATGTCACATGATATACCAGATAACAAGACAATAAAAAATGCCATGTGCCTGATTTATTTGGTAGATTAAAACTACACAAGGAAGGGTACCCTATTCGCCCTCTTGTATCAGGTTACATTGCCCCCACCCGACCTTTGGCAAGTTATCTCACCAAATTTACTGTGAATTCTTCCTACACAATAAAGACCACCACACAAGCCATTTATAGGTTAAAGCTAATTCAGCCACTACCAAATTCCTATTTTTTGGCGTCCCTAGATGTAGTTTCGTTATACACGAATGTTCCTATGGAAACTACATTTCAGTTGATTCAGGCTTTGCTCATTGATTCTGACATTCCTGCCAATGATATTGCTTTCATAATGAATGCTCTTCATCTCATTAAAAAGCGTTCATTTTTCAAATTTCAGAACATATTTTACCAACAAACCGACGGGACAGCCATGGGTTCACCTTTATCCGCAGTCTTAGCAGAAATTCTTCTACAGCATATTGAAAATAAAGTCATACAAGAATTCCCACAAAAACCTAGTCTCTATATCCGTTACGTTGATGACATCTTGGTAATTTGGCCATATACCATAAATCAGTTACAGCAGTTTGTCAACGCTATGTCTGCTCAATACCCCTCCATCAAACTCACGATAGAACTTGAAAATAATTTCGTCTTACCTTATCTTGATTTTCAAATTACTCGTAACCCTTCTGACAATATCTTGTCTTTTGCCGTTTATCGAAAACCTACTTCCACACCCACTCTAATTCCGTACAATTCTGCTCACATTTTTCAGCATAAAATTTCTGCTCTGCACTTCCTATTTAGAAGAGCATATTCACATTCTTCTAGCCATTTTGCCAGAGCTCAAGAACTACAATGGATATCATCCTCGCTAAAAACCATGGTTACCCGGACAACGTTGTTAAGGGGGTGCACAATAAAGTACGGTTTTCTGTGTCAACTGCTTTAATTAGTGAACAAGTGCCTAAAAAGTATGTTGGATCTGTTGATTTTAATCCACATATTGTAAACCTCCTTACCAACATATGTTCTCGTCATAAAATACAATTTGGAATACGATCATGCAATCTATATACCATTATCTGCAACGATCGTGACAAAATGGACAAAGGGAAAAACTGGGGTGTGTATGTTATTCCTATGCTCGACACTATCTCTGGTGAACTAAATAATCATTATGTGGGTTCTACCAAAAGAAATTTGGATTTGAGATTAAATGAACACAGATATGATCTAAAAATGAATCACCAAAGCACCTCTTTTGCAAGAACCATAAGTGCTGGAAATTCCATCCCAGACTGGGCCAACGCTAAGATCATAAACAGACCTAACTCTGTTTATTCCTTGTTATTTACAGAAAGCCTCTATATTTCAGCTTATAATACACGTTGCTGTAATGACTATTATCCTTATGTTTTACCTGAACCTTGGAGCAATCTTGTTGGGAAGGACAGTACAATAGCAATTGTTTCTGTTAAGTGATCTTCATTGGCTAATTATGCCTTCTTTTTGATTGTCTTGTTATCTGGTATATCATGTGACATTGACATTACCTTTCCCATGATGCATCTACTCCATGTAACCACATGGTGAAATCACATCTGATGAAGGTGTCAATGTGACACCGAAAGTGCTCATATGTTTTTTAAACTGTATATAGATTTCGTTGTTTAGCTGACTAAATATCATCGTGCAACAAGACGGATTTCTTTTAATACTAGTACTTTTCTCTGTTGAGCGCTTAACGCGTGCAATTTTTGGAGGGGCTTAGATTTTCGGGCTAAAAATCCACAACACAATTTACGATCTCTCGCTAGAAACACAAACACTACAAACCCACAGGAACTATTAGCTGATGTGTAATTACTATATTGCGCAGAGGCGGGTCAGGGTTGGAAATTTTATAATATCATTTTACAACTAAAACCAAAAAAGATATTGCACAGAGTAAGTATTCAAAAGTTAAGTGCCAAACACTGCGTTGCAAAAGTACCCTTGTATATCAACAAGTTAGTCAAATCATGCAAAGCATTGATTATGATACGCTTTCCAACATACCAGAAATCATTACTCAAGTTATCAGGATAATGGCTGTGGAATAAATCTCGCTCCTGTGTCCTGACCTTGACCCCATTTCGATGATACTCAACAGAACCGGTTCAGTATACCTCAGGAATAGCATACTAAAGGTTTGTCCAATAGAAGCAGTTTTACGCAAGTTATGAGAATAATGGCTGTGGAATAAATCATGCTTTTGTGCAATGACCTTTGACCCCATTTCGTTGATATTCAACAGCACCGGTTCGCTATACCTCCGGAAAAACATGATAACGTTTTGTCGCAATCAAAGCCTTTTTAGTTAAGTTATGATGCACAAGGGCAATGGAATGGATCCCAATCCAGTGTCCTGACCTTTAACCCCATTTCGCCCATTTTTAATAGGGTTCGTGCCCAGGTGGTTCCCTACGACATACTAAAATTTCATCGAAATCGAACCATATTTACGCATGTTATGACGCATAAAGGCAATGGAATGGATCCCGCTTTTATGTCTTGGCCTTTGACCCAATTTCGCCCATTTTCAATTGGGCTCGTGCCCAAGTGGTTCCCTATCACATACTAAAATTTCATCGAAATCGAACCACTTTTATGCAAGTTATGACGCATAAAGGCAATGGAATGGATCCAGCTCCTATGTCCTGACCTTTGACCCTATTTCACCCATTTTCAATAGAGTTCGTCCCCAGGTGGTTCCCTACCACATACTAGAATGTCATCGAAATCGAACCATTTTTACGCAAGTTATGATGTATAAAGGCAATGGAATGGATCCAGTTCCTATGTCCTGACATTTGACCCTATTTCCAATAGGGTTCGTCCCCAGGTGGTTCCCTACTGCATACTAAAATTTCATCGAAATCGAAAAATTTTTTACGCAAGTTATGACGCATAAGAGCAATGGAATTAATCCCGTTGCTATGTCCTGACCTTTTACCCTGTTTCGCCCATTTTCAATATGGTTCGTCCCCAGGTGGTCCCCTACCACTTACTAAAGTTTCGTCGAAATCGAACGATTTTCACGTGAGTAATCGTGCGGATGGACAAAGCTGGAGCATACACGATTCTTCAACCTACGTTTGGAAAGCGTAAAAAATGGGCCATCATATGGTTCGCAGGTCTGGACCGAAGTAAACTTTTTACAAAATTACCATAACATTGTAGTTTCATATTTTTATCCGATATCGCCAAATACAGTTCCCTTTCAGTTGGGCTGATTTACAGCAATTCCATGATGCTATGAATATTCATTGATACCTATGTACTGAAAGATTCTTCACACGGACCGAAAAAATTAAAGCGTAAACTTTACCGTAACATATTTTATTCCGATATCGTCAAGTGTAGTTTTAAGTTGGGCTGAGTATCTGCAAATTCACGATTCCGTCCTCGTTCAAATCGCAAGCCTTTAAGGTGGACGTCAAGTAATTTTGCTTCCTATGCGGCCAATGGAAAAACTTTTGTACACATTTTCTTCACAATTAGTGTGTTCCCAAGGATGAAACTTTGAACATCGATTAAAATAGCTTCATTTTATAACTTGGAATACTTAACATTTCCTAAAACATAGCCATAATTATGCGATCCAGCATTTATTTGCCTCATGACGTCATCAAAGTACAGGTCACGCCATCTTTTTTCTGGTTTCAGCACCACCAAACGAAAAGTTATTGATTTTTAATATCATTATGGTTATGGTTTAGAAAATATTAAGTATTCCAAGTTATAAAATGAAGCTATTTTAATCGATGTTCAAATTTTCATCCTTGGGAACGCATTAATTGTGAAGAAAATGTGTACAGAAGTTTTTCCATTGGAAGTATAGGAAGCAAAATTACTTGACGTCCACCTTAACACCCATCGCTACTAACGAAGTAATGCTTTCCTTTTAGCTTACAAGAAGGGGTCGCGCGTACCGCAACCCCCACTACCAAAAATTATGCACCCCAAGCAACCGCAGTTTGCGGATGTGGCAGGCGTCAGCCAACCCAAGTGCAATGGAAGGCCTCTGCCTGGAGGAACCGTTTTGCTGATCGCGGATTCCTCAGTGCCAGGTAAGTATGATAATCAACTTTACACTTTGTATTTATATTTAAATTTACAAATTTTTTACTAGTAGTCAAATGAACAAAATTATTAATTATAAATATAATGATCCGATTTATTGGTGTCTAAAGTAAGAAATCACACGAACTTCACTCTGCAAGCTTTCTCCGTCAACGGACGGCTTCATTAGGCGGTTACATAGAGAATATAGAATCAAACTTGTAGACAGAACGTTAATTCTAATATGGCAAATGAAATCATGCGTGAAGACCGCGCGCATAAATAACCACGAACGTGGTGAAGACAATATCTTAAAAGTTAATAATAATATATAAAATTATTAATTTCCTACGATCCACATCATTTCTTTGCCACTATGTGTAATTTATCAATACTTTAAAAAATTGTTCTTGTTATGTTATGATTCCCAAGTTCTTGTACTTTCGGTGACCACATGTTTCCACAATAGTATATCATGGTTTAATCATAGATCGATGTTTCAGTATACAGCTGAAGTTTGTGTAAATTTTAAAACTAAGACAGAAGATGTAAACACTAAGGAAAATTTCAGACGGTGAAAGAAAAAGAAATTATATCTTCAAGGAAACGTCCTGAGTTAGATTACATTTCCTATTACTTTAGCATTATATATTTTCTCATTAATTATGACACAGCTTGGTACATTTTATAAAAAGTAATTTTTTTACCAGGATTTCCATTCTGGTTTGCTTTTTTTTTCAATGCTAGGGAAACTATAGAATGAAGCAGAAACTTTGACCGCCTGATGTTCTATGGATATGTGAAAGTGCATGGGCGCTAAAATTTGGAAAAAAAATATTCTGACAGCTTTTGAAATTGAAATCTGACAAAGGTGATAAAAACTTTACTGGCAAATGACAGTAAGAATTCCAAGAAGTTATCTTAATGACTATATAACATTTAAGAGACATTTCCACAATCAATTTGCCGTCACGCTAATGGTCTGGCTTTATTTTCCTTACAGTCGTCCAACAGCACTTCACAACAGAAACAGAATGTCGTGATTTTTTAAACTTCAATCTAATTACTGAGCACTAATTGTAAGGAAAGGAAACATATTGCTCTAAAAAATGATACGTAAACTCTTCATGCTGTCCTCTACGCTGCTTTTTTTTTTTTTTTTTTTTTCGTTTGTTTGGGGTTTAACATCTACTGTGAGCAACATGCCTCACTAGGATTCGAACCCAGACTCATCTATACTCGGGGCAAACTTAACCTGTCATTGGAAGGAAGGCTACAGAGTGTATACTTCCACTGCATAAAATAGTTCCGGTCTAAAAGCTCGTACTCCAGCTTCAACTGGCACTTAGAAAGGACACAGATGTTCAATACGTTGTGTGTGTGTGCATTTAAAAAATTCAGATCTCAGTTTCAGCGGCATTTCTAAAAAATACAGATATTCGTGCTTTGGTGACGTCACTGATGGTTCTCTGTCACAGCATTCTTGTTTGGGTCAGAGTTAAGCTGTCAACCCAGGGGATATTTATTGCTGTGGGGGGTGGGGGTCATTAGTGGAAGGATGAGGGCGAAAAAAGTGTTTCCGAGGGCATTTCGCGTTTCTCCCCCTGGTTTCTCCTTCTTGATTGTTGTTTTAAAACACTCTTCTGTCTTTTCGGTTTTTTCGAATGGCATCTGCCGGTCACTCGAGTGTATTTCAGCCGCATAAAGCTGGGAAACCACTACGAAGCTCTGCTAAGGTGATCGTTATGAATGTTTTCACTAAATTGATGGAAAAACATTCGCCGAATAAATCAAATGAATTAACAGTTCTTACGGCAGAACTCACTGGCGTTTCAAGTCGCACCATTGCGAGAATGGAGGTTGAATTTAGTACTGAAGTACCTCAGATCCATCGGCAATTTATTTCTTCAAATTAAAATACAATTCTCGCTGGGCTTACACAGAATATTTTCTCGAAATTAGTTTGGAGTTCCCAATTCAGTTCGCAATATAGGCCAAGAAACGGCTATCTTTTCCTTTTGAACTTTTGTGCGCGTATGAACCGGCATGAAAATTCAGACAAATGAAAGAGTTCCTTCCACTGCCACACATAATTCGGAAACTTGGAAAACTGCCACACATTCAAAGTGTTCCTCGGAGGAACAGCAATTTGTGCCCGGCCCATCAATGAAAAACATGTGGCAATTTTCCAATGTGTGGCAATTTTCCAAGTTGCTGAAAGATGTGTGGCAGTTTACAGTGAACCCTAAAATATCATTTACCACAGAGACGGGCTCTTGTCCAGTACTTATGGCAACACGGGGTAGTTAAAAATGCATACACATTTAACGGATGTCTGTTATAAAAAAAAAAATCTAATCAAGGCAAAATTTTTGAAAGAACGAAATTTTACGCATAACTGATGACATGGTAAAAATACTTTTAATTAAATCCCGCAGTTGGTAATCTTCAAGCAATAAGTATAAATATATTAAATATATAAAAAAAATGGAAAAATATGTGAAAACAAAATTAGGCCACTTAAGACTTCTTCCCGTGTTTAGCAAAGATAATTTCATTTTAAAAGTAAGAAAGAAAGAAACGTTACACGTTCTGTAACATCTCAAAAAAAAAAAAAAAAAAAAAGATAAGAGAGGGAGAAATAAACTGCTTGTCTACCGGTCTGCAAAGCGCGCGACGGTGGGGAGGGGGTTAAAATAGAGGGGTTTGGTAAGGGATCACGGTGACAGACAGCCAGCCCTGAGGGCTTGTGGGAGAAGTTTTCCGAGTGAAGGTTAATTACACACCATTAGTGCGGAGTAATACTGGGAGTGAAAAGGTCACCGTAGCTTCGGCCTCATTGCCAGGATAGCTTTGCCCCGAGTATAGAAGAAATGGTCATAAGCTGAAGCTTAAACCATTGTGCCACCGGGGTGACACACAGATTTCAAACTCGACTTTTTTTCTAACATGTTTTTATTGTATAGCCATCCAACATATTAAAGATATGACTGTTACAAGAGGTAATTAAAACGGAATTAATTAATTTTTTTGTTTACCGGCGTACAACATGAAAAAATTAACAATTTTTTGCTGCAAAGTTATATGTATGTGACGTGTGTAAGCTGTGTAGTTTCGCTTCTATTGACGTACGCTCCCACAAACAAATGTGAAGTTAACAAATCAGCACACAAAAAGAATATGGTAAAAAAAGCACGACTTTGTCATCATCCACTTCCAGTCATTTTATATTGTGACGTATATTCTAAATTAATTTTCCTTTTTTAGTTTCTTTCCCTATGTAAATCTTGAGTTTATTCTCAGTTATACTTCACTCCTAATGTAATATCTTTTCTCTCAAACGAATACTAGAGCCGGGGATGGCTTAGTGGTTAGCGAGGTCCTCAGGTTCGAACCTGGGCTGATCTTTCAGAGATGGTGTGATTTACTAACAATCGCTGAATATCCGCCGTGCATCGGACGAGCACGTTAACTGACTGCCCCCAGGCTGGACCCACTGGTTAAATGGGTATCCTTTCCAATGCTCCCCCCCCCCCCCCGAAATTCTCTCACGCCTCTGTTTTTTTTTTGTTTTTTTTTTATTGATGGTTTAACGACCACCGTGAGCAACTCAATGGGCTATAAGCAGTCGCCCGTCCCTAATTTAGGGTCACTGGTTCCAGGGAAGGGAGACAGCCAGTGCCGTAAGACAAACACAACATCCATGCCTGACCGGGATTCGAACCCGGACCCCTTTCGGACGAACGATCAGAAGCCATCGCTTAGACCCCTGCGCCACCGGGGCGGCCTCACGCCTCTGTGTGAAGCATCGTACTTGTACGGTGGCGCCATCTACTGTACTCTAATCTCACTACAAACTGTTCTGTCAAAGTCGCTAGACTTGCTCTCATTCCTTCCGTTTCTGTGTCCTGCCCAAAAGGCGATCTCGCTGTAGGAGGCTGGGACCTAAACTCTACTCACTGTGGACGGAAGTCCTACAAGAAAATGACAAATACTGTCAGTCATTGGTACTCAAACGAATACTGTTGGCAACATAATTAAGGCTGAATGAACGTGACGTATGCCTGATATAAGATAAGATAAGAACATCACATGCCTGATATAAGATAAGAACGAGAGATAAAAAAACGACGACTAAATTGTTGCTTGGAGAAGTGTTGCAAGTTGAGCGTTGTGTTGTAGAGCGTTGTATTAAGAGCAGTGTGGTGTGTGAAGAGTTTAATGCGAAGTACTATGTGATGTTATGATTTGTTATGGAAGTGCTACATCCTGAATAAAGCATCTTTTCCGTAAGTTTGACTTCTGTTGTTTACATGTTTCGTCTGGCCGTTAAGGTTTAAATTAGGAACTATTTCATCTTATGATTATGTTTTTTTTTTAAATAACGTAGAAGTACGAAAAGACTTCTACGTCATAACATGTACATAATGGTGCAACAAGAGTAACAGTTTTATTTGTAGCAGCACAGACAGATTGGAAAGGATTTTTTTTTTTTTTATCAGCCTAGTTTCTTAGAAACATAACACTTGTGAGTGACTTTTATAACTGTTACGAAAAGGACCATAAATTTCTCTTAGAAGAAGCAACACTAATCGACAAGCCAGATTCAATCACCAAACTTGATATTTTGGAAGCTTTCTATATGTATCAAAAACTCTTCGCAACTTCTTAATGACGTAACATACACACCATTTCTATCAAGCGTGTGGAAGCATCTAACCAAAACACGTGAGTGTAAACACCATTCATGATATCATATACAATTTGTATATTTACGTGCCATTCTTCCTGATGAAGCTAGGTCAATACCCAGAGAAACCATGGTCATTTTAAAAAATAAATATTTCTGACATACTACGTTGTATTATCTTAATATATAAATTATTGTCACAAGGTCTTTGAGATCATAAAGAGGTGAATGTTTTTTGTTTTTTTCTTTCTAATGAGAGACCCCTCCCTCATTAACTTAAAAAATAAATATTTCTGACATACTACGTTGTATTATCTTAACATATAAATTATTGTCACAAGGTCTTTGAGATCATAAAGAGGTGAATGGTTTTTGTTTTTTTTTCTTTCTAATGAGAGACCCCTCCCTCATTAACTTAAAAAATAAATATTTCTGACATATTACGTTGTATAATCTTAACATATAAATTATTGTCACAAGGTCTTTGAGATCATAAAGAGGTGAATGTTTTTTGTTTTTTTTTTCTTTCTAATGAGAGACCCCTCCCTCATTAACTTAAAAAATAAATATTTCTGACATACTACGTTGTATTATCTTAACTTATAAATTATTGTCACAAGGTCTTTGAGATCATAAAGAGGTGAATGTTTTTTTGTTTTTTTTTCTTTCTAATGAGAGACCCCTCCCTCATTAACTTCAAAAAAAAACAGATGCGGAGAAGTTACTGCATAGGACCATTAGATTGACTGCAAATATTGCATACGCTTTTGTTCCAAAATGATTGATTTTTTGACAATTTATTTCGAGGTGCTATAATATCATTACACTTACTATCTTAATTGACAAACACATAATTTATTTTCGAGAAGCTATTGAAGTCAGATATTTAATTTCTTTAATAATTCTAAAACAAAGGGACAAAAGCCAAGATGTATCTACAAAAAGTGGCATGTTGATACAGTTTACTGCTGATACTGATATATACTGTGTCTGATCATCCCATCGGAGGTACCTGCCCACCACAATTGAAGAGCATTTTCAGGATCAAAATCTTCAATTGAAGGGCCACTGCATCTAATCATCTTAAGTCATTTAAAGTGTAACTATTCAGACATGCTCGATTGCTGAAAAGCCACACTCACAAGGAACAGTACTATATGTCATTAGACGAGGCAACTGCATCATCTTAAAAACATTGCCATGAAAGTTTGTTTCTTTTTCTTCAGCATATATGTGTCTAAACAGAGATTCAAAGATAATTCTTTCACCTGTAGATGACATTATACTTTGTGCAAGGTATACCATGGCAAAGGTTGGAATGACAAAATTACATACACTGTAGAGCAATTGAATTAGAGACAGCTGGCGTTATGCAAATGTAGCACTGTGGGCGGCCCTGTAAACGGAAACGACATGACGTATGCAGCTATCCGACAATGTAAGGAGTGATGCGACGAGAATCAGTTAAGAGTCGGACGCAGTATGGGTAAGACGAAGGATCAAAGCGCATTTGATCGTGGGCAAATTGTCGGGGCACGACGAATGGATCACTCCATCTCGGAAGTCGTGCAGGCACTGAGATTTTCACGAGCCACTATGTCACGGATGCACCGTGAGTACATCGAATCCGGTCAAACCATCCCTGCAAGGGCCAACTTCCGTGGACAACAGCGTATGGATGAGCGGGGTCATCGTCGACTAGCTCGCATTGTAACAGCGGATAGACGGGCCACAGTGCAAGAAATCACTCGGCAATTTAACGCTGGTGCACAAAAACGTGTAAGCAGCCACACCATCCAGAACCATCTCCTCGCTATGAGGTACAGAAGCCATCGTCCCACGAGGTTACCGCTGCTGACCGCACATCACAGGGTGCGAATTTTAGCATGGGCGCGGGCACATCGCCACTGAATCCTAGACATGTGGGAAAATGTTGCCTGGACTGATGAGTCGAGATTCACGTTGGTACATGCGGATGGCAGGATACGAGTACGGCGCAAACAACATGAAGCGATGGATCCTTCTTGCCAGCAGAGTACTCTTCAAGCTGGTGGGGGTAACATTCTCGTCTGGGGACTGTTTACGTGGACTGAAATGGGACCCCTGGTACAAGTGACATCGTGGCTCATAGGTCAACGTTACCGGGATATCCTGGACGGCCATTTGCTTTCGTTTGTGCGTCTTCAACATCTTACTGGAAACCTCATCCTGCAACAAGACAATGCAGCTCCCGAATTGTATCCGAATGGTTGGATGAACACTCCACCGACGTGACCTCGCTTCCTTCGCCAGCTAGGGCACCTGACCTCAATCCCATCGAGCACATCTCGGATGCCATCGAGAGAGAAGTTCGAGGCTCTGAACCTCTCCATCAAATCTTCGTGAACTGTGGGAGCTTGTTCAGGGGTCGTGGATCAGTATGGCTTCCCAAAGCTTCCGGTGTCTTGTCGAGTCCATGCCGAGACGAATCGCCGCCGTCATCAGAGCGAATGGTGCTGCTACACGTTACTAGCCATGTATCTCTAATTCAATTGCTCTTCAGTGTATACCATGGAAGAGATAGGGATCCCAGATACATTGGAAAAAAATTATGGGACACTTACAACTGAATGTGAAAGTTTAGTATGCGCATCCATCACATATGCCAGTCTTACAAAATGATTCCAACTATTCTTATTAATCAATCAGTATTGCTCACTCCTGAAGTACTTTTCTGAAGAATGAATTTCACTTAACAATTGTTTGTTTTTAACAATCATGTCATGAAAAGCTACACAATCCTAAACACAGGCATTTTGACGTGGACCAGAAACATCAAACAGAAGTCATCGCTCTTTCCACGTTTTTAAGTGAGTCACGGAAAAATTCTCATTCGCCCCCACAGGGAATCGAACCCAGGGTCTTCCAGTTACGCACCGGACATGCTATCACTGCACCACAGCGGCCTCAAATTCTCCACACTTACAAGTGATTAACTGGGTAACTGGAAGACCTGGGTTCGATTCCCGATTAGAAGAATGTGGTGCAGTATTAGCATGCCAGCACCACTACACCACATCTCTAGATTCCGAGGTTCGAAAAATGTGGTGCAGTTGTAGCATGTCCGCACCGCTGCACCACATCTCTAGATTCCGAGGTTCGAAAAATGTGGTGCAGTTGTAGCATGTCCGCACCGCTGCACCACATCTCTAGATTCCGAGGTTCGAAAAATGTGGTGCAGTTGTAGCATGTCCGCACCGCTGCACCACATCTCTAGATTCCGAGGTTCGAAAAATGTGGTGCAGTTGTAGCATGTCCGAACCGCTGCACCACATTTCTAGATTTCGAGGTTCGAAAAATGTGGTGCAGTGGTAGCATGTCCTGCCCGTAACTGGAAGACCATGGGTTTGATCCGCGGTGGCGGCCGATGAGAAATTTTCCGTGACTCACTTAGTAACGTGGAAAGAGCGATGACTTCTGTTTGGTGTTCCTGATCCAGGGCGAGTGTATGAATTAATTGTTTTCCGTGACTCACTTATAACCGTGGAAAGAGTGATTACTTCTGTTTGGTGTTCCTGATCCAGGGCGAGTGTATGAATTAATTATTTTCCGTGACTCACTTGTAACCGTGGAAAGAGCGATGACTTCTGTTTGGTGTTCCTGATCCAGGGCGAGTGTATGAATTAATTATTTTCCGTGACTCACTTATAACCGTGCAAAGAGTGATGACTTCTGTTTGGTGTTCCTGATCCAGGGCGAGTGTATGAATTAATTATTTTACGTGACTCGCTTATAACCGTGGAAAGAGCGATGACTTCTGTTTGGTGTTCCTGATCCAGGGCGAGTGTATGAATTAATTATTTTCCGTGACTCACTTATAACCGTGGAAAGAGTGAGGACTTATGTTTGGTGTTCCTGATCCAGGGCGAGTGTATGAATTAATTATTTTCTGTGACTCACTTATAACCGTGGAAAGAGCGATGACTTTTGTTTGGTGTTCCTGATCCAGGGAGAGCGTATGAATTAATTATTTTCCGTGACTCACTTATAACCGTGGAAAGAGTGATGACTTCTGTTTGGTGTTCCTGATCCAGGGCGAGTGTATGAATTAATTATTTTCCGTGACTCACTTATAACCGTGGAAAGAGCGATGACTTCTGTTTGGTGTTCCTGATCTAGGGCGAGTGTATGAATTAATTATTTTACGTGACTCACTTATAACCGTGGAAAGAGCGATGACTTCTGTTTGGTGTTCCTGATCCAGGGCGAGTGTATGAATTAATTATTTTCCGTGACTCACTTATAACCGTGGAAAGAGTGATTACTTCTGTTTGGTGTCCCTGATCCAGGGCGAGTGTATGAATTAATTATTTTCCGTGACTCACTTATAACCGTGTAAAGAGCGATGACTTCGGTTTGGTGTTCCTGATCCAGGGCGAGTGTATGAATTAAGTATTTTCCGTGACTCACTTATAACCGTGGAAAGAGCGATGACTTCTGTTTGGTGTTCCTGATCCAGGGCGAGTGTATAAATTAATTGTTTTCCGTGACTCACTTATAACCGTGGAAAGAGTGATGACTTCTGTTTGGTGTTCCTGATCCAGGGCGAGTGTATGAATTAATTATTTTCCGTGACTCACTTATAACCGTGGAAAGAGCGATGACTTCTGTTTGGTGTTCCTGATCCAGGGCGAGTGTATGAATTAATTATTTTCCGTGACTCACTTATAACCGTGGAAAGAGTGATGACTTCTGTTTGGTGTTCCTGATCCAGGGCGAGTGTATGAATTAATTATTTTCCGTGACTCACTTATAACCGTGGAAAGAGCGATGACTTCTGTTTGGTGTTCCTGATCCAGGGCGAGTGTATGAATTAATTATTTTACGTGACTCACTTATAACCGTGGAAAGAGTGAGGACTTATGTTTGGTGTTCCTGATCCAGGGCGAGTGTATGAATTAATTATTTTCCGTGACTCACTTATAACCGCGGAAAGAGCGCTGACTTCTGTTTGGTGTTCCTGATCCAGGGCTAGTGTATGAATTAATTATTTTACGTGACACACTTATAACCGTGGAAAGAGTGATGACTTCTGTTTGGTGTTCCTGATCCAGGGCGAGTGTATGAATTAATTATTTTCCGTGACTCACTTAAAACCGTGGAAAGAGCGATGACTTCTGTTTGGTGTTCCTGATCCAGGGCGAGTGTATGGTTTAAATATTTTACGTGACTCACTTATAACCGTGGAAAGAGTGATGACTTCTGTTTGGTGTTCCTGATCCAGGGCGAGTGTATGATTTAATTATTTTACGTGACTCACTTATAACCGTGGAAAGAGTGATGACTTCTGTTTGGTGTCCCTGATCCAGGGCGAGTGTATGAAGTAATTATTTTACGTGACTCACTTATAATCGTGGAAAGAGTGATGACTTCTGTTTGGTGTTCCTGATCCAGGGCGAGTGTATGAATTAATTATTTTCCGTGACTCACTTATAACCGTGGAAAGAGTGATGACTTCTGTTTGGTGTTCCTGATCCAGGGCGAGTGTATGATTTAATTATTTTACGTGACTCACTTATAACCGTGGAAAGAGTGATGACTTCTGTTTGGTGTCCCTGATCCAGGGCGAGTGTATGAAGTAATTATTTTACGTGACTCACTTATAATCGTGGAAAGAGTGATGACTTCTGTTTGGTGTTCCTGATCCAGGGCGAGTGTATGAATTAATTATTTTCCGTGACTCACTTATAACCGTGGAAAGAGTGATGACTTCTGTTTGGTGTTCCTGATCCAGGGCGAGTGTATGAATTAATTATTTTCTGTGACTCACTTATAACCGTGGAAAGAGCGATGACTTTTGTTTGGTGTCCCTGATCCAGGGCGAGTGTATGAATTAATTATTTTCCGTGACTCACTTATAACCGTGGAAAGAGCGATGACTTCTGTTTGGTGTTCCTGATCCAGGGCGAGTGTATGAATTAATTATTTTCCGTGACTCACTTATAACCGTGGAAAGAGTGATGACTTCTGTTTGGTGTTCCTGATCCAGGGCGAGTGTATGAATTAATTATTTTCCGGGGCTCACTTATAACCGTGGAAAGAGTGATTACTTCTGTTTGGTGTTCCTGATCCAGGGCGAGTGTATGAATTAATTATTTTCCGTGACTCACTTATAACCGTGGAAAGAGTGATGACTTCTGTTTGGTGTTCCTGATCCAGGGCGAGTGTATGAATTAATTATTTTCCGTGACTCACTTATAACCGTGGAAAGAGTGATGACTTCTGTTTGGTGTTCCTGATCCAGGGCGAGTGTATGAATTAATTATTTTCCGTGACTCACTTATAACCGTGGAAAGAGTGATTACTTCTGTTTGGTGTTCCTGATCCAGGGCGAGTGTATGAATTAATTATTTTCCGTGACTCACTTATAACCGTGGAAAGAGTGATGACTTCTGTTTGGTGTTCCTGATCCAATGCGAGTGTATGAATTAATTATTTTCCGTGACTCACTTATAACCGTGGAAAGAGTGATGACTTCTGTTTGGTGTTCCTGATCCAGGGCGAGTGTATGAATTAATTATTTTCCGTGACTCACTTATTACCGTGGAAAGAGCGATGACTTCTGTTTGGTGTTCCTGATCCACGGCGAGTGTATGAATTAATTATTCAATCGCCTCCTAATGATTTGAATATTTATGTGCCATTCGTTCTGATGAAGATAGGCCAGAGCCCAGCGAAATCTTGGTCCGCGGAGAGTGTAGCACACCCGAACAAAATGCAAGCGCTAAAAAGGAAGATACCAGGGCTTCCCAACATTGTACCCGAATCAACGAACATGGGTAAACGTGGCGATCTGAGCGACTTTGATTACAGACGGATCGTCGGTTCAAGCGATATTATTCATTCTGTGGCACAAGTGGTAAGAACCCTTGTGTTCCCGAGGGAAATCGTAACAAGCGTGTACCACGCTTGTTACGACTGGGTTGGGTGTTACGATTATACACTGAGTGGCCACTTTATTATGACCACCCCTCCGTACTTCGTTGGGCCACCTTTTGCCTTTAATACTGCGTCGATTCTTCGTGGCATGGACTCCACGAGATGTTGATAGGTGGTTTGTGGAATCTGAGACCATGCGTGATGAATAGCCCTTTCCAGGAGTGTGAGATTGCAGGGTTGTGGATCCAGCTGTCTGATGGCTCGTTCAACTTCATCCCACAAATTCTCAATGGGGTTGAGATCTGGAGATTGTGGGGGCCACCTAAGCAAAGTAAATTCACCAGCATGTTTCTGAAAACAGTCCTGTACAATACGAGCACTATGGCAGGACGCATTATCTTGTTGAAAGTAGTCATCGCCATTGGGATAAACCATCCACATGACAGGATGCACTTGGTCCGCAACGATGTTTAGATATGATGTGCCAGTCAGACGTTAATCAACACGAATTAAAGGGTCCAAAGCATGCCAGGAAAACATTCCACAAACCATAACGTTGCCTCCACCAGCTTGAAGGGTTGTAGCAATGCATTTGGGGTCCATGCTTTCCTGCTGTTTCCGCCAAATTCTCACTCGGCCATCGGCATGGTGCAACTGAAAACGTGATTCATCGGACCATATAATTTGTTTCCACTTATCGAATGTCCAATCCTTGTGCTCCTGTGCGAACTGGAGACGTTTTCTCTTGTTAACTGCAGACAGCAAAGGTGTTCGAACAGACCTTCGGCTGCCATATCCCATCCGATGCAGTATACAGTGAACAGTGCGTGCAGAGATCATTTGAGGAGATCCTTGATTAAGATGGTCTTTAATTTGCTGCACTGTTGCCCTTCTGTTATTTGTTACCAATCTGGACACTCTCCGTTCCGCCCGAGCAGTCAAGTCGATGACGACCACACGTTGCATGTAGAGGCCCAGTTTTTTGGCTGACAGTCCACTCTTTAAACACTTTAACAACAGCTGCTCTGGAACATTTCACGAACGCGTAGGTTCCGGTGATACTCTCTCCAAGGCTCCGAGCTCCTACAATCATCCCATGTTGAAAGTCCGTCAAATCGCATTTTTTATCCATCTCGTCACCCAAAAATCACTTTTACTACTGTCGCAAGCACTAATATTTCCCTTTTTATACTAGCCTCGCCCTCTGGCGGCAACAGCGTGCAGCCATAGCTCATTTGTTTAAAACTGTCAGGTGGTCATAATAAAGTGCCACTCAGTGTATTAGGTTGTAACGTTGTTGGGTTGGGTGGGGAATTCAAGGGAGAGGACATTTGTTGTGCTTACTTCCATTCCTTAAGAACAGCTGTTGCCCTTACAATCGACGGACGTAGAAGTGCCAAGAAAGGAAGTGGTGGCCGACCACATGCTATTGATGACCGGTGTTGACGTAGATTTTCCAGTCTCGTACAGACAGACAGCTTGACAACTGCGGCCCAGATCACATCCTGTTTAAATGTCGGAGGAACAATCAGTGTCAGCTGGATACCTTAGGGTACGTTTATACTGCAGCCTCGCTGCAGGCACATCGCCGAGCTGTGCACATGGATGCCCGGCGATGATGAAACAAAACCATAAATTTTTACAGGCTAGTTTATCGTAGAGCAGAGATGCTATCTGCGCTGCTCGCTGCGATCATCGCCACAGCGATGATGTCAAATTGGTTTGTTTTTTCGAGCCACGACCATCGCCAGGCATCCTCAAACTTACGCTGTGATTGGTCCAAGGTCACTCTTCCCGTCCATTGGCCCACTTTCACAACCGAGTGTGAAACTATGCAGTCATCTCTCTCGTATCTTTAAACACCGTGTTGTGTTTTTACAGAAGCAAGTTTAATTTGTGGAGTTTTCCTGTGATTTGAACATTTATTTTTTTTGGAACTTCTCCTTCGATTGATCGAGAGTTTTCCTAGCATAAAGCTTCATCATGTGTCTCAGTAAGGGATAGGCTTCATCACCTAAGAATACAAAGGGTGCTTGGATGTCAGTACTTGGTAAGAAGTTATCTTCAGGTATGTTAAGCACACCCTTTTTTAATTCTGTCATACAAGGCGGACTTTCTAAAAGTGCCCACATCACTTTGTTTTCCATAGGCTCCGACCTCAATGAAAATAAATTCACTAACGGCCTGCAGAACTATTGAAAAGTATCTTTTATAATTAAAGAACATGGAGCCTGACCATTGAGGGCGAAGTATTCAGATGTGCTTTCCATTGATAGAACCTATAGACAGTTAGGGAATTCCCGTTTCTTGTAAAACATATCAGCAATTCCTTTGAATTCTTCTTTAGTTGGTGGCTTCATATGCAGTGGTTGCAAAACTTGCCATAACACTGGTAGAGTCCGTTTGACAATAAGAGATACAGTCGTGATTCCTATAATACTAAAAACGATGTGAACAGCTGCAGTGTAAATGCTCAATGGCGAGCATCGCAGCTACATGCAAGCAGCGAGGTGTTTGAGCGAACATCTATGTGCCAGCAGCGATGCTGCAGCATAAACGTACACTTAGGCTACATGAGCCGACACTGTGTGCTATTGTTTACTGCTTGTCACCGCAAATTACGCTTCGTCTGTTGCCGAGAGAATCAAAATGGATCTCTACAGATTGGTGTCGCTTCGTGTTTTCAGATGAGTCCCGCTTTCAGCTGCACTGAGCTGACGGGTGTGGCGTCGAAAGCATGGAGTATACCTCCGTCGTGGGAGATTGGCTCTGTTCAAGGCAGCGATGGCTCTGTGATGGCTTGGGAAGCCTTCTTATGGGAATACTGTAGGGGACACGCATAATTTTGAGTCCCCTGATTTGGATCTGACTACCATGTCCCCACTGCATTCATTAAGTATTTCATTAGCACGTGTCCTAAATACCAAGATTTTTGATCAACCATCATTCTAAATGCACAAATATACGCGTATAGGTAAATCAGCAACTTTATTACAGGACAATCGTCCTGATCGAAGTACATGGATATATATACACTATCTACCAACAAGTAATTGGACACCTGTGATAGCAAAGGAAAACTAAGTTTATTCACCTTCGATACTTGGTGGAGCCTCCACGAGCGGCGATTACAGCTGCGACCCTCCGGGGCATACTCTCAACCAGGCGTTGTACGAAGACTAGCGGCATTTTCTTCCATTCGGATTGGAGAAGACAGGTTAGTTCCTTCACCGATTTCGGACGGTGGGGACACCCCTTAAGTCGACGCTCCAACTCGTCCCAGAGGTGCTCGATAGGGTTAAGGTCCGGGCTGTGCGCAGGCCAGTCCATTCGATTAACCCCATTGTCACTATACCAAGCCAAGGTGGACCTCGCAACATGACAGGTGGCATTGTCATCCTGATAGCAACATGGGTCCACCCCGTAAAACTGCTACAACGTAGGAAGCGCATGGTCATCCAAAATTGGTGCAGTTGGTCTCGGCGTTGAGTCTACCAGGAATTGCGACCAAGGGTCCCGTGCCATACCAGGAGAAACACCCCCCATAGCATAATTTCATCACAGTTGGCACAATACATTCCGGCAGGAGTCGTTCTCCAGGCAGACGCCGAACGCAGACCCTGCCATCCGAACGGTAGGGGGTGAACCTTGATTCGTCGCTCCAGAAAACCTGCTTCCACTGTTCAACGGTCCACTGTCGACGTTCTTTGTACCACCACTCCCGGATGCCTGTTGAAACTCCTCGCGGATGTGGCCCATCGATTTGGTGCGGTTCTTCCGAATTTCTCTGGCCAGCACCCGTCGGTCTCTAACTCCCAGTTTTGTGGGTCTGCCGGGTCGGGGCCCATTCCGACAGTCACCTCTCATCTTCCACTTGCCAATCACGTAGGCTGCTGTCGATTTTGGATACTTGAACTCGCTGGATATGTCACGTATGTATCGGCCATTTCTGTGATACCCGACGATTACACCTTTCTCGAAATCAGAGAGCTCCGAACTGCGTGGCATCTTGCATGCGACTGGTTGCGCTGTTGTTTCCCCCACGATATTTAACGGCGGTGGCTGTGACGTGTATCAGGACCGCATATATCGTCGATTGCAGGGGTGTCCAATTACTTGTTGGTAGATAGTGTATATTAAACAACAGCGCTTTAGTTACATGTCTCCATTACTCCACCTCTACAACCGCTTTCTGCCCGAGCCGTGATCTGGAGTCCGCGTCTAATCATGCTACTTCCCTCAAGGTCAGTCCAGTCCTCCTCACGTCGGAAGTGTGCCTATGCTCCCAGGCGCATGAGATCATCCGTCTCATCGCTGCTGCACGTTGACGTCAGTTAAAACTTAACAAATGTACAAGGAATCAAGAATCGATGATTAGAAATTTTGAAGCACACACTACAATAATTTCGAAAACGTCTTCTGATTGCTCGTTCCTTCAAATGTTTAGCCACCACCACCACCAGCATGCTATGCCCACCGAGTCCTGGTTGACGGTTAAAGAAGTGACGCCGTAGGTCAAACCGTCTTGAAAACAGGAAAGAACTGTTGTTCAGATAGCTGCCATTTTCAAAGCATGAAAAGTACGAGTAATGAAAAATTAGAGGCAGAGTGTAGGCATTTCCTCTGGCTAAATGTTAAGTCGACGAAAAGCTAAATAGCATACTGTCAACTGAATTCATCAATTTTGTTTATTTTTAGATTAGTATTTTCTGTTTTTGAGTGACATTTATTTTTAGCACGTCTTTTGTAAAAAAAAGATCGTGCTTATGTTATGGGTTTGTCCGTCCGTCCTCCTGTACCCACGGTATCTCTGCAACTATTAGTCCGATATGAAAAATTCTTTTTGCATTGGGAAGCTTGAAATATACGAATGATGATCCTTCATTTCGTTCTTATTTTTTTTTTACGATGTACAATTTCGCCGCTAGAGGGCGTAAATGCAGATGATGACGAATTCAAAATTACGTTTTATTCCACATATTTGCTTCTAAACATCCGATTGAGAAAATTATTTTATCTTTCTATTCCATTTATGTCGAAGAGTATTTTAGATATAGTTTCTTTTTCAAATTACGTATAGATTTTCCGCTAGGGGGCGTAGAGGTAAATTACATTTTTTGCGATAACTTTTCTTCGAAAACTCCGATGTGATTTTTTTTTAGCGATGCATCTCCTGATGGAAAATCTTTTGCATATAATTCCGAATTTTTGGTAACGAATACACCAGGGGATGCAAGCGTTAATTTTTGCTTCTGATGTATTTGCCATAAAATCTAAGCTTCTAAAATATTGATTGAAAAAATTCTTTCGTGGACTGATGCCACTCACATCCATAAACCTTTTCTGAATATTTTCTTCCACAAATATTCCACAGTTTCTCCGCCAGGGTGCGTAGATGTATATCTTATTTTTGTCAATATATCTACTTCTAGGAGTCCGATTTGAAAAATTCCTTCTTTGTTGGATAGTGTTTTCCGTGTGACATGTTTTTCATATAATTTCAAAATTTTCAAGTAATTCATAGACTTTCCGCTAGGGGGCGTAAAGGTAAATTTGCGTTTCCCCCTATATCTCTGCTTCTGAATCTCCGATTTGAAAAATTCTTTCTGCACCGGATACAGCTCCTGATGGGAAATCCTTTGCACATAATTTCTAATTTTTGTAAAAAATGGTTTGGCCACCAGGTGGCGTAAGTCTTAATTTCCGCTTCTGATGTATTTGCAGCAAAATATGAACTTCTAAAATCTCCATTGAAAAAAACGTCGTTTGTTGACCGATACTACTCACGTCGACAAACTGTTTACGTACATTTTCTTCTTAAAATAATGCATGGTTTCTACGCCAGGAGGCGTAGATGTATAACTTATTTTTGTCAATATCTCTACTTCTAAGAGTCCGATTTGAAAAATCCTTCCTTGTTGGATAGTGTTTCCGATGCGAAATGTTTTTCACATAAAGTCAAATCTTTCAAGTAAATCATAGTTTTTCCGCTAGATGGAACAAAGGTAAATTGCGTTTTCTGCGCTATATTTGGTCCTAAAACTCCGATTTGAAAAATTATTCCTGTATCGGATACAAGACCTGATGGAAATTTTTGTTCACATAATTTCTAATGTTTGGTAAAGAATGGTTTGACCATTAGGTGTCATAAGTGTTAATTTCTGCTTCTGATGTATTTGTAGCAAAATCTGGTCTCCTGAAAACTCGACTAAATTTTTTTTTCCTTGTACCGATACCGCTCATGTGGATAAACCTTTTCAGAATACCTTCTACTTTCTTCCTAAGATAATGCATGGTTTTCCCACCAGGGAATGTAAAGTTACATCTTATTTTTGTCGATGTATCTGCTTCTAAGAGTTCGTAAGCTCATGATTCGTTTACAGCAAAATCTGAGGGATTAAAAAGCCGATTGAAAAACTTCTTTCTTCCGTCAGATACTATTGTTTTCCATACCGGTTCCTTTGACTTTGAATAGCTTTGATAAATTTAATTTGCGTCAGAACGGATTCAAAAGACGTGCTCATTACACCCGGAAATCCGGTGTCATCTTTCTTGTTTTTCTTTTGGTAAGGATAAGGTGTACGCAGAATATTGCCTTTGCGGAAAAAAACTACAAAACGTCGTGGAATACGTCAAATCTTAGGGACAATTTAAAACGACTGCTTCCAGCTGCTGTCGTTTTAAATGATCCCGGAAAAAAGCAAATGAGGAACAGCCCCACTCAAAATTTTATTTATTCAATTTCTAACGGATTATTACCACGATTTTGCTAAATATTATAGAAAAAAATAATGTTTTCATACAAAACTGCAGAATTTTCTTCTTTAGCTTTTGTGAACAGAAACATAAAATAAATTATACAATTCAAACAGAAATTGAGAATTAAGGAGCCGCGAATTAGCTCGTTCTTCAGGCAAACATTTTTTTTCGTGTTGTTTGCTCACTCACTTCGGGAACATATCGTCAAAACGTAGATTCCCCGTCCCAGTGGTTTAAGCGTTGTCTTCTGACCATTCGTCCGAGATCGGACGGAATTCAAATCCCGTGAGGAATAGATGTTGTGATTTAGGGCCCCTGGTTTCAGGGATAGGGATTGTGTACAGCCCATCGTGTTGCTCACGGTGGCCGTTAAACCCCTAACCAAAAAAGAAGAAAAAAAGAAAAGTTAGTTTCGGAGCTTATCTTTCTGGCAACGTGAAAAAGTAAGAAAAATTCCTGTCAGAAATAATTTTTCATCCCAGAAAACAAAATTTTCTCCCGAGAAACTTTGCCAACACACTATCGATTGTTATTTTCCGACTATCGAAAAGTGCTATAATTTTAAAATTATTTGTTGCTCTGAGAAGGACGTTTTATGTGGTTAAAAGGAAGACTGGGTCTTCCCTAGAAGCCAAAGAAGTTTATTTTGCCGGGAATATTAAATTCAAAAGAGTGCCGAAAACGTCTCTTTCAAAAGAAGTTCGCATTCCTTCCTGAAAAGTTGTTTCCAAATTTTGTCCGTAAGCAAGTCCTTGGGAACACCATATGAGAGAGGACGTTTAAGGCTCTGCGAGACCCGCCATCTTGTATTGCTGCCTTCTCTTGTTAACCAACGGGCAAGTGTATTTCACAAATTGCTCGGGCAATTTTGCACATTTTGGAACACCGTTTGTGGCTAACGCAAGATATGTGATAAATAAGGAGTTCCCTGGTTTCAGAATTTTTATTGACCTTTCCCTTCATTTTTTATCTGCAGCAAACGTCGTACCAAGGCGTCTTCCATAGTTTTATTAATTAATAAAAAAATACTTAAAGAGTTCAAAATGAAAATCTGAAACCAGGGAACTCTTTATTTATCATATATCTTGCGTTAGCCACAAACGGTGTTCCAAAATGTGCAAAATTGCCCGTTGGTTAACAAGAGAAGGCAGCAATACAAGATGGCGGGTTTCGTAGAGCCTTAAGATGCCTCCAGTTCGCCTCAATGGATTGGGTATTAGCCCCCCGTTACAGGATCAACGTAGTTTTGTGAATGATTCACGGTCTGATGAACATAACAGTGATTCTCCAGCCCACGATATGCCACCGATTCGTTGGTGATAATTGTGGTGACTACAGCAACATGCTTCTTTATCAGGGAAACCAATGACTCTGCAGATCGAGAATTACCTCGGCACACTTCTACACGGGATTTTTTCGAGAGGCGCTCAAAAAATCCGATGGCCCAGGAACCGCCAACAATTCTTTCTCTATTGTACTTTCGACGGCCGATTTGGGATTCATCGATCTCCACAGTCATGCCGGGACCCCCGATTTGACCTTCGCTCTCCTGAGATGCTACCATGTATTCTGAAGTCAGTTCCCGACAGTACTGAAAGTCTGAAACCAATCGGATACAGTTTCAGACGGCGTGGTAACAATCTCAGTAAAAGTGTCAAAGATCGTCTCATTATAGCTCCTGTTTCGAGCAAAGCAGTAGTCAGCCACATTATTTTCGGAGGATTGATGCGATTATCCTGGAACCATGTCCCCGGGAATTTTTTTGGTCTCCGCCAGTGGAATGCTTTTTTCCGGCATCCGAAAACGCCTGGCTTGTCATAATTCTCATACAAAATCATGTTATGGAACTCATAACATTTTCTTTCACTTGGCATTAACCCTTCCCGCGCACGAGATCGAATGCAGGTTTCTTCGTCTAACCCTGCCTCAGCACAAATACGTGGGTAATTCCACATGGCGACAATGTAAAATCAAATTGAAGCAGGCGGCTTCTCATGCAACACAAGCAGGTGGACGACAAAGTTGCTTTGCGTACGATATAAAAAATACACGCGGCGCTCTCAACGGGCGAATAGCGCCTTTCTTGCCCAATGTTTCCCGGAATGCCGTCATTTACGAATTAAGCAAAGTTCTGACACGTTCAACGGTATTAATATTGTAATTCTTGAAACAGGAGAGAATGCTAGAAATGAAGCGCTGTTCCAGGAGAAAATAAATTACAACGAAGTGTAAATTGCTTAAGGGCATTTCTCTCCTGGGAATTACCGTGGTCGGTAGTTGGTCGAGGGTGGGGTAGACAAAGAATTCTTCTTGTGTTCAAGAGAAGAACTTTTTGATACTCTACAATATTTGTGTACAAAATTAAAAAAAAATTTTCCTTTTTTTTTAGTTTTTTTTTCTTGCGGTTTGTATTCAAGCAAAATTGTTATTTCATGTTAAGATTGGAGAAATTTTTTTTACTATTTTCGACGAAAAAAGGAAAAAACCATGTACTCAAGGACCCCTAGAATGGACGCCCTACGCTATGCCACTGCCCTCCTCTCATTATTACAGCTTACATTGTTCCAGCCCCAACTGTATATTAAAGACACACTATTAACTGTATATCAGATCAGATCCTATGTAGAGGATTTTAGGAAGCGAGTGTCTAACTCAAGGTCTTAAACAACCTTTAGAAATAGGAAACTAGGAAATTTGGGCGATAGAAAAGTCACACGGAAGCAAGGTAGAAAGGGGGAGGAAGACGCCCTTATTTATTACCGGAGGTCAGTACCCGGGTTCCGACGGCTTAACGTGCTCATCCGAAGCACAGTGGGTATTTAGTGGATCGAACCTGAGGTTATCTCCATGGCAGTCACGAACGCTGACCACTAGGCCACGCGCTGCCCCTAACTGTATATAGTATTAATATATATATTAGTGTTATATATAGTATATATAGTTAATATTTTTATAATGATATATAATTGTATGATGATTTCATCATCATCAACTATTGTCAATCCACTTCTGCATGAAGGTCTCCCCAAGTTTCCTCCACAACGGTCTGTCTTGTGCCAGTCTCCTCCATGTCACTCCTGCATACTTTCGAATGTCATCCACCCATCTCCCATGTGGTCTTTTTCTGGGTCTTTTCCTGTCCCTTGGAATCCAATCTAAAATTTCGGCTGTCCATCGATGGTCTGTCCTTCTGGCAGTATGCCCAGCCCATTGCCATTTCAGAACTCTGATCATGATGTCTTCCACTCTTGTCATTTTTCGGATCCACGAGTTCCTCTTCTTATCTCTCCTGGTTACAATAAGCATGCACCTCTCCATGCTGTTTTGAGTTGTCTGCAGCCTTTGTATGTCTCTTTTAGTTAAGGTCCACGTCTCTGCACTATACGTAAGCACTGGAAGGAAGCATTGATCAAGCACTTTTCTTTTAAGACATAATGGCATATTGCTCTTGAAAATTATGCTGTTTCTTCCAAAAGCTCTCCAGGCAAGTTTTGTACGCCGATTAATTTCTTCATCGATGTTACCCTCACTTGATATCTGCTGTCCAAGATAAACGTACATGTCTGTTATCTCCAGCTTTTCTCCATCAATCGATAAATGTATGATGATATATATTATTCTATATCATCATTGTCAACCATTATCAATCCACTGCTGGACGAAGGTCTTCCCAAGTTTCCTCCACAACGGTCTGTCTTGTGCCAGTCTCTTCCATGTCATTCCCGCATGTTTTCGAATTTCATCCACCCATCTCCCATGTGGTCTTCTTTTGGGTCTTTTCCTGTCCTGTCCCTTGTATATATATATATATATATATATATAGTATGGGGATGTAAGGTCAGGTGATGCGTAACATCACAGCCTCTCCTTGACAAATGTCAACCCCGCCTTCTCGTGGTGCATCCTGTTCCCACTAAAGGGGCTCTGACGACCGCCAATAGCGGTATAACTATACCATCGGGATTAGAGGAAATTCTATCCCACACTCACCAACCCGCTTGGCCAGCGTGGTGAGTTATGGCCAAACCCCTTCAAAATGATTCCACAACTTAAATCTTGGCCCTCAGTCTCCGGCAGCTGGAATGTACCTGGCCAAGGCAGCGGCCAGTGCGACATGAAGGCAGAGGGTGCTAAGAATCCCCGGAGGACCGGACTAGGCTGCCATCTGATGCTGACCTTGGCTACTTACAATGGACGATCCCTATCTTCTGATTCAAGGCTTCTTGAATTGGAAGAGGAACTACAAAGGATCAAGTGGGACATCGTGGGGCTAAGTGAGGTAAGGAGAAAAGGAGAAGATCTCATCGAACTGAAAAGTGGACATCTCTTCTACTATCGTGGGACAGATACTGGCAGAACTAGTGGTGTTGGATTTATAATAAACAAGAAACTGAAGGATAAAGTTGTAGAAGTTGAAAGTTCCTCTGACAGAGCTGCACGACTTGTTATCCAACTCTCGAAAAGATACCAGGCTCAGATTATTCAAACTTATGCACCCACCACAAGTCATCCTGAAGAAGAAATTGAAGAATTTTATGAGGAAATTTGTCATCTAAATAATAAAGGTAAGCAGCACTTGAAAATAATTATGGGAGATTTCAATGCAAAAATAGGGCAACGGCAACAGAATGAAACTTCAGTAGGTATATTCGGTCATGGCAACAGAAACCAGCGTGGAAATACTCTCGTTGAGTTTGCAGAGGCAGAAGGGTTTTTCATCTTGAACTCCTTCTTCAAGAAAAAGGAACACAGGAAATGGACATGGAGACATCCAAATGGGACGACAAGTGAAATTGATTTTATTATGTGTAACAAAAAATTCGTCATAGAAGACTGCAGTGTGCTGAACAAGTTCAACACAGGTAGTGACCATAGATTGGTGAGATGTAAGATGCACCTCAACACTAAACTTGAACGTGGCAAGCTCATAAGACAAACAAAATCTATTGACATAACCAACCTTAAAAAACACCATAATACCTTCAAGTTAGAACTGAAGAACAGGTTCTCTGCTTTAGAAGGCCTAACATCGGAAGAAGTGGACATCTCTGAAGTTAACAGAAAAGTAACCAAAGCTCTTATGGAAACAGCAACAAAATTAGCTGGGTTTAAGAACAAGTTGCATGTGAACAAATTATCAGGAAAAACCAAAATGTTGATGCAAAAAAGAAGAGAGAACTAAAGAAGATGTGACTTCCAAAGTGGAATATAGAGAGCTATGCAAGACAGTAAGAAAAAGTATTACTGAAGACGTAAGAAAATTCAACTGTGAACTAGTGAGGAAAGCAATTGAAAACAACCAAAGCCTAAAGATAGCAAAGGGACATCTCAGTAAGGGAAGAAAACAGATTATGGCACTGAGAAAAGAAGATGGATCTGTAACAAGAAATAGAGGCGAAATTTTGACAAGAGTGAAAGATTTCTACTCCAAATTATATGAAAGGGATGCACTCCAGACATCATGAAAGATACCAGTACCAGAGTTCCTCCAGTCCTTCCAGCAGAAGTTGCACATGCAATCAAGAACATGAAGCGAGGAAAAGCTCCAGGAGAAGATGGAATTACTGTAGACATCATACAAGAAGCAAGTGGAGAAATCGAAACAGTACTCGCCCAAATTTTCACTCGATGCCTTAATGAAGGAAAGATTCCTGAGGATTGGAACACCGCTACAATGATCCTGCTACATAAGAAAGGTGACATTGAGGATCTCGGAAACTACAGACCTATCAGCCTCCTATCAGTAGTTTATAAAATCTTCACTAAAGTTCTTTCACACCGCTTGAAGGTAACACTGGACATGGCTCAACCGAGAGAACAAGCTGGATTCAGGAGTGGCTACAGCACAATAGATCATATCCACGTGCTGAGAGAACTAATTGAAAGAGCGAGGGAATATGAGCTTCCATTGTGCATGGCTTTTATCGATTATGAAAAAGCCTTTGATTCGGTGAAACCATCAGCAGTTACAATCGCTCTGAAAACCTGCGGTATTGAAGATGCATACATTAATATTATTAATAACATCTATGAAAATGCAAGTGCAAAGATTAGGCTGTTTGAAAATACAACACACGTAAAAATTGGAAAGGGAGTGAGACAAGGTGACACCATATCTCCGAAGCTCTTTAATGCCACTTTGGAGGGTGTTTTTCAGTCGCTGAGCTGGGAAAACAAGGGGATAAAGATTAATGGAGATTATCTAACCCACCTTCGTTTTGCTGATGACGTAGTCATTTTTGCAACTACCCCATCAGAGCTGCAGAGTATGATCCAGGAACTTGCTGACAAGAGTAAAGAAGTGGGATTAAAAATGAACTTTCAGAAGACAAAAGTGATGTTCAATGCTTTTACAAGAAATGAAGATTTATCGATTGATGGAGAAAAGCTGGAGATAACAGACACGTATGTTTATCTTGGACAGCAGATATCAAGTGAGGGTCACATTGATGAAGAAATTAATCGGCGTACAAAACTTGCCTGGAGAGCTTTTGGAAGAAACAGCATAATTTTCAAGAGCAATATGCCATTATGTCTTAAAAGAAAAGTGTTTGATCAGTGCATCCTTCCAGTGCTTACGTATGGTGCAGAGACGTGGACCTTAACTAAAAGAGACATACAAAGGCTGCAGACAACTCAAAGCAGCATGGAGAGGTGCATACTTGGTGTAACCAGGAGAGATAAGAAGAGGAACTCGTGGATCCGAAAAATGACAAGAGTGGAAGACATCATGATCAGAGTTAAATCCCTGAAATGGCAATGGGCTGGACATACTGCCAGAAGGACAGATCATCGATGGACAGCCGAAATTTTAGATTGGATTCCAAGGGACAGGAAAATGACCCAGAAGAAGACCACATGGGAGATGGGTGGATGAAATTCGAAAGTATGCAGGGGGGACATGGAGGAGACTGGCACAAGACAGACCGTTGTGGAGGAAACTTGGGGAGACCTTCGTCCAGCAGTGGATTGATAATGGTTGACAATGATGATGATGATGATGATGATATAGTATGATTTATATTAAAACAATATATAGATTGTGGGACGCTAACACCAGAAAAACTAATTATAAATATAATGATCCGATTTGTTGGTGTCAAAGTAAGAAATCACACGAATTTCACTCCACAAGCTTTCTCCGTCAACGGACGGATTCATCAGGCGGTTACATAGAGAATATAGAATCAAAATTGTAAACAGAACGTAAATTCTAATATGACAAATGAAATCATGCGTGAAGACCGCGCGCATAAATAACCACCGAACGTGGTGAATACAATATCTTAAAAGTTAATGCAAAAGCAGAAAATGTAAACTTTAGGAAGAAACTAGGGCTAACCTTCCGAAAGTGGCCCAAAAGTGTTTCTGAAGCGACGATAGAAGGCGACACGTTATCGCTAAAGTTAAATTATGAAGCGTAGCGTAACGTTGTGAAATGGGCAAAGGAAGTGAATAATATGAATTTTAGGTGGCGCTTAAAAGAGCCTTTATGAATGTCATCATCATCATCATCATTGTCAACCATTATCAATCCACTGCTGGACGAAGGTCTCCCCAAGTTTCCTCCACAACGGTCTGTCTTGTGCCAGTCTCCTCCATGTCACCCCTGCATACTTTCGAATTTCATCCACCCATCTCCTATGTGGTCTTCTTCTGGGTCTTTTCCTGTCCCTTGGAATCCAATCTAAAATTTCGGCTGTCCATCGATGATCTATCCTTCTGGCAGTATGTCCAGCCCATTGCCATTTCAGGGATTTAACTCTGATCATGATGTCTTCCACTCTTGTCATTTTTCGGATCCACGAGTTCCTCTTCTTATCTCTCCTGGTTACACCAAGCATGCACCTCTCCATGGCTCTTTGAGTTGTCTGCAGCCTTTGTATGTCTCTTTTAGTTAAGGTCCATGTCTCTGCACCATACGTAAGCACTGGAAGGATGCATTGATCAAACACTTTTCTTTTAAGACATAATGGCATATTGCTCTTGAAATTTATGCTGTTTCTTCCAAAAGCTCTCCAGGCAAGTTTTGTACGCCGATTAATTTCTTCATCAATGTGACCCTCACTTGATATCTGCTGTCCAAGATAAACGTACGTGTCTGTTATCTCCAGCTTTTCTCCATCAATCGATAAATCTTCATTTCTTGTAAAAGCATTGAACATCACTTTTGTCTTCTGAAAGTTCATTTTTAATCCCACTTCTTTACTCTTGTCAGCAAGTTCCTGGATCATACTCTGCAGCTCTGATGGGGTAGTTGCAAAAATGACTACGTCATCAGCAAAACGAAGGTGGGTTAGATAATCTCCATTAATCTTTATCCCCTTGTTTTCCCAGCTCAGCGACTGAAAAACACCCTCCAATGTGGCATTAAAGAGCTTCGGAGATATGGTGTCACCTTGTCTCACTCCCTTTCCAATTTTTACGTGTGTTGTATTTTCAAACAGCCTAATCTTTGCACTTGCATTTTCATAGATGTTATTAATAATATTAATGTATGCATCTTCAATACCGCAGGTTTTCAGAGCCATTGTAACTGCTGATGGTTTCACCGAATCAAAGGCTTTTTCATAATCGATAAAAGCCATGCACAATGGAAGTTCATATTCCCTCGCTCTTTCAATTAGTTCTCTCAGCACGTGGATATGATCTATTGTGCTGTAGCCACTCCTGAATCCAGCTTGTTCTCTCGGTTGAGCCATGTCTAGTGCTACCTTCAAGCGGTGTGAAAGAACTTTAGTGAAGATTTTATAAACTACTGATAGGAGGCTGATAGGTCTGTAGTTTCCGAGATCCTCAATGTCACCTTTCTTATGTAGCAGGATCATTGTAGCGGTATTCCAATCCTCAGGAATCTTTCCTTCATTAAGGCATCGAGTGAAAATTTGGGCGAGTATTGTTTCGATTTCTCCACTTGCTTCTTGTATGATGTCTACAGTAATTCCATCTTCTCCTGGAGCTTTTCCTCGCTTCATGTTCTTGATTGCATGTGCAACTTCTGCTGGAAGGACTGGAGGAACTCTGGTACTGTTATCTTTCATGATGTCTGGAGTGCATATATCATCCCTTTCATATAATTTGGAGTAGAAATCTTTCACTCTTGTCAAAATTTCGCCTCTATTTCTTGTTACAGAACCATCTTCTTTTCTCAGTGCCATAATCTGTTTTCTTCCCTTACTGAGATGTCCCTTTGCTATCTTTAGGCTTTGGTTGTTTTCAATTGCTTTCCTCACTAGTTCACAGTTGAATTTCCTTACGTCTTCAGTGATACTTTTTCTTACTGTCTTGCATAGCTCTATATATTCCACTTTGGAAGTCACATCTTCTTTAGTTGTCCTCATCTCTCTTCTTTTTTGCATCAACATTTTGGTTTTTCCTGATAATTTGTTCACATGCAACTTGTTCTTAGACCCAGCTAATTTTGTTGCTGTTTCCATAAGAGCTTTGGTTACTTTTCTGTTAACTTCAGAGATGTCCACTTCTTCCGATGTTAGGCCTTCTAAAGCAGAGAACCTGTTCTTCAGTTCTAACTTGAAGGTATTATGGTGTTTTTTAAGGTTGGTTATGTCAATAGATTTTGTTTGTCTTATGAGCTTGCCACGTTCAAGTTTAGTGTTGAGGTGCATCTTACATCTCACCAATCTATGGTCACTACCTGTATTGAACTTGTTTAGCACACTGCAGTCTTCTATGACGAATTTTTTGTTACACATAATAAAATCAATTTCACTTGTCGTCCCATTTGGATGTCTCCATGTCCATTTCCTGTGTGGCTTTTTCTTGAAGAAGGAGTTCAAGATGAAAAACCCTTCTGCCTCTGCAAACTCAACGAGAGTATTTCCACGCTGGTTTCTGTTGCCATGACCGAATTTACCTACTGAAGTTTCATTCTGTTGCCGTTGCCCTATTTTTGCATTGAAATCTCCCATAATTATTTTCAAGTGCTGCTTACCTTTATTATTTAGATGACAAATTTCCTCATAAAATTCTTCAATTTCTTCTTCAGGATGACTTGTGGTGGGTGCATAAGTTTGAATAATCTGAGCCTGGTATCTTTTCGAGAGTTGGATAACAAGTCGTGCAGCTCTGTCAGAGGAACTTTCAACTTCTACAACTTTATCCTTCAGTTTCTTGTTTATTATAAATCCAACACCACTAGTTCTGCCAGTATCTGTCCCACGATAGTAGAAGAGATGTCCACTTTTCAGTTCGATGAGATCTTCTCCTTTTCTCCTTACCTCACTTAGCCCCACGATGTCCCACTTGATCCTTTGTAGTTCCTCTTCCAATTCAAGAAGCCTTGAATCAGAAGATAGGGAGCGTCCATTGTAAGTAGCCAAGGTCAGCATCAGATGGCAGCCTAGTCCGGTCCTCCGGGGATTCTTAGCACCCTCTGCCTTCATGTCGCACTGGCCGCTGCCTTGGCCAGGTACATTCCAGCTGCCGGAGACTGAGGGCCAAGATTTAAGTTGTGGAATCATTTTGGAGGGGTTTGGCCATAACTCACCACGCTGGCCAAGCGGGTTGGTGAGTGTGGGATAGAATTTCTTCTGATCCCGATGGTATAGTTATACCGCTATGGGCGGTCGTCAGAGCCCCTTTAGTGGGAACAGGATGCACCACGAGAAGGCGGGGTTGACATTTGTCAAGGAGAGGCTGTGATGTTACGCATCACCTGACCTTGCATCCCTTATGAATGTACATTCTTGCATATGTGTAAAATATTTTGAGTTTTCCTCATGAATCTGGAACAGTCTAACTAGCAGAATAAAAGCCAGAAAAGCTTTAACTGCCTGAGAAGAACTGCCTGATCGCACGAATCAGGACTTCAAAGCAATGTTCTGAGGAAATTCGGCAATTCCGTGGGAATAAATATTCCATAATATGGTCTGCCAAGTACATTTTGTGGTTCCCCTGTGTTAACTTATGCTTAAGGGGACGCCGATTGCTCTCTACTCCTTGTGTATGCGTCCCTGTGATGGGATCAATGAAGTTGAGGGAGTGGTTGACTGTGAAATATGCGTAGCCAGAGCGCCATCTATCGGAACGGATCATGAAGTCATCTTGCGATGTTTAACAAAAGGTTCCAAGCTACCGGTAGTTCGAAAGAGACATCTGTGTTGCATACATCCTGCCGCGTTAATATTTCAACTGTTTCCCTTATGGCAGCTGTTCTCGCGTCTCCATATGGGGCGATCTTCAAGATATTCTGCCATTGGGCTTGAGCCTTATGGTTAGCTTCCTTTTTGGCAAGGGATGTAGAAAGCTTCTTTTGTGCAACGTCCTTCTTGTGCTCATTCATTCTTTCTTCAAATGACCTTTTTGTGAGACCTACGTAAAATTTATTAGAGGAGTCAGAGTATAACAATCCGAGGCAATAGATGCCCACATCTGTGAGCTTCAAGGAACCATTACCTCTTGCTGTGCTGAGGACGGTTGCCATGGGTTTAGAAGCTTTTAGGCTGACATCCAATCCTTTCTTCTGGAAGTGATTTTTAATAAAATAAGGTATTTTGGGGATGTGATAATATCGAACCAACAAATTTTAAAGGCGCTCTTCTGTTCAGTGTGGCAAGTGCATTGGCTTCAACTTTCGCTATTGTGTCCTCTACGCTGGAGACGTCAAACCCTCCTGCAACGGCAAGATCTTTCAAAGACTTAATTTCGGCTTCATAGTCTGATTTCAAGATATAAGGATCTTTGGCTCTTTTAGCCTGGTATTTGAATAGAGCATACTTGTGTGTTGTTGGGTTGGCTGATCCTGCTGGAATAGGTTTAGGTACGTGCACGGGTTTATAGTAGACTTTGGTAGAGAGTGTACCTGAAGTCGATTTTGTCACAAGTACATCTAAATAAGGTAATTCTCCTTGATTTTCCAATTCTATCGCAAATTTAATGTCTTCATGTATGTTGTTTATGTCTACTCTACTCTAAAGCAGACATAAACATAGCGGCTCTTTCAAAGGCTCACGACTTTGGAAAGAGCCGCTAACGCTGTTGAAAAAGCTACTAACACCACCTATAATGCTGACCTCTTTCCTTCAGCGTATTTCTACAAGACGCCTCGATGACTGCGTACTGCTCAATCGCTTGCTTTTGTATTCTTCCGCCCGTAACTTGGCTTTCTCAACGAAGCTTCCGTTCACGGACTACACTTTGACGCCGTCGTCCTGAACCTACCGCACGTATTCTTCCAAACCAGCGTACTCCCAGGTATATACTTCAGTAAAATTATTTCCTGTTCTCTACAGATACTATATTTTTGTTCTTTCCCCATTACTTTGCATGCTTACAATATTGTACGTCGCACTTTTCCCACACACTGAAATTTTTCCGAGGAAATAATTTGGGACGCTAAAGTACACATTTATCAAAATATGCATTACCCATCTACCGTTTACTTCATATCTTGAGTAATAGCAAATTCAGTTTTAAAAGAGAGATCGCAAAAACTCTTCATCAGCCAGCTCTCTTTAAATTAATGCAATATTTTTCGAATTTATATTTCCCAAAAAACTTTTAAGATGCAAATTTTAAGTGCGTTCTGTAGCTGTTCAACTCCGAAATGAAGGTGCAGTAAAATATTGTGAAAAATAAAAGTATATATATATATTATAAGGAATTCCTGTTAGTAGAACAACGATATCAAGGTATCATGTTACGCCCGGTTGTTACGTACAACCAGTGGTGTTGGAGTTTAAATATGTGTTAGGAACTAATTGCACTTGAAATTTTGCATTTGAAATGTTTTAAGTAATTTTTATCGTAATATTTACCTGTTAGTACAATGGTGTGAACATAGGCTTTAAAGAGGAAGGGCTAGTCCGTCTCTTGGAGCGACTGAATGCCGACTCGTGTTGGAAGGGAGGGTGAAAAATGGGTAGGTCAGTTGTTCTACGTCATCGCGCTGGCCTGCTCCCCGAGTTCGTTTGACAACCTGCCTACAGGATCCAATTTTCCTCTGTTATTGGTAATGTACGCCCACGTCTTTTCTTTGTCTTCGAAAAATTAAATCGTAGCATTTCTAAATATATTTGAATTCCAACACCACCGGTTCTACGAAACAACAGAACGTGCGGTAGGCTTAACGCATCGCTAAGGCGGTTACGTTGTTGGCCGAAGAGCGATAAATGTTCTACGATACGCTACAGAAAATAGGCCCAACATTTATTCAATTGTATCCATCGGTGGCGAAAACGCCCGAGCCCGGTCAACAACTTCTGCCAAGATTTTTATTTTTATGATTTTTTTTATTTGACATATGTGCTATAGTTGTGATGTGCGTTAGAAAATTCCTCTAGGTAAGTCGTTGGAATTCCCAGCGAAGCTCCTTAGGCATTGTTTTTCTTCTGTTTGTTCCGGGAGGCTGGAAGGTAGAGGGTGCACCACGATTCCAAATTCCTGGCCCGGTCAATGAACTTCACTTTCCGCCGCCCCTGATTGTATCCTGTACGTTGTTGGCAGGAAAAATCGAATAAAACCTCTTCGATTTGCAAACGATACGTATCAGTGAGATAGAAACTGATCTGCACACAAGGCATTAACAGGAGAACCAAAACTGCATTGGCACAGTAAATCAGCTACGAATGGAAGCCGTTCAAAGCAGAACCGATAATTATACTTCCCAACTTGAGCCGCGGATGGCTTAGTGGTTACCGATTCAGACTATCGATGCAAGGTCCACAGGTTCGAACCTGGGCTGATCTTTCAGAGATGGTGTGATTTACTAACAATCGCTGAATATCCGCCGTGCATCGGACGAGCACGTTAAGTGGCGGCCCCCAGGCTGGACCCACTGGTTAAATGGGTATCCTTTCCTATGTCCTCCCTGAAATTCTCTCACCCATCTATGTGCAATATCGTACTTGTACGGTGGCGCCATCTACTGTACTCTAATCTCACTACAAACTGTTCTGTCAAAGTCGCTAGACTTGCTCTCATTCGTTCCGTTTCTGTGTCCTGCACAAAAGGCGATCTCGTTGTAGGTGGCTGGAACCTAAATTCTACTCACTGTGGACGTAGCTGTTTTAGGCCTACCGTAGAGACTCTTCACAGCATCGCACTTACAGGTAAATACTATGATAAAAATCTTTAAAAGACATTTAAAATATGAAATTTCTGTGCCATTTGGAATTAATTTCCATATTCTAAATTCTGTACGTCGAACTTTTTCCAGGTATTAACATTTTTCCGACGAAATAATTTAGGACGCTAATCAACATATTTACCGATTTTCCTGTGCAGTATAAGAATGATGCTCACCAGTTCAACATCCAGTACATTAAATCTGTTAAACGTCTGGATATATCGTGAAAACCTGTATATTTAATCCATCCATCGGTATGAACCATGATGTTTTGTCTAGGGTCTTGAGCCAGGGGAGCGGTTCCTCTATAGCAGTGTTTCTCAAAGTGTGTTCCGTGGAACCCCGGGGTTCCGCGACTGTTCTCCAGGGGTTACGCAAGCAATTCGTAAAACAGCTCCGAAAATTTTCAAGAAAATCTGTGAATTCCATATTTTTCCCGATGACGGTCGTAACTAACCAATTTCCCACAGCCAATGAAAAACAGTTCAAGAAAATAATACACGTTCTGGAAGGTGTGATCAAGATAAAACTGTCAAATTTGCGAAAAGAAGAAAGTACGATAAGAGCTATATTAATTTCGGATTTATTAACGCTGGTGATAATTTGCAGTGTGTCACATGCAGCAAAGTTTTTCATAATAGCTCAATGGCCTCTGCTGAACTGCGGCGCAATTTAGAGAATACACATCTAGAGCTCAAAGTTAAAAATGTTGATTTTTTTGTACGCAAGCATTATGAACTTTTAAAAGTGAAAAAAGTCTTTTTCATGCAGCACATATAATAAATTGAATGAAAAAGCTACGGAGGTTTCCCTTTTAGTAAACTATCAAATAGCACAAGCAGGTGAACCTTATATACACATGTGTAGTAACCGATAATCTTATGATGCCATGTGCTATTGACATTGTTAAGTGCATGCTTGGTGAAAACTCGGCCAATGAAATAGCGAAAATTCCGTTATCAAGCAGCGATGCAGTGTCTCTCCAAGTGAAGGAAATAGCACAGCCCCGAGGCGCAGTGGTCAAAGCGATGGCTTCTGATCATTTGTCCAAGAGGGGTCCGGGTTCGCATCCCGGTGATAAATATAAAACAAACAATGGCTCATAAATATAAAAAAAAAAAATGTGATCAAATCACCCAGCATTTGGAAGCTCTCCATGATTCAATGAGGCACTATTTTCCTGATGAGCAGCACGAAAAATTAAAAAGTCAATTATGAATTAAAAACCCATTTGTTATTAATGAAAAATTTTCATGCTTTTCCTTTGATGGATATGAAAAATTTATTGATCTGATATCGGATTTCTCAGTGACATCCCTTCATAAAACAGTGTACCAGTGGCAGAATTTTGGTGCAGTTTGAAAGGGGAATATCCAGTATTATCGCAAAAAGCTGTGTCAGTATTCTTACCATTTGCGACAACAAAAACTAAGCACCGCAATAAGCTGGATGCAAAGCGCGATATGAGATTACAACTTTCTTCGACAGAACCAAATTTTAAAGAACTATGTGGCAATAAAAAGTAAAGCTATTCAACAGATTAATATTTTTTCATTAATGATTACTGGCATCATTGGCATAATAAATTTTATTGACTCTACATTACCTTTTTGTAAGTATTGTCTTTTTTATTGACTAATTGCTTTTTTTTTCGTTTCATTTTTATTTCAAATCAGTGATAAATAATTGGCATATAGGTATATTAATTTTTATTGGTATGTATAGAGGGGTTCCCTTGCTAGACATTGTAGAAAAAAGGGTTCCATAGGATAAAAAGTTTGAGAACCACTGCTCTATAGGGTACGTCATGAGTAGGTTCCGAAGTAGCGGAGACTAATTAGACAAAAGGTAAACATAAACAAATTTGTGTGTTCGTTTGAAATACGCGCAGAACGTGTGATGAAACAATTGCAACAGGGTGATTTTAGGAGATAGTACGTGAGGAGGTCGCGAGGATCCAGGTGGGAAACCGAGCACTTCCTCAGTTAGGTAATCTGTTTGACGGAAACTTTGGGATTTTTGTCAGGTTGTATGAATTCTTGTCTTCGCAAACCGAAACAATGGAGTCATCAGACCTCTTCTCTTACATATATACAATTGATCTTACAGTAACGTGATCAATTGATTTATTCTGCCAGTTGACACATTTCCATTCGTGAAAAAACAAAGCTTTCCGGTCAAAATGAACGTTTCTGTATACTAGCGGGTTCCATAAGTTTGTGCACTTTTTTTTTTATTGAAACTTCAAATGTAAATAGAACGACAACAAATAAATATCATTCGGAGCTTTTCTGTTATCTGCCCACCACTAATCGACTTACGAATAAGAACGCTTTCAAGTAGTTTCCTATTTCGAAAGTAGAACTCAGAGCAATCGGCAGTGATCACGTGATAATCTATGCGTACTACCTATGCGCAGTGAGCACGTTCTTTTGACCGCTTGTCTGCGCTTTGGAATTATGTGTGGTCTTTCAGAAGGAATTTTCTTTTGACCGTTTGTCTGCGCTTTGGAGTTATGTGTGGTCTTTCGAAAGGAATGTTCTCCTGACCGTTTGTATGCGCTTTGGAATTATGTGTGGTCTTTCGGCAGGGATGTTCTTCTCACCGTTTGTCTGCGCTTTGAAATTATGTGTAGTCTTTTGAAAGGAATGTTCTCCTGGCCGTTTGTATGCGCTTTGGAATTATGTGTGGTCTTTCGGCAGGAATGTTCTTTTGACTGTTTGTCTGCGCTTTGGAATTATGTGTGGTCTTTCGGAAGGAATGCTCTTTTGACTGTTTGTCTGCGCTTTGGAATTATGTGTGATCTTTCGGAAGGAATGCTCTTTTGACTGTTTGTCTGCGCTTTGAAATTATGTGTAGTCTTTTGAAAGGAATGTTCTCCTGGCCGTTTGTATGCGCTTTGGAATTATGTGTGGTCTTTCGGCAGGGATGTTCTTCTCACCGTTTGTCTGCGCTTTGAAATTATGTGTAGTCTTTTGAAAGGAATGTTCTCCTGGCCGTTTGTATGCGCTTTGGAATTATGTGTGGTCTTTCGGCAGGAATGTTCTTTTGACTGTTTGTCTGCGCTTTGGAATTATGTGTGGTCTTTCGGAAGGAATGCTCTTTTGACTGTTTGTCTGCGCTTTGGAATTATGTGTGATCTTTCGGCAGGAATGTTCTTTTGACTGTTTGTCTGCGCTTTGGAATTATGTGTGGTCTTTCGGAAGGAATGTTCTTTTGACTGTTTGTCAGCGCTTTGAAATCATGCGTGGTCTTTCGGAAGGAATGTTCTTTTGACCGTTTGTCTGCACATTGGAATTTACGTGTGTCTTCCGGAAGGAATGTTTTTTTAACCGTTTGTCTACGCTTTGGAATTATGTGTGGTCTTTCAGAAAGAATGTTCTTTTAACCGTTTGTCTGCGCTTTGGAATTATGTGTAGTCTTTTGGAAGGAATGTTCTTCTGACTGTTTGTCTGCGCTTTGGAATTATGTGTGATCTTTCGGCAGGAATGTTCTTTTGACTGTTTGTCTGCGCTTTGGAATTATGTGTGGTCTTTCGGAAGGAATGTTCTTTTGACTGTTTGTCAGCGCTTTGAAATCATGCGTGGTCTTTCGGAAGGAATGTTCTTTTGACCGTTTGTCTGCACATTGGAATTTACGTGTGTCTTCCGGAAGGAATGTTTTTTTAACCGTTTGTCTACGCTTTGGAATTATGTGTGGTCTTTCAGAAAGAATGTTCTTTTAACCGTTTGTCTGCGCTTTGGAATTATGTGTAGTCTTTTGGAAGGAATGTTCTTCTGACTGTTTGTCTGCGCTTTGGAATTATGTGTGGTCTTTCGGCAGGAATGTTCTTTTGACTGTTTGTCTGCGTTTTGGAATTATGTTTGGTCTTTCGGAAGGAATGTTCTTTTAACCGTTTGTCGGCACTTTGGAATTATGTGTATCTTCCGGAAGGAATTTTTTTAACCGTTTGTCTACGCTTTGGAATTATGTGTGCTCTTTCGGAAAGAATGTTCTTTTAACCGTTTGTCTGCGCTTTGGAATTATGTGTGATCTTTGGGAGGAGTTTCCTTTTAACCGTATCTCTGCGCTTTGGAATTATGTGTCTTCAAAATGAACTTTCTTGAATTTTTTTTATGAATTTCCTATGGTTACAAATCGACAATCGGCCATACGTTTTCTTCAAGATAAAGCAGTTTTACATGCTCGAAGAAATTGCTCTTTAGGTCATGAGATGACATTGACATTAAGGGGAAGAGAGAGAGATGGAGATGTTATAAAAGAGAATGCCGAGAAGAAATACCTTTACGTACTAATACGTGGTCCACAGGTTCTAAATTAGACTTCAAAACGCTATATTTTTCGTATATTGGAGTTATGGTTATGCAACAATTTCTTTTGTTTTGTGAGCATGAACTGCGTATAAATAAAACTTTTGAGGACTGGAATAATTATATGAGAGAACCATGAATGGAATATGGGATTACGCCATACAATACAAATTTGGAAGATGGCAATCCGTTTTTTGATGTGAATGTGACAAGGATGGTAAGTCAGATAATATCCGAAAACTTGAAAATTTCGTCATCCTGGAGCGGGAATCCAACCGCGTCTCTCAGATAGCGCCAGGGTATGTTAACCACTACACCATCCAGAACGATCAAGTATCAAGTTTCCGATAAATTTGAATAAAACCATTACAGGATTCGTTAGTCGAAGCAAGCGGCATTCATGTTTAGTGAATCTGTAGGTTGAGAATCCTATCCCGTGATTGCCATGGAGGAGCAGATAAATCATGAATTAGTCCGTGAGCCAGACATGAAATTTTTGACTTTGAATACCAAAGAGGGGGAAAATTCAAACAATGTTTTTTAGTTAGCTGTATGTGTGTAGTGTTTGTGACGTTTATTCTGGATTAACTTTCCTTTTTTAGTTTCTTTCCCTATGTAAAGCTTGAGTTTATTCTCAGTATTCTTCACGCTTAACGAAATATCTTTTCCCTCAAACGAATACGTTTGGCAACACAATTGAGGTTGAATGCACGTGACGTATGCCTGATCTCGATAAGAGCAAGAGATATAAACGACGACTGATCTATTGCTTGAGGGCGTTGAAGAGAGCGATTATTAAGAGCGTTGTATTGTAAAGTGATTATTGATAGGAGTGTTGTTATCATGTGTGGTGTGTGGAGTACATTGTGATGTTATCGTTCAGTTATGGAAGTGTTTTCTACAGCCTGAATAAAGCTTTTCCGTAAGTTGACTTCTGTTGTTTCGTCTGGCCGTTAAGGTTTTCTTTCATTTAGGAACTATTTCCTAGTGTATTGATGTGTTAAAACAGCGTAGAAGTACAAAAGGCTTTTACGCTACATGTTAGAAAATGTGTGATGGACTTTTTAAATCTGTAGCTAAAATATTTTTAAAGCCCCATTTGTAAAAAATGGCTACCGTTCTAAAACGCAATTTATATTTGTTGTCGCAAAAGCGATTGCAGCACAAAATCTAAGGATGTTAGTTAAAAATATGTAGACATAAAACTTAATCAGCATGAAATTCTACTTTTAATAATGTATATTAGAATTGCACAATGAAATGTGTTACAAAATATGTTTGCAGAAGCACTGATAAGGAGGCCGAAGACGGGTATAGTTGACAATATGAACACTCTTTGGATGTGTTTAATTTTACACACTATGAACACTCTCTTAACTGATGACAAGATTACATATTACTCATCTTTATGACTCTCACAAAAGTTTCCTACATCTTCATCATCTCCTTGTTCCTTATTTGAGCATGTTAAAAGCTTACAGGCAGCAGTGCACTTCAGTACATAAATGCATGATTGAACAGTCAGATGGACGGCAAGTTCTTGAACATCTGCAGGATCTCAGAGTGAGTACAACATCTGGAGCTGGCAGACCAGTCATCCACTTAATAGTTAAATTTCCTTTCTCACTTACTTCCCAAACATGTCCTATGTTGGTTTCGGAATGTGTGGACAGTTATCTAGACTGCATCTCCAAATAGCTGCTTTGTAATTTGCTCGTAACATATGCTGCTTTAAAGCGTCCTCACAAGGTGGTAATTGACCGGATTCAATGCAAGCCTTCTTTTCAATGAACATATAACGGTGCAGGTCATTGACAGTAGTAAGTTTAGTGGTTTTGCAATAGAACTGACATGCAAATCTCTGAATGCTTTTGTATAGTTCTTCTGTTAGTTCCCAAGAAGTACTGAGAGAAGCAAATGTCTCTTGGTAATTTATATTATTCTGTAAAAGTTTATGTGCTTCAATCTTTCCCTGACTCGCAAAGGCACTCACTGAATCGCATCGAGTTCAACTATGTAATCCTAGCAGTGCTGAACAAACTTCTTTTCCCAATGCTGAAGTCAATTTTGTGACGTCCATCAGCCCGACTCGAGATTTCGTACCACGCTGATTAGAATTTTGCTTCCGATGAATTGGCTCATGTCTAAAGAAATTATAAGAACATCGGTGTCATCTGCTATCAGGACTAAAGTGTTGAAAACTTCAGCAGCATGCAAAAAGAGCCTTGTGTCAGCTTCCTTTTTTTTTTTTTTTATGTTAGTGACTCAATCTTAACGATTTGATTGTAGGTAAGTTTTTAGCATTTTTCATCACTTGTCACATACAATGATTTATGACCTGACCTCTTTCTTTTCGATTCACATTTCCACGAATCGGCCAAGAATTGGCAAAGCTTGGTTTTTCTTTCTCTTCAAACCAACAAATGTCTTTTTTGTGATGCCGCTTTATTTCATGAAATCGGACTCCTTTCGAACCTCGGCTAATGCGTCTGCAGATTTTATTGATACAGGGTGATCCATTTAAACCACTACCATGTGATTTACTTATAACTTTTTATAAATAACAAGAAAATCATACAGCAAGTTGAGAATTGTACATGTGGTATTTGAGAATCATTTTATTAAAGCAAATGTTGGAATTGTCCTCCATTTTCTTGTAAACACAGTTGAACACGCCGCACCATATTCAGTGATGTCTCGTGTAGAGTACGAGCAGTAACATTGCCAATTTCAGTCGTGATTGTTTCACGCAATGCATCCAATGTTTTTGGATGGGTTTTGTAAACTCTATCCTTTAAGTAGCCCCATAAAAAAGTCAGGGGAAGTTAAGTCCGGAGATCGGGGAGGCCATATGTTTTTTTGAAATTAATCTGTCATCAAAGAAGCTGGTTATGAGTTCCATTGAGACTTTCGATGTGCGACACGTAGGCCATCCTGCTGAAAGTAGCCTTCTGTCAATTCAATGTCATCAAGTTGTTCCACAAATTCATTGAATATGCGGCAATAAACGTTACTGTTGACAGTCTCAGAGAAAAAATGGGGCCAATAATTTTCGTAGACGAAACCACACACAGTGCACCAACTGTTTGTGAATGCATCGGTGTTTCACATATAACGTGTGGGTTTTCGGCAGCCCAGTATCTGCTGTTTTGCGAATTGACGTAGCCTGACAGATGAAACCAGGCTACATCCGTAAACCATGTGATGGAGAGAATATCATATCGCAAATTAAGAAAATTTTGAAACCATTTGCAGTAACGTACTCTCTTTTCCTTGTCCGGTTCCTGCAGCCAATGGATTACGTGCACTTTAAATAGTCGAATATTCGCTTTTTTTGCTGCTCCTTGACAAGTTCCGTATGAATATCCTGTCTGTTAGCTTAATCTGCGCAACGATTTAATTGGAGATTGAAGTAAACGTTGCCAAATATCGTCCACACGCGTTTGGGGCATCGGAGGGTGATGTCTACCGCTACCGCTAAGAAGAGAACCGGTTTGCTCCAGTTTTTTTGCCATCGACAGAATTGTTGACTTGCTTGGCACTTTTCGAACTCCAAACTCTCTCCGAAATACTCGTTGCGTTTTGATGACAGAATTGGTTACCCAATACGATTTCAATAAAAAACACGCTCTGGAACAGAGTACTGCATGTTTCCGAATGCACGCAAGTGAATGAGTACGCAACAACAAACAAATCACGAGCTGAGTTACAGTTACGGCTAATAATCTTCTTCACGGTGGCGGTTTTCATTCTCCAGGAGTTTCTGCTTCTATTGAAAAAAAGAAGAAGTTCCTTGCGCGATCCCTTGCAAAAATGTAAGTTTTTTTTTCAGGGTACTGGTTTAAATGGATCACCCTGTATATGCCTATAGACATCCAAGATCATATCAATATGCTGACTTTCTTCTCCAGCTGGCAAGTCTGCTTACAAAATGAAATAAGATAATTCACTAAAAGTGCGGTTATTTCCATGAAGTTTCTGTATAGTATCAATCACAGTTGCACATTGCTATGAAACACTATGAGACGGATCTACCAAACCTTCCAAGTGTTGTGCTGTGACTGCGTGTTAACATCCAAAGGTGGTTGCTACATTTAGCTTGTGTTGTAACTGCTTCATTTGTTTTAATAACAGGCGATTCTTGTTTTTCCCGACATTGTAAATTCGTAGTAGAGTACCTGAAGTTTGTATAGGTCATTTCTTTTCTTTCCTGTGCACTGAGGTTTGTTGAGGTATCGCATATGACGAATAGCTGGGTTGTATAATAATTCCATTTACTCGATGTGATGATCCTGCTCCATGCAAAGTTTCCTCTAGTCCATGGATGCTGTCAAATGCAAGCACAGTGTAGACACCTTGATGGATATTAGCAGGTGATGAAATGTCATCACTTTCCATTGAAGCTATTTTGTCAATTGCCAATGCTGTGTTAATTTCTTGTAATGCAGTATAAGGGCGTGCATGACCCAGTTTATTTAAAATCTTGATCAATTCCACATTACTAGTGAGAATCTTTATATCCCATGGAAGCAAGACATGATGAGATGTTTTCATTTTGCCAATGCTTACAGCAGTGACAATATGCTGTCTTATTGACCACGCAAGCCTGTTCACTCGGGAAGAGCAATCCTCTTTAACTCCAAGTAAGACACGCAAAAATGTTTGAACGATCATGATCATATGTAGAGGATTTTAGAAAGGGAATGTCTGACCCCAGGTCTTAAACAACAATTAGAAATAGGAAGCTAGGAGATTTGGGCTAGAGTGCCCGATAGGAAAGTGACACGGAAGCGAGGTAGAAGACGCCCTTATTTACTACCGGGGGTCCGACGGCTTAACGTGCTCATACAATGCTATAGTAGATCAGATCAGATCATATGTAGAGGATTTTAGGAAGGAGTGTCTGACTCCAGGTCTTAAACAACCCTAAGAAATGGGAAGCTAGGAGATTTGGGCTAGAGTGCCCGATAGGAAAGTGACACGGAAGCGAGGTAGAACACGCCCTTATTTACTACCGGGGTCCGACGGCTTAACGTGCTCATACAATGCCATAGTAGATCAGATCAGATCATATGTAGAGGATTTTAGGAAGGGAGTGTCTGACCCCAGATCTTAAACAACCCTTAGAAATAGGAAGCTAGGAGATTTGGGCTAGAGTGCCCGATAGGAAAGTTACACGGACGCGAGCTAGAAGACGCCCTTATTTACTACCGGGGGTCCGACGGCTTAACGTGCTCATACAATGCTATAGTAGATCAGATCAGATCATATGTAGAGGATTTTAGGAAGGGAGTGTCTGACCTCAGGTCTTAAACAACCCTTAGAAATAGGAAGCTAGGAGATTTGGGCTAGAGTGCCCAATAGGAAAGTGACACGGAAGCGAGGTAGAAGACGCCCTTATTTACTACCGGGGGTCCGACGGCTTAACGTGCTCATACAATGCTATAGTAGATCAGATCAGATCATATGTAGAGGATTTTAGGAAGGGAGTGTCTGACTCCAGGTCTTAAACAACCCTAAGAAATGGGAAGCTAGGAGATTTGGGCTAGAGTGCCCGATAGGAAAGTGACACGGAAGCGAGGTAGAACACGCCCTTATTTACTACCGGGGTCCGACGGCTTAACGTGCTCATACAATGCCATAGTAGATCAGATCAGATCATATGTAGAGGATTTTAGGAAGGGAGTGTCTGACCCCAGATCTTAAACAACCCTTAGAAATAGGAAGCTAGGAGATTTGGGCTAGAGTGCCCGATAGGAAAGTGACACGGAAGCGAGGTAGAAGACGCCCTTATTTACTACCGGGGTCCGACGGCTTAACGTGCTCATACAATGCTATAGTAGATCAGATCAGATCATATGTAGAGGATTTTAGGAAGGGAGTGTCTGACCCCAGGTCTTAAACAACCCTTAGAAATAGAAAGCTAGGAGATTTGGGCTGGAGTGTCCGATAGGAAAGTGACACGGAAGCGAGGTAGAAGACGCCTTTATTTACTACCGGGGTCCGACGGCTTAACGTGCTCATACAATGCTATAGTAGATCAGATCAGATCATATGTAGAGGATTTTAGGAAGGGAGTGTCTGACCCCAGGTCTTAAACAACCCTTAGAAATAGGAAGCTAGGAGATTTGGGCTAGAGTGCCCGATAGGAAAGTGACACGGAAGCGAGGTAGAAAACGCCCTTATTTACTACCGGGGTCCGACGGCTTAACGTGCTCATACAATGCTACAGTAGATCAGATCAGATCATATGTAGAGGATTTTAGGAAGGGAGTGTCTGACCCCAGGTCTTAAACAACCCTTAGAAATAGGAAGCTAGGAGATTTGGGCTAGAGTGCCCGATAGGAAAGTGACACGGAAGCGAGGTAGAAAATGCCCTTATTTACTACCGGGGGTCCGACGGCTTAACGTGCTCATACAATGCTATAGTAGATCAGATCAGATCATATGTAGAGGATTTTAGGAAGGAGTGTCTGACCCCAGGTCTTAAACAACCCTTAGAAATAGGAAGCTAGGAGATTTGGGCTAGAGTGCCCGATAGGAAAGTGACACGGAAGCGAGGTAGAAAATGCCCTTATTTACTACCGGGGGTCCGACGGCTTAACGTGCTCATACAATGCTATAGTAGATCAGATCAGATCATATGTAGAGGATTTTAGGAAGGGAGTGTCTGACCCCAGGTCTTAAACAACCCTTAGAAATAGGAAGCTAGGAGATTTGGGCTAGAGTGCCCGATAGGAAAGTGACACGGAAGCGAGGTAGAAGACTCCCTTATTTACTACCGGGGGTCCGACGGCTTAACGTGCTCATACAATGCTATAGTAGATCAGATCAGATCATATGTAGAGGATTTTAGGAAGGGAGTGTCTGACCCCAGGTCTTAAACAACCCTTAGAAATAGGAAGCTAGGAGATTTGGGCTAGAGTGCCCAATAGGAAAGTGACACGGAAGCGAGGTAGAAAATGCCCTTATTTACTACCGGGGGTCCGACGGCTTAACGTGCTCATACAATGCTATAGTAGATCAGATCAGATCATATGTAGAGGATTTTAGGAAGGGAGTGTCTGACCCCAGGTCTTAAACAACCCTTAGAAATAGAAAGCTAGGAGATTTGGGCTAGAGTGCCCGATAGGAAAGTGACACGGAAGCGAGGTAGAAGACGCCCTTATTTACTACCGGGGTCCGACGGCTTAACGTGCTCATACAATGCTATAGTAGATCAGATCAGATCATATGTAGAGGATTTTAGGAAGGGAGTGTCTGACCCCAGGTCTTAAACAACCCTTAGAAATAGGAAGCTAGGAGATTTGGGCTAGAGTGCCCGATAGGAAAGTGACACGGAAGCGAGGTAGAAAATGCCCTTATTTACTACCGGGGGTCCGACGGCTTAACGTGCTCATACAATGCTATAGTAGATCAGATCAGATCATATGTAGAGGATTTTAGGAAGGGAGTGTCTGACCCCAGGTCTTAAACAACCCTTAGAAATAGAAAGCTAGGAGATTTGGGCTAGAGTGCCCGATAGGAAAGTGACACGGAAGCGAGGTAGAAGACGCCCTTATTTACTACCGGGGTCCGACGGCTAAACGTGCTCATACAATGCGGTAGTAGATCAGATCAGATCATATGTAGAGGATTTTAGGAAGGAGTGTCTGACCTCAGGTCTTAAACAACCCTTAGAAATAGGAAGCTAGGAGATTTGGGCTAGAGTGCCCGATAGGAAAGTGACACGGAAGCGAGGTAGAAGACGCCTTTATTTACTACCGGGGTCCGACGGCTTAACGTGCTCATACAATGCTATAGTAGATCAGATCAGATCATATGTAGAGGATTTTAGGAAGGGAGTGTCTGACCCCAGGTCTTAAACAACCCTTAGAAATAGGAAGCTAGGAGATTTGGGCTAGAGTGCCCGATAGGAAAGTGACACGGAAGCGAGGTAGAAGACGCCCTTATTTACTACCGGGGTCCGACGGCTTAACGTGCTCATACAATGCTATAGTAGATCAGATCAGATCATATGTAGAGGATTTTAGGAAGGAGTGTCTGACCCCAGGTCTTAAACAACCCTTAGAAATAGGAAGCTAGGAGATTTGGGCTAGAGTGCCCGATAGGAAAGTGACACGGATGCGAGGTAGAAGACGCCCTTATTTACTACCGGGGGTCCGACGGCTTAACGTGCTCATACAATGCTATAGTAGATCAGATCAGATCATATGTAGAGGATTTTAGGAAGGGAGTGTCTGACCCCAGGTCTTAAACAACCCTTAGAAATAGGAAGCTAGGAGATTTGGGCCAGAGTACCCGATAGGAAAGTGACACGGAAGCGAGGTAGAAGACGCCCTTATTTACTACCGGGGGTCCGACGGCTTAACGTGCTCATACAATGCTATAGTAGATCAGATCAGATCATATGTAGAGGATTTTAGGAAGGGAGTGTCTGACCCCAGGTCTTAAACAACCCTTAGAAATAGAAAGCTAGGAGATTTGGGCTACAGTGTCCGATAGTAAAGTGACACGGAAGCGAGGTAGAAAACGCCCTTATTTACTACCGGGGGTCCGACGGCTTAACGTGCTCATACAATGCTAAAGTAGATCAGATCAGATCATATGTAGAGGATTTTAGGAAGGGAGTGTCTGACCCCAGGTCTTAAACAACCCTTAGAAATAGGAAGCTAGGAGATTTGGGCTAGAGTGCCCGATAGGAAAGTGACACGGAAGCGAAGTAGAAAGGGGGTGGAAGACGCCCTTTTTTATTACCGAGGGGGCCAGCACCCGGGGTCCGACGGGCCGCTGATGGCCTACTGGGCAACGTTCGTGATTACCACGGAAAGGACCTCAGGTTCGATCCCAGGCACGCTCGATCCACTAAATATCCGCCGTGCGTCGGATGGACTCGTTAAGCCGTCGAACCCCGGGTACTGGCCCCCCGGTTATAAATAAGGGCGTCTTCCTCCTCCTCTCTACCTCGCTTTCGTGTCACTTTCCTATCAGGCACTCTAGCCCAAATCTACTAGCTTCCTATTTCTAAGGGTTGTTTAAGACCTGGGGTCAGATACTCATTTCCTAAAATCCTCTACACATGATCACCCAGGGTCCGACGGCTTAACGTGCCCATCCGACGCACGGCAGATATTTTGTGTATCGATCGTTCGTACCTGCCTGGGATCGAACCTGAGGTCCTTTCCGTGGCAGTCACGAACGTTGCTGCTTGGCTAGACATATAGTCTCCCTTGTTGTTCTTCAATGCACACTCAATAGCCAATGCTTCTTTTGTCAGATTACCTGGCATTAAATAAACACGACGATTCACAGTGAAAAAAAAAATGCGTGAGTCACTAAATTCCATCTTTAAATTATGTCTCATGTGTTTTCCTAAAGACTGACACTTTGTATATCCCAAATGAACTCATCGAGGACACAAATTGCGATGTAATATCCATGAGGAGAAGAATTCAGTGGTTAAAAAACAAATCATGTCGGATACTCTGTTATACAGATTTCAGTGAAGATTTCTCACAGACTTGATAATTCCTATCTTTCTGACTTACTTTATTATTTTTGGGGTTTTTTTTTCAGGACGAGTGTATTCTTTGTAACAAGATGTTTGATAGTGGGCTTCGGCAACAACAATATCACGGTCAATTATACACTATCTACCAACAACTAATTAGATACCCCTGCAATCGACGATATCTGCGGTCCTGATACACGTCACGGCCGCCGCCGTTAAATATCGTGTGGGAAACAACAACGCAACCAGTCGCATGCAAGATGCCACGCAGTTCGGAGCTCTCTGATTTCGAGAAAGGTGTAATCGTCGGGTATCACAGAAATGGCCAATCCATACGTGACATATCCAGCGAGTTGAAGTACCCAAATTGACAGTGGCCTACGTGATTGGCAAGTGGAAGATGAGAGGTGACAGTCGGAATGTGCCCCGACCCGGCAGACCCACAAAACTGGGAGTTAGAGACCGACGGGTGCTGGCCAGAGAAATTCGGAAGAACCGCACCAAAACGATGGGCCACACCCGCGAGGAGTTTCAACAGGCATCCGGGAGTGTTCTTTCGATGAATACCATCCGTAAGGAAGCCCATCTGCTCGGTTATCATGGACGTACTGCCACCCACAAGCCTTTGTTCACCAAGTCCAATAGCGCTGCTCGGCTTACGTGGTTCAAAGAACGTGGACAGTGAACCGTTAAACAGTGGAAACAGGTTCTCTGGAGCGACGAATCAAGGTTCAGCAGGGGGGGGGTTACCATTGGGCCACCCTGGGCCATGGCCCAGGGCGCTGCACATAGAGGGACGCCAAAATTTTGAAAATACATGTGGCACAAGACGTTTTATCTCCCCCCCCCCCCCCCAAAGAGAATGAAATTGGGATTTTTCATTTCTACACATTATAAACTGAGCAGTATAATACCTTTAATTGCTAAGAAAATATTAAATGGTGTTAGTACATTCGATGTGTTTAATTATTAAAAATACTAATTCATTCTGAAAGTGAGTTCAGTAGGACTCAGAAGCCTCCGAGGAAGTTATTTCCTCCTGCTTCCTGGCAAGGTCAAAACCCAGGAAGAGGGCGGAGAGGGGGAGCATTTCTTTTACAGAGCTCGCAGACAACGGGGAACAAGAGTGGGAGACTAGAAAAGGGGCACTGCACTGGCGCAAAATTTTTGCAAGGCTTTGAAAAATCTGAGCGTGAGAACAGCCCTGGGATGTAGGTTGAAAGACCAGAATAGGGCTCCATGAATTCAAGGTCAAGGCCCCAGGATATTGTGGGTGACAAGAGATGGCAGAGTACTGTGTAGCAGGGCTCTAGATTGACTGGTTAGAATGCAATCCAATTCAGCTTATGACATCAGCTGCCTGCTTTTGGGATTTCCCTTCCGCCCCTCTTAAGTTTACATGCGTGTTTTCATTCTCGCTTTGTTCTTTTGGGGTAAATCATTACTTTTAATCATCACAGTCAGCGCAAATGTCGACTACGAAGTTTTTAGGATGCGAAAATAGAAAAAGAAAGCTTAAAAATTCTGAAAAAGAAGGGCAACTTTTAAAAAAATACCAAAACTAAAAAACTTTTTTAAACCGGCAGAAGATGACACAGTAAGTGAAAAGAAAATGCAGTGTTTGGTTTGCAAGATCTACCGACGAAGAAGTGAAGGAGCCAACTGAACAAGAACTAAGGGCGAAGATCAAATTTGTGAATCTTCCGATGGTGAGGATGAGGAAGGTAAGTCTAGCACAAATCTTGGAGGAAATTTTCAATCTGTTGAAGGAAATGAACTTTTGTTACATCATATGATATTAGATCCTGCTAAATGGAAAGTAGACGATTCTGTTGTTGATTATATTACAAAAAATCCTTCAAATCAAAATTTTAACGAAATAGATTTTATAGTTTCAAAAAGATCTTATAGTGATCAGTTTAGATCTGCCTCAAAACGATTACTTTATAACGGTCTTCAAAATTTGACCCTTTTCTGCAGCAACATTTGAAAAAATTTGGAAATTAGGGAAGTGGAAATGTTTCATACCTTTCGAAGGATGTATGTGAAGAATTCATTTCATTAATGGCCTTATCAGTCACTGATGCAATAGTTAAAGAGTTGAAGTCGAGTAAATGTTACTCTATTATTATAGACTCCACTCGAGATTTGTCAAAAGTTGACCAGTTGACTATTATTTTTCGTTATGTTCTGAAAAGTGGGCAACCAGTGGAACGATTTATTTGTTCCTTGCCCAACACTGGTCATAAAGCAGAAGACATAGAGAAGGCTTTCTAGAAGCTGTTACAAGATTTAAAAATAGATCTTAAGTAAAAGACTGCAGAGGCCAAAGTTATGACAATGCGAGAAATATGTCTGGTGAATATTCAGGTCTTCAAACTCGATTAAAAAGTCATAACAGTTTAGCCTACTATATTCCATGCGCAGCACACGCTCTTAATTTGGTTGGGAAATCCGCAGCCGGATGCTGTCTTGAAGCTACATCTTTTTTATGTTTGCATAGGAAATATACAACTTTTTGTCATCTCAATCACATAGGTGGCAAATCTTGAAGACAAGGACAAGTCTTCAAGATAGTTCTAAGCTCCACAGCGAATCTGGATTGCAATCGCCACTTCTTGTACCCAGAAGGTTATGTGAAACCCGATGGTCAGCAAGGGTTGATGCATGCAATGCCTTACGCTCTAGTTATTCCTGCATTAGAGATGCACTTCAAGACTTCGCAGAAAACATTGGTGAAAAATTAGAAACAGAGGGATTATCCAGTAAGGCGAATTTGTTAGAAATGGGCATTCTCTTAGAGCTTGGAAGTGATATTTTACAACGAATTGATAGCTGCAATAAAACACTGCATAAAGTGAATATTGACCTTTCAGTTGCTGCAAAACTGTACGATTTCACTTATTAATTATTTAAGTGTTCTCCGGAATAAATTTGATAAGTATGAAGAAGATGGAAAACTGTTGCCTCATGCGACGAATATAAGAAAAACGTTCTAGAACCCGTCGGATAAAACTACAATTTCAGGAGATGAATGGCAATACAGAAACTGTTTTCACTCGAAAGGATGATTTGCGAATATGCGTTTTTCGTGCGATAATTGATAACTTGGTGCAGCAGTTGAAACGTCGTCGAGATGCGTATTCCGATGTGGAGAGCATGTTTGGGTTTCTAACGCAATTATCAGATGCTGATGTGACAACAGTATCTCAAAAGGCAAAAAAATCTACTGACAGTTTTCTCTCAAGATTTAGGCCCACAATTTGAATAAGAATGTCTTCATTTCCAGAAATTTTGGAGTAATTTGTATAGACAAGCAGTGACAGACTCAAGTGTTAGCGTTCCTGTTGAGGATATGTTGAAACTGATTAGGGAAAAAAATAATTGATTCAACTTTACCGAACCTTGATGGTATCCTAAGGATTTACTTATGCATACCCATCACTAATGCTTCTGGAGAAAGAAGTTTCTCTCTTTTGAAAATCATCCACAATTATTTGAGGACATCTAGTTCTCAAGAAAGAACGAGTGCACTGGCAACTTTGTTACTTAGTTCGAACATTGCAGAAACATTAACATTTGATGATATACGTAGTAGAGGATTTCGCCACAAAGAAATCGAGAAAAAAAAATCTTTTAGCGGACAGTAATTTTACTATATATAAGTTATGTTCATTCATTTCTTCTATCTCTCAGTCACGTAATCGATATACAATAAACCATTGCAATAAACATTGGTAGCAGCACTATCATTATATTTTTTAAAAACTCCAAAATTAATATTGCATACGTTGTAAATTTAAATCCAAAATTTTGCAAGCAAATGTTTCAGATGTGTGTTAAATAAACAATTTCATTTGTAAATATAAATATTTACTGTGAAATGATGTTTTAAAATTATGCGAATTAAACTTGTGAGAAAACTACGTTTATAAATTTCTGTTTCAGTGCCCAGTTTTAAATAATACTTGTGCTAAAAATTTTACAGGGTTGGGTTGTTCTTGAGAATATGCTGATTTTTTGTGTGATAAAAATCTATATGTAATATGTAATTTAAATATTAAATTTCTTACAATAAGTTTACTTAGGGGCGTCTGATTTTTCTGGGCCCATGGCGCTGTAATGCTTAAACCCGCCCCTGAGGTTCACCCTCTACCGTTCGGATGGCAGGGTCTGGGTTTGGCGTCTGCCTGGAGAACGCCTCCTGCCGGCATGTATTGTGCCAACTGTGAAGTTCGGCGGCGGTGGAATTATGCTATGGGGGTGTTTCTCTTGGTATGGCACGGGACCCTTGGTTGCAATTAATGGTAAACTCAACGCCGAGACCAACTGCACCATTTTGGATGACCATGCGCTTCCTACGTTGTAGCAGTTTTACGGGGTGGACCCATGTTGCTATCAGGATGACAATGCCACCTGTCATGTTGAGAGGTCCACCATGGCTTGGTATAGTGACAATGGGGTTAATCGAATGGACTGGCCTGCTCAGAGCCCGGACCTTAACCCTATCGAGCACCTCTGGGACGAGTTGGAGCGTCGACGTAAGGGGTGCCTCCACCGTCCGAAATCGGTGAAGGAGCTGAGCTGTCTTCTCCAAGCCGAGTGCAAGAAAATACTGCTAGCCGTCGTACAAAGCCTGGTTGAGAGTATGCCCCGGAGGGTCGCAGCTGTAATCGCCGCTCGTGGAGGCTCCACCAACTATTGAAGATGAATAAACTTCATTTTCCTTTGGTATCACAGGTGTCCAATTATTTGTTGGTAGGTAGTGTAGCTAGAACTCTTGTGTCCATGCGGTTAGTTGCAACGTCACGATTTATTATGACCGCGCAAAAATCGACAGCAGATGTAAAAACTAGCTGATGCCCATTTACCTGTACCGTCCAATTGCGGACTCCACAGGATTAAGCGAACTCTCTCGAAATTAATAGTGACGGCGTTGCGAGTAATCCTGCTAGGATCCGACATTCCCCCATCCGGACAGAATCGGTCCGTAGACCTGCAGCTTGCTGCTATCCCCGTGAGCTGGCACTTCTCACCTCTCCGTCATGACCCGAGTGTGCGTGCCATTTGGGCAGTGGCTAGAAAAGACATTTCTCTACCCCTAACTGGGAGAATCAATTGCTAGCGCGAACTGTTTGGGGCGTCCGCCCTTTATTCAAACAGAGATACATGCACATTATTTACACTGAGGAACCCATCTCCGCGTGGGAAACAAGTCCTTTGCTCAATGGGCCCTCTCACACTAAGAAATATTTAAAAATATTTACATTGCCACAGGACTAGGGTCGGTTCTGTGGTGATGACTCTGGGCTCGAGTCATCAGTTTCTCTTTTTCGATTCTTCATCCCGCTTCTTTCTTCTTTCTTCTTTGGTCACCCCTCAATTAGGTAGACCGCCTGTTCCTCTTTGAGGTGCTTGACTATCTCGATGAGCCCCTGTCGCGCTCTTGGGTACGCGAGCAGGATCGAGAGGTCCCTCGTCTTTGCCAATTCTGGCACTAATGTTGCTCTCTTCCCTGCCAGAGAAGCACATTCTAGAATCATGTGTGCGACATCTGCAGTCTGGGCACCACACATGCACACTCGCTCCCTAACCGCAAATCTGCGGAAGTACTCCGGCGACACGCCGTGCCCGGTTAGTACCTGGTTGAGGAGGCCATTACTCTCAATGCGCCTTATCGAGATTCGGGGGAATATACGGTATGTTCTTCTACCCGTGTCCCCCTCATCCCATCTCTGTTGCCACTCTACCAACGTGGCTGTTTTCAGTTGCGTCCGCACGTTTTGCAGCGGCGTTCGCATCTGAAAATCTATGTCTTCTTTACCAGTAGCTTCCTTCGCTAGCTGGTCTGCACGTTCATTTCGCGGATGTAAAGACTAGCTGATGACCATTTACCTGTTCCGTCCAAATGCGGACTCCACAGGGTTAAAAGAACTCTCTCAAAAGATTTTTAAGTGACGGCGTTGCGAGTAATCCTGCCAGGATCCGACATTCCCCCATCCGGACAGAATCGGTCCGTAGACCTGCAGCGCGTTGCTACCCCCGTTTGCCGGCACTTCCCACCTCTCCATCATGACCCGGGTGTGCGTGCCATTTGGGCAGGGGCTAGAAAAGAAATTTCTCTACCCCTGACTGGGAGAATAATTGCTGGCGCGAACTGTTTGGGGCGTCTGCCCTTTATTTAAACAGGGTACATACACATTTATTTACACTGAGGAACCCATCTCCGCCTAGGAAACAAGTCCTTTGCTCAATGGGCCCTCTCACATTGAAAAATATTAAATATTTACATTATTTACATTGCCACAGGACTAGGGTCGGTTCTGTGGTGATGACTCTGGGCTCGAGTCATCGGTTTCTCTTCCTCAATTCTTCCTCCCTCTTCTTTTCTTCTTTCTTCATCCCTCTTCTTTCTTCTTCGGTCACCCCTCTATTAGGTAGACCGCCTGTTCCTCTTTGAGGTGCTTGACCATCTCGATGAGCCCCTGTCGCGCTCTTGGGTACGCTAGCAGGATCGAGAGGTCCCTCGTCTTTGAAAATTCTGGCACTAATGTTGCTCTCTTCCCTGCCAGAGTAGCACGTTCTAGAATCATGTGTGCGACATCTGCAGTCTGGGTACCACAGATGCACACTCGCTCCCTAACCGCAAATCTGCGGAAGTACTCCGGCGACACTCCGTGCCCGGTTAGTACTATGTGTGCCTTTGATATACTTTGTTACTTGTTGGCAAAAAATGCACTTCATTTCATACACTTGGGTTTTGCTGCAATATGTCGTATCTCTGAAAGAACGTCTCGGTTTAGGAGCTCATCTTTACACTTAAACTTTTCCAACGATTTCTTATGAGTAAAGTCAGAGTGGCACAAACGGTGATAGGAAACAGATATACATCGGGAAATACATCCTGATTACCCTGGGTGAGAAGCTGAATTGGTTGAAAATTTCGAATTTTAGCAGCTTCATATAAAGTTTTCCATGAATTATCTATGAGTATGCTTAGTTCACATAATAATGACTTATAATTGCATGTAACACATGTCCAGTATTCTAGTTTTTTCCATTTCACAGGACTTTTTTTTTACAGTCCGACATTTTTTAATTCACCGTGGCACTAACAACAATTGTAAAACAATTAAATAAAGTGTTCGTGTAGTTTTGCTACCATACCATAACGAAATTTCACTTGGCTAGTTCACAGATAAAAAATTATTTATTTAAAAAAACAAAATTTCAATAAACTTTAAGATGAATTTCGTAAAGTACATTATCACAGGATATTATTTTACACACACACACACACACACACACACACACACACACATCATCATCAACCATCATCATCATCAATCCACTGCTGGATGAAGGTCTCCCCAAATTTCTTCCACAATTGTCTGTCTTGAGCCTGTCCCCTCCACGTCACTCCAGCAAACTTTCAAATTTCATTAATCCATCTCCCATGGGGTCTTCTTCTGGATCTTTCCCTGTCCACCAGAATCCAGTTTAAAATTTCGGTTATCTATCGGCGGTCCTTTCTTCTGACAACATGTCCAGCCCATTGCGATTTCAGTGATTTCACTCTGGTCATGACGTCGTCTACTCCTGTCATTTCCCTTATCCAAAAGTTCCTCTTCTTATCTCTCCTGGTTACACCAAGCATGCATCTCTCCATGCCTCTTTAAGTTGTCTGCAGTCTTTGTATGTCTTTTTAGTTAAGGTCCATGCCTCTTTGAGTTGTCTGCAGTCTTTGTATGTCTTTTTAGTTAAGGTCCATGTCTCTCCTCCATGCGTAAGCATTGGCAGGATGCATTGATTAAGCACTTTTCTTTTAGGACAGAATGGCATACTACTCTTAAAAATTGTAATGTTTCTTCCAAAAGTTCTCCATCCAAGTTTTATACGGATATTAATTTCTTCATCAAAGTGACCCTCACTTGATATCTGCTGCCCAAGATAAATGTAGGTATCGGTTGCCTCAAGCTTTTCTCCATCAATCGATAAATCTTCGTTTCTTGTAAAAGCATTGTACATCACTTTTGTCTTCTAAAAGTTCATTTTTAATACCACTTCTTTACTCTTGTCAGCAAGTTCTTGGATCATACTCTGCAGCTCTGAAGGGGTAGTTGTAAAGATGACTAGGCAATCTCCATTAATCTTTATCCCTTTGTTTTCCTAGTTCAGTTATTGAAAGACATTTTGCAATGTGGCATTAAAGATCTTGGGAGATATGGCCAGGCTTGCAGACAGGGACACCAAGAATGACGAGGCAGGCCCTAGGCCACCCCAAAACACTCCAGTAGGAGAAGTCTCTCCTTCAAGTGTGCCCTGTGATGACGTCCCAACCGAGACACCACCAGAAGGATCGCCGAGCCGTCCGCGTGGCACAAAGACCAGCTTTCGACCCACCAATGGCTCCCAACCCTGCACACAACCACGCAGAACCGACACACCACTAACAGCAATCACACACCACCCACCCAAAAAGCAAACACACACAGGCAAACCACACCCGGAAAGGCAAAGTGAGGAAAGATCACAGCGAAACACAATGACCCCCCGATTCACACACAAAGTCGACCAGCCGCCCCCAAAGCCAGCGCCGCTGGAGGAGATTGGTGTGGCACGCAAACAGGCACCCGGCAGGGAGGTCGAAGGAAAAGCTCCTCACTCCTTCCCGGAATCGAGGAAAAGAAACATTCCAAATATTAACACAAAAAACAAAGTTCAACAAAAACACAAGAAATCAAGGGTACGGAAATGCAGGATTACAAGCCGAAAAGATGGGGAGACTACGTTCCCTAATAGAAAAAATATTTTTCCATCGTCCCAGTAACAATTTTAGGGCAGAAGACCCACCGGAACTTAAAGGTACGGTCTGAAAGAGTGCGGGTATCCAACTCAACTGTATTCCTAAGCTCCCACGTGACGTGCCAGACCACTTTCAAAGGGTTGAATCCCACATTTCCGTAATTACAATGAACAACCATGTTCCTCTCTCTCCAGATTTTGTAAGTGGTCTCAGTGATGATTAACCTCCAGAAATCCCTCCCAGCCTTGCGACCGGGGTACTGGTAAAAGACCTCCTGAGCCTTGAGCCGCTGCGGGCAACCTGCCCAAGTCCAGACAAGCTTCCACACCTGCACGGCCATGGGACAACTCCAGAACAAGTGGTACCGGTCTTCAATGAGGTTGCAAGAGACACACTTGTCCGTGATGACAGTACACCACGTGTACTGCCTCTTCCTAGTCAGAAAGACACCGTGAGCCAGACGGAATTCAAAATCCCGCTTCTTACAATCAACTCCCGCCGCCAACACCTCATCCACACATCCTTCCTGTTGCATTTGACGACACCAAATTGCTCCCTAGTCCTAGGGAGAATGTGGAGATACATTTGCTTTAAATTCAATCCATTCCGGTTAGCTTCCGCGAGACCATGAAGGTACCCCCCAGGCTTATAGCGCTTGTGAGTGGTCTCCCTACGCGGCCCCATAAAATGGAAGTCAGGTAAGAACTTCTCCGCAGACAATCCTGTCAAACACGCAACAAAGTTCCTACAAGGCTGCGAGGAGTTCAGAGCTTCCTTCACACTCCTAAATTGCCGTGCACTGAACCAGGAGGAGAGGTGTTTAACATCCAAACCACCCCTCTCCTTCGGGCAGCACAGGACCGCTCTGGCAACAGCCTCAATTTGCTTACCAGCCCAAATGAAGGCAAAAACGTACCTCTCCAGAAGCCTCATGAGACTCCAAGATGGAGAATCGAGTTCTCCGACAAAGGCAGATTTCGAGACCAGTAGAGCGTTAGCTAACTTAGCACGGTTAATCATCGAAATGTCAACACTTTGCCACCTTTCCTTCTTCTCCTTAACAGGGAAGAGCTTGTCCCTCCAAGTCTTCAAATTGACACCGTCTCTATCAAAAAGGACACCGAGTGTCCTGACGGGTCCATCCGTCACCTCCAGCCCTTGAACAGCTACGCGATCCCACTTGCCCCAAAGAAGCAGGTTCGATTTATCCTCATTAAGCCTCAACCCGGTGGCACCGCAGTATCCCGCGAAGACTTCCTGACCTGCTTATGCTCAGGCTTACGTTCCTCTTAAAGTGTTCGTTATGAATGATCATGCTTTTCTGTCTACGCAATTCCTCGTGTAAAAATATTTATTTCAGAGGAGCGTAAGCCAGAGCTTTACGCTCCTCTTATGAAGTGTTTTTACACGAGAAATTACGCAGACAACAAAGCATGAGCATAACGAACCCTTTAAGTATCATTTAAGGGTGGAAAGCGTTCAAATAAAGAAGAGTGTAGGTGGTTATGTAATCTTAGCTTTTCAAAATGATTTAGGAAGAGTGAATTAATAAAAAATGTACATGGAAATTCTATATAGTAAGCCATTGATGTGTCTAATGTGTTCCGAAATGCGTGATTTAATTGATCCATATCGGAACAATAGATTATGGGAGAAGACTGATAAAATATAACATCAATGTTATTTATTAGTCATATAATGTTATTATTAATCGCTTTCGCAAGTAAAAATAAGAAAATATTGGGGACTGTGGAGAAAATGTATGTGTTTTAATTCTGTAAATCGGCACACACATTCAGCACTACCAGGAGCTAATCGTTGTTGCTGTCCTCGGTAAAAGCGCCACCTAGTGAACTTTCCGGCGTAAGTGCTTCGTGGTTTTGAAGGACCAAATAGCAGGCTTCTTTCACTCTGTTAAAGCTGTCTTTGAATGAGCGTTCGGGCTCATTTTCTGCGATAGATGGTGAAAAACATCACTTCACGGGCGTGGCTTTTATGTCTTGAGTGACTGTCCTAGAAGTTGGCGTCAGCGAATCACTGTAGATCTTATTATATTCAGAATAGAAGAGGTCTCACGTTGCTGCGGGTGGCTTAGTGGGCAACGTTCGTGACTGCCGCGAAAGGGAGGCAGGTACGAACGCTCGATCCACTAAATATCCGCCGTGCGTCGGATGGGCACGTTAAGCCGTCAGACCCCGGGTACTTGTCCTCTGGTAAAAAATAAGGGCGTCTTAATCCCCCTTTCTACTTCGCTTCCGTGTCACTTTCCTATCGGACACTCTAGCCCAAATCTCCTAGCTTCCTATTTCTAAGGGTTGTTTAAGACCTGGGGTCATACACTCCCTTCCTAAAATCCTCTACATATGATCATTTCACTCGCTGGCTCCACAATGAAAAGACAAAATACGCCTTCTTACGTTTTAACCAATAACGTCATTTGGAGGTGGAGCTCAGTAAGTACGCGGAGTTTCTATAGCTCAAGTTCAAGGCTTCTTTGTTAATGTACACATTTTCTCTTCAAAAAATGAACGTAAAATAGGATCTAAGATGATTTGTGGAAGACAAGATTCCAATCTCACTTTTGCCCCTATTCATTGATTTCTATTTGGCTCAGATAACTAGAAAAATCAAGCATAAATAAGAGATTTCGTTTCTTCTAGACAGAAACATTGCTATACTGACCATCTGCCATTAAATTTGAATGCTCTCTAGACAGATAAATTTAATTAAAAAACCATAACAATTTTTTTGGAATAATAACTGTGGCATATATTAACCATGGGTCGTTTTTATTTGTTCTGAAAATTTCAAACACTATAAAATCACAATTTTCGAGAATATGTGTACAAAAGAATTTAAGAATTTACATTACAGATATAGGGTAGAAGTTGAAGACTAACACTCATTCAAAGATAGCCTTAAGATCATTTAGGATATTGGATATCCTAATTTGGTTACAAATAGTTATATTTCAATCACTTTAGACTGATACTTAACGAAATTTTGGAAGTATTAGCATGTAATGTGTACCGTAGGAAGCTGACCTATTTTTATGGTTTTACCCCAAAAATATATACATTTTTTTTTTCGTGTTGAGGTCAGCTGCATCACGGTTTTATAAACGTGTTCCGAAAGATCGAACAGTAATCTGAACGATGGGTGTTTCTGTTAATACAACTGAAAGAATTTGTCACAGATAATTTTAATAGCACAATGAAAAGTGAATTGATGTGTACTTTAACCGAGAAGGCGACAATGGAATTGATGTCAGTAATAAATTCGAAGACTAAAAATATATGTCTAATAAAATACTATTTGTGCGTTTCGGAGCCGCAGATGGCTTAGTGGTTAGCGAGTCACCCACTCCCCAGGTTCGAACCTAGCTGATATTTCACGGATGGTGTGATTTACTAACAGTCGCTGAATATCGGCCGAGCACGTTGGTTAAATGGGTATCCTTTCCTATGCTCTCCCCCCCCCCCCTGAAATTCACTCAGCCCTCTATGTGCAACAACGTACTTCTACGGTGGCGCCATCTGCTGTACTCTAATCTCACTACAAACTGCTCTGTTAAAAGTCGCTAGACTTGCTCTCATTCCTTCCGTTTCTATGTCCCGCCCAAAAGGCGATCTCGCTGTCGGTGGCTGGGACCTAAACTCTACTCACTGTGGATGGAAGTCCTACAAGAAAATGACAAATACTGTGGTACGTTTCGAACTGGCGTGGTTGCCCAATTTACGAGCAGCTTGTCAACAAGCTGCCTAAAACAACAGTTCTTAAAGTTTCTCCCCACCGTGCCACTACAGAGGTCACGGATCAAAAGCTTCAGAGCTTGTGGAGCGCAATGATCCCGCTGTCCTCAAACGGGTTCTGGTTGCCTGTCTGGCGGCTTAAGTCTGAGCTCCCGTGCCAAGTACCGCATTATGGACAGTCTTAACATGATGTTTTGGAATGTGAACGGCATCAGGAACAAACTTGCTGAACATGCAAACTTACTAAAAGATCATGACATCGACGTTGCTTTTATCTGTGAGTCCAAACTCACGCCTGAGATCAAGCGAGTCAGTGTTGCGAACTACCAGGCGTTCCGGCAGGACAGATATCCCGCCCTCTACAGGCAAACAGCAGGAGGTAATGTAATTTTAGTCAGAAATGGTTTAAGTGCATGCATCGCACCCTTCAAGGATCTCAAGGATATTGAGGCACTGGCTGTTAAGCTAAAAACAAGCTCAGGCTTGATTAAATTAGCTTCCGTTTATAACAGTCCAGGGAAGGTACCTTCTGACGATGATCTTGACATCCTCTTTGGGGACCCCATCCCCACTGTAATGGCTGGCGACTAGAATGCTAAACATCCTGACTGGTTTTGTCGTTCAACTAATAGTGCTGGGGTGGCACTGTCGCAATACATTGACGAGCTGGATCTTACAGTTGTAAGTTCTGTCCATCCTACTTGCACTCCGTCACACGGTGTTGGCGATATCATTGATTTTGCTGTCCTCCAGTTTGTGAGGCACTTTCATCAGGTCTCTGTGGTTTCTGGGCTTGACTCTGATCATGATCCATTCCTACTGAGATTAAACGGAGTCGCAGCCACCCGGCGGACGATGATGTATACTGATTGGAAGTTGTTCCAGGAAATTATTGCTCAGGTGGATCCGCCTAAGGTGGAACCTAATACTCACTCGAACGTCGACAGTGCAGTGGAAGAACTCACTCGTTGCATACAGATAATCTTGGATTGATGTAGGAAGCCCTCAGCTCCTGCCCGAGTTTCTTATGCACTTCCTCCACGTATTGTCCGAATGATCCGCGAGAAGAACAAGTTCCGGAAGGTGTGGCAGGGGTCGAGATCTGCCGACGACAGGATTCGCTATAACTCATGTTGAGATCACGTCAGGGAAGAAATCAGCTTGTTCAGAGAACTCCAATGGAACAAGTACCTTCTCAACGCGGGTCAACCTCGTCAGGATGATGTGTGGACCATCCTTCGAAAACTCCGGTGTAGTAAGACTGTCATCCTGCCCATTCTCGGTCCACAGGGTTTGGTGTACGGTGATGACGAGAAGGCCGGGGATCCTTGCTGGTGCCCTGGAGGAGCAGTTCTCACCTTATGATATCCAAAATCCTATTCACACGGATAGGGCCATGGAGGCTTTAGCTACATACGATCTTGATGATACAGACGAGGTCATCTCGCCTGTTAGTTATCTCGAGGTAACTCGACACATCAAAAAGCTAAAGGTGAAGAAAGTTCCCGGAAAAGATGGAGATTCGGCAAGAGCTGTTCCACTGCTTCCTGGAGAGCTGGATTTTGGTACTGGTGGAGATTTTCAACGGGTCTCTCCGGCTGAAGTATTTCCCCAAGGACTGGAAAAAAGCGGTGGTAGTGGTGTTGCCGAAATCTGGAACCAATCATACTTTACCTGAGAACTACCATCCAATATTTCTCTTGCCCGTCCTGTGTAAGCTCCTGGAGAGGGTCATCCTCTCTAAGCTTCCAGAGTTCTGTGAAGCTAATGGTGTGGTTCCTGACAAACAGGGATGGTTTCCGGGCGAAGTATGCTACGTCCCACCAGTTGATCAGACTTACGATCAACTGGTGGGTCGTAGCGGAATTCGTTTCTGAAGGACCAGATAACAGCGAGTGTTCCACTGCTGTCTTCCTGGACATCGGCAAGGCTTTTGACCGTGTCTGGCATGATGGCCTCCTACACAAGTTGAGGGAGCTTTGATCTCCTCGCTCACTTGTTGAGCTGATTGGCTCGTACCTCAACAGCCGCAGTTTCATTGTTAAGATTAACGGTGAGCTTTCTTCAGAAAGAAGTTTCGGACTGGCGTCCCTCAGGGTTCGGTTTTTGGACCAATGCTATTCTCCATTTATCGGCACGACTTACCCAAACCCAAACAAGGGCAGGTCATGATGTACGCAGATGATACAGCTGTTGACATCAGGTCCCTGAATAAAAGCAGAGCAGTGAAGCTCCTCCAAGACTTTCTCTCTCAGCTGGAAACCTACTACACTGACTGGCGGATCAAGATCAATCCGTCTAAGAACAGTGCCTGTTTTTTTGGATCTCTCCAAGGAGTGCCGAAACTCGGTATGTTTCAAGAGACAATCCCCTGGTCTACCTCAACTAAGTACCTAGGGCTCCAACTCGATTGTCGACTTTCGTGGGTGGCGAACACCAACTACCGCACGAATAAAGCTAGACAATGCCTTGGGCAGCTAGCTCCACTACTCCGCCGGAGAAGCTTTCTTACAACACGGCACAAAGTACTGCTGTACAAGACGGTCGTCAGGTCGGTGCTTACCTACGCCTCCTCCATCTGGATTGGTATTAGTAGGAATCAGCGAGAGAGAATCGAGAGGGTACGGAGCCGAGCACTTCGAATGATCACTGGGGCTCCCCCTTGGACCCCACTTCGGAACCTGAGGAACAGACTTGGAATCGAGGAGGAATCTAAGTTTTCCACCAGACTCGCCAAAATGTTTTTCAAGAAAGCGGAAACCCACGCTAATGGACTTGTTAGGGGCGCGGTTGATTACAATCCCAGCGAATTCCTTGGGTATCCCAGAACTAAGGCGGCGATCGTTGACCCCCCTTGACAGAGGGAGAAAGTATGTGAACACTGGTGGGTGTTAGACAGATCACCACCCCATTCTTTTTCAGGTTGGCATCGAGATGGTGAAAATGGATTCTGCTCGGACATTTGGATTTGGTATCGTTGAGCTTCAGTCGCACCCTGGTGCGTCGGCGGCCGGGTGGTGTTGTGGTTCTCTGTGATGTTGTGCAAAGCTTCGTTCCCTTTGCCCTTTTCCTCACGGACTGGTGTCACGGATCACCCTCTTCTTTCACTACATTTTTCAGTCTGTCTTTCCTATTGAGTTCACTGACTCTGATCTCCTAGCTTACTATTTCTAAGGGTAGTTTTAGACCTGGGGTCAGACACTCCCTTCCTAAAACTTCTTCAAATATTGTGCTATCGTGATACATTGTGTCACAAAGACCGTAAGTTTTTCATGTAGACTCACCTGGTGTTCGGCGATTTAAATATTTTTTTTTCTCTACATTTCAGTAAAAGATAGGCTGTCTTCAAGATGTCACAGGATTGGGCATGGCACTACACAGTGGTCTTGGTTAGGATCGCTTGTGTACACAATGTCTCTTTCCTCGTTTCACATCTTCCAGTGCATATAGCCCAAACTGAACGGAAACTGCTCAATGCTGTCAAAGCGAGGTTAGGCTTAGAGCAACTTGCAAAATAAGGACGCATGTCCCTAGTTTATATATATATAATAAAAAATATATTGAATTATTTGTATTATCTTGTATGTTTTGCACGCCCCTATGTGTTTGCAATCAAAATTTTATATTCTTCATCCGCGGATCCGAGCACATTTCACCTGGAAAAAACATTTTAAAGGAAGTGCCATTCCGATAGGTGGTGCCCGGTGAAGGGAGATTAAGACAAAATTATAAGGAGACGCACTTTAGCATCGCACCGTGATTAGTTCTTAATACAAAGTGTTTTGTAACAGGAGCAAAATGTAACGTTTCCCCGTCCTGTCGGCAATGGTTGCTATAGCAACTAGTGTTGGGCAGATTCGGTCGTTTGCGCGATCCCGATACTTCAGATCCGGTCACTAAAGTGACCCGTTCGTGTTAATTAAATTGGCTGATAGATGGCAGCACGTCAGTACGTTGTATGGCGCTTACCTCCTCGCTCAACCAAGGGAATCAGTATTTCTTTCAGGCATACATCCAGGGGGCGAAGCCCTCCCTGAAACGACCATTCGCACCCCAGGAGACATTTTTGGTTACGGAGCCAAATTTTAATAAATTCAGGCTATGATGAAAAAGGAAGTTTCGTTTCTTTTTATGCTACAAATATTTCTCCAATTATATTTTTTTAAATATTTGTTCAAATGGTACTAAAAGTAGTTTATTTTATTAAAAAGTGTATTATGACGCATGATATTCTTCAAAACACAAAAAGTAGACTAATCATACCTAATTGTCTGGGAATCGTGAATCAGGAACAAGAGTGCATTGAATGCCTTTTAATAGACGAAATTTTCAATCCTGCGGACCCCCCCCTTCCTTTAGCTGCAAAAGTTTTTATTCCTGAAATGTTTGAAGAAGTAATAACTATGTCAGGGATGTACATGGAATTGTTCTTTGGAGGGGGGCGGGGACGAAAATAGGAAGTTTTTGAAATCCACCATCTCGAACAAAATCCAAATTAATGAAAAATTGAAGGAAAATTAAAGCATTTTTTTCTAATGTAAGTTGATACATTTTTATTACATTAAGGTATTTTTTCTAATGTAAGTCGCATTTCAACCAAAAAACAAAAAAATTAAACATTTTCTCGAGGGGGGGGGCAAAGTCCTCTCTAAATGCGCCCCTGTGCTAGATATATAGTAATTACTTCTATATATATAAATATAGCAGTTAAAATTATATATATATAGCAAATGGAAAATTTGCCCTCTCTAGGGTTCCATTCCCCCCCCCCCCCCGGCCAAAAAGTCCTTAAGAACGCAGCACGAGTTGCTAGTTAATGCGCAGAAGAATACAACAGGAGTGGGGTGTATTTCTCGGAAGAGTGTGATGCGTCGTGTGATCGTGCGCAAGTAGAAGTAATTCAAACCTGTTTTATTAATTTTTGTGAAATATATGTGCGGAATGTCGTTATTATGAGTTTCACAATGTCTCCGAACAGAAAGAAATTAAGGAATGTTAATTATGTACGACAGAAGTTTTGGTTCCGGTTGAACCCAGAGCTTCCGTTAAGGTTTGGAAGATGTGTAGAGGTAGGTGATTTCTTCAAGCAATTCATTTGTAGTTCTGCTGTTATTCCGTACATCGTAGCTCACATTTTTCCCTCGTTAAACTGATATTTCTCAAAATAAACGGTTTCCTTCAATTCACTTCTACTATGGCAGGGAGGCCTACAGCTTCTGGTATTGTGGCGGATTAGGAGATTTTAAGCCCTGACGAAATGAAGTGTGGAGACTGTCAATTTTGTACTTATACTTTCTCAAAATTACCCTTTAAAATAAAAACTTACTATCCTGCGTAAAACCGACCTCTTTCCATCCGCGTATTCCTACAAGACGCTACAATGACTACGTACTGCTCAACCGCTTCTTTCTGTATTCTTCCGCCCGTTACTTGCCCTTCTCAACGAATCTTCCATTCACCGGACTCCATCCACCTTGACGCCGTTGCCGCTATGTCGTTCTAGTCCTACCGAACGTACTCTTCCAAACCATCGCACTCGCAGGTAAATACTTCGGAAAAATTATTTCCTTTTTATCTAAAAATACTATATTTTTCACCTTTCTTCATTATTTTGCATGCTTATAAAATTGTACTTCGCATTTTTCTAACACACTGAAATTTTTCCGACGAAATAATTTAGGACTCTAGAGTAGACATTTACCCCAAAGTTGCCTGAATGAAATATACAACAAAGACAAGTAGAAACCTAAGTTATGGAATTTGCAAAGAAAAGTTAACGATCAGTGAGGAATAAGCATAATGCCACTTATTAGAATTCTATAGAAAAGTGATGCAAACCAAAAAAAAAAAAAAAAAAAATCGGAAAATATGTCATTTACGTCGTCTTCCACTCCGCATCTAGAGGGTGTTTAGTTAAATGAATCAGATAGTTCCAGTAACAGACAATAGATGGCACCACTACACAGCTGACTAGTAAATTGTGGACAGCAGGCAAAATTCGGAAGTATAACCATATTTGCAGTTACTTGTGGTGTTGTTATAACGAAACAAACTATTCAAACTTTATTTTTTATCTCAAGCATATACTATATCTCACCCTCTATCTGTGTTCACATTAATTTTGGGTATTAATAAAACTAATTTTAGCACGTCTTTTGTGAAAACGAACATGCTCATGTTATCGGTTGTCCGTCCGTTTCTAGACACCATATCTCTGCAACTATCAGTCCGATCCGAAAAATTATTTTTGCATTGGGAAGCTTGAAATGTGCGAAAGTTGATCCTTTTTTTTTTTTTTTCACTATGAACAACTTTGCCGATAGAGGGCGTAAAGTCAGATGATAACGAATTAGAAATGCATTTTATTCCATATATTTGCTTCTAAACGTTAGATTGGAAAAAAATCTGTTACCGTTCAATTCCATCTAGTGCAACTAACGTACGCCATTGGTTTATAGAATTCGCTAAGATGTTAATAACTAATAAATACCGAAGTTGTTTTCTTGTGACATATTACACTGCGCTGAAATCCCTATTCTGAAAGGAATTTTACACTTTGCTGAAATCCCTATTCTGAAAGGAATACTACACTTCGTTGAAATCCCTATTCTGAAAGGAATTCTACACTTCGCTGAAATCTCTATTCTGAAAGGAATTTCACAGTACATGATTTGATCTAGTTATTAAGTATAACTATGGTTTAGACCTAGTTATTAAGTATAACTGTGGTTTAGACCTAGTTATTAAGTATAACTGTGGTTTCGTAACTAAGGGACAGACACATTTGGAGATATAACTGACAGAAAGTAAAACCTAACTTGCGAGACACGGATATTGAAAAAGAATAACGGGATCACTCATGACATAACTCTGTCACACGAGAAAACCTTCACTGGAAAAAATCTAATAAGTATACAACTTCATATAGCTGAAAATCAAATACAATATTTTAACAATTCAAAGTTATATCAGTACATCTTCACATGGCACAAAAATTCTTTTTTGCTCTAACGGAAACGAAACAGTTATGAATTCAACAAAAACGTGTAAATTTATGATTTTCGTGATTTGTTTCACTTCGTTTAAATAAAAAGGTAAACTTACAAGCCAGATGGTTACACAATATCCACATTTGGAAATTACAACTAGTATATTATTGAAAACTAAAAATTTATATAATTATTTTGAAAATTTTGAGTAAACACTTACCTTCTTTGTCATTGAAAATTTCATACGCCCAAACCACAAAATGTGGTGTGCGGCCAGCTTCAATATAAGGGTTGCAGATTCACGAAACGGGAAATCCCATCGTTGGCGGTTCTGACTGAGATGGGTGGAGTGGTCATTTTGATTTTAACTCTGCTTCATCACTTATGGTGAGGATATGGGTCATGCGATTGCCTTGGTGGACCTATCGGCCCAGGGTCACCTCTGAAGGAGACTTTTGTCCGCCTACATGGACGTTCCGGGTCCTTTCGAATTCTTCGGAGGGTTTGTCTGGTGTTGCCTGTTGGGACGTCGGGAGAGTGTGTGTAAACATCAGTGACCATGTACAGGCAGGGTGACCAACTTAGCGATTTTGTCGCCAGATCTGGAGATATTGATTTACATCTGGTGACAAAATTATCATTCCAGCGACATGTCTCAATACTAGAGATATCGTTTCTCATCTAGCGAGAAATCTGGAGATTTTCTCTGATTTACTCTCTGTTTTTGTCAAATTGCAACCCTAACCGTGAACGTCGATTTCGATTATTCCAACTACAAGTCCGCGACCGATTGGTTTCCATGTACCATCTGCAGGGCAGACAGTAGGACCATCTGGTTTATGAGGAACCAAATTTAACTACAAAATGGAAGGAATGTATCTAAAGTATGGGAAGATATAATACATAATTGGAAACACAAAGTTATTCCTTCTTTTAAAAGGCCAAAATTATAAACTCTTTACATTTCTCAAAGTTTTATTACTTTGCCAGAACCTTTGAAATTCCTAAAGATGTCATTAAAAAGGCAGAACAACTTCCTTTCCGTTTCATTTGGGAAGGAAAGGGGGTTAAAACAAAAGGAAACATAATGTATAACAATTTTTAATATGGGGGTGGGGGTAATGTGAGACCATCTTTGAAATTTGTTTTACTCCGTTTCCTTACACTTAGATATTTTTTTTCAAAATGAGAAGCACTCAGTATTTAAACTATTAAAATTTCAGGTCGGTAAAGAAATACAGTGCTCCAGCTCATCCACACCTGAAAAACCATTTGTTTATTTCACAGGAAATAAATATGCAAAAATGAGAAGTATTTGGAAGGAAATAACGGATAAATCCATTTTAAAAAATATCACCCATGATGATAAATTATGTAAAATATACATAGCGTTAAACAAAAATCATTTTAAAAAATTAGAAGATATACTACTATCTAATACAGTAAAAAATATTTGGATACAGCAATACAAAATAAAATTAAGTACTCATATTAGAGACTTACCCTTCAAAATCTCACATAATATTGTTCCTACAAGAAAATTGCTGTTTAAAAGTTTAAAATTAAATTAAAACCTAATCTAAACTGCACTTTCTGTGGTTCAGAGGAAACTCTAAAAAATTTATTCGTTGATTGTAACTTTTCAAAACACATATGGGATTGGTTACAAAAATATTTGAATTATCAAGATAAATTTACTACCCACCAAATCTTGTACCAGACACTGTTACACTGCTTTGAATCAAAAAAATTAATAATGCATCATATAATAGCAATTACAAAATATAATATTTGGAAAAATAGAAATTCATTATCCTTTGAACAGAAATCCAAAAATACATAGCAGATAAAAATTGCGATAAAGTGTGATCTCAGAAGATTTCTGGGATTTGAAATCAGATCTAACGATGGTCAAAAAACCTTTAAAAAATGGAACAAATTGGCTCCTGAAACTTATAAAATATTATCTAAAGTACTAATTAATAGATATTAATGATTTCATGGCTTCCTCTTATTACTTTCAGTATTATAAATATTTAACGGGAATTATCGAGGATAAATTTATTAGGTACATTACCTCTCAAATTTTCGATCTAAACACTAGATCTTTGTCAGGAGTTCTTGCTTCCTTCTACTTCCACAGGTCTGGTGACCAGGCCTGATGGATTTTCCATCCAGCATTGTCATTGATGTTGCCACCTTGTGTCTTGTAAATTTCCAGGGATTCCTCTAATTTCCGGATAATTGCGTGGGATTGATGTTTGATCACTTTTAAGGAGTCCCAGTCCATTTTGTGGCCAGTTTGTTGTATGTGCCTGTCTAATCCTGTTTTATTTGAGCTGTTCCTTATTGCTGCTTTCTGTCCTTTAATTCTGGTGGTTAACCTTCTTCCTGTTTCTCCTATACATGGTAATCCACAAGAACAAAGTATTTTCTTCTTTTTGTTTTAGGGATGGCAAGTATTTTTTAATTTTATATTTAGTACTTATTTTTTAGGTGCATTTCACCAGCCCCCCCACCACGGAATTTTTTAATTTTTCAGACACCATTCGTTTGTACCACGTATGAACCGGAATGAACTCGTTTTTTTTTCGTTTGAACCGCAATAGTTTTGGAGATATTTAAAAAACAAAGTGGGGGGTCTGGTGAAACGATAGCCCCCCAACAATGGAATTTTTAAATTTTTTTGCACCATTCGTTTGTACCACGTATGAACCGGAATGAACACAATTTTTTTCGTTTGAACCGCAATAGTTTTTGAGTTATTTAAAAAACAAAAAAACAAAGGGGGGGGGGGGGGCTGGTGAAATGGTTTCCCTCAAAAATGGAAATTTCAAATTTCAGCATAGCCATTCGTTAATAAATCGTATGAACCGGAATGAACTCCATTTTCATCGTTTGAACCGCAATAGTTTTTGAGATATTTAACAAATAATATTGAGAATTTACATATAAATATAGGAGGCCGACCATTTCACCAGCCCCCCCCCCCCATGGAAATTCAAAATTTCAAAATAGCCATTCGTTAGCAAATTATATGAACCGAAAAGAACTCCATTTTCATCGTTTGAACCACAATAGTTTTTGAGATATTTAAAAAATAATGTTACAGGCCTACCATTTCATCGCCCCCCCCTCATCATGGAAATTCAAAATTTCGAAATACCGATTCGTTAGTAAATCGTATGAACAGGAATGAACTCCATTTTTATCGTTTGAACCGCAATAGTTTTTGAAATATTTAATAAATAATAGAATTTACATATACTCACACAGACCGACCATTTCACCAGCCCCCCCCCCCATGGAAATTCAAAATTTCAAAATAGCCATTTGTTAGTAAATCATATGAACTCAAAAGAACTCCATTTCATCGTTTGAACCGCAATAGTTTTTGAGATATTTAAAAAAGAATGTTCAAGGCCTACCATTTCACCCCCTACCCCTCATCATGGAAATTCAAAATTCCGAAATAGCCATTCGTTAGTAAATCGTATTAACAGGAATGAACTCTATTTTTATCGTTTGAACCGCAATGGTTTTTGAGATATTTAAAAAATAATATTGAGAATTTGAATATATACAGAGAGACCGACAATTTCACCAGCGCCCCCACCATGGAAATTAAAAATTTAAAAATAGCCATTCGTTAGCAAATCGTATGAACCGAAAAGAACTCCATTTTCATCGTTTGAACCGCAACAGTTTTTGAGGTATTTAAAAAAGAATGTTTAAATACCTCAAAATTTCACCCCCCCCCCTCATAATGGAAATTCAAAAAATCCGAAAAAGCCATTCGTTAGTAAATCGTATGAACAGGAATGAACTCCATTTTTATCGTTTGAACCACAATAGTTTTTGAAATATGTAATAAATAATAGAATTTCCATATACGCACAGAAACCGACCATTTCACCCTCCCCCCCCCATGGAAATTCAAAAATTTCAAAATAGCCATTCTTTAGCAAATCGTTTGAACCGAAAAGAACTCCATTTTCGTCGTTTGAACCGCAATAGTTTTTGAGGTATTTAAAAAAGAATGTTACAGGCCTACACCATTTACTTCCCCATCTCCCCTCACCATAGAAATTCGAAATTCCGAAATAGCCATTCGTTAATAAATCGTATGAACCGAAAAAAGAACTCCATTTTTATCGTTTGAACCGCAATAGTGTACGGTATATTAAAAAAAAAAGGACTCAGAAAATTTGGAGCCGACAATTTCACCCCCCCCCCTTCCATGGGATTTCAAAATTTTAAAATAGCCATTCGTTAGTAAATCGTATAAACCGAGAAGAACTCCATTTTTATCTTTTGAACCCCAATAGTTTTTGAGATGTTTAAAAATGTCCCACGATTTCAGCTGCCCCCCCCCCCCCGGATTTTTCTTGTTTCAAAATAGCTATTCCTTAGCATTGTGTGAACCGGAAGGAGCTACATCTTTATCGTTCGAATCTGGATAGTTTTTGAGATATTTGTATGAAGGGTAATGGAGGATAATGAAGAAGTAATTTATTTTCAAAAAGCCTTGCATTCGTTCCTGTCATTATATCTTAAAGATCTCTCCGTTTCTAGCTTTGAACCGCAGCGGTTGAAAAGACATTCCAAAAACAGCGTGACGGTTTCAACATCTCTTCAATGTGTCTCAAGGACCAGTACACAAGAGAACAGGAAAATGCATGGCATAGTAAAACAGCAAAAATCTCGGAGCGGAAACAAACGACGCAAGGCAGTCTGTAGTAAACATACAAGGCATCACAGAAAGAAACGGAGCATTGGAGAGGCACAAAGCAGTCTTACAATCGTGCGAGGTAGTCGGTGGCAGATACAACACGAGACGAAACACACAGGGAAGAGTCACTGAGCAGAGGAACGGCTGAGCCAGCAAATAGAGAAAGCACCATACCTGGAACCAGGGAACAACATGATGAGTAGAAAACCGAGGAACTATTCCTTCTTCCTTTTAAGGAAAAACGAAATTATTGGTGCGAAATTATTGCTGTCCATCTGTGTTTATTGAGCGCCATCCTCCGACAAACAGAGAAATAATTGTATTAATGCCACTTTGAAAAGAAACACGACATTAAGGAAAAGCTATTACTTTCTTTAAAATTGGCATTTTCTGTCAAACAGTGGCATAGCAGTTAGACATACTATACAAAACATAGCAGGGTAGGAAGCAACACATGGCACTCCGAGAAAATCGGGCAGGGGCATGTTTGAACCACAAAAAACAGGAGCAGAACGAACGGTACGAGGCGGTTGGTGATGGTCATGTAAAGCGGATGCAGTCATGACATCGTAAGACAAAACACACAGAAAAAGGTCACAAAGCAGAATGATGAGAAAAAAAAACGAGGCACGAGAGAAAACACTTCACAAAAATAAGAACGAAACAACAAGGGCTGGAAGAGGCAGGGAGAAACAAAGCTAAGAAAACACAACAGAAATCAATCATCAAACAAAACCACACAAGAGCTAATCAGGTGGACACCGAAGAAGGAGACGATGTTGAGCATGACAAATGAAGTCGTCAAGAGAACCATAGTAACGTTCAACTTCCGGGTGAGAGCCCGAAAGGTGAAAAATGCAAAGTAAAAAGCGCTAAGATTGTCAACCAGAGATGAATAAACTGCCGGGTCATTGGAAGCAATAAAGTGATTAAGTGGAGCATCGTGAGAAGAGTCAAAGAACAATGGGAAAGCGTCATCTAGAGAAAGAGTCTGCGTAAACTCGGGAACAACCTGAAGGCGAACAACAAGATCAGGCACAACAGAGGGACTGTCAAGAAGGCGAACAACAAGATCAGACACAACAGAGGGACTGTCAAGAAGGCGAGCAACAAGATCAGGCACAACAGAGGGACTGTCAAGAAGGCGAGCAACAAGATCAGACACAACAGAGGGACTGTCAAGAAGGCGAGCAACAAGATCAGACACAACAGAGGGACTGTCAAGAAGGCGAGCAACAAGATCAGGCACAACAGAGGGACTGTCAAGAAGGCGAGCAACAAGATCAGACACAACAGAGGGACTGTCAAGAAGGCGAGCAACAAGATCAGGCACAACAGAGGGACTGTCAAGAAGGCGAACAACAAGATCAGGCACAACAGAGGGACTGTCAAGAAGGCGAGCAACAAGATCAGACACAACAGAGGGACTGTCAAGAAGGCGAGCAACAAGATCAGGCACAACAGAGGGACTGTCAAGAAGGCGAACAACAAGATCAGGCACAACAGAGGGACTGTCAAGAAGGCGAGCAACAAGATCAGGCACAACAGAGGGACTGTCAAGAAGGCGAGCAACAAGATCAGGCACAACAGAGGGACTGTCGAGAAGGCGAGCAACAAGATCAGGCACAACAGAGGGACTGTCGAGAAGGCGAGCAACAAGATCAGGCACAACAGAGGGACTGTCGAGAAGGCGAGCAACAAGATCAGGCACAACAGAGGGACTGTCGAGAAGGCGAGCAACAAGATCAGGCACAACAGAGGGACTGTCGAGAAGGCGAGCAACAAGATCAGGCACAACAGAGGGACTGTCAAGAAGGCGAGCAACAAGATCAGGCACAACAGAGGGACTGTCAAGAAGGCGAGCAACAAGATCAGGCACAACAGAGGGACTGTCAAGAAGGCGAGCAACAAGATCAGGCACAACAGAGGGACTGTCAAGAAGGCGAGCAACAAGATCAGGCACAACAGAGGGACTGTCAAGAAGGCGAGCAACAAGATCAGGCACAACAGAGGGACTGTCAAGAAGGCGAGCAACAAGATCAGACACAACAGAGGGACTGTCAAGAAGGCGAGCAACAAGATCAGGCACAACAGAGGGACTGTCAAGAAGGCGAGCAACAAGATCAGGCACAACAGAGGGACTGTCAAGAAGGCGAGCAACAAGATCAGGCACAACAGAGGGACTGTCAAGAAGGCGAGCAACAAGATCAGACACAACAGAGGGACTGTCAAGAAGGCGAGCAACAAGATCAGGCACAACAGAGGGACTGTCAAGAAGGCGAGCAACAAGATCAGGCACAACAGAGGGACTGTCAAGAAGGCGAGCAACAAGATCAGACACAACAGAGGGACTGTCAAGAAGGCGAGCAACAAGATCAGGCACAACAGAGGGACTGTCAAGAAGGCGAGCAACAAGATCAGACACAACAGAGGGACTGTCGAGAAGGCGAGCAACAAGATCAGGCACAACAGAGGGACTGTCGAGAAGGCGAGCAACAAGATCAGGCACAACAGAGGGACTGTCAAGAAGGCGAGCAACAAGATCAGGCACAACAGAGGGACTGTCAAGAAGGCGAGCAACAAGATCAGGCACAACAGAGGGACTGTCAAGAAGGCGAGCAACAAGATCAGACACAACAGAGGGACTGTCAAGAAGGCGAGCAACAAGATCAGGCACAACAGAGGGACTGTCAAGAAGGCGAGCAACAAGATCAGGCACAACAGAGGGACTGTCAAGAAGGCGAGCAACAAGATCAGGCACAACAGAGGGACTGTCAAGAAGGCGAGCAACAAGATCAGGCACAACAGAGGGACTGTCAAGAAGGCGAGCAACAAGATCAGACACAACAGAGGGACTGTCAAGAAGGCGAGCAACAAGATCAGGCACAACAGAGGGACTGTCGAGAAGGCGAGCAACAAGATCAGGCACAACAGAGGGACTGTCAAGAAGGCGAGCAACAAGATCAGGCACAACAGAGGGACTGTCAAGAAGGCGAGCAACAAGATCAGACACAACAGAGGGACTGTCAAGAAGGCGAGCAACAAGATCAGGCACAACAGAGGGACTGTCGAGAAGGCGAGCAACAAGATCAGGCACAACAGAGGGACTGTCAAGAAGGCGAGCAACAAGATCAGACACAACAGAGGGACTGTCAAGAAGGCGAGCAACAAGATCAGGCACAACAGAGGGACTGTCGAGAAGGCGAGCAACAAGATCAGGCACAACAGAGGGACTGTCAAGAAGGCGAGCAACAAGATCAGGCACAACAGAGGGACTGTCAAGAAGGCGAGCAACAAGATCAGACACAACAGAGGGACTGTCAAGAAGGCGAGCAACAAGATCAGACACAACAGAGGGACTGTCAAGAAGGCGAGCAACAAGATCAGGCACAACAGAGGGACTGTCAAGAAGGCGAGCAACAAGATCAGACACAACAGAGGGACTGTCAAGAAGGCGAGCAACAAGATCAGGCACAACAGAGGGACTGTCGAGAAGGCGAGCAACAAGATCAGGCACAACAACAGAGGGACTGTCAAGAAGGCGAGCAACAAGATCAGGCACAACAGAGGGACTGTCGAGAAGGCGAGCAACAAGATCAGGCACAACAGAGGGACTGTCAAGAAGGCGAGCAACAAGATCAGGCACAACAGAGGGACTGTCAAGAAGGCGAGCAACAAGATCAGGCACAACAGAGGGACTGTCAAGAAGGCGAGCAACAAGATCAGGCACAACAGAGGGACTGTCAAGAAGGCGAGCAACAAGATCAGACACAACAGAGGGACTGTCAAGAAGGCGAGCAACAAGATCAGGCACAACAGAGGGACTGTCAAGAAGGCGAGCAACAAGATCAGGCACAACAGAGGGACTGTCAAGAAGGCGAGCAACAAGATCAGACACAACAGAGGGACTGTCAAGAAGGCGAGCAACAAGATCAGACACAACAGAGGGACTGTCAAGAAGGCGAGCAACAAGATCAGGCACAACAGAGGGACTGTCAAGAAGGCGAGCAACAAGATCAGGCACAACAGAGGGACTGTCAAGAAGGCGAGCAACAAGATCAGGCACAACAGAGGGACTGTCAAGAAGGCGAGCAACAAGATCAGGCACAACAGAGGGACTGTCAAGAAGGCGAGCAACAAGATCAGGCACAACAGAGGGACTGTCAAGAAGGCGAGCAACAAGATCAGGCACAACAGAGGGACTGTCAAGAAGGCGAGCAACAAGATCAGGCACAACAGAGGGACTGTCAAGAAGGCGAGCAACAAGATCAGGCACAACAGAGAGACTGTCAAGAAGGCGAGCAACAAGATCAGACACAACAGAGGGACTGTCAAGAAGGCGAGCAACAAGATCAGGCACAACAGAGGGACTGTCAAGAAGGCGAGCAACAAGATCAGGCACAACAGAGGGACTGTCAAGAAGGCGAGCAACAAGATCAGGCACAACAGAGGGACTGTCAAGAAGGCGAGCAACAAGATCAGGCACAACAGAGGGACTGTCAAGAAGGCGAGCAACAAGATCAGGCACAACAGAGGGACTGTCAAGAAGGCGAGCAACAAGATCAGGCACAACAGAGGGACTGTCAAGAAGGCGAGCAACAAGATCAGACACAACAGAGGGACTGTCAAGAAGGCGAGCAACAAGATCAGACACAACAGAGGGACTGTCAAGAAGGCGAGCAACAAGATCAGACACAACAGAGGGACTGTCAAGAAGGCGAGCAACAAGATCAGGCACAACAGAGGGACTGTCAAGAAGGCGAGCAACAAGATCAGGCACAACAGAGGGACTGTCAAGAAGGCGAGCAACAAGATCAGGCACAACAGAGGGACTGTCAAGAAGGCGAGCAACAAGATCAGGCACAACAGAGGGACTGTCAAGAAGGCGAGCAACAAGATCAGGCACAACAGAGGGACTGTCAAGAAGGCGAGCAACAAGATCAGGCACAACAGAGGGACTGTCAAGAAGGCGAGCAACAAGATCAGGCACAACAGAGAGACTGTCGAGAAGGCGAGCAACAAGATCAGGCACAACAGAGGGACTGTCGAGAAGGCGAGCAACAAGATCAGACACAACAGAGGGACTGTCAAGAAGGCGAGCAACAAGATCAGGCACAACAGAGGGACTGTCAAGAAGGCGAGCAACAAGATCAGGCACAACAGAGGGACTGTCAAGAAGGCGAGCAACAAGATCAGGCACAACAGAGGGACTGTCAAGAAGGCGAGCAACAAGATCAGGCACAACAGAGGGACTGTCAAGAAGGCGAGCAACAAGATCAGGCACAACAGAGGGACTGTCAAGAAGGCGAGCAACAAGATCAGGCACAACAGAGGGACTGTCAAGAAGGCGAGCAACAAGATCAGGCACAACAGAGGGACTGTCAAGAAGGCGAGCAACAAGATCAGGCACAACAGAGAGACTGTCGAGAAGGCGAGCAACAAGATCAGGCACAACAGAGGGACTGTCGAGAAGGCGAGCAACAAGATCAGGCACAACAGAGGGACTGTCAAGAAGGCGAGCAACAAGATCAGGCACAACAGAGGGACTGTCAAGAAGGCGAGCAACAAGATCAGGCACAACAGAGGGACTGTCAAGAAGGCGAGCAACAAGATCAGGCACAACAGAGGGACTGTCAAGAAGGCGAGCAACAAGATCAGGCACAACAGAGGGACTGTCAAGAAGGCGAGCAACAAGATCAGACACAACAGAGGGACTGTCAAGAAGGCGAGCAACAAGATCAGGCACAACAGAGGGACTGTCAAGAAGGCGAGCAACAAGATCAGGCACAACAGAGGGACTGTCAAGAAGGCGAGCAACAAGATCAGGCACAACAGAGGGACTGTCAAGAAGGCGAGCAACAAGATCAGACACAACAGAGGGACTGTCAAGAAGGCGAGCAACAAGATCAGGCACAACAGAGGGACTGTCAAGAAGGCGAGCAACAAGATCAGGCACAACAGAGGGACTGTCAAGAAGGCGAGCAACAAGATCAGGCACAACAGAGGGACTGTCAAGAAGGCGAGCAACAAGATCAGGCACAACAGAGGGACTGTCAAGAAGGCGAGCAACAAGATCAGACACAACAGAGGGACTGTCAAGAAGGCGAGCAACAAGATCAGGCACAACAGAGGGACTGTCAAGAAGGCGAGCAACAAGATCAGGCACAACAGAGGGACTGTCAAGAAGGCGAGCAACAAGATCAGGCACAACAGAGGGACTGTCAAGAAGGCGAGCAACAAGATCAGGCACAACAGAGGGACTGTCGAGAAGGCGAGCAACAAGATCAGGCACAACAGAGGGACTGTCAAGAAGGCGAGCAACAAGATCAGACACAACAGAGGGACTGTCAAGAAGGCGAGCAACAAGATCAGGCACAACAGAGGGACTGTCAAGAAGGCGAGCAACAAGATCAGGCACAACAGAGGGACTGTCAAGAAGGCGAGCAACAAGATCAGACACAACAGAGGGACTGTCGAGAAGGCGAGCAACAAGATCAGACACAACAGAGGGACTGTCAAGAAGGCGAGCAACAAGATCAGGCACAACAGAGGGACTGTCAAGAAGGCGAGCAACAAGATCAGGCACAACAGAGGGACTGTCAAGAAGGCGAGCAACAAGATCAGGCACAACAGAGGGACTGTCAAGAAGGCGAGCAACAAGATCAGGCACAACAGAGGGACTGTCAAGAAGGCGAGCAACAAGATCAGGCACAACAGAGGGACTGTCAAGAAGGCGAGCAACAAGATCAGACACAACAGAGGGACTGTCAAGAAGGCGAGCAACAAGATCAGGCACAACAGAGGGACTGTCAAGAAGGCGAGCAACAAGATCAGGCACAACAACAGAGGGACTGTCAAGAAGGCGAGCAACAAGATCAGGCACAACAGAGGGACTGTCAAGAAGGCGAGCAACAAGATCAGACACAACAGAGGGACTGTCAAGAAGGCGAGCAACAAGATCAGGCACAACAGAGGGACTGTCAAGAAGGCGAGCAACAAGATCAGACACAACAGAGGGACTGTCAAGAAGGCGAGCAACAAGATCAGGCACAACAGAGGGACTGTCAAGAAGGCGAACAACAAGATCAGGCACAACAGAGGGACTGTCAAGAAGGCGAGCAACAAGATCAGGCACAACAGAGAGACTGTCGAGAAGGCGAGCAACAAGATCAGACACAACAGAGGGACTGTCAAGAAGGCGAGCAACAAGATCAGGCACAACAGAGGGACTGTCAAGAAGGCGAGCAACAAGATCAGGCACAACAGAGGGACTGTCAAGAAGGCGAGCAACAAGATCAGGCACAACAGAGGGACTGTCAAGAAGGCGAACAACAAGATCAGGCACAACAGAGGGACTGTCAAGAAGGCGAGCAACAAGATCAGGCACAACAGAGAGACTGTCGAGAAGGCGAGCAACAAGATCAGGCACAACACAGGGACTGTCAAGAAGGCGAGCAAAAGTGACAGCAGGAGGATCAGGAGCGGAGCCTGGAGAAGAACGATGAGGAGGAGACATAACCACAGCGGCACGCTTAGCGCGAGTCTTGCGATTAGACCGATGACAGCGCTTCTTATTAGGAGCAATACCAGTAGGGAAATGTTGACGAAGAGGACGAGACGACGTAGAAGGAACAACAGGCGGCGTCTCGGGAATCTAGCGAGGTGAATACGGTACAAAGTCTGGTGACATATGTAAGGAGGTAACTGCAGGAACAACAGAAGCCGAGGAGGGTGGGGTTTCAAACGAATCTAGAAGAGGAGCTGTGCGAAAGAGAGGGGACCGATCATGGCGACCAGAAGGTGAAACAAAGGCAACGGCACTGGAGGCATCAGAAGAGCCCCGAAAAGGTGAAAAGGGCGGAGAGCACACCGGAGTACTGGAACCTGTGGAGGAAAGATGAGCGTCTGAGGGTGGCGAAACTGACGTACGCAGCGGCGATGGTGGAGCAGAAAATCCCGGGATCGGGACAGACGAGGTGACTTGCGAAAACAAAGAAGGCAGCACCTGAACAGGCGGAGAAGGTGCGGCAACAGGATGTGACATCAAAGCGCAAACATCAGACGATAAAAAAGAAAGAAATACATACGAAGGCACCGAAACAGGAGCAGTATATCCAGATGTACCCACAACAGACGATGCTGGCGAGGAAGGAAAAAGACCAACGGAGGCAGATAACGAAGATGGAGATGGAGACTAAGAAAGTGTGAACGGATCAGGCGAAGGCGTGGTGACTGGAAGCGAGGAAAGAGGTTCTGCGACGGGAACTTGAGCAGCCGTTGAGGAAAACTAGGAAGAAATGAGGGGGCACTGCGAGAGATGGTGACCAGGCTGTTTACATGAGATGCAATAATAGGAAGTGAATACGTTGATTACGAAGTTGTGATGACAACAAATCACCAGAAAAGTAGTGGGGCAGTAAGAAACAGAGTCTGTGTCAGGGAAAAAAACTAAGGCTTGTCGGCGGAAGCTAAAATAAGGACGATCAGCTTGATCAACATGGGCTGCGGGGATCTTGCGGATATCACAAAGAACGCGGCCACACCGAGAAGGAAAAACATGTAAAAACTCATCGGAAACGTCCGGAGGTACAGGATACAAATTAAGAAGAACGGGAGAATGTGCAAGGGGGATAGGGACCACGCTATGATCTCCAACGGAAAGGCTAGTCAATAAGACTTGAGAAACAAACTCAAGTGAAAACAAATATACAAGAACGGACTTAGGCTTTCTGGCGAAATGTGTAATTGCACCGGAAGGGAGAAACGACAACGCAGACATACACTGTATAGACGTGCAACTTGACATTGGGTAAGGTGTCGAATTTGGCACTTAAACTAAGAGTTGAAAGCATTGTACGTGTGCAATAAGCGTGGAACCTTGACGTGAAATATAGGAGTCCAAGGCTGTCGCGAGGAAAGTCGGAGACGTTGAACACAGATCTGTAGCAGGATGAGGAGAAGAGCAGTCCTGGGACGCATCCAACACACTTGGAGGACTAGTCATCGAAGCAGCACGTAGTGACGTGAGAGGGAAATAGAATTCAGAAGCAGAAGCACAGGCCATGGACAATGTGTAGAAATGCACGGCGAAGGGCACACAGATCCACTATAACAAGGTGGAGCAACAGAAAGGAGATCAGCATACCGAAGAAGGCAGCGCAGAGAACCACTGTCAATGAATGGAGCACCAGGAAGGTAATCGACACACCGGTGAAGGCAGCGCAGAGTTCCATTAACGATTATTGGAGCGCAAACACGGAATGCAAACGTAGACACAGCAGCAGGAAGGCTACTACATGCATCAGACAGTTTTAGAGCAAAAAGTCAAGGCGAGTCACGATGGGCAGATTGTAAACAGTCCCAACGAGATGAATTATAAAGAAATACCTGCAAAATATGCACGTACCAAATCGAAAGAATGACTAGGAAGAGAGCGCAGACATTCATGCACGAGAGAAACACAAATTAATTGAGCGGTGGGCGCTAGATACAGGCAGAGCACAAATTGCAGAGCTCCAAAGGGCGTGGCCAGCAGAGCAACGTGACGGGATGCTGTGTGAGTCAAATATCGTAGAAAGACAATTGTTTGGATGGGACCATTTCAAGAATGTTTGTTTTAAATTTAAGGGTGCTTCTGCTTTGCACTTCCTTTCGACTGAAGCGTGTTAAAGTGGAAAAGTTTCCTGCACGTTCTTTGAAAACTAAAGGATGTACTTATACCTTCACTATATAAATGTATCTGACTGTATACGTTTATCTGTGGACCTCTAAGTCTGATTTAATATCAGCCTCTTTTTGCATTGGAAAGCTAGAACAGTGAGAACGATGATCCTAGCATTTTAATCTTTATCTGATCCATAATTTCGCCGCCAAGAGCGAAAATGCAAATTCCACCGATTTCAAAATATATTTTGCTTCATATCGTTGCTCAAAAAATCAGATTGAAACACTTTCGACGCCTATTGAATGTACCATTTTTACGTACAGCTTATTGTATCTTAATACACTGGCGGAAAGTGAAAAAAGAACATCAAGAAGGAATTGGCGGACGATCATGAAATTTACATATGTTAATGGGGTCGAGTTTACGTACGTGTGATGTTAATTTCGGGACCAACCGATGAGCGCTTACGCCACAGCACGGCATAATATGCAAATTATCGTCGGTGGTATTTAAGGAGTACGGCGAAGTGAATGTAATCAGTCGTCGGAGTACGGACACGTGCGAAGACCCTGAAGAAGCTGCAATGCCTGGACATGAAAGACGTGTACGATTTCAGCAGTTATCGGACTTTGAGCGAGGTCGTCTAGTCGGACTCCGCGAGGCCGGGTAGTCGTATCGTCGTATTGCGGAGCGAATTGGACGGGAAGTATCTTTGGTGGTACGATGGTGGCGTAGATGGTCCGAGGAATATTCCCACACGAGAAGACGTGGAACCGGGAGTCACAGACGGACTGATGAGTGGACCGATCGACGCATAAGAAGAGCGGCGTTGTCAAGCAGAACATCCACTGCGACGCAAATCCGAGCTGCCGTTGCACCTGAGGTGACTGTGCGAACAATCCGCAACCGTCTACAGGATGCAGGACTACGTGCACGTGTGCCTCTGGCATGTGTACCTCTGACTCCAGCCCACCGTCAGGAACGGCTGCAGTGGTGTCGCCAACGTCTGCACTGGAGAACGCAATGGCGATCTGTCGTGTTCAGCGATGAAAGCAGATTCTGATTGGGAGCCTCCGATGGTCGTATGCGTGTTCGCAGACGCACAGGGGAGCGTCTCCACCCTTCTTTCATCCGCCAGCGACACACAGGGCCTACACCTGATCTCCTGGTGTGGGGAGCGATCAGCTATCACTCCCGTACACAACTAGTGTTTGTACTGGGTACGTTAAACAGCACCTCCTACATCAACAACATCATTCAGCCCGTTGTTGTACCATTTGTAAGGTCGGTCCATCGTGGTGTTTTCCAGAAAGATAGCACACGCCCACACACGGCACGTGCAACGCAACATGCACTTCAGGGTGTGAGACAACTTCCATGGCCTGCACGTTCACCGGATTTGTCCCCCATTGAGCACGCGTGGGATTTTATGGGACAACGACTTATCTGGTCTCCACGGCCAGCCACGACCATTCCCGATTTACGCGTCCAGGTTGACAATGCTTGAAACTCAATACCCCAAACTTACATCCAACATCTGTACGACAGACTCCATGCCAGAATTGCACAGTGTGAAGCAGTTCATGGCGGTTCAACCTTGTACTAACCATGTTACATGGAAATGTTATTTTTTCAGTTTACCAGCAAATACAGCTGTACTTTGCCATAATGTTTTGATCACGTTATCCTCTGTATTCCGTTATTACGCTGTATAAATTTCGTTGGTATCAGACGTCTCCTTCTTGGTGTACTTTCCGCCAGTGTATTACCAAATTTTTCTGTTACGACGAGCAAATACGTAACATTACTCTTTGTGAAAATTGCAACGCCAAAAAAGAATCGCGCTATTCAAAAGAAATTTATATCACAGATTCCTCATGTTGCAGGAGATAACTGATTTTATTTTTAGATCTATAGAAGATTTTGTCCATTCAAATCTCAGTACTATTTGTTCAGTTGCTGCCTACCAAAGATGGTAGGCAGCAACTGAGCAAATAAGTAGTATGCAAATGAATAGTTAATACACACAATTGACGTAGATTAGGAACATCAAACAGAAAGCATCGCTCTTTCCACGGTTTTAAGTGAGTCACGGAAAAATTATCATCTGACAGGGTCTTCCAGTTACTCGCCGGACATGCTACCACTGCACCAGTTGCTTCTTACCATCTTTTCGGGAATCCCCACCATTGTGCGGGTCTCCAAGAAGCAACCAGCCATGTGGTTTGGCAATTAATCACATGTAAGTCTGGAGAATTAGAGGCCGCTGTGGTGCAGTGTTAGCATGTCCAGCGCGTAACTGGAAGACCCTGGGTTCAATTCCCGGTTGCGGCCGATGATAATTTTCCGTGACTCACTTAAAAACGTGGAAAGAGAAATGACTTCTGTTTGATGTTCCTAATCCACGTCAATTGTGTGTATTAATGCAGGACAATTACAGAGGCATCTGTGGCACGCAGTCCGGTCATCTTCAATAGCGCGTCGCACCGCTTCGTGCGGTGATACATGTTGCCATATGGTCCAGCATAGAGGCGAACAGACGCCTGATGTCCTGCTGAAGAGGGCCCACACTTATTGGACGGTGTGCTCCAAATCCCGGATAGTGCGGCAGAGAGTCAACCGGCGTTTCAACTGGTCCCACACATGCTCGATAGGGGACATGTTCGGGGAGCGGGCAGGCCATGGAACTGTATGGACATTACGTAGGCAGTCTGGGAAAACCCGAGCCGTGTGCGGGATGGCATTATCCTGCTGGTATAGCGCACCTAGAATTCCGGCCAGGAGTGAGAGCACATGGGGCCTTATGATCTCATCCACATACCGCTGGCCCGACAATGATCCACGTACCACTACTAGAGCTGATCGGCTATCTTAGGCAATAAACCATAAATTCTCCCCAGACCACAATGCCTGCAGTGGGGTAGATGGGACGCTCGATAGCAAGGTTGGAATGTGCCGTCGACTCCGGGACCGCCACACCCGGACACGATGATCATCTGTCCCCAAAACAAACCGACACTAATCGCTGAACACCACACGTCGCCAGTCTGTGGCGTTCACCGTCGCTCTCGCCTGACACCATTGCAAACGGAGCCGGCGATGTTCCGGTGTTAATGGTAGAACACGTAAGAGGCACTAAGATCGCAGATTCGCTTCCGCGAGGCTTCAGGAAATGGCTCGTTGGCACACAAGAGCCGCTACATTTGCCTGTAGAGTGGACAGGGTTCCCGTGGGATCCATTTGTGCCTGCCGCACGATCTGTCGATTCTCTCTACGGGTGGTCCTCCTGGTTCGTTCGGAGACACCCGCCGTGTGGCAGTGCCGTCACGTGTCCACTGCTTCCAACACAGTCGGACGGTATGGTCAGAACGATCCACGTGGTGGGTTATACGGCGCGCCGACCAACCTGCTGTTTTCAGCCCGTAATTTGCGTACATCGACGTCTCTGGTGTCTAACCGTCATTCTTGTCACTGTACTCTTGCTTGCGCCGGCCGTTGCTTTTCTCTTTCATGAGGCATCGACTACACGCCGGTTTATAAGGCTGCCGTTTCGTGCTAGCAGCGCCGCCACAGGGTGTGCGGTTATGCGCACTCGCACCAAACGCACCCTAGCTATTTGTAAAGTTTCGCGGTTGTAGCATGTTTTCTTCTAGGTGTGTAAATTTATTGTCCACGAGTGTACAAGAAGCAAGTGGAAAAATTGAAACTTCACTCGCCCAAGTTTTCACCAGCTGTCTCAACGAAGGTAAGATTCCTGAGCATTGGAATAATGCTACAACGATTCTGCTACATAAAAAAGGTGACGTTGAGGATCTCAGGACCTACAGGCTCATCAGCCTCCTATCAGTTGTTTATAAAATTTTCACTTAGGTTCTTTCACATCGCATGTAGGTAAAACTGGACATGGCTCAAGCAAGAGAAGAAGCTGAATTCAGGAGTGGCTACAGCACTGAAGATCATGTCCATGTACTTAGAGAACTAACTGAAAGAACAAGAGAATATGAACTCCCACTATGCAAGACTTTTATTGATTATGAAAAGGCCTTCGATTCCGTAAAACCATCAGCAGTTACAACTGCTTTGAAATCCTGTGGTATTGCAGATGCATACATTAGCATTATTAATAGTATCTATGAAAATGCAACTGCAAAATTTTGGATATTTGAGGATGCAGCACTAATAAAAATGGGAAAGCTAGTGTGACAAGGTGAAATCATATCTCCCAAACTCTTTAATGCCACATTGCAAAATATTTTTTAATCACTGAACTGGGACAAAGAGAAAAAAATTTATGCAGATAATTCAAATCACGTTCGTTTCGCTGATGACGTTGTCATTTTTGCAACTACGGCTTCTGAACCGCTGAATACGATCCAAGAACTTGCTGACAAGAGTAAAGAAGTGGAATTAAAAATGAACTTTCAGAAGGCAAAAGTGACATATATTGCTTTTACAAGAAACGAAGATTTATTTATTGATGGTGAAAAGCTTGAGACAACCGATACCTACATTTATCTTGGGCAGCAGATATGAAGTAAGAGTCACATTGTTGAAGAAATTAATCGGCGTGTAAAACTTGGATGGATAGCTTTTGGCAGAAACAGTACAATTTTTACGAAAGGTATGCCATTATGTCTTAAAAGATAAGGGTTTAATCAGTTCATCCTGCCAGTGCTTACGTATGGAGCAGAGACATGGACATTAACTAAAGAAGTTAGTAAAATCATGCAATGCATTGAATATGATACGCTTTCCAACATACCAGATATAATTACTCAAGTCATGAGAATAATGACTGTGGAATAAATCTCGGTCCTGTGCCCTGACCTTTGATCCCATTTCGATGATATTCAACAGAACCGGTGCGGTATACCTCCGAAATAACATGATAAAGTTTTGTCGCAATCGAAGCATTTTTACGTAAGTTATAATGCATAAGGGCTATGGAATAGATCTCGCTCCTGTGTCCTAACCTTTGACCTCATTTTGTCCATTTACCATAGGGTTTGTCCCCAGGTGGTCCCCTACCACATACTAAAATTTCATCGAAATCGGACCATTTTTACGTGAGTTATCGTGCCGACAGATGGACGGACGGACGGACGGACAGACAGACGGAAAAAGCTGAAGCATATACGCTTCTTTAACCTACGGTTGGAAAGCGTAAAAAAGACAAACAAAGACTGCAGGCAACGCAAAAAACCCTGGAGAGAATCATGCTTGGTGTAACCAGGAAAGATAAGCAGAGGAACTCATGGATAAGGAAAACGACAGGAGTTGACGACATCATGACCACAATAAAACACTGAAATGGTAAGGGCATGACATGTTGCTAGAACAACGGACGACCGACGGAAACCCGAAATTTTAGAATGAATTTTGAGAGGCAGGAAAAGACCCAGAAGAACACCCTATGGGAGATTGATGGATGAAATTCGAAAGCATGCCGGTGTGTCATCGAGGAGACACGCTCAAGACAGACAATTGTGGAAGAAACTTGGGGAGACCTTCATCCAGTAGTGGATTCATAACAGTTGACAATGATGATGATACATATATATATATAAACGAACGAAGAGTTACATCCGCAGGTGTGGCAGAATTAACACGCATCCCATTGCTTGGAAAGACGACACATACCGTCTGCGAAGAACTTTAGTTTCTCCTTGAACCATTTGGATCTGTCAACATGAAAGTCACATGTTGACAGATCCGGGCTATAGGTTGGGTGGTGCAGAACCTCTCACCCTTTCCGTGCTAACGCATTCTGCATAATGTGTGCAACAGAATCACACCACGCGAAAGCATGCCAGGTCACACATTCTTGTTGGCTTTATGCAGCTTGTCCACTGTGTCGATGTAGTGGTTGGCATTGCTGTTCACGTGAGGCTCTTTAAAGTCCACCAACAAAAGCCATTCATGGTTAAAAAATGCGGTCAGCACAACCTCACCGGCGGAGTCCTGTGACTTGAATTTTATGTGTTTTGGTGACCCGGGATGTTTCTATTGCATGCTCGCTGGTTTGCTGGATGGCTCAAAGTGGTGGCACCGCGATTCGTCACCTGCCACTATGCGCGATATAAATCCATCACTCTCTGCTTTGTAAGCAGCAAGTGGTTCAAACTCCAACCCATACATTCTTCCTTATGGTGGTCAGTCAGCATCCGCGGGATTAATTGTAAACACACTTTCCGATATTGCAGTGACTTCGTAACCACAGTTTGAACTGTACCAAATGTCATAGCAAAGTCTTCCGTTTGCGAACGTAAGCCCCGACGACGGTTTTGCGTGCATTTCTTTCTCGTCGTGGGCGCATTGTTTGTGTTATTCGCACGCTTCCCGCCGATAAAGGTGATCGTCCTTATTTAGGCTTCCGACGCCAAGCCTTAGTTCTCTTCCCTGATATGGACTCCATTACTTCATGCCTCACTGCTTTCCAGGTGCTTTGTGTTCATCACAACGTCGTTATAAATGTGTTCACTGCGTATCATTGCTTCTCATGTAAAACGCCTGGTCATCATCGCTCGCAGTGTCCGTTCACCTCTTCTTGTTCTTCCTCAACGGCTGCTCAAGTGCCCATCACAGAACCCCCTTCTTCACTTCCGGTCACCACGCCTTCGCTTGTTTCGCTTCCACCTTCTTAGTCTCCATCTCGATTGTCGTTGCCTTCCTCTGTAGGTCTTTTTCCTTCTCCACTAGCGTCGCCTGCTGTGGATACATCTGGATCTACTGCTCCTGATTCGGTGCCTTCGTCTGTCTTGCTTTCTTCTTCGCGTCTGTTGTCTGTGCTTTGTCACATCCCGTGACCAACCTTTCTCCGCCTGCTCAGGTGCTGCCTTCTTTGTTTTCGCACGTCACCTCGTCAATCCCAACCACAGGATTTTCTGCTCCATCATCTCCGCTGTGTACGTCAGCTTCGCCACCCTCAGGCGCTCATCTTTTCTTCAGCCGTTCCAGTACTCCGGTGTGCTCTCCGCCCGTTTCGCCTTCTCCGAGCTCTTCTGATGCCTCTAGTGTTGTTGCCTTCCTTTCGATTTTTGGTCCCGTGATCGGTCCCTGCTTTCCAGCACAGCTACTCTTCTGGATTTGTGTGAAGCCTCACCTTCACCAGCCCCTGTTGCCCCATCAGTTGCCTCTTTGCTTGCGTTATCCGCACATGATTCAGATCTTCCTTGTCAGACTTCTCACTCGCTATCGGTTACTGCTTCTTCATCGTCTGCTCTGCTTCATCACCACGTCCATGTCGGTACTGCTTCTAATAAGAAGCGCCGTCGTCGCTCTAATCGAAAGACTTGTACTAAGCGAACCGCGGTCCCTCAGCCTTCCCTTCATCATTCTTCAGGTTGCGCTCCTGATTCTACTGTTGCTGCTTTCGCCGACCTTATAGGTTCTCCCTCTGTTTCCACTGCAATTGTCGCTCGCCTCCAAGCTGTCCCTGGGTATTCAAAGATTCTCTTCCCAGATGCTGCCAACCCTTGTTCTTTGCCTCTTTTTGTGACGCTGCTTTGGATCCCCTTCTTGACTCACATGATCCAGCTGATTACTCGAATATGATCGAGGATATTCGCTGCTTCCTCCAAGTTTTCGCTGACCTCACGAGATCTTACCCCTGAGATATTCCGTTATTACAGTTTTCTTAATTGCTACCTCGGTGATGCTCAAAATCGCCTCATTGATCTGGTTCTGACCGATTAGCTTCTGTCTGCTCTTGCATGATGTTTCGCTTCCTGCCGTCTTTGCCTTGCTGCTGTTCCGTCTTTTCTATTATGCGTTGTACCCAACCTTTTTTCTTTCCGTTGTATCCTATGTACCGCCATGTTTTCTCCACATCTCGGTTCTTTCAAACATCCGCCCGGTGCCTGCTTCCGTGAACACGTCACATCGTTTTGTTCACAGAGCTTCTTCCTGTGTGCATTGTTATGCGCGATTCTCCTCTTATACCTTTCGTCACTGTCCTGGATTGCTGCCCTATGTTGCTGTTCGCACCCAGTTAGTTTTTTCAGGTGCTCCGCGGATTTGTTTTTCCTGTCTCGTCGAGTATTTGTCGTATGTCATGCCATGTGCCTCAGCATACCTTCTACTGTTGTGCTACGTTACTTGCTCATCGAGTGTGACTCATCTCGTCAGATACTTACCGTTATTGCTTTGCCTCATGCTAATTTGCTCCGTGCTGTTAATTACACCATGCTATCTTTGCAAGTGTTATCTGTTGCACCTCGTTTTCTGCTTTTCATGCTGCACCCCAGAGCATGAAAAGCAGCCTCCAGTTCGATGTATTCTCCATCTCCATGTCCGTCGTTCCTTCTGCTCAGTAATTGTTCCAGTGTGCTTCACCTATCATAGATTGCCTTGTGTTGCTCGTTCAGCTTCGTTGATCTTTGTATGTCCTGATTGACTTTTACAGAGTGCTTTGTGCTGCTCATCCAGTACCGTTATTCTTAATTGTTTTATCATGCCATGTATTTTCCGTTTTCCTGTGTACTAGTCCTCGATACCTGATAAAGCAACGTCACGTTGTTTTGGGAATGTCTTTTCAACTGCTGCGGTTCAAAGCTAGAAACGGGGAGTTCTTTCAGCTATTCACAGGAACGAACGAAAGACTTTGTGCAAAACAAATTACTTCTTCATTATCCTCCATTATCCTTGTTACAAATATCTCAAAAACTATCGAGATTCGAACAATGAAGAAGGAGGTCTTTCCGGTTTACACCATGCTATCACACCATGCTAACGAATAGCTATCCTGAAATTGGAAATGTCCAAGTTTTTTTGGGGGGGGGGGTTGGCAGGTGAAATCGTGGGCTACTAACATTCTTTTTAAACATCTCCAAAACTATTGCCATTCAAACTATGAAAATGGCGTTTGTTACGGTTCACACCATTTACTAACGAATGACTATCTTGAAATTTTGAATTTACATGGTAAGAGAGGGGGATGGTCGGTCTCCAATATATATACACATAAGTTCTCAATATTGTTATTTTTTTCTCAAAAACTATTGCGGTTCAAACGATGAAAATGGATTTCCCTTCGGTTCATACGATTTGCTAACGAATGGCTATTTTGAAATTTTGAATTTCCATGGTGGTGGTCGGGGGGGGGGGGTGAAATGGTCGGTCTCTCGGTATATATGCAAATTCTCAATATTATTTTTTAAATATTTAAAAACCTATTGCGGTTCAAACGATGAAAATGGAGTTCATTCCGGTTCATACGATTTACTAACGAATGGCTATTTCGGAATTTTGAATTTCCATGATGAGGGGGGGGGGGGTGAAATGGTAGGCCTGTAACATTCTTTTTTAAATACATCAAAAACCATTGCGTTTCAAACGATGAAAATGGAGTTCTTTTCTGTTCATACGATTTACTAACGAATGTCTATTTCGGAATTTTGAATTTCCATGATGAGGGGGGGGGGGTGAAATGGTAGGCCTGTAACATTCTTTTTTAAATACATCAAAAACCATTGCGTTTCAAACGATGAAAATGGAGTTCTTTTCGGTTCATACGATTTGCTAACGAATGGCTATTTTGAAATTTTGAATTTCCACCGTGGGGGGCTGGTGAAATTGTCGGTCTCTCTGTATATACTCAAATTCTCAATATTATTTTTTAAATATCTCAAAAACCATTGCGGTTCAAACGATAAAAATAAAGTTCATTCCGGTTCATACGATTTACTAACGAATGGCTATTTCGGAATTTTGAATTTCCATGATGAGGGGGGGGGTAAAATGGTAGGCCTGTAACATTCTTTTTTAAATACATCAAAAACCATTGCGTTTCAAACGATGAAAATGGAGTTCTTTTCTGTTCATACGATTTGCTAACGAATGGCTATTTTGAAATTTTGAATTTCCACCGTGGGGGGCTGGTGAAATTGTCGGTCTCTCTGTATATACTCAAATTCTCAATATTATTTTTTAAATATCTCAAAAACCATTGCGGTTCAAACGATGAAAATGGAGTTCTTTTCTGTTCATACGATTTGCTAACGAATGGCTATTTTGAAATTTTGAATTTCCATGGTGGGGGGCTGGTGAAATGGTCGATCTCTGTGTGCATATGTAAATTCTCAATATTATTTTTTAAATATCTCAAAAACTATTGTGGTTCAAACGATGAAAATGGAGTTCATTCCGGTTCATACGATTTACTAACGAATGGCTATTTTGAAATTTTTAATTTCCATGGTGGGGGGCTGGTGAAATGGTCGGTCTCTGTGTGTATACGTAAATTCTCAATATTATTTATTAAATATTTCAAAAACTGTTGCGGTTCTAACGATAAAAAAGGAGTTCATTCCTGTTTATACGATTTACTAACGAATGGCTATTTTAGAATTTTGAAATTTCATGGAGAGGGGGGTGGGTGAAATGGTAGGCCTATTATCATTATTTTTAAAATACCTCAAAAACTATTCATACGATTTGCTAACGAATGGCTATTTTGAAATTTTGAATTCCCATGGGGGGGGGGGTTAAGTGGTCGGTCTCTCTGTATATATGCAAATTCTCAATATTATTTTATTAAATAGCTCAAAACGTATTGCGGTTCAAACGATGAAAATAGAGTTCATTCCGGTTCATACGATTTATTAACGAATGGCTATTTTGAAATTTTGAATTTCTATGGAGAGGGGGCGGCGCTGATGAAATGGTCGGTCTCTGTGTCTATATGTAAATTCTCAATATTATTTTTTAAATATCTCAAAAACTATTGCGGTTCAAACGATAAAAATGGAATTCATTCCGGTTCATACGATTTACTAACGAATGGTTATTTTGAAATTTTGAATTTCCATGATGATGACGGGGGTGGTGAAATTTTGAGGTATTTAAATTCTCATTCTTATTTCATTAATACCTCAAAACTGTTGCGGTTCAAACGATGAAAATGGAGTTCTTTTCGGTTCATACGATTTGCTAACGAATGGCTATTTTTAAATTTTTAATTTCCACCGTGGGGCGGCGCTGGTGAAATTGTCGGTCTCTCTGTATATACTCAAATTCTCAATATTATTTTTTAAATATCTCAAAAACCATTGCGGTTCAAACGATAAAAATAAAGTTCATTCTTGTTAATACGATTTACTAACGAATGGCTATTTCAGAATTTTGAATTTCCATGATGAGGGAGAGGGGGTGAAATGGTAGGTCTTGAACATTCTTTTTTAAAATACCTCAAAAACTATTGCGGTTCAAACGATGAAAATGGAGTTCTTTTCAGTTCATATAATTTACTAACAAATGGCTATTTTGAAATTTTGAATTTCCATGGGGGGGGGGGGCTGGTGAAATGGTCGGTCTCTGTGCGTATATGTAAATTGTATTATTTATTATTTATTAAATATTTCAAAAACTATTGTGGTTCAAACGATAAAAATGGAGTTCATTCCTGTTCATACGATTTACTAGCGAATGGCTATTTCGGAATTTTGAATTTCCATGATGAGGGGGAGGGGATGAAATGGTAGGCCTGTAACATTATTTTTTAAATATCTCAAAAACTATTGCGGTTCAAACGATGAAAATGGAGTTCTTTTCGGTTCATATGATTTGCTAACGAATGGCTATTTTGAAATTTTGAATTTCCATGGTGGAGGGGGGGGCTGGTGAAATGGTCGGTCTCTCTGTATATATGCAAATTATCGATATTATTTTTTAAATATCTCCAAAACTATTGCGGTTCAAACGATAAAAATGGAGTTCATCCCGGTTCATACGATTTACTAACGAATGGCTATTTTGAAACTTTGAATTTCCATGGTGGGGGGCTGGTGAAATGGTCGGCCTCCTATATTTACATGTAAATTCTCAATATTATTTGTTAAATATCTCAAAAACTATTGCGGTTGAAACGATGAAAATGGAGTTCATTCCGGTTCATACGATTTATTAACGAATGGCTATGCTGAAATTTGAAATTTCCATTTTTTGGGGGTACCATTTCACCAGCCCCCCACTTTGTTTTTTAAATAACTCAAAAACTATTGCGGTTCAAACGAAAAAAATTGAGTTCATTCCGGTTCATACGTGGTACAAACGAATGGTGCAAAAAAAAATTAAAAAATTCCGTGGTGGGGGGGCTATCGTTTCACCAGCCCCCCCCCCCCCCCCCCCCCCCCCCCCCCCCCCCTTTGTTTTTTAAATATCTCCAAAACTATTGCGGTTCAAACGAAAAAAACCGAGTTCATTCCGGTTCATACGTGGTACAAACGAATGGTGTCTGAAAAATTAAAAAATTCCGTGGTGGGGAGGGGCTGGTGAAATGCACCTTAACTTGGGCCATCCAAGGACGGAGTTCATTTACCCTTGCCATTTCTTTTAAAACCGCTTCATTTATTCGTATTAATAACTTGAATTAATATTAGAATAAACAGTATGCATTTTTCTAATAACGGAAAACCTGAATCTGGGCAAGTTAAATTTGTTTCGAATTTTTCTGGTTTCGGATCCTTACATTTTCTCGAGGCACTGAACATTCGCGTACCACTGAAACGTTGTCTCAAAATAGAAAATTGAGCAGAACTACAGAATCCGATTTTTTACGATTTTCAACCGTAAGTTGAAGAAGCGTATATGCTCCAGTTTTGTCTGTCTGTCTGCCTGACCGCACGATTACTCGAGTAAAAATGATTCGATTTCAATGAACTTTTAGTATGTGGTAGGGGACAACCTGAGGACGAACTCTGTAGAAAATGGTTGAAATGGGGTCAAAGGTCAGAACATAGGAGCCTGGATTCATTCCATCGCCCTTATGCGTCATAACTTACGTAAAAATGCTTTGATTCCGACAAAACTTTATCATATTGTTTCGTAGATATACTGAACCTGTTCTGTTGTATATTATCGAAATGGGGTTAAAGGGAAGGACACAGGAGCCAGATTTATTCCACAGCCATTATCCTCATAACTTATCTAAAAATGCTTCTATTGCAACAAAACTTTAGCATGTTGTTCCGGTGATATACTGAACCGATTCACTTCAATATCATCGAAATTGGGTTAAAGGTCAGGCCACAGGAGCGAGATATATTCCGCAGCCATTATTCTTTTTGGAAATGGCTTTAGCAAAGTGTTACGAAAGCGTGCGATCTGTTCCAAATTATTTGTTAATTTCCACCTCAAAACGCACTTTCCTTTCATAGTTATGGTGCTTAACATACGAATTAAAGGGAACAGCTATGTCTTTTAATTTAAAATTGCACCTGTCATATAATAATTCCACGTGTCAATTTAAAACAATATAATTTTCTTTGTTCGAAAATATGAACTTTTCCCGTTTTGTCGCTCACAGCCAACCCCCCTGAAACAGGGCTCAAACACCTCCTGCTCTCCGACGTCTGACGTCACTACAGGAAGACCTGTTAAATTTCACGAACGGCTGTAACCATAGTTAGCGTCTGTGATCTTGTGAGATTATTGTAGCGTTTCTCCCTGAGGTTGTTCATTATTCTTGCAGCTGACTGATTCATATCACACTCTTTGTTATTTATTTCACGGTGTTAAAATATTCTTTTTTAGTTCTAATATGCCATCACATTGCTGTGTACTAAAGTGCCGAAGCAATTACGACACTGGTCCTAAAGCGCCAGTGTTTAAATTTCCCGGGAATGAAGAACCACGCTCCAAACGGATTCCTGAAATTCCTTGAGATTTCCAGCCTACAGGAGCTTCAAGGGTATGTATGTTTTATTAGCTCTTTATAATACAGCTCCTTTGCAGTTTTGTATTTAGTGTGAAATATAGTCCAGTTGAGAGAACGACCTGTGCCGCAATAAAGTGTTTTATCTGAAGATGTTTGAACTGGCATTCAATCGCGTAGTATATAATGATTACCAATCTGTAAATTAGGTTATAATGTACTGTTAATAAAGTTAATTGTGGTTTTGCTAATTCTACGGCTGTACATTTTTCTATACACTAGAATTTCAGAATTTCAAACTGATTCATTCCTTAAGATATTCTGAAAACTCTGGTTTTTATACATTATTTTGGTGCACAATTTTTTTTTATTCCTTTAAAACAGAATAAAAAATGTGAAAACCCTGAATTGTGTCTAGGATATGGAACTGACCTTAACGTTCGCTTAATCAAATCAAAAATCCTTTTTTAACAGTAAAAAGAAACTTTTTGCCACGCAATAGTTTTGTAACTGTAAATGTTACATTTTTCGAAGACCATGCATGAAAAATCTGTAGCAATTGGTGAAAATCCTCCAAATAAGCAAAGACATCGCTCTTTCTACGTTTTTTCAACACACAGCAACCGAAAAATTGTTATTTGACCACTGCTTGGGAAACAAATCCAAATCTCTCGGCTGGATATCGAGAGATCTGGGATTCGTTTCCCGAGCAGTGGCCAAATAACAATTTTTCGGTTGCTGGGTGTTGCTAAAACGTGGAAAGAGCGATGTCTTTTTCTATTTATAGCAATTGGATTAATATATTTTTTTCACCAACAGGGTGTTAAAACTAAGTTTTATTACTTTTAAATTTCAGTTCCCTAAGGTGATGCTAGTATTTATGGCACACTGTTGGGACAAAAATGAGAACACTTCGAAGTACTGAACTGACAGTGCAAAATGATTTCTTAACTAAAGATAACCACTTTTTGCATCTAACATGTACAGAAAAAAACTTTGTTTAACTGAAATGCCCTAGATAGTGTGTGCTGCAACTTTGGAGCAAGGGTAAATATTAGCTATTGTAAGAAAAACGTATTTGGGAACGTGAAAGTTAAATAAAACTGAAAATTAGAAAGTGTCATTATCATGTTCGACTTCTTGTTTGTTGTGTATTGGAAAAATAAAAGTATAAACTTAAATTCGAATTTCGCTATACTTTAAAGATTTCAACATTTTACTGCAAAATATTATAAGGTACACAATGAAATATTTAATCATTATGGAACATCATGAAATAAAATAAAACATTTGCCCCTAATAAAATTAAAAAAAAAATCCATTTATGTTTTTTCACCTTGACCTTTTTTCTTAAAGTACGAAATTCTTAGAATATAACGATTTTTTCTTATCGCGGAATATACCCAGTTATTATTTTATTTATATTTGTAGAAGAAATGAAAAAGAAAAAAAAAAAGAAAAGAAAAATGCAATTACAACCGTATTAAACTACACTAAGTAAGCTTAATGCTCCAAATCCTACTGGTTACGGTTATTTTTTTAACCGGTAGTCGAAAACGACGAATGCCGAAGAGGAAATTTTTGTGCAGATCCAGGGTACACACGTAGATTCATTCGGCTTCTGTATTGCAACTAAATTATTACAGACAGTTTAAGCAGTTTAACTACTGTGGAATATATCAATGAATCGAAACGATATGCAATTACATTCGTATTATACCGTAATTCGAGGCGAAATGGAGACAACATAAAATCTGCAATACAAAAAAAAACAGGCACACGGGTTCACTTGCGCAGGGAACAATTTGGAATTTTCATTTTCATGACCACAGTTTCATAATATAACGAAGCTGTAAAGGTATTTTTGTAAAATATACACAGAAGACACATACGAAGCTTTCGTTTTGTGAAATGTACTGTTTTTTTTGCGTTTTTGGATTAAACAAAAGTCAGCTATGTGAGCAATAGGAAAAATGTAAATATGTAATTGCACGAACTATGCCGTAAGTTAAGTTATTTATGTGCAAAATTATTAACTTATGATGTTCATCATTAAAATTTGCTATTCTGAATTTAAATGTATAACATCATTACTGCTTCATTCAACCAACTTCACGTAGAAACACTTTTCCCTAAGTGTTTTTTAGTACTGCTGGGTAAACCGTTCTACAGTAAGTAGAAGAAAATATGTTTTCTATGCACGGCCCCTTAATCGATGTATACTTGAGTTTTCGCTTATATCTCAGGAAGGTTTTATGCTACCGCGCTGAAAATTTGAATTTAAGCATTTAATGATATTTCGCATTCAATGGACTACTAACCAGATATGGCCATACTTCATTTTTTTACGATCATATTTCATAATTTATAGTTCCCTAAATATACCCGTTCTGATCTTGTATAGGGGCTCATATTATCTGGGCCTCTTTGTGTTTTACGGTTGCAATATGAAATCACGGTATCTGTTCTCGATTAAATTATACAAGTCAAAAATACTTTTTGCAGTTTAACATTAGCGGCATCTTTTTCCGTAGCTCACTGTACACGTATTTATTGGTCGATTCGTATGAAATTTGGAATTTAAGGGTTTTATTATGTGCTGAATAGAATGCGCGTAAAATAACATACCTCTTATATGGAAAAATTCGGAGATAGATAGCTAATTAGCATGTTAATTAGCTTAATTAGAATGTTTCTTCATATTCCACGATAGTTCCCTTCAAGTGCTTTCCAACGGTACCTTACTTGTTTGCATGCGACATACGGTTCGAAAGTTAGGGGGGGGGGCTCGGTTTTTTTTTATGTCTGTACATACTCAAAAAAAATGTGAAATTTTTTTTGTCACAAAAATCCAACATATTAAAGATATGACTGTTACAAGAGATAATTAAAATGAAATTAATTTATTTTTTGTTAAGCGGCGTACAACATGAAAAAATTATCTATTTTTTGCTGCAACATTGTATATCTGTGACGTGTGTAATCGCTGTAATTTGCACTTCTATTAACATCTGCTCTCACAAACAAATATGAAGTCAACAAATCAGCACACAAAAAGAATATGGTAAAGTAAGCACGACTTTGTCATCATGTGTCATCATCCACTTCCAGTAATTTTACATGTATAGTGGTGCAACAAGAGTAACATTTTTATTTGTAGTAGTACAGACAGATTACGAAGTACGTTTTTTTTATTTGCCTGGTTTCTTAGAGACATGGCACTTGTGAGTGACCTTTGGAACTGTTACGAAAAGGAACATACATTTTTGTTTGAAGAAGCAAAACTAATCGATAAACCACATTCAACCACCACACTTAATATTTCAAAAGCTATATCAGACATTCTTCACATCTTGTTAATGACATAACATCCACACCATTTATATCAAACACGTGGAAGCAACTAACCAAAACCCATGACTGTAAACACCATTTATGATGTCATGTATGATTTGAATATTTATGTGCTATTCGTCGGGATGAAGCTGAGCCAGAAAAGTGCGAAACCTTGGTTGACTTGATAAAATAAAATATCTGCGAGAAACGTTGCATTTTCTTAATATATACAGGCAGGGCCTGATTTCTGCACGTGCACAGTGCCTCAAAATTTGGAGGGGCCTCCAAACTACCTTAACAATAATATAAATACAAATTTTGAAGATGACAATCCGATTTTTGGCGTAAATGTGACAAGGATGGTAAGTCAGATAATATTTGAAAACTTGAAAATTTTCATCGTCCTGGAGTGGGACCCGAGTCTCCCAGAAAACGCCTAGGTATGCTAACCACTACACCACCCAGAACGACCAAGTTTCAAGTTTCCGATCAATTTGAATTTAACCATCACAGGATTCGCTAGTCGAAGCAACCGGCATTCATGTTTAGCGAATCTGGAGGTTAATAATCCTATCCCGTGATTGCCCGGAGAAGCAGATAAATCATGAAAGATATACGGGATTACGCCATATAATACAAATTTTGAAGATGACAATCCCATTTTTTTGGCGTAAATTTCAAGTTTTCAAATATTATCTGACTTACCATCCTTGTCACATTTACGCCAAAAATCGGATTGTCATCTTCAAAATTTGTATTATATGGCGTAATCCCGTATATCTTTCATGAATAATATAAATTTTTAGAGCCAAAATGCATTTTCCGTTATAGCACGAAATTTTTATGAGTTTCGGTTTCAAAATTTTGGATTTTTTTTTTTTGATTATAGGTTTAACGACCACCGTGAGCAACTCAATGGGCTAGAAGCAGTCGCCCGTCCCTAATTTAGGGTCACTGGTTCCAGGGAAGGGAGAGAGCCAGTGCCGTAAGACAAAACCGAAAAACACAAAAAAAATTTTGGATGAGATATTGGAAACCAAATTATTATTATTTCATACAATTATTATTATTATGGGGGCAAATGGAACCTTAGAGGGGGCAAGTTTTCTATTTGCTATATCATCAGTTTTCTATTTGCTATATCATCAGTTTTCTATTTGCTATATCAAATTCCAATAAATTTAGTATTTCAACATTATCCGATGTTACCCTATCAAACTACTCAGCTATGTGTTCTAATCAATAATCAATGAAGGAAGAGGGAAAACATGTGTCCACAGCACAACGAGGAACGGAGGTGAAACTCCAAACGCGTAACGTGGTAAATATTACAATAAAAATCTTTGAAGGACATTTAAAATATGAAATTTCTGCTTCATTTGCCATTAATTTCCGTACTCTAAAATCTGCATGTCGCACTTTTTCCAGGAACTAACATTTTTCTGACGAAATAATTTAGGACGCTAATCTGCACATTTACCCATTTTTCTTCTGAAACAGACCGTCGGTTGGAGGATGAGTGAAGGCGATGAACGCTTGTAGGTCATCAGGCAGCACATGCTAGTAACGCTCAGCGGTTAAAGACCTCTCGAGATGCACAAAGGGACATAATGTATCTTTAGGACTCTTGTTACAATATTGTGATCTCTTCTTCTGTGTATATTAATGCCATCTGTACTTTGTATATTCGTAAATAGGGGTCATACATGGTGAACCATCTTTTCGGATGGGCTGCGTTCAATACCCGGTATTAGAGCCCTGTATGTGAATTTCTTTTCACGCCTCCTGTTTGACAGATATCTTGTCCAGGAGGCAGGTCTCTTTAAAGCTGTTTGTGGCTTTAAGGGACCCTATCTTCTTAAGATTTCCCGCGCATCCTGACAATTCCAATGCTCCCTCCTGGTACTTTTCTTTCAGCTGACATTAACAGCATTCTACTTACTTTGCAAAGGGCAGCTCAAGAAGCGTAAGTTACCCAAGGTAAAAGCAAGGAGAGTCATATAAAAGGATTTACTTGTGTTGTAAATGGCAGCTCTAAAACCGTAAGTTACCCAAGGTAAAAGAAAGAAAAGTGAAATTAAGGGATTCATTTGTTTTGCGAAGTCCCCAGATTTTAGATCGAAAAGCAACAGAATTATTGCTTAGAATCAATTTTTGTTTTCTCAGAAGTTTATTGGATAATGTCGCTGTCTAAAACAAATTTTCAAAATAGCAGAACGTTTTCAGAAATAAATTTAATATATCAGCCATGGGTTAAATATCCTTAACTTGCAGAGGAAGAAATGGGTGGAAGACATCTCCTGACATTCCGAACACAGACAATTAATTGACAATCGGGGAAACTCGACAAGGGGAAGGTACTAAAGGAGAGGTAAGGAAAAAAATTCGGTAAATGTGTAGATTAGCGTCCTAAATCATTTCGTCGGAAAAATTTTAGTACCTGGAAAAAGTGTGACGTACAAATTTTAAATTATGGAAATTAATGGCAAATGGTGCAGCAGTTTTATGTTTTAAATGCTTTTTAAAGATTTTTATCGTAATATTTCTCTGTAAGTGCGATGCTATGAAGAGACGCTACGGTAGGCCTAAAGCATCGCTACCACGGTGATGTCAAGCTTTGCTCCAATGAAAGGATGATTCACTGCGGCTGGCATTTCACGCGCGGAGGACTACAAGTGCAGCCCCGTACGTTCTTGCCAGGGGTGGGGGCGAAGCATAATGTACTCATACGCTACAGAATATAGTTTGTTCATGTTTTGTCATTGTTCTTAAAGCAGATGTTGAGAAATGTTTCGTTCTCTCACACATGATTTCCTGATTCCCAATATAAAGTACAAATATGCCTTTCTATGTTGCACATGAAACTGGGGTAGTATAACTTTCGGTTCTGCTTTGAACGGCTTCCACTCGTAGCTCATTTGCTGTGCCACTGCACTTTTGGTTTTCCAGTTAATACTTTCTTCTCAGGTCAGTTTCTGTCTCACTGATACTTATCTTTTGCAAATGAAAGAGGTTTTACCTGCCAACAAGGTATAGGATACAACAAAAGAAAGGGTGGATAATCTGGACCTATGTTCTGTAGCGTATCACTACAACATAAGTCGCACGGTTTTCTCTTGAACTCTCTCGCCCGTCATTTCGGTACAGCAACGAACCTTCATTTTAACCAGAGTTGGGCAAAATCGAAATTGAATTCATCGGTAATGCATTACAGCGTAATGGTAGTTGGAACAAGAACTTAGCGTTACCATGACATGGTAATGGTGAAGTGGTCATTAGAATTACATGGTAATTGTAATGACATGTAGCAGTTACCCATTATAATCCTAATGGTTAACTATATGTTGGTTACTAACCAATAACTTATGGGTAACAATACAACGTGAATAAACCAGCAACCAGTACACCCTTACATGTTGTGTAGGTTATTTGACAATTGTTCGCCCCTCGGACTTCAAATGCGTGTATGTAGGTATTGGAGATTGTACGTATATGGCCTGAGTAGTTGCCCCGTCTTCGCCGCAAGTAAAGTGATTTGAACGAAATGATACGTATGAAGTAAGTACGAATGGGATGTTTATTACGGTTAGAGAATAGTACAAAAATGAAAGGAAGATCAATGCCGTTGCATGTGATCTTTGTCTTCAGTAAAGAACAATTCACTAAAGCACACAAAAATATTAGTAGTAATAAACTATTAGTATGTAATTATTATTTGCAAATTGTGTAATTCCATTACCAAATAATTCCATTGCGTTGCAATGGCATTATTACATAATTTAATTATATCCTCTTCATTGTAATGCATTACAGATTTATTCCATGCATTACAGATTAATTCCATAACCATGTGCAACCCATACTTGGGATTACCTTGTAATGCATTTCCTGTTACTGCATTACCAGGTAATGCATTTTACGTTAATTTTAATCTGTACTTCCATTACCTGGTACTGCATTCCTGCCCAATTCTGCTTTTAACGGAGCAAAGCTTGACACTGTCGTGGTAGCGATGCGTTAGGCTTACCTCAGCGTCTCTTCACAGCATCGCGCTTACAGGTAAATATTACGATAAAAATCTTTAAAATGCATTTAAAATTTGAATTTCTGCCCCATTTGCCATTATTTTCCTGATTCTAAAATCTGTACGTCGCACTTTCTCCAGGTACCAATAGTGTGTTGACAAACTTTCTCGGGAAAAAATTTGTTTCTGACAAGAATTTTCTTAATTTTCTGCACTGTCAAGGAGCTAAGCTCCGATAAACTTTTAAACTAAGCTTTTTTTTTGGGGGGGGGTTAAAGCGACCACAGTGAGCAACTCGATGGGCTATAAGTATTCGCCCGTCCCTGATTTAGGGCCCCTGATTTCAGGGAAGGGCGAAGTCAGTGCTGTGAGACAAACACAACCACAATATCTATTCCTCAGGGCATTCGAATCCGGGCCCATCTCGGACGAATTATCAGAAGCCAGCCCTTAGACAACTGCTCCACCAGGGAGGGGAATCTACGTTTTGACGATATTCTCCCGAAGTGAGTGAGCAAAAATCCCGAAAATACTGTTTCGCCTAAAGAACGAGCTAATTCGTGGTTCCTTAATTCTAATTTTCTGTTTGTACTGTATGATTTTTTAAGTATCTCTTCACAAAAGGTACAGAAGAAAATTTTGCAGTTTTGTATGCAAAAATCATTTTTTCTATAGTGTTTAGCAAAATCCTTTTAATAATTCGTAAGAAATTCAATAAAAAAAGTGTACAGTGGGGCTGTTCCTTAAGTGTTGTTTTCTGGCATCATTTTAAACGACAGCTGCTGGATGCTGTCGTTTTAAATTATGCATAAGATTTGACGTATTTTCTGACGTTTTGTAATTCTTTCCGCAAAGGCTACATTTTGTTTAGACCTTATCCTCACCAAAAGAAAATTGCACAAAAGATATTTTACGTTTACCCATTATTACTGATTACTTATTCTCAACAAATAACTGTTTCAGCACCTTTAAACTTCCAGAACAAACAACAAGATTAATGCCTTCGATTTCGTCTTTATACGACTGCAACGTGCAACAAAGTGCAAAAACCAAATACCCTCACCGTTTATTCTTTTGATTACAGTTAACTTTAGTTTCGCTTTGTCATCATGTATCAATATGGCTGGGCTCAATGTTTTCGACACCAATAAAAATGAGGTGAAAATGAGCCTTTCAGTCCTCAAATCCATCGATGGAAGCTGAATAGTTTACAGCATCGTGATTTACAGTTACAGCATTGAAAAACATAAAACTATCCTAGTCGTAAATGAATTTATGGCACCTCTATTTATATTGTACTGGGGAATTAACTTTTTTACGGGTCTTACAGAGGTTATTATTCAAAAACGTTGATGGTCAAATTTTCGAATTAAAGCCTAGTTCGTCATCAGTTCGAAAATTTGACCACCAACTTTTTTTGCATAATAACCTCTACAAGACCCGTAAAAAAGTTAATTACAGTGACCAAGTCCTGATGACGAACTAGGCTTTAGTTCGAAAATTTGACCGCTAACTGTTTTTGAATAATAACCTTTATAAGACCCGTAAAAAAGTTAATTATAGTGACGTAGTCTTGATGACGAACTAGGCTTTAGTTCGAAAATTTGACCGCCAACTTTTTTTGCATAATAACCTCTATAAGACCCGTAAAAAAGTTAATTACAGTGACCTAGTCCTGATGACGAACTAGGCTTTAGCTCGAAAATTTGACCACCAACTTTTTTTGCACAATAACCTCTATAAGACCCGTAAAAAAGGTAATTACCGTGACCAAGTCCTGATGACGAACTAGGCTTTAGTTCGAAAATTTGACCGCCAACTTTTTTTGAATAATAACCTTTATAAGACCCGTAAAAAAGTTAGTTATAGTGACGTAGTCCTGATGACGAACTAGGCTTTAGCTCGAAAATTTGACCACCAACTTTTTTTGCATAATAACCTCTATAAGACCCGTAAAATAGTTAATTACAGTGACCTAGCCCTGATGACGAACTAGGCTTTAACTCGAAAATTTGACCACCAACATTTTTGAATAATAACCTTTATAAAACCCGTAAAAAAGTTAGTTATAGTGACGTAGTCCTGATGACGAAATAGGCTTTAATTCGAAAATTTGACCGCCAACTTTTTTGCATAATAACCTCTATAAGACCCGTAAAAAAGTTAATTACAGTGACCTAGTCCTGATGACGAACTAGGCTTTAGCTCGAAAGTTTGACCACCAACTTTTTTTGCATAATAACCTCTATAAGACCCGTAAAAAAGTTAATTACCGTGACCTAGTCCTGACGACGAACTAGGCTTTAGCTCGAAAATTTGACCACCAACTTTTTTTGCATAATAACCTCTATAAGACCCGTAAAAAAGTTAATTACAGTGACCTAGTCCTGATGACGAACTAGGCTTTAGCCCGAAAATTTTACCACCAACATTTTTGCATAACCTCTATAAGACCCGTAAAAAAGTTAATTACAGTGACCTAGTCCTGATGACGAACTAGGCTTTAGCTCGAAAATTTGACCACCAACTTTTTTGAATAATAACCTTTATAAGACCCGTAAAAAAGTTAGTTATAGTGACGTAGTCCTGATGACAAACTAGGCTTTAGTTCAAAAATTTGGCCGCCAACTTTCTTGAATAATAACCTCTATAAGACCCGTAAAACAGTTAATTTCACAGTAAAACTATAAAAAAAAAATTTAAAAACAGAATCTCAAATACGCGACGATTCTGTTCTATCGTTCTCTTGAAAAAGATACCTGCGTATGGCTCTTTCAGTTTTCTTTCTTTTTTAAGATTAAGTAAGGTGGACGTTTAGCGATTTTTGCTCTCTATACTTCCAAAGGAAGGAATTTGGACTTATTTTCTCAGAGAATTAAGGTTTGTCATACATCAAAATTGGGTTAACGTCAAGATTAGGGTGCACTGGTGGCAAAACATCTCGACTTAGGATGCACAATCGGTGTTTTTTGCAAAACACTTTCCTGAAATCTATTAAATATCAATAACCGTATTTCGATGTCGATATGATACTTGTTCACTGCTGGCGCCACTCTTCCTTACAACTACATCGAAGTAATGAAAGTTACATGAAAACCACAAGGTGGTAAATATTTATAATACACAGTGAATATTTAAAATTTATTTCTGTTGTCGCTAGAGGGCGACAAAAGCGGGTGTTCCATGGAGAAATGAGAAGTTAAGGGATATTAGGGTCTCCTTTTGTATTCCACCTCCTAGTGGTACCAAATCGAGGTTTTGCCTCACGTCAGCAAGAAAGACTTTTTCGTTGGACTGGATTGGATGATGTTATAGAGCGAGCAATTTTATTGGCTGCTCTTTTTTTACGCTGCTCAACCGTAGGTTGAAGAAGCGTATATGTTCCAGCTTTATCCGTCTGTCCGCGCGATAACTCGCGTAAAAATGGTTCGATTTCAATGAAATTTTAGTATATGATAGAGAATTATCTGGGGACGAACCCTATTCAAAATGGGGGAAATGGGGTCAAAGATCAGGACATAGGGGCGGGATCCATTCCATTACCCTTATGAGTCATAACTTGAGTACAAATGGTTCGCTTTCGATGAAATTTTAGTACGTGGTAGGGGACTACCCGGGTGCGAACCCTATTGAAAATCGGCGAAATGTGGTCAAAGGTCAGGACATAGGAGCGGGATCCATTCCATTGCTCCTATGCGTCATAACTTGAGTAAAAATGGTTCGATTTCGACGAAATTTTAGTATATGGTAGGGAACTACCTGTGGACAAACCATATTGAAAATGGGTGAAATGGGGTAAAAGGTCAGGTCATAGGAGCGGGATCCATTCCATCCCATACTGTAAAAAAAGCAATTCTTGTATACTTGTATTTATGTAAATTTTATTTTGAAAACGGCTCTAAGGCTTTTGATGAAAGTGGTTAACCTACAGTTTTCTAGCACTACAAATCGATTTTGCTTGATCTCGAGATTTGAAAACTTCTGTTTAGTGGGATAAATAACCACCCCGAGTTACCACGTTTTTATTGTCATTGCGTCGTCCTATTAATGTTTCCCATGCTTAGAAATCTTGTGACGTCACACTATCGCGATTGAGATGTTGGGGCGCGGTCACGCCATCTGCCTCATTACGTCACACGTTGTGTGTGGATCCTTTTAAAGTTTTATGACGTCACGCTCTCGCGACCATCATAAGTGAGTTGACTCACATATAAACGTGGAAAGAGCGATTACGTCACGCGTTGTGTGCGTATTACGCATTAATTCTATTTTCTTCTAGAACAAAAAGTGAGTTGCGCCAGCTGCTTGGAGTTGATGCTTAGTACAGTATAGGCAGCGGAACGCTAATTTCGTGTGTTTTTCCCTGCAAAAAGTCAACTGTTAATAAAGCATTTTTTTTTTGTTATATTTTTTAATGGTCACTTGATGACGAGCGTATCCGTTGTGCTAAAGTATGAGTAGTTCTTTTTTATTAATTACCATTAAATTTTTATTAATTACTATTCACGTGGATGGTAAAACAATATGAAAAAGATATGGCTGGTCGATCTGTACAAAACGTGGACGTTTCAACTTTATTAAGAAGAATTATTCTAAATTAATTTGTCTGTAATTCGTCTATCATTATTAATACTTGGAAATAACATATCAAATATAATTTTTTGGGCCCTGATCCCCTATTTAACCGAGACATGCTCGGTGTTCCTGATATTTGCACTTATGCGTCATAACTTACGTAAAAATAGTTCGACTTCGACGAAATTTTTAGTATGTGGTAGAGAACTACCTGGGAACAAACCGTATTGAAAATGGGCGAAATGTGGTCAAAGGTTAGGACATAGGAGCAGGATCCATTCCGTTGCCCTTATGCGTCATAACTTGCAAAAAAATGGTTCGACTTCGATTAAATTTTAGTATGTGGTAAGGGATCCCCTGGGGACGAACTCTATTGAAAATGGGCAAAATGGGGTCAAAGGTTAGGACGTAGGAGCGGGATCCATTCCACCGCCCTTATGCGTTTTAACTTACGTAAAAATGCTTCGATTGCGACAAAACTTTATCTTGTTGTTCCGGAAGTATACTTTACCGGTTATGTTGAATATCATCAAAATGTGGTCAAAGGTCAGGTCACAGGAGCGAGATTTATTCAACAGCCGTTATCCTCATAACTTGAGTAATGATTTCTGGTATGTTGGAAAGCGTATCATAATCAATGCATTGCATGATTTTACTTTTTTTTTTTTTTTCTTTGAAAGTGATGGGCTGGTCATTTCATACGGAAGAAGGACACACGACGAAGCTTCAGAATGTCCAAGGTTCGTTTGAATTTATGGCTGTACCGCCCTTTCCTCCGCTGGGCGGTGCGAGACAGCTAAGGATACATCACATCTCAAAATTAACAATGTGTGGTTTAAATTGTAAGGACCACGTTGTAAAACTTAAAGAAACGCATTGGCAGGAACCACGGAGGGTTACAAGTCGCACTTCGACAGGGTTTCAACTACCAAGGGGACGAATTCGGTAGTTCATCCGGGATACTTCAACAGTTATCCCCAGCATTTGTACTGCAAATCAATCTCAGGGATTTTTACTGTTAATGCTGCGAATACTAGATCCACCAACACCTGGGAATTCAACAATAATATCAACGCACCCTAAGCTCGCTCACTGACAGCATACCACCAATTTACGGCTTTAAGAACTATCCTTAGTTCGTTGCACAGTTTTTCTTTTCTTATTATGTTCTCCTAAGGATCTTTAAATGTCAGCGCTTCTAATTGTCCCTTTATTTTCCTTGTGTTGTGAAGGCAATGAGAAAACCTGCAACACTTGTGCCCTGTTGAAGTTATGCACATTTCGGGGTTCGACATTAAGATGTTGAAACTGCATCGTGCTTGACTAAGGAATTTCTGATATGAAATGTATTACTGAAAATGTATGACATACTGCAAATGTATTTTGGATACCAATTTAGACCACTTTACAACAAATGTAGTTCCTAAGCAATAATTGTACTGTTTTTCTATCTAAAACATGGAGAATGATTTTCATTGGAGGTGTTGTTCTGTTTCTTCCATAGTGGTACCCCATTTGCTTTACAAGCACTTCCTTAATCTTCATTGGTTTAATCTAGAGGAATATCCATACGGTTTTCCTTTTCTTGTTACTTTCTCGTAAGGATCTTTAAATGTTGCCCCTTTCTGCGAAGATGAAAGCATGACCGCATGACGTTTTGCAAGAACCTTCATCGATGCAAGTTAACATGGTTACAGGTTAATCTATTGGAGCTATACAAAAACTGGGAGATTTTGCTTGATTCTTAACTCAGTTATTCCAACTGAGCATTTCAATGGTATAAAACTAAATTAAAAAATCTGTACTCAAAAGGAAAGGCACTTTTTCTTTCGTACCTTTCTTTGCTAAACTTATAACGACTCTCACTAATTTCTTTATAAAAAATAATATTAATACGTATTCATATGATTCTTCTTTCCATTATCTGTCTTTTCACTTCTAGCAACGGTCAAATACATTGTATTTGATTATGCATATTTAAAAGGCTTATCATGTTTGAGATACACAATGACGCCCTCACTTAGTCCGCAGGGATGGACGAAAGTTATGTTCATTTGTGTAATTCCGAGATAGCCCACTGGGAATAACAGGTTGTCTGCTTTCTCTTGTGGTGTGAATAGATGGTATCTGAAGGGAGGCTGTTTGTATTCCCTGCTTGTGGTGTGCCGGTTCCGTGTGGATGTGGGCCGGGAAGGCACCTATCCGGGTCGCTGTCACCTCCTAAAAGGACTTTTGTCCGCCTACGTGGACGTTCCGGGTGTACCTTCGGGTTGCACCCGCCGTTCTAGTGCAATCAGTCCTAATACTATTTGTCATTTTCTTGTAGGACTTCCGTCCACAGTGAGTAGAGTTTAGGTCCCAGCCACCTACAGCGAGATCGCCTTTTGTTCAGGACACAGAAACGGAAGGAATGAGAGCAAGTCTAGCGACTTTGACAGAACAGTTTGTAGTGAGATTAGAGCACAGTAGATGGCGCCACCGTACAAGTACGATATTGCACATAGAGGGGTGAGAGAATATCAGGGAGGACATAGGAAAGGATACCCATTTAACCAGTGGGTCCAGCCTGGGGGCCGTCACTTAACGTGCACGGCGGATATTCAGCGATTGTTAGTAAATCACACCATCTCCGAAAGATCAGCTCAGGCTTGAACTTGGGGACCTTGCATCGATGGTCTGAATCACTAACCACTAAGCCATCCGCGGCGTCCAGCCGTTCTATGTGACCTCGCCGCCTATTTGTGTGCGGGTCCTTTCGAGTTCTTACGAGGATCTGAATGACTCGGGGTTTGTCTGGTGTTGCTTGTTGGGCCGTGGTGGTAGTGTGTGTAAACATCAGTGAACCATGTCCTGGTGTTTATTTTGGGCGTGGTGAACAGTGTGAAGACGTGTTGCAACAAAGTTCGTGTATGGGGGAGCGGACGTCGTGCGAGAGCACATTAGGGCGCTCCCCTCTCCCAGATTTGGGGGTCTTATAAGAAGACAAAATTGTTTCATAATTTAAAAAGTTATTTTGTTTAGTCTAATTTTTTAATTATAAATACCTTTATCATAAACCTCTTACTAAGTATATGTAGAGTGTTCTAAAAGGTGATTTCTAAATAAATTGTATACTTCCTTTTGCAAGCGGAAACTCTTGTGTAGGCTCCCACCCTCTCAGTTGGTTGTGTGATCTGTGTGGAAGGAAAGGAAAATGACATTTTTAAAGGATCCTTACTTGAAGTTAAACAAAATTTAAAAAGTTAAAAGAAAGTATCTATTGAACATTTTAGTTTACTAAAAGAATGAATGAATGAGTTTCTGAATGGACAAATAAGGTAAAAGATTAATAGATTCCTTAACAGTTCCTCATGCGTCGGCCTTTTGATAGAGTCAGACATGAGGTATAAATTAAAGAAAGAGAAGAAAAAGTATTTGTGCTGAATAAATAGAAGAAAATGTGTAAACTGAATGCACCAAGGTTGTCTTATTTATTAACTTTTTGGGGGGGGGGGGCTTTCCAGTGCAAGTGGCAAAATTAAAAGAGAAATTCCGTTTTTATTTAGCCATCAAAATAGCTTAAAATAGAGTTGCTATACAAACCCACCAAGCTTTATTGCATTTGTTTTTCACTAATAGAATCAACGTATTGAATCACTTGTCCTCGAAACAAACCCGCCCCCCTAAAAAATTAATAAATAAAAAAATCTTGTAACATTGAGTTTACAGATCTTGTTCTATTTACTCAGTACAAATACCTTTTTTTACCATCGCAAATATCTGTTTCAAATAGTTGGAAGGAACATAGTGTCGTAAGCATCTAAGTACGGGAGATCACCGTCACGTTAGATAGCACCAGTCCACTAAGTAGGGTGGTCACGGGAAGGTCTTCCTGTGATGACATCAAGAACTGGTGCTGCGTCCTTGTTTCAGGAGGCGTTGGTCTAACCCCCATCCTTCGGGGTTAATATGTCAGGGCCAGCCCTTAAAGTAGCATAAATAATGGTCGATGATGGTTAATAAACAAAAACAACCAACCATAGATGATAAAAATGGAAAATATTGGTGTAGTAAAACTGCATTCATGTGATCATCTTTCGGATATTTCACCCCCCCCCCCCCCCCCCATTTTTTTTTTAATCTTTGATTACATAGATTTTGTTTTGTACATATTACGTTTTTAGCACGTCTTTTGTAAAAAAAGATCGTGCTTATGTTATCGGTTTATCCGTCCGTCCGTCTGTACCCACGGTATCTCTGCAACTATTAGTCCGATTTGAAAAATTCTTTTTGCGTTCGAAAGCTTGAAATATTCGAATGATGATCCTTCATTTCGTTTTTTTTTTTTACGATGTACAATTTCACCGCTAGAGGGCGTAAATGCAGATGATGTCGAATTCAAAAATACGTTTTATTCCACATATTTGCTTTTAAACATCCGATTGAAAAAAATCTTTTATCTTTCGATTCCATTTATGTCGAAGAGTATTTTGGATACAGTTTCTTTTTCAAATTACACATAGATTTTTCGCTCGGGGGCGTAAAAGTAAATTGCATTTTTTTCGATAACTCTTCTTCTAAAACTCCGATCCGAATTTTTTTTTCAGCGGATACATCCCCTGATGCACAATCTTTTGCATATAATTTCGAAATTTTGGTAAAGAATACTTTGGCCACCAGGCGGCGTAAGCGTTGATTTTCGCTTCTGATGTTTTGCCATAAAATCTGTGCTTCTAAAATATCGATTGAAAAATTCTTTCGAGGACTGATGCCACTCACATCAATAAACCTTTTCGGAATATTTCTTCCTAAAATATTCCACAGTTTCCCCGCCAGGGGGCGTAGATGTATATCTTATTTTTCTCAATATCTCGACTTCTAGGAGTCCGATTTGAAAAATTCCTTCTTTGTTGGATAGTGTTTTCCGTGTGACATGTTTTTCATATAATTTCAAAATTTCAAAGTAATTCATAGACTTTCCGCTAGGGGGCGTAAAGGTAAATTGCGTTTTCCTTTATATCTCTGCTTCTAAATCTCCGATTTAAAAAATTCTTTCTGCACCGGATGGGAAATCGTTTGCACATAATTTCTAATTTTTGTAAGAAAATGGTTTGGCCACCAAGGGACGTAAACCTTAATTTCCGCTTCTGATGTATTTGCAGCAAAATATGAGCTTCTAAATTCTCGATTGAAAATAACGTCGTTTGTAGACCGATACTACTTATGTCGAAAAACTTTTTAGAAACATTTTCTTCTTATAACAGTGCACGGTTTCTATGCCAGGGTGCGTAGATGCATATCTTACTTTTTGTCAATCTCTCGACTTCTAGGAGTCCGATTTGAAAAATTCCTTCTTTGTCGGATAGTGTTTTCCGTGTAGCATGTTTTTCATATAATTTCAAAATTTCAAAGTAATTCATAGACTTTCCGCTAGGGGGCGTAAAGGTAAATTGCGTTTTCCCCTATATCTCTGCTTCTAAATCTCCGATCTGAAAAATTCTTTCTGCATCGGATACAGCTCCTGATGGGAAATCGTTTGCACGTAATTTCAAATTTTTGTAAAAAATTGTTTGGCCACCAGGTGGCGTAAGCCTTAATTTCCGTTTCTGATGTATTTGCAATAATATATGAGCTTCTGAAATCTCGATTGAAAAAAGTATTTTGTGGACCGATACTACTCATGTCGACAAACATTTCAGGACAATTTTCTTCTTGAAACAATGCATGGTTTCTATGCCAGGGGCGCAGATGTATATCTTTTTTTTTTTTTTTTGTCAGTATCTCTACTTCTAAAAGTCCGATTTGAAAAATTCCTTCTTTGTTGGATAGTGTTTCCGATGCGAAACGTTTTTCCTATAAATTCAAAATTTTCAAGTAAATCATACACTTTCCGCTAGGGCGCACAATGGTAAATTGCGTTTTCTGCTCCTAAAACTCCGATTTGAAAAATTCTTCCTGTATCGCATACAAGACCTGACGGAAAATATTTTTCACGTAATTTCTAATGTTTGGTAAAGAATGGTTTGGCCACCAGGGGTCATAAGTGTTAATTTCTACTTGTGTTGTATTTGTAGCAAAATCTGGGCTCCTGAAAACACGACTAAAATTTTTTTTCTTGGACCGATACCGCTCATGTGGATGCACCTATTGTGAATACTTTCTTCCTAAAATAATGCATGGTTTTCCCACCAAGGGACGTAAAGTCACATCTTATTTTTTTCGATAACTCTGTTTCTAAGAGTTCGTAAGCTCACGATTCCGTTTACAGAAATATCTGAGGGATTAAAGACCCGATTGAAATTTTTTTCTTCCGTCAGATACTATTGTTTTCCATACCGGTTGCATTGACTTTGAATAGCTTTGATAAATGTAATTTGCGTCAGAACGGATTCAAAAGACGTGCTTATTTTACCCGAAAATTCGGTGTCATCTTTTTTGTTTTTTATGTCAATAATTGCGATTTATTTTGCAATGAAATTTCTTAGTCGTTGTTACATTGTATGAGTTACTTTAACTTGATAAAAGTTTTTAGTAAGGGATAACTTTTCTTTATTAGTATTTAAATGGTGGTACCAGTTAGATAAACATGCTATTTAGCAATCTGAACGAGCACACCGTGTTTGCTCATAAGTCATAACTGAAAAATCGTAGATTTTGTTATGCAGTTTTGCTGTGAATTCCACGTCTTATATTACATTATATTATGTAGTACATTTTTTTAACTGGATGTATATATCATATATCATCATCATCATCATCATCATTGTCAACCATTATCAATCCACTGCTGGACGAAGGTCTCCCCAAGTTTCCTCCACAACGGTCTGTCTTGTGTCAGTCTCCTCCATGTCACTCCCGCATATTTTCGAATTTCATCCACCCCATCTCCCATGTGGTCTTCTTCTGGGTCTTCTCCTGTCCCTTGGAATCCAATCTAAAATTTCGGCTGTCCATCGATGGTCTGTCCTTCTGGCAGTATGTCCAGCCCATTGCCATTTCAGGGATTTAACTCTGATCATGATGTCTACCACTCTCATCATTTTTCGGATCCATGAGTTCCTCTTCTTATCTCGCCTGGTTACACCAAGCATGCACCTCTCCATGCTGCTTTGAGTTGTCTGCAGCCTTTGTATGTCTCTTTTAGTTAAGGACCACGTCTCTGCACCATACGTAAGCACTGGAAGGATGCATTGATCAAACACTTTTCTTTTAAGACATAATGGCATATTGCTCTTGAAAATTATGCTGTTTCTTCCAAAAGCTCTCCAGGCAAGTTTTGTACGCCGATTAATTTCTTCATCAATGTGACCCTCACTTGATATCTGCTGTCCAAGATAAACGTACGTGTCTGTTATCTCCAGCTTTTCTCCATCAATCGATAAATCTTCATTTCTTGTAAAGGCATTGAACATCACTTTTGTCTTCTGAAAGTTCATTTTTAATCCCACTTCTTTACTCTTGTCAGCAAGTTCCTGGATCATACTCTGCAGCTCTGGTGGGGTAGTTGCAAAAATGACTACGTCATCAGCAAAACGAAGGTGGGTTAAATAATTTTCATTAATTTTTATCCCTTTGTTTTCCCAGTTCAGTGATTGAAAGACATTTTCCAATGTGCCATTAAAGAGCTTCGGAGATATGGTGTCACCTTGTTTCACTCCTTTTATAATTTTTATGTGTGTTGTATTTTCAAACAGCCGAATCTTTGCACTTGCATTTTCACAGATGTTATTAATAATACTAATGTATGCATCTTCAATACCTCAGGATTTCAGAGCCATTGTAACTGCTGATGGTTTCACCGAATCAAAGGCTTTTTCATAATCGATAAAAGCCATGCACAATGGAAGTTCATACTCCCTCGCTCTTTCAATTAGTTCTCTCAGTACGTGGATATGATCTATTGTGCTGTAGCCACTCCTGAATCCAGCTTGTTCTCTCGGTTGAGCCATGTCCAGTGTTACCTTCAAGCGGTGTGAAAGAACTTTAGTGAAGATTTTATAAACCACTGAGAGGAGGCTGATAGGTCTGTAGTTCCTGAGATCCTCAATGTCACCTTTTTTATGTAGCAGGATCATTGTAGCATTGTTCCAATCCTCAGGAATCTTCCCTTCATTAAATCATCGAGTGAAAATTTGGGCGAGTACTGTTTCAATTTCTCCACTTGCTTCTTGTATGATGTCTACAGTAATTCCATCTTCTCCTGGAGCTTTCCCCCGCTTCATGTTCTTGATTGCATGAGCAACTTCTGCTGGAAGGACTGGAAGAACTCTGGTACTGGTACCTTTCATGATGTCTGGAGTACATGTATCATCTCTTTCATATAATTTGGAGTAGAAATCTTTCACTCTTGTCAAAATTTCGCCTCTATTTCTTGTTACAGAACCATCTTCTTTTCTCAGTGCCATAATCTGTTTTCTTCCCTTACTGAGATGTCCCTTTGCTATCTATAGGCTTTGGTTGTTTTCTATTGCTTTCCTCACTAGCTCACAGTTGAATTTCCTTACGTCTTCAGTGATACTTTTTCGTGCTGTCTTGCATAGCTCTATATATTCCACTTTGGAAGTCACATCTTCTTTAGTTGTTCTCATCTCTTCTTCTTTTTTTGCATCAACATTTTGGGTTTTCCTGATAATTTGTTCACATGCAACTTGTTCTTAGACGCAGCTAATTTTGTTGCTCTTTCCATAAGAGCTTTGGTTACTTTTCTGTTAACTTCAGAAATATCCACTTCTTCCGATGTTAGGCCTTCTAAAGCAGAGAATCTGTTCTTCAGTTACAACTTGAAAGTATTGTTACGACCCACCCCCGCCATTAATTTAGTAATTAATGGGCGTGGTGGATGTGTGAAATTAATTAAGTATTAATTATGTTCGAGGCTTGATTGGAGTTTAAAAGTGTAAATAACAGAGAAAGTTTTATCTGGGGGTTTGGAAAGAAAAGAGGCGAAGAATTCTCCTTCTGGCTGGGTGGTCTCAGAATAGCTCTGTTAGGTCATAAATATCAGGGCGCAGCTGACGGGAAGCCTAAGCAACACGGAAAGGGAAAGAGGTACATTTCGAAGAGGGGTCCACTTGAGTAAATGAATGAAGATGGGGACAAAAGGTTTAGCGAATAATCGTAAATTCGTCGTTTGTTTGGGGCATTTTCGAGAACAATTGCTCTCTGTGTGGTCCGTGCAGAAAAATAAGATTTCGCACTTAGCGTGAAAATAAGGAAGAAAGTTTAGTTGTCTGTGCGCTCTCCGATGTGAAAGGCTGGATGCCTTGGATCTTCGATATGAATTTGGATAAATGAAACGGAGACGAAAACTCGGGGCAGCTGGAGATGCCAGTTTGCCATAAAGACAGCGGAATGCCTAAATCCGCGTGATCAAGCAGCAATTTCTAGGCTGGGAGCATAATGGAAATTAGCGACGGGTTGGCCCAATGAAAGCAAAGTTACAGAAGATTTAAGAAGCCTGCGAGTGGACAGTGGTCATTCCAATGAGAAGCAAAGATCGGGTTCGAGTCCAACTACGGCAGTGTGCAATTACCATCCTCTCTCTGAAGCGGCGAAGGAAGCCAGCTGGTCCTGTGGGGCGAAGCGAGGCCCCATGTGTGTGTGTGTGGTTACGTAAGCAGCGAAGCCACTACGTGTAAGTGCGACGGGATAAAAACATGGCGAAAGAAAAATATGAGCGTAAGAGCGGTGGCTTGGATACCTAAGAAATTTACAGGTGAAAAGTTAAATCACAATTTGGATTTATTCTTAACAGCATCCATGTAAGTAGAAACATTTTGTTTTTGTTATTATTTCTGCTACGCAAGTTAGTTGAGGAACTGAACTAATGTATTTCAAGAACTGAACTGAGAAATAGTGAGACTGAACTGTGAAATTTAAGTTCATTAAAACTATCTCGCGGGAACTGATTTAGGTCAAAGTTGACCCAATACTTATGTTCAGAAGACAGCTAAATTTTATTCGTATGTGTGCCATTGTTATGTTTTCATAGCCAATTAAATATTTGTTTAGGCAGTCAGCGCAGTCATAGAACACATTATTTATGTGTACGCAGGTGATTGGTTGAAATTGTTTAAAGTGTACGCCCATATAACACAGTTTTCGCGCCAAGAACTCCGTCGAAGAAGATCAGTGAAGAAATATACTTATACCACTCGGCCCGGTATCGTAACAATTTGATTGACAGCGGTGGGATAATGACCCACTGTCGTAACATTTGGTGGTCAACGGTGGGATAACTAAACTACCCACGGCACGTTCATAACAGTATTATGGTGTTTTTTAAGGTTGGTTATGTCAATACATTTTGTTTGTCTTATGAGCTTGCCACGTTCCAGTTTAGTGTTGAGGTGCATCTTACATCTCACAATTTATGGTCACTACCTGTGTTGAACTTGTTCAGCACACTGCAGTCTTGGATGACGAATTTTCTGTTACACATAATAAAATCCATTTCACTTGTCGTCCCAATTGGATGTCTCCATGTCCATTTGCTGTGTGGCTTTTTCTTGAAGAAGGAGTTCAAGATGAAAAACCCTTCTGCCTCTGCAAACTGAACGAGAGTATTTCCTCGTTGGTTTCTGTTGCCGTGACCGAATTTACCTACTGAAGTTTCATTCTGTTGCCGTTGCCCTATTTTTGCATTGAAATCTCCCATAATTATCTTCAAGTGCTGCTTACCTTTATTATTTAGATGACGAATTTCCTCATAAAATTCTTCAATTTCTTCTTCAGGATGACTTGTGGTGGGTGCATAAGTTTGAATAATCTGAGCATGGTATCTTCTCGAGAGTTGGATAACGAGCCGTGCAGCTCTGTCAGAGGAACTTTCAACTTCTACCACTTTATCCTTCAGTTTCTTGTTTATTATAAATCCAACACCAGTACTTCTGCCAGTATCTGTCCCACGATAGTAGAAGAGATGTCCACTTTTCAGTTCGATGAGATCTTTTCCTTTTCTCCTTACCTCACTTAGCCCCACGATGTCCCACTTGATCCTTTGTAGTTCCTCTTCCAATTCAAGAAGCCTTGAATCAGAAGATAGGGAGCGTCCATTATACGTAGCCAAGGTCAGCATCAGATGGCAGCCTAGTCCGGTCCTCCGGGGATTCTTAGCACCCTCTGCCATCATGTCGCACTGGCCGCTGCCTTGGCCAGGTACATTCCAGCTGCCGGAGACTGAGGGCCAAGATTTAAGTTGTGAAGTCATTTTGGAGGGGTTTGGCCATAACTCACCACGGTGGCCAAGCGGGTTGGTGAGTGTGGGATAGCATTTCCTCTGATCCCGATGGTATAGTTATACCGCTATTGGTGGTCGTCAGAGCCCCTTTAGTGGGAATAGGATGCACCACGAGAAAGCGGGGTTGACATTTGTCAAGGAGAGACTGTGATGTTACGCATCACCTGACCTTACATCCCTACATCATATATATCCCTATATCGTATATATGGGCGTTTTAACCCTAACCACAAAATATCATATGATTCCTGCTTTTTTCCCGATTCGACCTCGATCGAGTAGGGCTGTGACAGAGCAATCAGAAATCTCTGAATTGATTGTATTTTCTGTTCCTATTCCTGGAGCTGGAATCGAACACCCATCTCTCGATTACCGTTCGAGTACAGTATCCGTTACACCACAAAGGCCGAGAAAGTCACAAGTATATGAGTGTTAAGTTCGACCGCATTATTAATCAATCAACTGTGCTGCCATTTAGCGTTGTGAAGCATATGACCAGTCATATTTGTCGATTTTAGTCATACTTGGAAGATTTGCGTATTTTCAGATGCCAGCAACTTATTAGGTGGCATATGAATGGAATGAATGTCCTTTCCCATAATTTGCCCACTTTGATTTCTTCTAATGATAAAAAAAAAAAAAAAAAAAAAAAAAGGTAACGATGAGAGCGGCATTGAAAGAATCGCCGATAACAGTTTGAAAGTCGCGGGGGGGGGGAGATTAACTCTGGGAAATTTCAACATATTCCGGCGAAACTCAAAAGGTAGGCTCAGATTGTTGCTACACATCATACGATAAAATATCAACGAATTTGAAGCATTATCGATAACAACAAAAATCTGCCCCTTAAATTAAATCAGAGAAAGTGTGACTAACGATGCCAATGAGTTGGGGGAAGTGATTGACAGCTGCAAACAGCAGGATACACTTGCATAGCCCACTGGAAAAAGAAGGCCCTGAAACGAACGATTGATAAGAGATCAGATCAGATGATATGTAGAGGATTTTGGGAAGGAAGTGTCTGACCCCAGGTCTTAAACAACCCTTAGAAATAAGGAGCTAGGAGATTTGAGCTAGAGTGCCGGATAGGAAAGTGACACGGAAGCGAAGTAGAAATGGGGAGGAAGATGCCCTTATTTATTACCGGGGGCCAGTACCCGTGGCCCGACGTGCCCATCCGACGTACGGCGGTTATTTAGTGGATCGAGCGTTCGTACCTGAGGCCCTTTCCTCGGCAGTCACGAACGTTGCCCACTAGGCCACCCGCGGCCCTTTTAGGAAGGGAGTGTCTAACCGCAGGTCTTAAACAACCCGTAAAAATAGGAAACTAAGAGATTTGGGCTAGAGTGGTCGATGGGAAAGTGACACAGAAGCTAGGTAGAAAGACGCCCTTTTTTATTACCGGGGGGCCAGTACCCGTGGCCCGACGGCTTAACGTGCCCATCCGATGCACGGCGGATATTTAGTGGATCGAGCCTGAGGTCTTCTCTTCGGCAGTCAGGAACGTTGACCACTAGGCCACCCGATTGTCAAGACACTAAAAGGGTCTCAGATTTGTGAAATTTCTCCAACTTTTTACAGGCAGTGAATATAGTTATTATTCTTGTGATTAAAGTCTCTTAAAAACACTTGTTGCATTATGTTTTGCAGTCAAAACTGGACAGTTTTGTGTAAGAAACGTAAGTGGGTGAAATATTTAATTTTGTGTAGGGTTCAGATTACTATATCTGTGCCGTTTATAAAATAATTTTCTTGCAGTAGTAGAAATTAATAAATAAGTACAAATAATAAGCCGAAAACTGACATCAAAGTGGTCACATAACCTTTTATTGTCTTCGTATTAGACCCCTCCCCCACACGCGAACTTTGTTGCAACACATCTTCACGCTGTTCACCACGCACAAAATAAACACATGGACATGGTTCACTGATGTTCACACACACTCTCACCACGGCCCAACAGGCAAACCATTGAGTCATTCAGATCTTCCGAAGAACTCGAAAGGACCCGCATGCAAATTGGCGGCGAGGTCACCTAGAACGGCGGGTGCAACCCGAAGGTACACCCGGAACGTCCATGTAGGCGGACAAAAGTCCCCTTCAGAGGTGACCCAGACGGGAGACTGTCAGAGAGAACACCGGGTCGACAGGTGCACCAAGGCACTCACACGACGCATGGCAGATGCCTACCGACCCACATCCACGCGGAACCGGCACACCACAAGCAGCAAATACACAACACCCTCCCTTCAGACACCATTCATTCACACTCTATCCCCCGACTCCTGCCGTCCCGGTCAGACAGAACCAAAACACTCTATCCCCCCGACTCCTGCCGTCCCGGTCAGCGGCCTGCACCGCCAACCTCGACCGAAGACAAGACAAATTAAACCACCGATGAAGGGGTCGGAGGTTACCTCCACACCCTCCATTTAAAACAACAAACACAAAAACATAACACCAGAAAAAGCCCAATCCCTCGGGTTTCAACGGCCGAAACTATTGGGGTAAGGTACCCCAATGAAATGTGAAGTGGTTCTTAGTCCCAGTAACAATCCGAGGATCGCCCCCATCTATATCTAAAGGCATACTAAGGGATGGGAAATTTCTGCATATCCTTACTTTCATAAAGGAAGGGGTCGCGCGTACCGCAACCCCCGCTACCAAAAATTATGCACCCCAAGCAACCGCAGTTTGCGGATGTGGCAGGCGTCAGCCAACCCAAGTGCAATGGAGGGCCTCTGCCTGGAGGAACCGTTTTGCTGATCGCGGATTCCTCAGTGCCAGGTAAGTATGCTTGACAGGATTACACTTAATATTTATATTTAAATTTATAATTTTTTTACTGGTAGTCAACTGAGCAAAATATAATTATTAATAGCTTATGACCTGCATTATTTTCTTGCCACTATGCATTATTTATCATGCATTATTTATCAACTCTTTCAATATTTTTTTTGTTGTTATGTTATGATTTCCAACTTGTAGTTTCGGTGACCACATGTTTTCACAATAGTACATCATGGTTTAACCATAGTTCGATATTTCAATATTTAGCTAAAGTTTGGGTAAATTTTTATACTAAGACAGATGATGTAAACACTATGGAAAATTTTACGCGGGGAAGGAAGAAAAATAAATTATATCTTCAGGGAAACGTCCTGGGGTAGATTGCATTTCCTTTTACTTTTGCATTACATATTTTTTCATGAATTACGACACAGTTTGGTACATTTTATAGAAAGAAATTTTTTAACAGGACTCCCCATTGTGTTTTTTTTTAATGCTAGGGAAACTTTACAATCAGGCAGATACTTTGACCATCTTATGGTTATATGGATATGTAAAAGTGTGTGGTCGCTAAAATTTGAAAAAAATATTCTGACAGCTTTTGAAATAGAAAGCTGACAAAGGTGATAAAATCTTTACTCGCAAATGACAGTAAGAATTCCAAGAAGTTATCTTAATGTTTATATAACATTTGAGATACATTTCCGCAGTTAATTTCAATTTGCCTTCACGCTAATGGTCTGGCTTAATTTTCCTTACATGCGACAGGCGTCCAACAGCAATAGACAAGGGAATCGGAGAATCGTATTTTTTAAACTTCAGTTTAATTACCGAGCACTATTTCTAAGGAAAGGAAACATGTTGCCCTAATAAATGTTATGTAAAACTCTTAATGCTGTCCTCTACGCTGCTTTTTTTTTTTATTTTCGTTTGTTTGGGGGTTTAACATCTACTGTGAGCAACATGACACTCCAGGATTCGAACCCAGACTCATCTAGGACAAATGGTCATAAGCTGTAGCTTAAACCATTGTGTCACCGAGGTATACACAGATTTCAAACTCGACTTTTTTCCTAACATGTTTTTCCTGTATAGCAATCCAACATATTAAAGATATGACTGTTATAGGAGATAATTAAAAGGAAATTCATTTAGTTTTTGTTTTAGTATTTTGTTTACCGGCGTACAAGATGAAAAAATTAGCTATTTTTGGCTGCAATTTTATATGTATGTGACGTGTGTAAGCTTTGTAGTTTTTCCCTATATTAGCGTCCATTGTCACAAACAGGGGCGCACACAGATTTCCTCAAGAGGGGGGGTCCGACAAAAAAATGCACGGGACAAGTGAAACTACAAATTGGGCACACACACACACATATATGGATTATATATATGTATGTGTGTGTATGTGGATTCTTTTTGTTAGCATAAATCAGCACTGATGTGTTCACAGGTTAAAAAAACCTTACTCTTTTGAATAAGGCTGCTAAATTAAATGTGCATTAATATATCCATTAATATTTATGTAAGACCTTAAGACGTACAGAAAAATAAAGTTTAAATCGCTTCTCTTACTGTAATGCAGAAACATTTTTATCTAAGCTCACTTTAAATAATATATATAAATTATATGTTTGCCCTGACAGCACTGTTCATTACACTGTTAAAGAGCAGACACGTAAGACGGGCTCAGCTACTGAGACGTCTCCATCTGGTGGGCATTAACAACGGCACTGGCTATACAGTACATATTATAGCAATTAAATCCAAAGGGCGAGATCCAAGGTGAAAGTCCTCCAAATACGTGGCGTCAGTAAATAAATACATACATCGCTCTTTCCACGTTCCAGAAACACAACGCAACCGAAAAAAAATTTCGGTTGCTATGTGTTTCTGGAACGTGGAAAGAGCGATATATTTATTTATTTACTATTACAGTTGCCGAACTACCTTTCAGAGAGAGAAATGAATAAATCTAAAACTGAATAATCCATGAATTTACAATGAAGCATACTTCTGAGTAAAAACAGTCATTCACAGTTCGGTTAGAAAAAGTCATTCACAATTCGTTCAAAAATTCTTATTAGCTGTTCATCTTTGAGTAAATAACAAAAATTATGCAATATGCTTTCTATAATTCCATTCTATTATTTTTTTTCTTAATTATTAAAAACGTATTTCCGCTATAGCTTTTGAAAGTATGATTTCGTGCTGTAAAAACTGCGTCTGTATTGTGATATGAATACCCATTAGATTGCGAAATCAAGCCGCCTTGGTTTTTTGCTTAATTTGTCCATTGCCATTTCTACGGAGACATTTACATTGCTCGTATTCAATAATGCAAGTCCATTTAGCCGATCATTTTTCATACTGTTCCTGAGATAGCTTTTGAGTCTTCTCAAAGTCGAAAACGATCTTTCATTGGTACAAGTGTTTCATTTGTACAAGTGGTGATGGGAAGTGTACACAAAATTTTTAGAAGGCGCTTAACTCGGGAGTAAAAATCCCCAACACAAGAAATGAACACTTCAAACGCAGAAGTGAATTCCTTATTTTCTATAGAATGTTTCCTCCATTTAAGTTCACCAAGCATAGTATCTTTACTATCTTGAAAAAGTTGCTCAGTGCCTTCTACTGAATAGAATTCCAGCAGTTTAAGAAAACTATTTTCTATGTCCTCATCGTAAATTTCAGACATTATGGATGAGAATTCTGCTAAGATGTTGTTATGTTTCTGGAGCCTTTGTTTCGCCTGTGTTACCATACTACCAATAAATGGTAGAAACACAGCTCGCCTGTTATATTCCTCTGGAGATGCTGCAGAAACCTTATTGGGATAAAATGACCGCTTTCCAGTTGTACATCTCGGTATTTTTATTTGTTCTTCTTCTCCTGCAGTAAGAGAAACCAATTGAATTGCTCTTTGAAAAATCTCGTTAAAAATCGTCAAAGAATTAGCATTCATTTCTTCCAAAAACTTCAATAACTGAATCGGCGTTGCTTTCTTTAGATCTATGTTAATACACTGCTGGACAATTGCTAAGGACGGATCATAAACGGCTATATAGCGCATAAAAAAGTAAGTGTGGTTGGATGCCAAGTGAAATAAAATAATGTCAAAATGCCAGGACATTACAAGAAAGACAATTTATTGTGCTCTGAAATCCAGAAGGCTTTGGAACGTGTTCAAGGGACAAACAGGCCATTTTGTGCAGAATACGTAAACGTGAAAAAATGCAGTTACCGTCCGCAAGCGTTCCGGCGTAAGATGTCAATACGGGATATGGCCACCATGGAGGGCGATGCAAGATTACACACGTTGTGTCATGCTTTGCACAACATTATCAAACAGCTGTTGGGGTAATTTATCCCATTCCTCTGTCAGTGCACGGATGAAGGTGTCCTTGTTTATTGGAGGGCATTGTCGACCAGCGAGACTCCTCCCAAAGCCTCCCACACATTTTTAATGGGATTCAGATCTAGAGAACGTGCTGGCCATACGAGGCGTTGAATATCCTCGCTCTCAAGACACTCCTGGACAGCGACTGCTCAATGACATGCTGCGTTGTCGTCCATGAAAATGAATCTATCACCGACAGCACCACGGAACATGCGAACATGGGGTAGCAGAACATCATTAATGTATCGTTGGCCAGTCATAGTCCCAGTTGGAAGCACATAGAGGGACGTACGGCCATTGATCATGATGCCAGCCCATACCATGACAATACATGTCGGATATCGGTCCCTTTCCTGTATGTTTGCTGGACAATATGCAGTTCCACTATCACGCCAGATCAGTTGTCGTCGACAATCTGACGATAGACTGTACCTACTCTCATCTGAGAAGAGGACAGCAGACCAGTCGTTATCAGTCCAATTGCGATGTTGATGGCACCATTGGAAACGGTCGGTACGGTGATGTCTGGACAATGGGGTACACACAACAGGACGGCGGACGTATAGTCCTCCTTCATGCAAACGTCTGGCGACAGTTTTTCGGGAGATCCGCTTGCCAGTAGCAGCCATAAACTGATTTGCTACCTCACTAACTGTGCTGCGCCGGTGTCTTTTTGTTGATAGCACTATGTGCCGATCTTCTGCAGGTGTCGTACTGCAAACACGACCTCCCCCGTGACGTTTGCTACACTCTCCATTTGTTTGAAATGATTTCCAAAGCCTTGAAACAACACTGTGGCTGACGTCGAACTCCCTGGCAACATCTGTTATTTTTCGCCCTTCTTCAATCTTGCCAATAATACGGCCACGCGTAAAATCATCTAGGTGATGTCGGGAAGACATACTGAAAATTGTAAGTTCGTCAATTGATTCTTTCCTTTTCAAATTTTCGTTTGAACAACAACGGTCAATAAGCGTCAAATCCTTTATATCTCTTATCAGCGCTATGACGTCACGAACAAGTTCGGCAATCCAAAATTTGCATACGCACAACACGTCTTACTGTATCCCGCACTTATGCAAATTTCCACATTTTCCTGCCTTCCATTTTATGGTTGCTATCGTTGCTATTATCATACGTCCTTAGCAATTGTCCGGCAGTGTAGTTCGTAAATACGCACATAGTGTTGTAGTTACATCGAACAACTTGCTTATCATCAAAAGAGAGATTATAAAATCTTCCTTTGAAATTGCTAGGTTTAATAGAGAAGATAGCACAGCAGTCTCCTTATCGCACCACCCTGAAATTTCAACTAGTGATGCTTGTATAGCGTCAAATAATTCAAGCATAACATTTACTACTGAATCATGTCTTTCAATCCACCTTGTGGAACACACCTGAACTAATTTTTGCTTCCTTGAATTTGAACAATATTTATGTATGTTCTCAATCAGTTGCTTCTCTGGTGCAAGAAAAATATCGTACGTTTTCCCCACTATTCCAATACAATTTCTGATTTCAGGTATGTTGCAAGCATCGGAAATAGCATGATTCAGGCTATGTGAACTACAGTGTACATATAAAGCCAGGGGATATTCTATTTTAATGTGAGCTTGTACTCCCTGAAATTCGCCACTCATTGTGCTAGCTCCATCATATCCCTGTCCTCGAAGATATTTCAAATTGATGTTGAATGATTTTAAGGAATCAATTAAATGGGTAGCCAGGCTTTTCCCTGTTGCGTTGACAACTGGTATGAACTGCAAAAATTGTTCATGAATCATGCAATCATCTTTTATAAAACGGGCAACCAATGAAAAGTGTTCCACTCCCGAAACGTCAGTTGTCTCATCAGCAAGTATGCTAAAGCATTCACTTTCATTAATGCTGCTTACAATGTCCTTTAAAATTATTTCATTTATAGCAGATATTATTTCAGTTTTCGTTCTCCAACTTACATATGAATTTCTACCATAGTGTTTTAAATGTTGTTTCAACATTTAGTCCCCTGTTTCAACACGCATTCTAAGCAAAGCCCTGAAATTCCCTTCGTTTGCTGTGGCTTTTCGTCGATATTTAAGGGACCATAGTCTAAAGGCCCTCGTAAAGAGCCGCGGATGGCTTAGTGGTTAGTGTTTCAGACTGTCGATGCTGGGTCCCCAGGTTCAAGCCTGGGCTGATCTTTCAGAGATGGTGTGATTTACTAACAATCGCTGAATATCCGCCGTGCATCGGACGAGCACGTAAAGTGACGGCCCCCAGGCTGGACCCACTGGTAAAATGGGTATCCTTTCCTATGTCCCCCTCTGAAATTCTCTCACCCATCTATGTGCAATATCGTACTTGTACGGTGGCGCCATCTACTGTACTCTAATCTCACTACAAACTGTTGTGTCAAAGTCGCTAGACTTGCTCTCATTCCTTCCGTTTCTGTGTCCTGCCCAAAAGGCGATCTCGCTGTAGGTGGCTGGGACCTGAACTCTAGTCCCTGTGGACAGAAGTCCTACATAAAAATGACAAAGCCTGCATACCATACACAGGCCCTCGTAAAGGAATACCTTGCTTGCCACAAAACGTGACTGTTTTTATTACAGAACTCAGCATTTTTTTGCTTCGCAAAATTTCTTTATTTTTGTCTAAAATATGAGCTATAGGTAGTACAACTTTCTCTTCAATTTTCTTCAAATTGTAACATACTTCCACACTTTTTTTATGATATTTTAATTTTGTGTGCTTCTCAAATTGTTCAGTGGCATGATTCCAGGTTCTGCAAGCTTAAGAAACAAGTTTGCCAGTGGGTTGATTATTGTTCATGCCAACATCAGAGGGAAAAATAAAGTGCAGTATTTACAGTATGCTCCATCCATTATTTCTGAATAACATAACCAGTTCAATTTTTCAAACCAGTGCTTTTGAAACTTTAAGTTTTTACTTTTAATTTGAGTTACTGGGAACTTATAATTTGATTCCGGATACCATAGGTTATTTAACACATCAAGGAGTTCTCGAGAGGAAAGTCTGCTCTTCGAACTGACGAAATGAGCAATATCAGAAGAATTACCCTTGGGAGAGTTATCCGCAAGCACTTCACATCCTGTTCCTGATGAACATTCAGCAATTTCTTTGCGCTCATTTAATGGCGATGCCTTGTTACATTCAGGTTCATCACACTCATTAATGTCGGCAACATTCCTCTCTCTTCTTTCATCAATTCACACTTTTTTAACGAAACAAAGTAACGATGTTTGCTTTCTTTTTTTATGCATAATATAGTTTTCTTTAAAATCCTGCTGCAAATAGCCTGTTTTAAAAATCTAATACACACACACTTTTCTATGTCACACATTTTTCTCCTGTTCAAGGCATTTTGTAAATTAAACTAAGAGCAGAACTTGCACTGCACTGACGATCTTGATAAGCAATCTGCTGCTCCTCTCGAAAAACGACAAATTCAGGAAGTTAGTCTCTCATGTCCTAAACGGATAGAAATCAACAGATACAAATATCAAGCACAGACATAGACCTTCTTAACAGAAAATAGTGTGTTTACACTCAAGGCTTAATCTTGTGTATCCCCCTCCCCTCAGAGGAGGAACGCCCATTAGCACCCCATATGTGACTGAGGCCCGAGCCATGGAGAAATTTCCTGGAAAAGGTTATGGGAACACGAGAGACTGGGAGAGTAATGGATTCCTGGTTCCTCAAGCACTCTGGGATTTCACTAATTCCCTGCTTCAATGCTTGCCTTCGTCAGCCATCCAAAACAGATGCAGCATTCCTAAGGCAAAAGAGCACTCTGATTTCTGTGATTGATACAATCACACCACAGCCAGCTCGTTTCTATAAACATATGCAGAAAGATTTTTTTTTTTATTTCGCCGTAGTCGGAATAAGGTATTTTAAAATTCGGGGGGGGGGGTCTGGACCCCACCCCGTGTGTGCGACCCTGCTCACAAACAAATATCAAGTCAGCGAATCAGCACGTAAAAAGAATATGTTTGAAAAAGCACGACCTTGTCATTACATGTCATTATCCTTTTCCAGTCATTTTACATGTATAATAATGCAACAAGAGTAGCGTTTTATTTGCAGCAACACAAGCAGATTGCAAAGTACTTTATTTTTTATTCGCCTGGTTTCTCACATACATAGTAAATTGTGAGTGACTTTTAGAATTGTTACGAAAAGGACCATAAATTGCTCTTTGAAGAAGCACAACTAATCGACAACCAGATTCAACCACTAAACTTGATATTTTGGAAGCTTTTCATATATATATCAGAAATTCTTCACAACTTGTTAATGACATGGCATCTACACCATTTCTATCAAGCATGTGGATGCAACTAACCAAAACCCATGACGGTAAACACCTTTTTTTTTTTAATTGGAGGTTTAACGACCACCGTGAGCAACTGAATGGGCTATAAGCAGTCGCCCGTCCCTAATTTAGGGTCACTGGTTCCAGGGAAGCGAGGGAGCCAGTGCCGTAAGACAAACACAACATCCATGCCTCACCGGGATTCGAACCCGGACCCCGTTCGGATGAATGATCTGAGGCCATTGCTTAGACCACTGCGCCACCGGGGCGGCCTGTAAGTTTTTGCTTCAGTGCACTTCCCGTAGCTTCAAAAGTCCTCACCCATAACCTGATGGCATGTTCTGCTGAAGTAGTATCATGCTTCCAGAGATTAAAATAACACTGATACTCTCGTCTAGCAGCAGCAGTACAGTCGCCATTTTTGTAAAATGCCTTAGCAGCTACAGCACATTGAGCTCCGCACCACAGATTCATGTCCTGGACTCGTTTTGGATGGATGATCAGAGGCCATCGCTTAGACCACTGCGCCACCGGGGCGGCTTAAACGCCATTTATGATGTCATGTACAAGTTGAACATTTATATGCCATTCGTCTTGATGAAGCTAGACCAGAGTCCTGAAAAAAAAATATTTGCGACAAATGTTGCAATTTCTTAATATGTACAGAGCAGTGGCATAGCCAGAAATTTCTTGGGGGGGGGGGGGTCCATGGGTTTGGTGAAAACCCCAAATATACATATGTATTGCTTTAAATCTTCCCTCAAGGGGGTTCTGGACCCCAGGACCATCCCCTTGACTACACCTATGGTACAGGGTGGTTATAAATTAGTTGGGAAATAGAAAACGTTATTGTGCATAGGTATAAGGATGCATACAATCATAAGTACGAATAGTATACAGTTAAAAACACCAAGTTTACCTTTTGTGGATCTTTTTGTGGACAGATGGCGCTGAGACATGCTCGGTCCCGTATCACCAGCAGAGAACACGCGATTGCAATTATTCTTACCTCGATGCTGAAATCCCAGTTGGATTGGTCGGGGGATATCTGATTGCATGCCCACCGCCATCACCGGATCTCACGGCCCCAGATTTTGGTCTATGGGGTTTTGTTAAAGATCAGGTTTACCTTCCGCCGCTTCTAAAGGTCCTTCCTGAACTGAAATCAAGAGTCACTGCTGCGCTCGCATTGGTCGACGGCGACATGCTGACAGTAATGTGCAGTAGCGCACCCAGAAATTTTCCGGGGGGGGGGGGGCATTGCACACAGAATTTCCCCAAGGGAGGTGAACCTCTAAATGTACTGGGAAAAATTGGTGCCATAACAATTAAGAAGGAGGTTGACTTTTATACATTTCTTTTTATCCAGTTACTAGCAATGTTACATTACACGAAAGTTAAATGATTAGAAGAAGCAGTAGATGAAATTCTTTTCCTGATTAGATTTTCTGAATTTATTTAACAAAACTACTCCCTTATAATTATTGAATGTTACAATTATACGGTACATCATTAAGAAGTATATGTAGATCGCGTATCATGATTTTTTTTTTTCAAACTTCTACGCAATAATTTTTCGCTCTGTCCGCCCAACGGGGAACGGGCCCCATCAGTCCTCCCCATGGGTGCGCCACTGGCAATGTGGGAAGTTAACTTGGTGTGTTTAACAATATGGTACAATACAATACAATTTAATTCGGGTGAACCAAAAACAAAATTTACAAATATGTACAACAATATACAAGCATCCGCCCAGACAGCAATAGGAAAAGACCCTTAGGGGCCTGTCAAAGTCCACGCCACCTGGAAAAGCAGAGAAAAAAATACATAATTATATTTACATATACAGGGTGTCTGAGAATTATTGGACACATTACAAAATTACATAAAACAAAACATTAAACAGATAGAAAGAAACTGACTGTACTAACTTACAATGTAACTACACAAGTTAATAAATTTCGATGTGAGATCCCTTGGTTGCTCGTAGTACGTCCAAGCGATACTCGATTTCATTCCATGTATTGGAAAGCATCTGAGGAGTTATGGAATTAATACCAGCTGTGATACGCTGCTTCAGTTCCTGCAAATCAGTACAAAGTGCCTGATAAACACGATCCTTCACATAACCTGACATCAAATAATCCAATGGAGTTAGATCTGAAGAGCAAGGAGGCCACGGAATGGGAACACCACGCCGAATCCATCTGTTGGGGAAATGCTCATTTAGCACTTACGTACACAGATTTACCAATGCGGAGGCACTCCGTCTTGTTGGAAAACGACGTTGTCATATCTTTTGATCTGGGGTTTAGCAAAATTTTCTAACATATTCAAGCAAATGTCACCATTTTTGTTTTGTTTTTTGCAGTAGAAGAAAGGGCCAATCGCTTCTCCTTTTGATAGGGCACACCACACATTAACTTTTGGAAAATCACGTTCCAGTTCAATAGCAGCATGAGGCGGTTCAGTGCCCCATATCCTACAGTTGTGATGATTCACAATACCTGATACATGAAATGTGGATTCATCACTAAAAATTACAGTACTGAGAAAGTTTTTGTCGATTTCCACTCGATTCAGCATATCCGCAGTGAAATCGTATCGCAGAGTGTCATCATTTACATGCATCTTTTACACAATTTGAATTTTATAAGCATGAAACTTTAATTTCTTGTGCAAGATATCGTGAACTGTCGATTTTGGAATGCACAGTTCTCTGCTTGCTTTACGAACGGATTTCCTGGGGCTTTGTTGGAAACTTTCATTAACTTGGTCAACCGTCTCACCGCTGACGCTAGGCCTACCAGCTCCTCCACGTTGTTCCACATTGCCAGTTTCTTTAAACTGTTTCATCCACCGCTTAACTGAATTCGTTGACGGAGGAATACAAACATACTCTAAACGATACTGTCTTTTAACTTTAATGACAGACTTTAATTCTGCAAGCCATAACACACTCTGATGCACAGATGACATGACTACTGATTGCGCATTTTTCTTACATTCCTCATCAGGCCACACCTAGCGCCATCTATTGGATTCTGGGAATAACAATTCTGCAGAACAAAAATATAGAAACCGTGTTAGCAATACGTGACATAGAAAAACAGGCAATGCTCATAGTTTTTTTTTTTTTTTTTACATAATTTTGTGATGTGTCCAATAATTCTCAGACACCCTGTATATACACAATAAACTGCATTACTAATGAGCCATATCCAGTCAAAACCACACTAAACCCTTTGTGACCTAGTCTGAAGTAAATGTTTCAGTACTTTTTTTAAATAACGAAAATGAAGCAATTTGTTTCAATTCTTCAGGTAGACTGTTCCATAATCTTGGGCCACCAGAGCACATATTATTACCTAGAGCAAGATTAGTTCTAGCAAAATTTGTTTGATAATAATTTGCAAAGTGTGTGTTATAATCATGCAATGGCAACTGCAATGTCAATAAATCCCTGCAAAAATTCCTTTTTATTCTATTAAACATCAATGTTATTAATTTATTCATACCTATTATCATATGCATCCTTACAATTATGCACAATAGTTTTCTTTTTGGCCAATTAATTTATAACCACCCTGTATAATCATCACAAGACTGTAGTGTCTGATTTCAAGAATTGTGAGTGAATTTGTGACAGCAAGTTTTCTAATCTTATCACCCAATCTAGACTAGGATGGATGGTGCGCATGACTCTACATATGAAATTTCATTTGTAATGCACAAATAAATGTGTCATGAAATTCAATGTTTTGAAAGGCTACAAAGCCATTATTTACTTACAACCTTCCAGAGAACTAATTTGAATTACATGCACATGGAGATAATTATTGATTTTTTTTTGCCTATATTTTACAATGGGGGTATCAGCCTATCTATTGGATTTTTGAGAGACAAACAGATCAGTGCCAGAAATTTTATTTTGCATTTACACCACTACTAGGTTGAGACTTTTTCACAATACTATAGTGTTCATCCTAGAAACAATAAGAGTATCAGTCTATCTATTGGATTTTTGAGAGACAAACAGATCAGTGCCAGAAATTTTATTTTGCATTTACACCACTACTAGGTTGAGACTTTTTCACAATACTATAGTGTTCATCCTAGAAACAATAAGAGTATCAGTCTATCTATTGGATTTTTGAGAGACAAACAGATCAGTGCCAGAAATTTTATTTTGCATTTACACCACTACTAGGTTGAGACTTTTTCACAATACTATAGTGTTCATCCTAGAAACAATAAGAGTATCAGTCTATCTATTGGATTTTTGAGAGACAAACAGATCAGTGCCAGAAATTTTATTTTGCATTTACACCACTACTAGGTTGAGACTTTTTCACAATACTATAGTGTTCATCCTAGAAACAATAAGAGTATCAGTCTATCTATTGGATTTTTGAGAGACAAACAGATCAGTGCCAGAAATTTTATTTTGCATTTACACCACTACTAGGTTGAGACTTTTTCACAATACTATAGTGTTCATCCTAGAAACAATAAGGGTATCAGTCCATCTATTGGATTTTTAAGAGACAAACAGATCAGTGCCAGTAATTTTATTTTGCATTTACAGCACTACTAGGTTGAGACTTTTTCACAATACTATAGTGTTCATCCTAGAAACAATAAGGGTATCAGTCCATCTATTGGATTTTTAAGAGACAAACAGATCAGTGCCAGTAATTTTATTTTGCATTTACAGCACTACTAGGTTGAGACTTTTTCACAATGCTTCAAAGCCATTTTCATTAACAGCCAGGTAACTAACGAGCATAACAACAGTTAAAATTGTAACAGTACAGGCACCTACCAACACATCAAAGCTTAATCTATGACATTCATTCATTCTTTTTTTTTTTTTTTTCTTATGCTCAGCAAAAGTAAATTTCTAACACTGATATTGACTGCATTCCTGCAATTACAAAATAACCAAAAGTAATTTGACAGTCCTGAGTGCTCAAAGAACCCTCTCTATCAATAGTGCCCCATTTTCCTAAGGCCTAAAAAACTGAAGCAAAAATGTACATTTTGGATAAGTTGCCCTACATCGAGAGATTTTATTTTTTTATTTGGGGTTTAACGACCACCGTGTGCAACTCAATGGGCCTATAAACAGTTAGCTGTCTCGAATTTAGGGCCACTGGTTCCAGGGAAGGGAGAGACCCGGTGCCGTGAGACAAACACAACATCCATGCCTCACCGGGATTTGAACCCAGACCCTCCATGGAAGAATGGTCTTAAGCCAGCGCTTAGACCGCTATGCCACTGGTGTGGCTATCAAGAGATTTAACACTCTAGACACACGAAAGAGATTTAACATATATGAACAATCACGAACCATTGAAAAGTCACATAGCCTGTTTACTACAACTAGGGGGAAATTATCTGACCCTGTCTTATCACCGACCATTAAGGTATAAAAGAAACCAGCAAGCCATCATCCCTCTAGCAGATATAAAAAAATGAAGCAAAAAATAAATAAACAAATAAATAAAAGTTTGCCCGGACAGGAGCCACTTTTTTTGGTCAAAGATTTGCTGTGATAACAGAAGCTACATGGAAATTTAATACACACATAATTAAGGCATAAGATAAAGGTACTATGTGTTGCTTTACTTGTTTGTTTTTCTTGTTTTGTTTTTTTTCTTTTTCGGGGAGTAGATGGCTATGTCAGGCCATTTTTGGCTTTTCCCCTTGTCTTCCCTGTTGTTTTTGTACATGATCGACATTTATGAATTGTCAAAAAAAAAAAATTATTTCACTCTTTGTTTTCTTAGACTTATGTAACAACAAAAATAAATAAATAAATGAAATGAAAAATTTCAAAATGGAACAGAAGGCAGCCTTTAAAACCACATTATCCAAACTATAAAAAGCTATATAGCTTCTATGACATCATTTTTTGCGCTTTCAAACCGTAGGTTGATAGTCAATAAACTTTATTGCAAGAGAGAGTGATACAAGTTCGCCACATTGGCGAAAGAAACAATAACAGCAAAAAGATGAAACATAATACATTATGTACACAATGCAGGGGCATCGCCATCCAAAAACATGACAAATGTTAAAAAACATCACATGGGAACGTACTGGGAGACACCGAGTACACAAAGTTAAACAAGCGATCATGGGAGAGGTACAGCGGCACATCGCCCGAAGCATAACAAAAAGGAGAACAATAAAGGAAAACCGCTTGGGTAGTTAACAGGAACACAAATATACAGTCAGGAGCAAAATGTTCAAGAAACGTAGGTGCGAGAGCATGCAATACAAGAGTCATCACAGTAGTGGACACAAGAGAAGTTAGAAAAATAGATGAAACAAGAGACAATATGTACACAATGCAGGGGCATCGCCGTCCAAAAAACAAAACTGCAGGCAGGAAACATACAGTAAAAACGTAAAGGATAAACATAAGAGTAACAATACAGAGCAATGACAGTAAACATAAAAATATCAATGATAAACACACCGTAGGTTGAAGAAGCGTATATGCTCCAGCTTTGTCCTTCCGTCCGCCTGTCGGCACGATATCTCGGGTAAAAATGGTTCGATTTCGATGAAATTTTAGTATGTGTCAGGGGACCACCTGGGGACGAACCCTATTAAAAATGAACGAAATGGGGTCAAAGGTCACGGCATAGGAGTGGGATACATTCCATTGCCCTCATACGTCATAACTTGCGTAAATATGGTTCGATGTCGATGAAATTTTAGCATATTGTAAGGGACTACCTGGGAATTAACCCTATTGAAAATGGGTGAAGTGGGGTCAAAGGTCACGGCATAGGAGCGGGATCCATTTCATTGACCTTATGCGTCATAACTTGCCTAAATATGGTTCGATGTCGATGAAATTTTAGTATATTGTAGGGAACCACCTGGGAATGAACCCTATTGAAAATGGGTGAAGTGGGGGCAAAGGTCAGGACATAGGAGTGGGATGCATTCCATTGCTTTCATGCGTCATAACGTGCGTAAAAATGGTTCGATTTCGATGAAATTTTAGTATGTGGTAGCGGACCACCTGGGGACGATTGTATGAAAGAATGCCCACAGAAAAAGCGCCCACGAAAAAATTGCCTACGGAAAAAATGCTCACGGGAAAAATATGTGGTCGACTGAGAAGTTTTTGTCTGTTATAAACGGTGTTCGGACAACTGGTCACAGACTGCTGGCCAAAAAACCGTTAGGGGTCATATAAAAATTGCGGTTTCTTGGCCACCTCACCTACATAACGCGAATATGGGAATGACGGAATGAAAACTTTTAAAAGGGCTTAAACGTTAGTCCTAATATTATTTTCTGCCTGAGTAATACCGCAATATTAATAATTTGATGTATAAAATATTTTCTGCAAACCTTACAAATACGAGAGGAAAGTTCGGATTGCACTGATGGACTGTAGAGGTTGTATGGTGTCGGCCTGAAAGCCGTGGTAGTCTTATGCAACATTTATTTAAAAACATACTAATGATTCACCGTTGCCTTCAAGCCAACTGCTATACATCAATATCTCTGTAGTTCTGACATCTGTTTGTTATATTTGCAAACAACATGCACTTTGGATCAACAACTCCTCACGACTTAAACACCCAAAATGAACTGCGATTCTCACAGCAGAAGTTGTGTATTTTGTAGGGAACAAAAAATTAAAAATGTGGTGCCATTTTGTGTTGTCATGTAGCGAGTACGGAGAACTCGCCACCGGAGAACTGGACACATTGCAATTTCAGTGCCATAAAATTGTTCTGCATAAACAAATTTCGTGTGGTTATATTCCCCACTTCAGCAACTATTGTTCATAATTTATTTTTTTAATATTTCGTTTTCAGTAAGAAATTTAGACATTTCCATGATTTTCGGATCTAAGGCTAAGCGAAGAACTGGCCACAAAAATGTTAAGGGGCCGTATAAAAATTTCGTTCTGGGCTGCTCCGTGGCTTCGTACAGCGGTGGCGTGACGGGGAGAGACATCTGCCTTTCGTCAAAGCTCTACTTCGCAGCTGGGAGAAGGGAACGGCCAGCCAGCTGCGCGTCCCCACCCCATTTCATCTAAATTTGTTGGTTTGCCAGCGGTCAGTGTGAACTTGCGGCTGTATCAAGTTACATCGTTACGGGCTCACTTCTTTTCTTCCCAGCATTTAAAGAAAAAAATAAGGATTCAAAATATGCAGTAACACACATTCTCACTGGTATAATATACATTTCCCTCACTGCAAAGTTAGTATCTGCTTGTTCACTAGCTGCAGTATTCTAATAATAACGCTGCTTTTTTAGGCACTAAATATTTACATAAATGTTTGTAATATTTTTCTTTTACTTAATTAATTTACAGGCTTCACCTTTTTAACAGCTTTTAATCCGCCGACTTCATATTCATAATGTCTGCGTATCAAATCAAGTCAATAGCATTGAGCTTTTACTTAGGCAGTAAATATTAAGTCTTAAGTCGCAAACAAAAAAATGATCATGATCATGATCATATGTAGAGGATTTTAGGAAGGGAGTGTCTGACCCCAGGTCTTAAACAACCCTTAGAAATAGGAAGCCAGGAGATTTGGGTTAGAGTGCCCGATAGGAAAGTGACACGGAAGCGAAGTAGAAAGAGGGAGGAAGACGCCCTTATTTATTACCGGGGGCCAGTACCCAGGGTCCGACGGCTTAACGTGCCCATCCGACGCACGGCGGATATTTAGTGGATCGAACCCGAGGTCCTTTCCGTGGCAGTCACGAACGTTGCCCACTAGGCCCCCCGGCCCTTAAGTCATAAGTCCTAGGCCTTGGCCTATTTAACAGTTTCTATTCTAACGATGTTATATTCATAACGTTTACGTAACACATCAAATTATTAATATTGCGGTATTACTCAGGCAGAAAATAATATTAGGACTAACGTTTAGGCCCTTCTAAAAGTTTTCATTCCGTCATTCCCATATTCGCGTTATGTAGATGAGGTGGCCAAGAAACCACAATTTTTATATGACCCCTAACGGTTTTTTGGCCAGCAGTCTGTGACCAGTTGTCCGAACACCGTTTATAACAGACATAAAAACTTATCAGTCGACCACATATTTTTTCCCGTGAGCATTTTTTCTGTGGGCATATTTTCCGTGGGCGTTTTTTCCTATTTTCAAGAAGTGGGCGTTTTTTCCGTGGGCATTCATATCTCATACCCCTGGGGACAACCCCTATTGAAAATGGGCGAAATGGGGTCAGTGGTCAGGACATAGGAGCGGAATCACTTCCATCGCCATTATGAGTCATAACTTACATAAAAATTCTTCGATTTGGATGAAATGTTAGTATGTTGTAGGGGCCTGCCTATAAAATCGATGAAATGGGGTCAACCAATCCTATTGAAAATAGCCGAAACGGGGTCAAAGGTTAGGACACAGGAGCGGAATCTAATCCATAGCCCTTATGAATCATAACTTACGTAAAAATGCTGGATTGCGGCAAAACTTTATCATGTTATTTCGGAGGTATACCGAACCGGTTCTGTAGAATATCATCAAAATGGGATCAAAGGTCAGGGCACAGGATCGAGATTTATTCCGCAGCTATTATCCTCATAACTTGAGTAATGATTTCTGGCATGTTGGAAAGTGTATTATAATCAATGCATTGCATGATTTTACTGACTTGTTCTTTTTCTCTTTCCTTCCACCTAATTCAAAGGGAACAGGGTTTAATACGTAGCTAAAAGAAAGTAAAAATTAGCAGCAGCAGTCTGGATACAATCCTGATTATTGATGTTTTTTAATTTGAATGGTGTGAACCAGTTCTGTAGATATGATATCCATTTACCATTTCTCTCTATATATATCATCAACCATATCTATCCACTGCTGGCTGAAGGTCTCCCCAAGTTTCTTCCACAAATGTCTGTCTTGAGCCAGTCTCCTCCATGTTAATCCGGCATACTTTCAAAGTTCATCCATCCATCTGCCATGTGGTCTTCTTTTGGGTCTTTTTTCGCCCCTTGGTATCCAGTCTAAAGTTTTGGTTGTACATTGGTGTCCGTTCTTCTGGCAACATTCCCAGCCCATTGCCATTTCAGAGAGGGGCTCTGATGACTGCTATGCAGCAATCATCAGAACCCCTTCAGTGGAAAGAGGATGCACCATGAGAAAGTGGGGTTGACATTTGTCAAGGAGAGGCCTTGATATGTTTGCGTATGACCTACCTTGCATCTCATATGTACGAGGGGCGGTCAAAAAGTTAGTTGCACTCCTCCGTAAAACATTTCGGTAAAAGGATATTTTGTTGACACTTTGGGGCAACACTCCTGGCATTTATCTGCAGCACGTGCTGCAGTTGCTTCTACGCAATAGTTTTAGTTCACTCGCTAACGAGTCGTGAACATGCCTCGGCAGCTACTGCCCTATCTTGCTGCCACTTCTTCATACTGTTTTCCGGTTAGCTGACATAATTTGCTCCAAGGACTTGCCATTTCAAGCATATCCGTGGCTGTTGCTCACAAAACATCCGCCCACCCGCCTTCCGGATGCCTGCTGCTTTCTTTTCGTACTTACCAAGCAAGTGATTCACTCATTTCATCAATCTCTCGGGAATTCTCCTGAACTTCCATCCCTTCTGTGGCCGGTGGGCGGCTGCGGGCTAGCTTTCGGGGCCGGCTTGTGGCGCGCCTCCGGTTGGAACTCACAGCTGCAACTTCCGCACACACAATCGACACCTTTCAGAACACCTGGGCCCAGCGCACCGGGTGGTTTTCTATTCATGGTTCTGCCATCCTACTGGTGACTTGATTGTGTCCTCTTTTGGATTGTCTTTGTTTTGGTGTTTGGCTGTTCTCTTCACCTTGCCAGTACCTTGCTTACTGAGTTATTTTACTTATTTTTGTTCTGCTCCAGCAGGCTGTGCTTCTGCATGTAACTATGTATAGTATGTTACTTGCACTTCACTTTTCTTGTTTTTCTTAGCATTGTATATTAAGTGGTTTCTGAACTGTTTTGTGTTCTTCTGATATGTCAATGTGCACCACTCATGTTATATGCACTGTGCTCCTATGTAGTGCTGAGTTCGAAACTTTATCTTCACTGTTTATTTATTGTGCATCCTGTATTTTTAATGTATTTTCAAGCTCTATATATTGTATCACAGGTCACTGACCTAAAGTCTTTTGCGTGTGTTCAGTGTCACATGTCTGTCCCCATTGTGGGCTTTTAGCATTTTGTATTTATCCTTTTGGGTGGCTATGCCCCTTATTCATGTATATATCATTTTCATGTATCATTCATATTTTTCTCTGTATTCTTTCCTCGTCCAGTTTGACGAGCTGTATCATGCCTTTTGTCAATAAAATGTTGAAATACTTGTGGCGTCCAAATTGGAACTACATGCAGTGATTCGTTTTTTGTGGACAAAAGGGTGTAACTGCACTGAAATTTTTCGGCAGTTGAACGAAGTGTACGGCGAGAACGCAATATCGTGTCAAGCTATCGCAAAGTGGTGCATCTTGTTCGAGAACGGACGTACTGATATCGAGGACTATTACCGCAAGGGAAGACCGTCAACTTCGTCAGTGGCTGAGATCGTTGCGCACGTGAATGAACTCATTTTTGCAAACAGACGAGTAACAGAAGACAAAATCGCAAAAGAACTGGATATTTCACATGGAAGTGTGCATACGATTATTGTGCAGCATCTTGAATTCCATAAAGTTTGTGCTCGATGGGTGCATCGTCTATTGACTGAAGAACACAAAGGGAATCGTTTTGAAAGTGCCTTTGCATTCTTGAAGCGTTATCAGCAGGAGGAAATGAGTTTTTGGACAAAATTGTGAGCGGAGACGAAACGTGGGTGCATCATTTCTCACCTGAAATGAAACGCAGCTCTCTCGAGTGGAAACATTCCACTTCCCCAACTCGGAAAAAAGTGCCGAACAGTTCCATCTGCGGGAAAGGTGATGCTGACGCTGTTTTTCGACAGAGAAGGTGTGGTGCATACCGAATTCATGCAGAAGGGTTCCACGATTACAGCATCGTCTTATTGGGAAACCCTGAAGAGATTGCACTTTTCACTTTAAAATCGACGGCCAGGTAAACTTTCAAAAGGCATTGTGCTCCTGCATGACAATGCAAGACTGCATGCAGCAAACCTAATAAGGGACCTTCTGAAAAAGTTTAGGTGGGAGGTGTGGAACCCCCCCCCTTATAGCCCAGATCTTGCGATATGTGACTTCCACATCTTCAGTCCTATGAAACAAACACTTTCAAAGCGATGATATCACTCGGATGACGAGGTTAAAGCTGCAACCCAGCAATGGTTATCAGACATTGGACGGAATTTCTTCCCAGAAGGCATAGAAAAACTTGAGCTATGCCTCGACAAATGTTTCAGTAAACTAGGTGATTACGTTGAGAAGTAACTTTTGTATGGAACTTTTAGGTACATATAACATTACTCTGTAATTTTGATCCTGTGTTCTTTTATCAAGCAGTGCAACTAACTTTTTTTGACTCACCTATGTATGTTCATACATGACTACACTTACCTTTACAAATAACTAATAATTCTGCCACATTAACATAAAAAAAGACATGAAAGAAATACGGGATTACGCCATATAATACAAATTTTGAAGATGACAATCCGATTTTTGGCATAAATGTGACAAGGATGGTAAGTCAGATAATATCCGAAAACTTGAAAATTTTTCATCGTCCTGGAGCGGGACTCGAACCCGCGTCTCCCAGAAAAATGCCCAGGTATGCTAACCACTACACCACCCAGAACGACCAAGTTTCAAGTTTCCGATCAATTTGAATTTAACCATCACAGGATTTGCTAGTGGAAGCCGAGTCCCGCTCCAGGACGATGGAAATTTTTTTCAAATTTTTCGGATATTATCTGACTTACCATCCTTGTCACATTTACACCAAAAATTGGATTGTCATCTTCAAAATTTGTATAAAAAAAGAGTTTTACAACTCATTACTTCACAAATTCATTTACAACTAGGATAAGAGAAAACTGAAAAAAACTGTAAAGGCCACAACTCTTCTTTTTTTTTTTTTTTTTTTTTTCCGAAATCGTCTTAAAGAATAAAGTGACAAGACAATTATTTGCTGGTAAGACATGATCACCCTATTGAATAGACAAAATTATACCATCCATGAAGGACAAAAATTTTAAACTATTTCCGGACAACAGCTATACATAAACTGGCCAGGTTAATTAACTCAGGGCTGAGTGACAGATCATAGTTATATTAACTATAATTAATACTCAAATATACGATGGAATGTCTGATATGTATTGACTAACTGTGCCCGATAAAAGATGTGTGCATGATGATCACTACATTATATAATATGCCTAAATTTGAACTGACGGATAAAAATTTAATGGCGTTAAGCCTTCATCAGTATAGTTTAAGTGGTAGAATATCAGGCTCCAGAAAAGGAAGATATGGATTCGAATCCCATCACCGGTGTAACATTGGGCTATTATGCTATAGTTTCTTCATCAGATTCTTCTACTTTCTATTGCAGTGTCATTGTAGTTACATGTGAACAAGCAACTGATGTCATAGGTTTGTCAGTTTGAGTGTTTGACCTTCTCCATAGAGATGCATGTCATAATCTGTCAGACTGGACAGATTTGGGCAGTGCATAGCCCTTCACACTTTTTTTGGTTTTCCTGCATGAGGCAGAAAATCTGAGCTTCTCCATAGAGATGCATGCCCCAATATATCCGATTGGACACATTTTGGAAGCATATAGGCCCTCAACACTTTTATTTTATTTATTTATTTTACTGGATGATGCAACAGATTTGGCCTTTTCCATACAGAGGAATGTTACAATCACATATTTACATTTTATAAACTATAAAAACTTTAATTAACCATTGTAGTTTAGGGCAATTTATTGTTAAGAAGTTAAAGTTTTCATTTATTTGCCTTACCACTAGATTTTTGTTCCTTAATAGATTGCAGATTAGCATAATTTTTCTGCTTTGTATAATTAATTTAAAAAATTATTTGTTAAACAACCTGCAACATTTCTGCAAATTTGATCAATAAAATGTCCAGAAGTACCTACATGTATATGCATCTTGGTCATCCAACAATTCTGGGAGTGCTATAAGATGTGTGGTAATGTCACTGACAGTCTGCCTTTGTCATGAAACCATATTAAACTGTTTTTCATGTTCATTACACAATTTGTCAACAACAATATAATTGTACAACACAGCAGCGAATGCTTTCTCATTTGCATACATAAGTTTACCTCTGTCCAAGCTTTTTAAAAAATCATATTTCAGTCTAAATCGATTTCTTTGTCCAGCAAGAAAAGCTTTTTACATGAATCACAATCATAGGCATCAACTCTGGGAGACAAGGTGAATCTCACCTCTTGGTAATTTTACTGGGGGGCAGCACCCAATATTTTTCATCCTGTATAATAAAATATGTTATTTTTGATTTTTGTGTGTGTATGTCATTTTTAAAATGCGTGAGTCAAAGTATTTCTATATAGAGAAAAAATGTTCATTTCTTTCTATAGAGAAAAAATGTTTCTCTATAGAAAAATGTTTATTTTTTTCGATTCAGGTTATCATGTGTTTGTGCTTTTTTCATTTCACAGTTAGACCTTTGATGACCATCCTAATCCAACCCGGTAGGAATTTCTCCTCTCCATTAAAAGAAAAAAAATTGTCAGTTATGTCAGCCACATATTTTTTCACTGCTAAACAGCTGGTCCTTTCCTATCAACAAACCATTTAATCTTGTTGCAGAGAAGAATATTTTGCTAGCTTTCTCCAGTAATAACCCCTCAATAATCTTGATTTTTTCTGTTGTTAGTTAAATCATCATCATCATCATTGTCAACCATTATCAATCCACTGCTGGACGAAGGTCTCCCCAAGTTTCCTCCACAACGGTCTGTCTTGTGCCAGTCTCCTCCATGTCACTCCCGCACACTTTCGAATTTCATCCACCCATCTTCCATGTGGTCTTCTTCTGGGTCTTTTCCTGTCCCTTGGAATCCAATCTAAAATTTCGGCTGTCCATCGATGGTCTGTTCTTCTGGCAGTATGTCCAGCCCATTGCCATTTCAGGGATTTAACTCTGATCATGATGTCTTCCACTCTTGTCATTTTTCGGATCCACGTGTTCCTCTTCTTATCTCTCCTGGTTACACCAAGCATGCACCTCTCCATGCTATTTTGAGTTGTCTGCAGCCTTTGTATGTCTCTTTTAGCTAAGGTCCACGTCTCTGCACCATACGTAAGCACTGAAAGGATGCATTGATCAAACACTTTTCTTTTAAGACATAATGGCATATTGCTCTTGAAAATTATGCTGTTTCTTCCAAAAGCTCTCCAGGCAAGTTTTGTACGCCGATTAATTTCTTCACCAATGTGACCCTCACTTGATATCTGCTGTCCAAGATAAACGTACGTGTCTGTTATCTCCAGCTTTTCTCCATCAATCGATAAATCTTCATTTCTTGTAAAAGCATTGTACATCACTTTTGTCTTCTGAAAGTTCATTTTTAATCGCACTTCTTTACTCTTGTCAGCAAGTTCCTGGATCATACTCTGTAGCTCTGATGGGGAAGTTGCAAAAATGACTATGTCATCAGCAAAACGAAGGTGGGTTAGATAATCTCCATTAACCTTTATCCCTTTGTTTTCCCAGTTCAGTGATTGAAAGACATTTTCCAATGTGGCATCAAAGAGCTTCGGAGATATGGTGTCACCTTGTCTCACTCCCTTTCCAATTTTTATGTGTGTTGTATTTTCAAACAGCCGAATCTTTGCACTTGCATTTTCATAGATGTTATTAATAATATTAATGTATGCATCTTCAATACCACAGGATTTCAGAGCCATTGCAACTGCTGATGGTTTCACCAAATCAAAGGCTTTTTCATAATCGATAAAAGCCATGCACAATGGAAGTTCATATTCCCTCGCTCTTTCAATTAGTTCTCTCAGTACGTGGATATGATCTATTGTGCTGTAGCCACTCGTGAATCCAGCTTGTTCTCTCGGTTGAGCAATGTCCAGTGTCACCTTCAAGCGGTGTGAAAGAACTTTAGTGAAGATTTTATAAACCACTGATAGGAGGCTTATAGGTCTGTAGTTCCTGAGATCCTCAATGTCACATTTTTTATGTAGCAAGATCATTGTAGCGCTGTTCCAATCCTCAGGAATTTTCCCTTCATTAAGGCATCGAGTGAAAATTTGGGCGAGTACTGTTTCGATTTCCCCACTTGCTTCTTGTATGATGTCTACAGTAATTCCATCTTCTCCTGGAGCTTTTCCCCGCTTCATGTTCTTGATTCCATGTGCAACTTCTGCTGGAAGGACTGGAAGAACTCTGGTACTGGTACCTTTCATGATGTCTGGAGTACATGTATCATCCCTTTCATATAATTTGGAGTAAAAATCTTTCACTCTTGTCAAAATTTCGCCTCTATTTCTTGTTACAGAACCATCTTCTTTCCTCAGTGCCATAATCTGTTTTTTCCCCTTACTGAGATGTCCCTTTGCTATCTTTAGGCTTTGGTTGTTTTCAATTGCTTTCCTTACTAGTTCACAGTTGAATTTCCTTACGTCTTCAGTGATACTTTTTCGTACTGTCTTGCATAGCTCTATATATTCCACTTTGGAAGTCACATCTTCTTTAGTTGTCCTCATCACTCTTCTTTTTTGCATCAACATTTTGGTTTTTCCTGATAATTTGTTCACATGCAATTTGTTCTTAGACCCAGCTAATTTTGTTGCTGTTTCCATAAGAGCTTTGGTTACTTTTCTGTTAACTTCAGAAATATCCACTTTTTCCGATGTTAGGCCTTCTAAAGCAGAGAATCTGTTCTTCAGTTAAAATTTGAAGGTATTATGGTGTTTTTTAAGGTTGGTTATGTCAATACATTTTGTTTGTCTTATGAGCTTGCTACGTTCGAGTTTAGTGTTGAGGTGCATCTTACATCTCACCAATCTATGGTCACTGCCTGTGTTGAACTTGTTTAGCACACTGCAGTCTTCTATGATGAATTTTTTGTTACACATAATAAAATCAATTTCACTTGTCGTCCCATTTGGATGTCTCCATGTCCATTTCCTGTGTGCCGTTTTCTTGAAAAAGGAGTTCAAGATGAAAAACCCTTCTGCCTCTGCAAACTCTATGAGAGTATTTCCACGCTGGTTTCTGTTGCCGTGACCGAATTTACCTACTGAAGTTTCATTCTGTTGCCGTTGCCCTATTTTTGCATTGAAATAAAACAACGCTTTTCGTTTTTCATTTGGTTGTTTTGAATGTGATCTGTAATTCTAATTTTTGTAAGCATAAAATTATATGGTAAATGTACACTTACCTTCAGGGGCATATATGGGATTAAGGGGAGGGCCAGTGGCATAGCCAGAAATTTCTTAGGGGGGAGGGTTCCATGGATTTGGTTCATTGGGGAAAGCCTTATATATGCATATATACATCGCTTTAATAAATTCATACTCAGTCTTCCATCCAGGGAGAGGGGGTCCAGACAGAAGGACACCCCCCCCTTGGCTACGTCTCTGGGGCTTACCAAAAATGGAAGTTTTTGAAATCCATCATGATAAAAGAAAAGTTAACGAAAAACAGAAGAAAAAATTAAAGTCTTATTTTCTATTTTAAGTTGGTGTATTTTTATTAAATTAAAGCATTTTTCTAATGTAAGTTGCATTTTAACAAAGAAATGAAAATTTTTTGGGAGAACCCCCCTACACATCTGATGAACGTCATGTACATCGGTAAATCAAGCATGTTAGATTTACCTAAAAATTGCTTTTTAGGTGTTTTTCACTTTATGTTAATAAATCAAAATAATTGTATAATATTAAGATCACCATAACATTTGTAGGTAGTTTTAAAAATGATTGAACTCTAATTTTTTTTTTTCATTCTCAAACTACTGGTGATTGGAAATATGATAGTGGCTGGCAGACAACTACTGCCTATGCATGCCAAATCGATTTTCTAAGTTGTCAGTCTGAAACTTACCAGGGAGAGTATACTGAGCATGAAGTTCAGAATAGCAATATTTGAATGTATGAAAGAATGTCCACAAGAGCATAGGCGTAACCACGGGGAGGGGGTCAGGACCCCCAGATTTTCAGAGTCGGGGATCCCCAATGTAAAGGACCCCCCCCCCCATTCTGGGAGTATAATGATAATGCACACTTTTTTTATGATGATAACCAACTAAATTTAATAATATAAGATTGTAATTTTTCATAGAATGCAAACACGTGTATAATGTGTACTTAATAAAACAGCGATATCAATTCCTAAAAAGCAAAGTCAGTTCTACAACTTTGTGATTTACATATCTGCTTTATCTATCATAGTTTTACAGTTGTGTTAGCTAAGTTCCACAATTTGCCAACAGAGGCACTTATGTCATGCCCGTTAGATCACACCTCAGCAACTGCTTTGCTCCTGCATGTGTGTAGGGTAGGGGGCGGGGGCAAACTCTATCTTATACAGTATGTATATAATATGTATATAATATTGTATATATATATATATATATATATATATATATATATATATATATATATATGGGATGTGGGATGTAAGGTCAGGTGATGCGTAACATCACAGCCTCTCCTTGACAAATGTCAACCCCGCCTTCTCGTGGTGCATCCTGTTCCCACTAAAGGGGCTCTGACGACCGCCCATAGCGGTATAACTATACCATCGGGATCAGAGGAAATGCTATCCCACACTCACCAACCCGCTTGGCCAGCGTGGTGAGTTATGGCCAAACCCCTCCAAAATGATTCCACAACTTAAATCTTGGCCCTCAGTCTCCGGCAGCTGGAATGTACCTGGCCAAGGCAGCGGCCAGGGCGACATGAAGGCAGAGGGTGCTAAGAATCCCCGGAGGACCGGACTAGGCTGCCATCTGATGCTGACCTTGGCTACTTACAATGGACGCTCCCTATCTTCTGATTCAAGGCTTCTTGAATTGGAAGAGGAACTACAAAGGATCAAGTGGGACATCGTGGGGCTAAGTGAGGTAAGGAGAAAAGGAGAAGATCTCATCGAACTGAAAAGTGGACATCTCTTCTACTATCGTGGGACAGATACTGGCAGAACTAGTGGTGTTGGATTTATAATAAACAAGAAACTGAAGGACAAAGTTGTAGAAGTTGAAAGTTCCTCTGACAGAGCTGCACGACTTGTTATCCAACTCTCGAAAAGATACCAGGCTCAGATTATTCAAACTTATGCACCCACCACAAGTCATCCTGAAGAAGAAATTGAAGAATTTTATGAGGAAATTTGTCATCTAAATAATAAAGGTAAGCAGCATTTGAAGATAATTATGGGAGATTTCAATGCAAAAATAGGGCAACGGCAACAGAATGAAACTTCAGTAGGTAAATTCAGTCATGGCAACAGAAACCAGCGTGGAAATACTCTCGTTGAGTTTGCAGAGGCAGAAGGGTTTTTCATCTTGAACTCCTTCTTCAAGAAAAAGCCACACAGGAAATGGACATGGAGACATCCAAATGGGACGACAAGTGAAATTGATTTTATTATGTGTAACAAAAAATTCGTCATAGAAGACTGCAGTGTGCTAAGCAAGTTCAACACAGGTAGTGACCATAGATTGGTGAGATGTAAGATGCACCTCAACACTAAACTTGAACGTGGCAAGCTCATAGGACAAACAAAATCTATTGACATAACCAACCTTAAAAAACACCATAATACCTTCAAGTTAGAACTGAAGAACAGGTTCTCTGCTTTAGAAGGCCTAACATCGGAAGAAGTGGACATCTCTGAAGTTAACAGAAAAGTAACCAAAGCTCTTATGGAAACAGCAACAAAATTAGCTGGGTCTAAGAACAAGTTGCATGTGAACAAATTATCAGGAAAAACCAAAATGTTGATGCAAAAAAGAAGAGAGATGAGGACAACTAAAGAAGATGTGACTTCCAAAGTGGAATATATAGAGCTATGCAAGACAGTACGAAAAAGTATCACTGAAGACGTAAGGAAATTCAACTGTGAACTAGTGAGGAAAGCAATTGAAAACAACCAAAGCCTAAAGATAGCAAAGGGACATCTCAGTAAGGGAAGAAAACAGATTATGGCACTGAGAAAAGAAGATGGTTCTGTAACAAGAAATAGAGGCGAAATTTTGACAAGAGTGAAAGATTTCTACTCCAAATTATATGAAAGGGATGATATATGCACTCCAGACATCATGAAAGGTACCAGTACCAGAGTTCCTCCTGTCCTCCCAGCAGAAGTTGCACATGCAATCAAGAACATGAAGCGAGGAAAAGCTCCAGGAGAAGATGGAATTACTGTAGACATCATACAAGAAGCAAGTGGAAAAATCGAAACAGTACTCGCCCAAATTTTCACTCGATGCCTTTATGAAGGAAAGATTCCTGAGGATTGGAACACCGCTACAATGATCCTGCTACATAAGAAAGGTGACATTGAGGATCTCGGAAACTACAGACCTATCAGCCTCCTATCAGTAGTTTATAAAATCTTCACTAAAGTTCTTTCACACCGCTTGAAGGTAACACTGGACATGGCTCAACCGAGAGAACAAGCTGGATTCAGGAGTGGCTACAGCACAATAGATCATATCCACGTGCTGAGAGAACTAATTGAAAGAGCGAGGGAATATGAACTTCCATTGTGCATGGCTTTTATCGATTATGAAAAAGCCTTTGATTCGGTGAAACCATCAGCAGTTACAATGGCTCTGAAAACCTGCGGTATTGAAGATGCATACATTAATATTATTAATAACATCTATGAAAATGCAAGTGCAAAGATTAGGCTGTTTGAAAATACAACACACGTAAAAATTGGAAAGGGAGTGAGACAAGGTGACACCATATCTCCGAAGCTCTTTAATGCCACATTGGAGGGTGTTTTTCAGTCACTGAGCTGGGAAAACAAGGGGATAAAGATTAATGGAGATTATCTAACCCACCTTCGTTTTGCTGATGACGTAGTCATTTTTGCAACTACCCCATCAGAGCTGCAGAGTATGATCCAGGAACTTGCTGACAAGAGTAAAGAAGTGGGATTAAAAATGAACTTTCAGAAGACAAAAGTGATGTTCAATGCTTTTACAAGAAATGAAGATTTATCGATTGATGGAGAAAAGCTGGAGATAACAGACATGTACGTTTATCTTGGACAGCAGATATCAAGTGAGGGTCACATTGATGAAGAAATTAATCGGCGTACAAAACTTGCCTGGAGAGCTTTTGGAAGAAACAGCATAATTTTCAAGAGCAATATGCCATTATGTCTTAAAAGAAAAGTGTTTGATCAATGCATCCTTCCAGTGCTTACGTATGGTGCGGAGACGTGGACCTTAACTAAAAGAGACATACAAAGGCTGCAGACAACTCAAAGTAGCATGGAGAGGTGCATGCTTGGTGTAACCAGGAGAGATAAGAAGAGGAACTCGTGGATCCGAAAAATGACAAGAGTGGAAGACATCATGATCAGAGTTAAATCCCTGAAATGGCAATGGGCTGGACATACTGCCAGAAGGACAGATCATCGATGGACAGCCGAAATTTTAGATTGGATTCCAAGGGACAGGAAAAGACCCAGAAGAAGACCACATGGGAGATGGGTGGATGAAATTCGAAAGTATGCAGGGGTGACATGGAGGAGACTGGCACAAGACAGACCGTTGTGGAGGAAACTTGGGGAGACCTTCGTCCAGCAGTGGATTGATAATGGTTGACAATGATGATGATGATGATGATATGGGATGTAAGGTCAGGTGATGCGTAACATCACAGCCTCTCCTTGACAAATGTCAACCCCGCCTTCTCGTGGTACATCCTGTTCCCACTAAAGGGGCTCTGACGACCGCCAATAGCAGTATAACTATACCATCGGGATTAGAGGAAATGCTATCCCACACTCACCAACCCGCTTGGCCAGCGTGGTGAGTTATGGCCAAACCCCTCCAAAATGATTCCACAACTTAAATCTTGGCCCTCAGTCTCCGGCAGCTGGAATGTACCTGGCCAAGGCAGCGGCCAGTGCGACATGAAGGCAGAGGGTGCTAAGAATCCCCGGAGGACCGGACTAGGCTGCCGTCTGATGCTGACCTTGGCTATGTATAATGGATGCTCCCTATCTTCTGATTCAAGGCTTCAGGAATTGGAAGAGGAACTACAAAGGATCAAGTGGGATATCATCGGGCTAAGTGAGGTAAGGAGAAAAGGAGAAGATCTCATTGAACTGAAAAGTGGACATCTCTTCTACTATCATGGGACAGACACTGGCAGAACTAGTGGTGTTGTATTTATAATGAACAAGAAACTGAAGGATAAAGTTGTAGAAGTTGAAAGTTCCTCTGACAGAGCTGCACGACTCGTTATCCAACTCTCGAGAAGATACCAGGCTCAGATTATTCAAACTTATACACCCACCACAAGTCATCCTGAAGAAGAAATTGAAGAATTTTATGAGGGAATTCGTCATCTAAATAATAAAGGTAAGCAGCACTTGAAGATAATTATGGGAGATTTCAATGCAAAAATAAGGCAACGGCAACAGAATGAAACTTCAGTAGGTAAATTTGGTCACGGCAACACAAACGAATGCCGAAATACTCACGTTGAGTTTGCAGAGGCAGAAGGGTTTTTCATCTTGAACTCCTTTTTCAAGAAAAAAACACACAGGAAATGGACATGGAGACATCCAAAGGGGACGACAAGTGAAATTGATTTTATTATGTGTAAAAAAAAATTTGTCATAGGAGACTGCATTGATCTAAACAAGTTCAACACAGGTAGTGACCATAGATTGGTGAGATGTAAGATGCACCTGAACACTAAACTCAAACGTGGCAAGCTCATAAGACAAACAAAATCTATTGACATAACCAACCTTAAAAAACACCATAATACCTTCAAGTTGGAACTGAAGAACAGGTTCTCTGCTTTAGAAGGCCTAACATCAGAAGAAGTGGACATCTCTGAAGTTAACAGAAAAGTAACCAAAGCTCTTATGGAAACAGCAACAAAATTAGCTGGGTCTAAGAACAAGTTGCATGTAAATAAATTATCAGGAAAAACCAAAATGTTGATGCAAAAAAGAAGAGAGATGAGGACAACTAAAGAAGATGTGACTTCCAAAGTGGAATATATAGAGCTATGCAAGACAGTACGAAAAAGTATCACTGAAGACATAAGAAAATTCAACTGTGAACTAGTGAAGAAAGCAATTGAAAACAACCAAAGCCTAAAGATAGCAAAGGGACATCTCAGTAAGGGAAGAAAACAGATTATGGCACTGAGAAAAGAAGATGGTTCTGTAACAAGGAATAGAGGCAGAAATTTTGACAAGAGTGAAAGATTTCTACTCCAAATTATATGAAAGGGATGATACATGCACTCCACACATCATGAAAGATACCAGTACCAGAGTTCCTCCAGTCCTTCCAGCAGAAGTTGCACATGCAATCAAGAACATGAAGCGGGGAAAAGCTCCAGGAGAAGATGGAATTACTGTAGACATCATACAAGAAGCAAGTGGAGAAATCGAAACAGTACTCGCCCAAATTTTCGCTCGATGCCTTAATGAAGGAAAGATTCCTGAGGATTGGAACACCGCTACAATGATCCTGCTACATAAGAAAGGTGACATTGAGGATCTCGGAAACTACAGACCTATCAGCCTCCTATCAGTAGTTTATAAAATCTTCACTAAAGTTCTTTCACACCGCTTGAAGGTAACACTGGACATGGCTCAACCGAGAGAACAAGCTTCATTCAGGAGTGGCTACAGCACAATAGATCATATCCACGTGCTGAGAGAACTAATTGAAAGAGCGAGGGAATATGAACTTCCATTGTGCATGGCTTTTATCGATTATGAAAAAGCCTTTGATTCGGTGAAACCATCAGCAGTTACAATGGCTCTGAAAACCTGCGGTATTGAAGATGCATACATTAATATTATTAATAACATCTATGAAAATGCAAGTGCAAAGATTAGGCTGTTTGAAAATACAACACACGTAAAAATTGGAAAGGGAGTGAGACAAGGTGACACCATATCTCCGAAGCTCTTTAATGCCACATTGGAGGGTGTTTTTCAGTCACTGAGCTGGGAAAACAAGGGGATAAAGATTAATGGAGATTATCTAACCCACCTTCGTTTTGCTGATGACGTAGTCATTTTTGCAACTACCCCATCAGAGCTGCAGAGTATGATTCAGGAACTTGCTGACAAGAGTAAAGAAGTGGGATTAAAAATGAACTTTCAGAAGACAAAAGTGATGTTCAATGTTTTTACAAGAAATGAAGATTTATCGATTGATGGAGAAAAGCTGGAGATAACAGACACATATGTTTATCTTGGACAGCAGATATCAAGTGAGGGTCACATTGATGAAGAAATTAATCGGCGTACAAAACTTGCCTGGAGAGCTTTTGGAAGAAACAGCATAATTTTCAAGAGCAATATGCCATTATGTCTTAAAAGAAAAGTGTTTGATCAATGCATCCTTCCAGTGCTTACGTATGGTGCAGAGACGTGGACCTTAACTAAAGGAGACATACAAAGGCTGCAGACAACTCAAAGGTGCATGGAGAGGTGCATACTTGGTATAACCAGAAGAGATAAGAAGAGGAACTCGTGGATCCGAAAAATGACAAAAGTGGAAGACATCATGATCAGAGTTAAATCCCTGAAATGGCAATGGGCTGGACATACTGCCAGAAGGACAGATCATCGATGGACAGCCGAAATTTTAGATTGGATTCCAAGGGACAGGAAAAGACCCAGAAGAAGACCACATGGGAGATGGGTGGATGAAATTCGAAAGTATGCAGGGGTGACATGGAGGAGACTGGCACAAGACAGACCGTTGTGGAGGAAACTTGGGGAGACCTTCATCCAGCAGTGGAATGATAATGGTTGACAATGATGATGATATATACATATAATGTTTGTATGTGTGATTGCCCCCTTTCCCTTCAGATTCTGAAACATGGTTATGCCACTGCACAGGAGAAATCCCACAGAAAATACACCATGGAAAAAAAAGCCCACTTGACTTGTTGTGTAAACTTCATGAATATGAGACCTGCTACTACTCCTTGTCATTATGTCTCAGAATAACCCTCCGATCTTCACGATTCTGTGCTTTGTTTCTCCAGTTCTTTATTCTAATTTTCTTTAAATCATCCTCCATGTCATCGAGCCATCTTCTTCTTGGTTGTCTTCTATGCCTAAATTCCCTAGGTCAATACATGAAGACCTTTTTGACTGCTCTGTCATCTTTTATTTGCTGAACAGATCTCAACCATCTTAGTCTTCTCACCTTTATTTCAGTAATAATATCCATTATTTATTTGTTGTTCTCTCTCTCCAAAGTCCATTCTCATTGATTGGGCAGAAAGATCTTTCTTAATACTCTTAGTTTCCATATTTGTAATCTGTTTTGATCTCTCTGGATCATTGTCCATGTTTCACAGCCGTATAAAAGTATGGGTTTGAAAATTACTCTATATAGCTGAATTTTGCTTTTTATTGCAATCATGTTATGAGATTGGTGGAATTAAAATTTCATGCTGCGTGAGCATGGCAAGGAGATCAGAAATAAAATTGTAACCTAAAGAGGCAACCTACCTGGAAGTTGACAAGGTAATATCAAAAGTGCAACCCACTAACAGTTTTGTGGTTATCCTACATGAAAGTGAACCCAAAAGCAAAAAAATGTAATTTTTATACAGCCCCTTAATTTTTGTGGCCAGGTAGAACAAAAATACCAACGTTTACAACAATCAAAGGTTTATTATATGTCAACTGTAGCTTCATCCTGATGATGCCGAGCCAGACACTATGTGAAACTACAGTCGATGTATAATATACCTTGGATTATGGTAAATGTTGGTATTTTTATTATATCTCAACACCACAAGTTTTGTAGTCATAAATTTTATATCATTTGTGGCCAGTTGTCCACCCAGCCAGAAAATCATAAATATCTCTTAATTTAGTTGTCCTGTAGCCTGTTGCCTTTCAGCCAGAAAATTAAAAATATCTCTTAATTTCTTAATGGTTATAAGGTATGAGGGGGAAAAATTAGTACACATTTATTTAAGTAGCGGGAAATATAGGAACACTGTCATTTTTTGTGCACAGAAATTTCATGACTCTAAAACTGAATGTGGCCAGTTGTCTTAAACTCTGTGAGATTCACTGGTATGCTTAAGTAAGTGATAAAAAGTAATAAATAGAATACAATATGTCAGTCATGGAGTGCTTTAAAAAGCCCAGGTTGCAGGCTCCTTTGTCATTATTTTGTAATTTTCCCATTTGGGGCAATGTAAGTGGTGAGTTTATGATCTAAACATTTTTCAAAATAACTTTCTGGGTACAAACTTATTATTCTGTTGCACCTTCACACTGGTACTTAGCCTATGCAATACCGTGTTTGTGAGCTCTTTTTATTTTACCATGTGTTTAGGACTCATTCAGTTCGTAGGATTGGTTCAAGTTGCTTCCCCAGTAATGCGCCCTAATTCCCTGTGAAAAAAAAGGCTGGAGATACTTTGCCTTAAGCATAGTTACTCTTCTTGGAAGAGCCAAGCATGTGTTCATTTGAACAATGAGCCTCTTCCTCCATTTTGGAAACATACTATGATGACCTTATAATGCTAGATAATGTTATATAGTTGAGAGGAGGAAGTGTTCCAATCAGTTGAAATTTAGAAAGACCTCATGTTTCTAACCACACAGTTTTTGTGAGGGCATTTTTTTTATTATTTTTGAGATTGGAGCATTCTTTCCTCATACCCAATATTGAGCAAATTCAAGAATAGCACATGCACAAGCTTTAATGCAGAGTTTGTTTTTTCTTTTCTTCTTCTTCTTTTTTTTTTTTTTTTTTCGATTGGAAGTTTTAAAAAATGATTTATTGGACCTGGTGTTACAGAGACATGACAAACAATGAAACATAGACAAGAAACAGATTTTTCACCGCAACAAGTACATATCATATGTTTTACAGTATGTCAATTGATTAATTTACACAGAGACCAGTGTTGATCAAGTAACACATTGTGACAAGTACATATCAAACATGGCTGTACAGTATGCTAAATGACCAATGTACACAGAGATGTTGACCAATGTACACAGAGATGTTGGAGAAGTAATACTTTGAGAGCCAGTGTTGGACAAGTAACACATTGAGAGCCAGTGCCGAAAGACAAACACAAACATCCATGCCTCACCGGGATTTGAACCCGGACCCAACTAGGTCGAATGGTCATAAGCCAGTGCCGAAAGACAAACACAAACATACATGCCTAACCGGGATTCGAACCCGGACCCAACCAGGGTGAATGGTCATAAGCCAGCACCTTAGACCACTGTGCCTCCATGGGGGCAAATTTATCTGTGCTTGATATAGTTTTTTTTTTTTAATTGAAAGTTTAACGATCGCTGTGAGCAACTCAATGGGCTATAAGCACTCGCCGATCCCTAATTTAGGGTCACTGGCTCCAGGCAAGGGAGAGAACCAGTGCTGTAAGAGAAGCACAACATCCATGATTCACCGGGATTTGAACCCGGACCCAACTAAGGCGAATGGTCATAAGCCAGCACCTTAGACCACTGCGCCACAGTGGAGGCAAATTTATCTGTGCTTGGTATAGTTTTTTTTTTTTTTTTTTAATTGAAAGTTTAACAGCAACGGTGAGCAACTCAATGGGTTATAAGCAGTTGCCGATCCCTAATTTAGGGTCACTGGCTCCAGGCAAACGAGAGAACCAGTGCTGTAAGGGAAACACAACATCCATGCCTCACCGGGATTCGAACCCGGACCAATCACGGACGAATGGTCATAAGCCAGTGCTTAGACCACTGGGCCACCGGGATGGCCAGAGTGAGTTTCCTTTCTAAATATTCCTATAGTCAATGTCGGATGGAACTTTCATGAGGCCCGGAGCAAAATTTCATTGCAGGCCCTAGAAAATAAATCTCATAATTTCACAAAGTCATTACATGGGAAAACACACGCACACACACACACACACACACACAAACAAACTACTATGAAGAAAAATGATTATCTCGAATTGCTATGAGATTACAGAAAAGACCTTAAAATGGATTGAAAGTTCAAAGAAAGAGAGAGTAAAAAGTGCTAAAATCTACGTGTTTTTTTCCAGGGAGAAGGGGTTTTAGGTTGCATTGTGTTTTTTATGTAAAATTTCTCACAAAATGATAAAAAGATAACTTTAACTAATCTGCACAGTGAATATTTTTCTAGCAAACATTTTTGCTGTGCAAATAAATTGGACCCTCTAAAATACATAAATTCGTTTATGTATTTTAGAGGGGTCCAATTTATTTATTATATATACCCAAAGTTTGATGAAATAAAAATTATTAAGAATTGTCGTACGGAAAGGCATTTGAGATTGGCGGAGACAGTGTTGATTGAAAAAAATAGACACAGGTTATGTAACGTTAATGATCCTAATAGCTTAAACACATATTGGAAGGATTTGATCAGAAAGGAAAGCCGCAGAGAAGAACAAAGGGGGAAAGGCAAAAAAAAAGAAAAAATGATGTAATATAAAAAAAGGAAAAAAAAACATGTTAGAATATAAGATGATTAGTTTCAAGAATCAAATAAATCGAACAGATATTTATAAGTACGAAAGGAAAAGAAGGCTATTGGGTCATCTGATAGATGGCGCCACTGCACCTGAATGACGGAGAACGGGAATGAGATGACACCGTGTGAGCACTGGAACACTCACTACGTTTCGTGGGTGGTGACGGGTGGTACATCTGTTGCGTCCGCTCCTTGAGAATGGCCTGGGCAGAGGCTGAAAGTGCTTGGATGTTATGCTTGTTTCTGAGGGGAGAGAGGTCCGTGATTGTTGAGTATAGTGGTTGTGTCAGGTATTTGGGTTTATTTTAATTGGGCACTGATGTGCAATTGTAAATAATTTTGGGGGACAGTTTTTAAACTTTGACGTTTTAGGAAATGTGTAATATAGGTTTTTATTAATTGAAGTTTTAATTAGATTAAAGTGTTTTAGGTAGTTCAGTTGTGTATATTTGTGGTGGATTATTATGAATCTGAAAGAAGGGAAGGGAATGAAGTTTGCGTGAGTTGAAAATGATGGGGTTTTTTTTTGTTTTTTTTTTATGCGGCCTTGAATAACGATGTAAATAAGAAAAATACGTGTTGGAAATGTGTGTAGAGACGAAAACCTCCTAAAAGATTTAGGGAATAAAGGTGAGTAACCTCAAAATATAGATTGCTCTATAAGATGAACAGAATAAATGAAATGCTGAAAGATGAATGGAATAAAATGAAATCCTGAAATAAAATGAAATGGTCTATAAGATGAATGGAATAAATGAAATGCTGAAAGATGAATGGAATAAATGAAATGCTGAAAAAATGAAATAAAATGAAATGCTCAATAAGATGAATGTAAAAATGAAATGCTGAAAGATGAATGGAATAAAATGAAATGCTAAAAAATGAAATAAAATGACATGATCTATAAGATGAATGAAATAAAATGAAATGCTAAAAAAAAGAAATAAAATGAAATGTTCTATAAAATGAATGGAATAAATGAAATGCTGAAAGATGAATGGAATAAAATAAAATGCTAAAAAAAGAAATAAAATGAAATGTAAATGTTTTATAAGATGAATAGAATAAATGAAAAGCTGAAAGATGAATGGAATAAAATGAAATGCTGAAAAAAAATGAAATAAAATGAAATGCTCTATAAGATGAATGGAATAAATGAAATGCTGAAAGATGAATGGAATAAAATGATATGCTGAAAAAAATGAAATAAAGTGAAATGCTCTATAAGATGAATGGAATAAATGAAATGCTGAAAGATGAATGAAATAAAATGAAATGCTAAAAAAATGAAATAAAATGAAATGATCTATAAGATGAATGAAATAAAAGGAAATGCTAAAAAAAAGAAATAAAATGAAATGTTCTATAAGATGAATGGAATAAATGAAATGCTGAAAGATGAATGGAATAAAATGAAATGCTAAAAAATTGAAATAAAATGAAATGATCTATAAGATGAATGAAATAGAATAAAATGATCTATAAGATGAATGAAATAAAATGAAATGCTAAAAAAAGAATATAATAACACCGGGAGGAAAGGAGAATTTGTCATTTTCATGTAGGACTTCCGTCCACAGGTAGTAGAGTTTAGGTCCCAGCCACCTACAGCGAGATCGCCTTTTGGGCAGGACACAGAAACGGAAGGAATGAGAGCAAGTCTAGCGACTTTTTTGACAGAACAGTTTGTAGTGAGATTAGAGTACAGTAGATGGCGCCGCCGTACAAGTACGATATTGCACATAGATGGGTGAGAGACTTTCAGGGAGGACATAGGAAAGGATACCCATTTAACCAGTGGGTCCAGCCTGGGGGCCGTCACTTTACGTGCTCGTCCGATGCACAGCGGATATTCAGCGATTGTCAGTAAATCACACCATCTCTGAAAGATCAGCCCAGGCTTGAACCTGGGGACCCAGCATCGATGGTCTGAAACACTAACCACTAAGCCATCCGCGGCTTAAAAAAAAGAAATAAAAGGAAATGTTCTATAAGATAAATGGAATAAATAAAATGCTGAAAGATGAAAGGAATAAAATGAAATGCTCTATGTGCAAGGCTGACCCTAAGATCCTGCTAGCCCTGTATATAAAGCATATCATTTTATTCCATTCATCTAACCAGTTGAGAAACTTGCCGAGAAATTTAAATTTTGTGTCTGACTGAAGACATGTTAATGGTGTTTGATAATCATTGCTCATGTAGTCTTTTGTGAGGATATTTAACAATTACAGTTTGCCACCATATTAAAACTATTTTTATGAAATCTCAGATGTCTTGATAATGAAGCAAATTATGATCCTCTCCAATATGCAAGAGGCCCACTGCAACAAAATCACCAAAAATTGGTAATACTGATGCCAATTTTGCTTTTATATTTTTCACCCAATATTTGTTTCATCCTGTTTAATTAAATATTCACTTTGGCCTCATAATGTGCACCAAGTTCCACCTTATGAGGCCAAAGCAATTTATTTCCAAAAAAATAATAAAAAACAAAATAAGTAAAAACTTTTTTCCCATACTGAGCATTTGCTCATTTGATAAGAAACTTGGTTGCCAGCCCCATATGGTATTTGACATGTTCTCGTGATATGTGGTAAATGTTTAAAACAAAAATAAAATAAATAAAAATACAGAAACATACTGTATAATCTATATAGTGCCTTTATTTATCTATGTATTTTTATGCTTTTTTGTTCCTATGTTGGAGTAATCCTGCTAATTTCTCATATTCTTTATAAATGTTTGGAGATAAAATCTCTGTAGACATTTTAATAAAATCAGAGGCTGAATTTTATTTTTAAAAATACTAATATTCAGCAAAAGAATATTTCTGTTACCTCATTTATATGCTGATGAGCAATAACAATTATGTTTTAAAACATATGTTGAAACTCATAGTTTATCTTTTTGCCTGTTTTTTTTTATTATTTTCCTCCTGCTAATGGAAGAGTTGTGTCCCTCCCACATCTGATCTCTTTACTCCTGTCTCCCCTACCCTCCCAATAATTTGGTGAATTTGGCACCCCGATTTGTTCCCAGATCACAGAAAAGGTTCATTGTTTGAAACAACACGTGGATGGCTCATCCACGAAGAGTAGCTATGCCTAAAGCAATTGTTTGTAGTGAATGTCACCTGACAAACCATGCAACATTAACAAAACTTTTTAACTGAATTTTAGACATGTGGTAAAAACAAAAAGAACTCCCACCCCATAAAGAAAGTATTGCATAGGTTTGTATGGGATGGAGGCTGCACCAGAGTAATAAGTCTATACATAGTAAAAAGCAAATTCATAATAGGCATAGTAAAATGCTTTACTATGTAATCTATACATTTTGCTAGGTAATATATACCTAGTAAAATGCCGATTCATAATGCCGACACAGTAAAATGCATTACTATGTAACATATACATTTTACTAGTAATTATATATTTACTAAAATGCAAATTCAAAATACATATTTAAATGCTTTACTATGTAATCTACGCATTTTACTATGTAATCTATGCATAGTAAAATGTCAGTTCATAATAAAGACATAGTAAAGTGCTTTACCGTGTAACCTATACATTTTACTAGAAATTATATTTGTATAATAAAATGCCAATTCAAAATACATATGCCACCCCGGTGGTGCAGTGGTCTAAGCGATGGCTTGTGATTATTCGTCTGAATCTTTTCCACAGTAGGGCGTTTCGACAAGAGAATTTCTGTTTTTTTCGTCCCACCCTACTATACAATATCATTCTAATTCTACGTAACATTATGCATTTCAGTAGAAGAAATGTTTTGACTAGTTTTGTCAATTGCTCAGTTGAAATAAAAATTTTCTTTGTGAAATTAAAAAATACATCAGGTAACAGGTTTTATGTTTTCCCATTTTCAAGATGTCATTTTTTTCTTATTTTTGAGAAGTGGGCATTTTTCCTTTGGGTGATTTTTCGATGTAAATTTTTCCTGTGGCCACTTTTTTCTAATACCATCACACACATTGCATATGAGCTTATAACCAAATATTTCAAGACTAACAACAACTTTTTATAAGGTCATGAAGTATATCTGCATTTACAGTTTTCTCAGGAAGAACATGTACATCTCTGTATTATGAATGTACACTATTAATCCTGAATACATGAGCATACTTGTAGCTGCACTCTCAAGCTCATATGCCATTCCAACAATGTTTCCACCATTATAATCTATGTGTGACTTAAGATAAATTTAATCAAAAAGAAGTTCAACCATTTTACCTGTCTCTTACAACAGTGATTATTTTTGTGTGATATAGATCAAGAAGTTTGATTATAATTGATGACATGAACATTCCTAGAATTAATAAACTACAAATTTCATAGAATTACAGTTTTTTTTCTAAGAAATGAAAGGATATTATTGTGGAATAACTTTTTTACAGGTCTTATAGAGGTTATTTTTCATGAAAGTTGGTTGTCAAATTTTCGAACTAAAGCCTAGTTCGTCATTCTCCGAATGAAAGAACACCAAGCAGCTGTTAGGAACATTAGTAACAAAGCAGGGCTAGACAGACATATACAAGCAAGTGAACACTCCATAAATTGGGACTCAGTAAAAATAATCGCCCACCAGTCAAACTTAGTAAAGAGGAAACTAGAAGAAGGGATCGAAATAGCAAGAAGAAGAAGAAGTACCACAATTAACGATAATTGCGGTTGGACTCTTCCAACTGAGTGGCAGCAACTACTCCAGTGACGTAGTCCTGATGACAAACTAGGCTTTATTTCAAAAATTTGACAACCAACTTTCATAAAAAATAACCTCTATAAGACCCGTAAAAAAGTTATTCCACAATACACTATGAATAAAGGTGCCATAAATTCATTTACAACTAGGATATTATTTATAAGTTAAATTTTTGGGTTAGTAATTTTACCCTTCTTCAGGACTGCAACTTCAGTAGGTGTTGCCATTCATGAGGTAAATGCTCTAAATTCTTCAAAAATTTTTTTTAAAATACTTAAAAGGTTGAATTAGAGTAAGTTTGGGGGGGGGGATTACCGTTCCCTATAAGTCACAAAAGTCCTTCTTAGTAAAAACAAAAAGAAACAGAAGTCAAAAACTAGATTATAATTACTTATCATAAAGGACTATTTTGAAGATTTTCAGGGGATAAGTGAGAGGTTTCTGGTCAGATTAGCTCCAGGATCAGTGGCACACTCAGTGGGGTGACCCATGAACCCAGGCCCTCCCCATGAGGTATCACCACTTCATCCTTCATTCCTTGTTGTTGGCTGCTTATTTTTAAATATATTTGCATATACTTTTAGTATATACATTTTACAAATCGTTGAAAACACACTTTAATTTGGTGGAGATACTTTTAGCTCTTTCTAACATTTTGGGATATGTTTGTATGCACACTTTAATGAGCTTATGTCATTTCAGGAACACACTATACAATATCATTCTAATTCAACATAACGTTATGTATTTAAGGAGAAATGTTCTGACTAGTTTTGTCAATTGCTCAGTTGAAATTAATAATTTTTCTTGTGGAATTGAAAAAGACCTCATGTTTCTAACAGAGGTAAAAAACATCAGTCAACAGGTAGCATATTTTTTATTTTCAAGATAATGGCACTTTTTTCTAATTTTTGAGAAGTGGGCATTTTTTCCATGGGAGTTTTTTCTGTGGACATTTTTCATGTGGGCACTTCTTCCTCACACCATCACACACATATAACAAAATACTTAAGGACTAACAACTTTTTATAAAGTCTTGAAGCATATCTGCATTTACAGTTTTCTCAGGAAGAACATGTGCATTTCTGTATTGTGAACATACACTATTAATCCTGAATACATGAGCACACTTGTAGCTGCACTCTCAAACTCATATGCTATTCCAACATTGTTTCCACCATTATATTCTATGTGTGACTTAAGTGAATATTTTTGGGTGGTATAGATCAAGAAGTTTGATAATAACTGATTACATTTTTTTTTTCAGTCAGACACAGTGAGGATGCAGGATTTGTCATTTTTATGTAGGACTTCCGTCCACAGGGAGTAGAGTTTAGGTCCCAGCCACCTACAGCGAGATCGCCTTTTGGGCAGGACACAGAAACGGAAGGAATGAGAGCAAGTCTAGCGACTTTGACAGAACAGTTTGTAGTGAGATTAGAGTACAGTAGATGGCGCCACCGTACAAGGACGATATTGCACATGGATGGGTGAGAGAATTTCAGGGGGGACATAGGAAAGGATACCCATTTTACCAGTGGGTCGAGCCTGGGGGCCGTCACTTTACGTGCTCGTCCGATGCACGGCGGATATTCAGCGATTGTCAGTAAATCACACCATCTCTGAAAGATCAGCCCAGGCTTGAACCTGGGGACCCAGCATCGAAGGTCTGAAACACTAACCACTAAGCCATCCGCGGCTTAAAAAAAAGAAATAAAAGGAAATGTTCTATAAGATAAATGGAATAAATAAAATGCTGAAAGATGAAAGGAATAAAATGAAATGCTCTATGTGCAAGGCTGACCCTAAGATCCTGCTAGCCCTGTATATAAAGCATATCATTTTATTCCATTCATCTAACCAGTTGAGAAACTTGCCGAGAAATTTAAATTTTGTGTCTGACTGAAGACATGTTAATGGTGTTTGATAATCATTACTCATGTAGTCTTTTGTGAGGATATTTAACAATTACAGTTTGCCACCATATTAAAACTATTTTTATGAAATCTCAGATGTCTTGATAATGAAGCAAATTATGATCCTCTCCAATATGCAAGAGGCCCACTGCAACAAAATCACCAAAAATTGGTAATACTGATGCCAATTTTGCTTTTATATTTTTCACCCAATATTTGTTTCATCCTGTTTAATTAAATATTCACTTTGGCCTCATAATGTGCACCAAGTTCCACCTTATGAGGCCAAAGCAATTTATTTCCAAAAAAATAATAAAAAACAAAATAGGTAAAAACTTTTTTCCCATACTGAGCATTTGCTCATTTGATAAGAAACTTGGTTGCCAGCCCCATATGGTATTTGACATGTTCTACGTGATATGTGGTAAATGTTTAAAACAAAAATAAAATAAATAAAAATACAGAAACATACTGTATAATCTATATAGTGCCTTTATTTATCTATGTATTTTTATGCTTTTTGTTCTATGTTGGAGTAATCCTGCTAATTTCTCATATTCTTTATAAATGTTTGGAGATAAAATCTCTGTAGACATTTTAATAAAATCAGAGGCTGAATTTTATTTTTAAAAATACTAATATTCAGCAAAAGAATATTTCTGTTACCTCATTTATATGCTGATGAGCAATAACAATTATGTTTTAAAACATATGTTGAAACTCATAGTTTATCTTTTTGCCTGTTTTTTTTTATTATTTTCCTCCTGCTAATGGAAGAGTTGTGTCCCTCCCACATCTGATCTCTTTACTCCTGTCTCCCCTACCCTCCCAATAATTTGGTGAATTTGGCACCCCGATTTGTTCCCAGATCACAGAAAAGGTTCATTGTTTGAAACAACACGTGGATGGCTCATCCACGAAGAGTAGCTATGCCTAAAGCAATTGTTTGTAGTGAATGTCACCTGACAAACCATGCAACATTAACAAAACTTTTTAACTGAATTTTAGACATGTGGTAAAAACAAAAGAACTCCCACCCCATAAAGAAAGTATTGCATAGGTTTGTACGGGATGGAGGCTGCACCAGAGTAATAAGTCTATACATAGTAAAAAGCAAATTCATAATAGGCATAGTAAAATGCTTTACTATGTAATCTATACATTTTGCTAGGTAATATATACCTAGTAAAATGCCGATTCATAATGCCGACACAGTAAAATGCATTACTATGTAACATATACATTTTACTAGTAATTATATATTTACTAAAATGCAAATTCAAAATACATATTTAAATGCTTTACTATGTAATCTACGCATTTTACTATGTAATCTATGCATAGTAAAATGTCAGTTCATAATAAAGACATAGTAAAGTGCTTTACCGTGTAACCTATACATTTTACTAGAAATTATATTTGTATAATAAAATGCCAATTCAAAATACATATGCCACCCCGGTGGTGCAGTGGTCTAAGCGATGGCTTGTGATTATTCGTCTGAATCTTTTCCACAGTAGGGCGTTTCGACAAGAGAATTTCTGTTTTTTTCGTCCCACCCTACTATACAATATCATTCTAATTCTACGTAACATTATGCATTTAAGTATAAGAAATGTTTTGACTAGTTTTGTCAATTGCTCAGTTGAAATAAAAATTTTCTTTGTGAAATTAAAAAATACATCAGGTAACAGGTGGTATGTTTTCCCATTTTCAAGATGTCATTTTTTTCTTATTTTTGAGAAGTGGGCATTTTTCCTTTGGGTGATTTTTCGATGTAAATTTTTCCTGTGGCCACTTTTTCTAATACCATCACACACATTGCATATGAGCTTATAACCAAATATTTCAAGACTAACAACAACTTTTTATAAGGTCATGAAGTATATCTGCATTTACAGTTTTCTCAGGAAGAACATGTACATCTCTGTATTATGAATGTACACTATTAATCCTGAATACATGAGCATACTTGTAGCTGCACTCTCAAGCTCATATGCCATTCCAACAATGTTTCCACCATTATAATCTATGTGTGACTTAAGATAAATTTAATCAAAAAGAAGTTCAACCATTTTACCTGTCTCTTACAACAGTGATTATTTTTGTGTGATATAGATCAAGAAGTTTGATTATAATTGATGACATGAACATTCCTAGAATTAATAAACTACAAATTTCATAGAATTACAGTTTTTTTTCTAAGAAATGAAAGGATATTATTGTGGAATAACTTTTTTACAGGTCTTATAGAGGTTATTTTTCATGAAAGTTGGTTGTCAAATTTTCGAACTAAAGCCTAGTTCGTCATTCTCCGAATGAAAGAACACCAAGCAGCTGTTAGGAACATTAGTAACAAAGCAGGGCTAGACAGACATATACAAGCAAGTGAACACTCCATAAATTGGGACTCAGTAAAAATAATCGCCCACCAGTCAAACTTAGTAAAGAGGAAACTCGAAGAAGGGATCGAAATAGCAAGAAGAAGAAGAAGTACCACAATTAACGATAATTGCGGTTGGACTCTTCCAACTGAGTGGCAGCAACTACTCCAGTGACGTAGTCCTGATGACAAACTAGGCTTTATTTCAAAAATTTGACAACCAACTTTCATAAAAAATAACCTCTATAAGACCCGTAAAAAAGTTATTCCACAATACACTATGAATAAAGGTGCCATAAATTCATTTACAACTAGGATATTATTTATAAGTCAAATTTTTGGGTTAGTAATTTTACCCTTCTTCAGGACTGCAACTTCAGTAGGTGTTGCCATTCATGAGGTAAATGCTCTAAATTCTTCAAAATTTTTTAAAATACTTAAAAGGTTGAATTAGAGTAAGTTTGGGGGGGGGATTACCGTTCCCTATAAGTCACAAAAGTCCTTCTTAGTAAAAACAAAAAGAAACAGAAGTCAAAAACTAGATTATAATTACTTATCATAAAGGACTATTTTGAAGATTTTCAGGGGATAAGTGAGAGGTTTCTGGTCAGATTAGCTCCAGGATCAGTGGCACACTCAGTGGGGTGACCCATGAACCCAGGCCCTCCCCATGAGGTATCACCACTTCATCCTTCATTCCTTGTTGTTGGCTGCTTATTTTTAAATATATTTGCATATACTTTTAGTATATACATTTTACAAATCGTTGAAAACACACTTTAATTTGGTGGAGATACTTTTTTAGCTCTTTCTAACATTTTGGGATATGTTTGTATGCACACTTTAATGAGCTTATGTCATTTCAGGAACACACTATACAATATCATTCTAATTCAACATAACGTTATGTATTTAAGGAGAAATGTTCTGACTAGTTTTGCTCAGTTGAAATTAATAATTTTTCTTGTGAAATTGAAAAAGACCTCATGTTTCTAACAGAGGTAAAAAACATCAGTCAACAGGTAGCATATTTTTTATTTTCAAGATAATGGCACTTTTTCCATGGGAGTTTTTTCTGTGGACATTTTTCATGTGGGCACTTCTTCCTCACACCATTACACACATATAACAAAATACTTAAGGACTAACAACTTTTTATAAAGTCTTGAAGCATATCTGCATTTACAGTTTTCTCAGGAAGAACATGTGCATTTCTGTATTGTGAACATACACTATTAATCCTGAATACATGAGCACACTTGTAGCTGCACTCTCAAACTCATATGCTATTCCAACATTGTTTCCACCATTATATTCTATGTGTGACTTAAGTGAATATTTTTGGGTGGTATAGATCAAGAAGTTTGATAATAATTGATTACATTTTTTTTTTTTCAGTCAGACACAGTGAGGATGCAGGATTTGTCATTTTTATGTAGGACTTCCGTCCACAGGAGTAGAGTTTAGGTCCCAGCCACCTACAGCGAGATCGCCTTTTGGGCAGGACACAGAAACGGAAGGAATGAGAGCAAGTCTAGCGACTTTGACAGAACAGTTTGTAGTGAGATTAGAGTACAGTAGATGGCGCCACCGTACAAGGACGATATTGCACATGGATGGGTGAGAGAATTTCAGGGGGACATAGGAAAGGGGGCCGTCACTTTCACGGCGGATATTCTGTGATTGTTAGTAAATCACACCATCTCTGAAAGATCAGCCCAGGCTTGAACCTGGGGACCCAGCATCGACAGTCTGAAACACTAACCACTTAGCCATCCGCGGCTAAATTGATTACATGAATATTCATAGAATTAATAGAATACAAATTTCAAAAAATTACTGGTTTTTTAGTAAGAAATGAAAGGATATTATTTATAAGTCAAATTTTTGGGATAGTACTTCTACTTTTCTTTAGGGCTGCAGCTGCAGTAGGCATTGTCATTTATGAGATAAATGCTCTAAATTCTTCAGAAATTTTTAAAAAACACTCAAAAGATAGAATTAAAGTAAATTTTGGGAAAGAATTACGCTTCCCTACAAGTCACAAAAATCCTTAGAAAAAAAGAAAAGAAACAGAAGTCAAAAACTAGGTTTCAATAAACTATAAAAATTACTTATCCTAAAGAATTACTTGAAATTTTTCAGGGAATAAGTGAGAGGTTTCTGGTCAGATTGGCTCCAGGATCAGTGGCACACTCAGTGGGGTGGCCCAGGGCCCTGGGTCCTCCCCATGAAGCAACACCACTTCATCTTTCATTCCTTGTTATTTGCTGCATATTTTTAAACACCTTTGCATAAACAGGGTGTGACAGAAAAACGGGTGTTTTTGATTTCTTCACGAAAGTTTCCCTAATAAAAATGGCAACACTATGGATTGTCATTTGTTTCAATAAACAACACCATTTGCAGAGACATGAATCTGTGGTGTGGAGCTCAATGTGCTGTAGCTGCTAAGGTATTTTACAAAAATGGTGACTGTGCTGCTGCTGCTAGACGAGAGTATCAGTGTTATTTTAATCTCTGGAAGCATGATCCTACTCCAGCAGAACATTCCATCAGGTTATGGGTGAGGACTTTTGAAGCTACAGGAAGTGCACTGAAGCAAAAACTTACAGATAGGCCTAGGAATCTTCTGTGGTGTGGAGCTCAATGTGCTGTAGCTGCTAAAGCATTTTACAAAAATGTTGACTGTGCTGCTGTTGCTGCTGCTGCTAAATGAGAATATCAGTGTTATTTTAATCTCTGGAAGCATGATCCTACTCCAGCAGACATGCCATCAGGTTATGGCTGATAACTTTTGAAGCTACAGGAAGTGCACTGAAGCAAAAACTTACAGTTAGGCCTAGGAATATTCAACATTAGAAAGAACACAGGCAGTGCAAAATGTTGTAACACAAAGTCCGAAACGTTCTGTGAGATGAATTTCTTCAGCACTGGGGATCTCAAACCATAGTGTCCATAGAATCTTATGAGATGAATTAAAGTTGCAACCCTACAAGATACAGGTTGTGCAGCAGTCAAATGAAAAGGGTTACAAACGCTGAATGGCTCTGTGTGCTGAGCTTTTGGCTACAATGCAAAGCAATGAAGCTTTCTTGCGTTTATTGTGGATGAGTGATGAGGCCCATTTTCATCTTAGTGGTTTTGTGAATAAACAAAACTTTTGCTACTGTTCAGAGAATAATCCCCGTCAACTGCATCAAGAGCAAGTTACAGTATGGTGTGCGGGCTCTTCAATGGGAATAATCTGCCCTTAATTTTACGAGGATGAGCAACAACAGAAACATATCACAGGTATGCCGACATGATAGACTTATTCCTCGCACCACAACTTCACACTTTCCTTCAGATGAGCCATTTTAGTTTCAGCGAGACTGCGCTACATCTCACGGTATAAGAATTTCCATGGAAGCTGTACACAGACTTTTCAGAAACTGCATCATATCCTGGAATGGTGGCATTTCGCGGCCCTCCCCACAGGTCACCAAACTTGTCCATTTGTGGTTACTTCCTGTGGGTGTACCTTAAAACTAAGGTGTATCCAAGGCACCTACACACCATTGCTCAGCTGAAACACAACATCCATACGGAAGTCACAAACATTCCTATTTTGAGATGTTGAAACGTGCCATTGATAATTTCCATCACAGTATGTCCAAAAGTAGATGTCAAAATGGTCGCCACCTATTGGACATAATATTCAAAACATAAATGTGACTGTGCATTTCACAAATGTCAGGGTGCAATGATGTGTTTGTCATTTTTTCTCAATTAATGAAGTATGAGTTTTGTGGTATTCAAAAACGCCCATTTTTCTGCCATACCCTGTATTTTACAAATAATTGAAAACACACTTCAATTTTGTGGAGATATTTTTTTACTTCTTTCCAATATTTTGGGACATGTTTTCTCTGGGGTATTTTTTACTTTCATCTTCAATATTTTGGGCCATACCCATGAAGAAATCCTGGATGTGCTACAGCCCAGAATTATAAAATAAAATTCCGATTTATACGAAATGCCACTACATAAGTAAGCAAATAACTAAGTAACAATAAAGAATTGTAGCACAAAAAACATAAAACTACTTAAATATTTTGCTCTGGAATATGGAAAACACACTTAACATAATGTCACGATGTTTTACAGATAGTAAAAAAAAAAAATCTTTCGACTCTGTTACAAAAAATATTACCCAGGTCTCTGATTTTTGCTCCCGCAAAAGAACACCCTTTAGTTCATTACACTCGAAAAGATGCATGTGCAAACAACTGTAATACACTGCTGGACAGTTGCTAAGGACGGATCATAAATGGCTATATAGCGCATAAAAAAGTAAGTGTGGTTGGATGCCAAGTGAAATAAAATAATGTCAGAATGCCAGGACATTACAAGAAAGACAATTTATTGTGCTCTGAAATCCAGAAGGCTTTGGAACGTGTTCAAGGGACAAACAGGCCATTTTGTGCAGAATACGTAAGCGGGGGGAAAAATGCAATTACCGTCCGCAGGCGTTCCGGCGTAAGATGTCAATACAGGATATGGCCACCATGGAGGGCGATGCAAGATTCCACACGTCATGTCATGCTTTGCACAACATTATCAAGCAGCTGTTGGGGTAATTTATCCCATTCCTCTGGTCAGTGCATGGATGAGGGTGTCCTTGTTTATTGGAGGGCATTGGCGACCAGCAAGACTCCTCCCCAAAGCATCCCACACATTTTCAATGGGATTCAGATCTGGAGAACGTACTGTCCATACGAGGCGTTGAATATCCTTGCTCTCAAGACACTCCTGGACAGAGACTGTTCGATGACATGTTGCGTTGTCGTCCATGAAAATGAATCTATCACCGACAGCACCACGGAACATGTGAACATGAGGTAGCAGAACATCGTTAATGTATCGTTGGCCAGTCATAGTACCAGTTGGAAGCACATAGAGGGACGTACGGCCATTGATCATGATGCCAGCCCATACCATGACATTACATGTCGGATATCGGTCCCTTTCCTGTATGTTTGCTGGACAATATGCAGTACCACTATCACACCAGATCAGTTGTCGTCGACAATCAGACGATAGACTGTATCTACTCTCATGTGAGATGTGGACAGCAGACCAGTCATTATCAGTCGAATTGCGATGTTGATGGCACCATTGCAAACGGGAGGTACGGTGACGTCTGGACAATGGGATGCACACAACAGGACGGCGGGCGTATAGTCCTCCTTCATGCAAACGTCTGGCGACAGTTTTTCGGGAGATCCGCTTGCCTGTAGCAGCCATAAACTGATTTGCTACCTCACTAGCTGTGCTGCGCCGGTGTCTTTTTGTTGATAGCACTATGTACCGATCTTCTGCAGGTGTCGTACTGCGAACATGACCTCCCCCGTGACGTTTGCTACACTCTCCATTTGTTTGAAATGATTTCCAAAGCCTTGAAACAACACTGTGGCTGACGTCAAACATCTGTTATTTTTCGCCCGTCTTCAATCTTGCCAGTAATACGGCCACGCGTAAAATCATCTAGGTGATATCGGGAAGACATACTGAAAATTGCAAGTTCGTCAATTGATTCTTTCTCTTTCAACTTTGCGTTTGAACAATAATGGTCAATACGCGTCAAATCCTTTATATCTCTTATCAGCGCTATGACATCACGAACAAGTTCGGCAATCCAAAATTTGCATACGCACAACACGTCTTACTGTATCCCTCACTTATGCTAATTTCCACATTTTCCTGCCTTCCATTTTATGGTTGCTATCATTGCTATTGTCATCCGTCCTTAGCAATTGTCCGGCAGTGTACATAACCTCTTATCGTGATTGGTCTAAGAATTCCGCTCATTGAACTGATATTTTTTCACATTATCTTGTTAACATACCTGCATAGAAACTATTGCAAGGGCTGTGAACTTGAGGCCCCTTGTAACAGCTAGGGCTATTATTACTAGGGGCCTCAAGTTCTTTTGAATGGCTACTTTCATTTTGTCCAGTTTTTATGAACTAAAGCACCGAATGCACCATACCTTACTTAGCAATTACTTAACTGATAGATTTCATTATACTATCATTGATCAGTCTCAATCATCGCTACTACCGATTACTTCAGGGGTTTCTCAGGGCTCGGTTTTGGGTCCCTTATTATTTAACTTATATATAAATAATATTTTTGACATGACATCTAACAACCCTATAATGCTATATGCTGATGATACAACAATATTGTTCCGTGGCAAAAATCTTAACGAAATGGTTGCTCAGGCAAATTATCAATTACAGATTTACTTGGAATGGTTAACATACAATGAACTTATAATTAATGTTAATAAAACAAAATATTTTATCTGTACTAGAAGAAAAAATACATACGCAAGTTCCATACTTACTTTTAAATAATACTGTTACTGATATTGTATCTTGGAATTATTCTAACTTCCGACCTAAGATAGAAAAATCAATTGTAAATCGAATCTCCAAAAATATTTGGATTGTAAGCAAAATTATTTCATGTTTAACTGCTAAAACACTTAAACTTTTGTACTATACACTTTTTCAATGACACATTAATTATTCTGTTTCTCCATGGGGACAAACTACTGAAACCAACATCAATAAACTACAAAAATTACAGAATAAATACATTAGGCTATTCATGGCCCGACTCGATCGAGTAGGACTGTGGGCTATTAGACTTAAAAAGAAATTCTTCTCATATCAACTTCCAGCCTTACACTTTACACCATACCCATGTCAACCCCAACCATTATGGAATTTTATCCATTAAAGAATTATTTAATTTCAAAATAGGTACACTAATGTTTCAAAGAGTTAAACTGCACATACACACCGATATCACTGAATTGAATTTACATACCTATCACTACAATACGAGACGAGACACAGATCATTACTAACACCCATTCTTCCAAAAACCCTCATGATGAAGAAGAGCTTAAATTATATTGGTCCTGAACATTGGAATACACTGCCAGCTGAGTAAAGCACAATAAATAACCTAAATTTAATCAAAAACAAACTTTAAAAATATTTGCTAAGATAATTAAAAAAATAATAATAACCTAAAACAAATATTTTTTACAATATAACTAATATTTAACATTACTGCTGTGTTTTATTGAACCTGAGTTTGCTTGCCTATTTTCTTGGGAAATCAGGGCTTGTCAGGACTCTCTGAGGCCTTTTCCCCAATTTTCCCCTGCTGTTCTTATGAAATAAAAATTAGTTATGTATATTCACAAAGCCTACAAAGTAACAGCAAAAATAAGAAATTATTTAAAAAAAAAAAAATGATTTCTAAAGATTTTACGTATTTACTGAGAAAAAAATGGTTTTCTTCTTACTACTTCATTTAAAGCTGCTTGAATTCTTGGCTATTTCTTTAACCAGTTTCATACAAAGTTTCGGCAGAAAATTTTCTAAAACCTTTATTGCTCAGGCTAGAGGCCCCCCAACACTGCGGGGTTGCGGGGGCTATCAGTACGCCCCTGATTGAAAGTATGAGTAGAATTATTTACTTTAACACGTTCGCTGCGGTGACGTTTTTCGGCGATTTTTTTGTAATACGTTACGACCCACTGGTGGGGACGTAACTTTTTTTAATACATTGCTGTACGACACACCGGTGGGTCGTTTAAAGATATATACATAAAGCAACTAATACCCACTACATATTTGTGTATACAAACTTTTTTTTTCCTCCTCTGAAAAATGTGGAAGTTAACGCGTTAATAGTAATAGAAAAGTGTATTTTCTTGTATTTTCTACAATGATTAAAGTTCAAAAATTGTTAATAAGTGCACGAGTCTATTTCTGTTTAATAATAATATAATATAATATGGTAATGATAGCAGTAGGTGGATTACAATACGTATTTATATTATTAGCGTCATATCATACGTTTTGGAGGAGATTAACATTTTTGGTGTACGGTTTTGAGTCATGGATAATAATTTTTGGTGTGCCGCGAGTAGAAAAAGGTTGTGGAATACTGCTCTATACTCCAATTCACCCTAAAAGGGTACTACTTGGAAAGGCTGGAGAGCCTCATCACATCTCGTCGTGGAACGCAAAAACGGTATCCATCCGCGTTAATGTGCTCTTCTACTGTTTCCTTTCTGATCCCGCCACCCCCACCCACACATCTCAGTGGCAGTCTGGTGGAGGCCGAACTGCTTTCCTTACTGCCTTCCAAATGATCATATGTAGAAGATTTTAGGAAGGGAGTGTCTGACCCCAGGTCTTAAACAACCCTTAGAAATAGGAAGCTAGGAGATTTGGGCTAGAGTGCCCGATAGGAAAGTGACACAGAAGCGAAGTACAAAGGGGGAGGAAGACGCCCTTATTTATTACCGGGGGCAGTACCCGGGGTCCGACGGCTTAACGTGCCCATCAGATGCACGGCGGATATTTAGTGGATCGAGCGTTCGTACCTGCCTGGGATCGAACCTGTGGTCTTCTCCATGGCAGTCACAAACGTTGCCCTACTAGGCTACCCGCGGCCCCTACTGCCTTCCAGTTTCCCCGATTGTCAATTTATTGCCTCTGTGCTGTTAATGTTGGGAGAGGTCCTTCCTCCCCTTGCCCCTGTCCGAGTTGGATCCCAAGTGGGCAGAAATAGCCGAAAGTGCGAAGCTTTTGATTGAGCAACTTCTCAGAACAAATTTACTTCTAAAAGCGCTCTAACTTCTATAATTATTTTTAGCTAGCAATTTTGTCAACTGTTGAGTAAACAAACATGGATACTAAGCAATAATTCTGATGCATTTCGCTCTAAATGCTAGGGACTATATTTCGTAGCGGAGGTAGATGTTTCGTACCCTTCATAGTGGTTCTCTCTTACTCTTAGGTTGACTTGGAGCACGGCCCTACTCGATGGAGCAAGCAGTAACGCTTCGCTCTAGTATAGATGTCTTCTCGGAGTATATATGATTTCTCAGGAGAATTCCTTGGATTATCCCTTGGCTCCGCCCCCTTCTCACCAGCCAGACTAACCCCGCTTCCTTGTTAGTGCCAGGAGTTGTTATTTTTTCTCTCAACTGTTAAAAGTGCAATTCTCTCGGGCTCACTTTTAGCAGTATAAATCTACAACTCTATTTTCCTATTCCTCCTTAAACCTTTCAAGTCAGGGGACACTACCCCAAATCTATCTATTTCTTCTTCGCTCCATACAACTGAATGTGAATTGGACCTAAACCTTAAGTAATACTACTACTACTACTACTACGAAAGGGGGGCTGGCGGCGAGTGTATTTCCTGCTAGAGATGGACAAACGGACTCTTTTGAAAGAATCGATTCTTTCGATTCGACTCTCTGAAATGATTCGTTCGGACTGATTCGTTTGACTCTTATCGTCCAGTGAACTGTTTCCGGACCCAATGACTCTCGGGAATCGTTTCAGAGTCGGACTCCAACCGTTCGTTTCGTTCACTTATGAGTCCAAAGCCGGTTTGGTTTGGTGAAAGGTTTCGCGATTTGTGAAAAAAAAAAAAAAAAGGTTTTGGCAAAAGTATGGGAAATTACCCTTTTACCGTTTTGTATTATCATAACATAGTATGTGCAACAAACTTCTGTCGTGTTTCGAATTCGAATCCGTGTTTGATCGGATTGAAACTACGTTGGAATCAGTTCGCTCCTTTGATTCTGGCTTTCCTTTACATTTCACAGATGATTTGTATAACTATAATGCCATATTTGGAGAAAGTAATTTTCCTGTCGTTCTGCTACCAATAGTTATTATGATTTGTTATGTGCAGTTCTAATTAATTTATATTAGCATATAACGAAAAATATGAGTCTTTAAATACCGCTGTGTAGTCGTTGTGCTTTTTTTTACAAAACCAAATTTTTCATTTCTTAAATTTACTTTTAAATCTTACGGAAACAATTTTCTTAGTTTTCAAATCCCTTGGATTCAAAACTTAATACATTTTTAAATATGGTTACGCATATTTGGCTGATTCGTTTCATGAGTTGGTTCTTTACGGTATCAATTCATACTCAAGCAACACTCGGTTCCTTATGGGAATCGATTCTTTTCAGGAAAGAACCGTTCGCGAACGAATCACTTTACTGATTCGTTCAAAAAGAACGAATCGTTCGCGAACGACACATCTCTATTTCCTGCCTCACTTCAGACGTGGGCACCACAGTATTGCTGCTCCGGCTGCCGACGTAATCCACGTCGTGGTTAAGCAATTTTGCAACAGCATCTCCATTAGGTCCCGTCCTCAAGAGACTCCAAAACGCCCTGCTATTCCTTTGCTGAACTCCAAAAGTGGTCGAGTTCAACGAGGGGAACTTTGTTTATTGATGCACCTTTTATAGCACTCCGAAGGCTTTTTCCTAAAAGCTTTCGGCAGTTATTTTGTCACCAGAGGTAGCCTCTACTTCTCACCTGTAAATACACGAACAGCGAAAGAAGGTTAACTTTGAGACCAAGATCGTACCAAACGTTCTTATCTGGGAGCTCCAGACTTGAAATTACGCCCCTTCGAGTTCCACTCAAATAATACGCGCTTTTTAGAACGTAACAGTAAGCAGAAACCAGAAACTTTAGCGTCCTAAATTATTTCGTTGGAAAAATTTAACTGGGTGGGAAAAGTGCGACGTACAATTCTTTAAACATGAAAAATAATGGGGAGAGGTGCAAAAATATAGTATTTGTAGAGAACAGGAAAGAATTGTTCAGAAGTATTTACCTGGGAGTACGATGGTTTGGAAGACTACGTGCGGTAAGCCTTGGACGACAGACGGTGACGGCGTCAAGGTGTAGTCCGGTGAATGGAAGCTTCGTTCAAAAGGGCAAGTTACGGGCGGAAGAATACAACACGAAGCGGTTGAGCAGTACCTAGTCATCGAAGCGTGTTGTAGGAACACACCGAAGGAAACAAGTCCCCTATAATAAGCAGCATTGTAAGTGGTGTTAGTAGCTTTTTCAACAACGTTAGTGGCTCTTTCCAAAGTCGTGAGTCTCCATATTTCATTTCAAATTTCGTCAGGGCCTAAAATTTCATTAACTGGCACAATACGACAGCAAGGTCTTGGGCACCCTGCCATACTACGTTTTTTGTTTGAAGGAACTCCTTCATTTTCAAAAATATCCGTTTTAGGATGAAAAATGTGAGCTACGATGTACAGAATAACAGCACAACTACAAATGAATTCGTTGAAGAAATCAACTACCCCTGTACATCTTCAAAACCATAATAAAAAATTGGGATTCAACCGGAACCAAAATTTCTTACTCAACACTTCTGTCATACATGAAAATATTTACATTCCTTTACTTATTTCTATTCGGAGACATTGTGAAAATAATAGTAATGACATTCCGCACATTTCTTTCTCAAACACTAATTAAACATCTCTGAACTACTACTACTTGCACACGATTACACGAAGCATCACATTCCTCCGAAAAATATACCCCACTCTTGTTGTATTCTTCCGCGCATTCACTACCAACTGTTTCTCCCTTCCGACGCACGGACCCTTCACGTCGTGGCCGTTAGCATCGCTCTAGCCTTCCGCACCAACTGCTGCAAACCGTCGAACTCGCACGTAAGATCTTCGGTGGGGAAAAAATTCCTTTCATGTAAAAATACTATATTTTTTCACCTTTCTGCATTATTTTGCATGCTTAAAAAGTTGTACGTAGCACTTTTCCCACACAGTTAAATTTTTCCGATGAAATAATTGAAATAATTTAGGAAGCTAAACTACACATTTACCGAAAGATCCCCTATCTTAGGGTTAGTACCTGAAAGCACAGCGCTCTGCGCATGTTTAGTACCTTGGCAGGTAAAAAAGTAGAAGTAATTTAGAAGCGGGAACAGGGTGCCCTGACAGTACAGTAAAAAGAGAAACTGCAGAAATATTAGAGGTTTAGGAGTACACGGTTTCCCGTCAAGTATTGAAGTTATAAGCTAACCTACATACTTACCTGAGTGATCTCAGCAGTATACCAGTCCGAGCAATCGGTCCATCACGCCAACATCCCGTCGCAGCAAACGCAGAAGGGTTCAGGGGAAGCAGGAGCCTGCAAAGAGAAAAGAGAGAAAAAAAAAAAAAACACGCCCAGAAAACTAAACAGAGAAAAACATCGAACATTCATACCAGTTATACATTTATTTCTACCAATTCCTGAAAATTGCCACTTGCTCAGTGTTCGGCTAATAGACAGCTATTTGCCTTGCTTCTATGGAACTAATCAGAGAAGGGCTTTTACCCTTTTAGAAGGGTAGGTGCATTTAACCATATCTAAGGCGGTGCAGCCAAAATTGCTTTACACCATGTTATCGACTCCGCTTTTATTAATGCAAGCATAGTTGAAATAAGAGTATTTTTTTATAATAGTACATATTAGTTAATGCATTCTTTTTAATCAGAAAAAGCGGTTGTGCACCCCAAGTAACCGCAGTTTTGTCTTCGTATAGGACCCCCAAATCATGGGGGTTAAGAGAAGGAGCGCCCTAATGTGCTCTCGCACGATGTCCCCTACCCCATACACGAACTTTGTTGCAACGAAACATCTTCACACTGTTCACCACCCCGCAGGTAAACACCAGGACATGGTTCACTGATGTTTACACACGGGGCCGACTGGACCATAGGGGCAACCGGGGCGTTCGCCCCGGGCCCCGGGCCCCGCAATTTAGAAAACCAAATAATTTTCGGTAAAAAAATTTAACTACATTTTTTGTAACTTTTGGGGCGCAAGGCCCTTAAAAATATATTTTGAAGTTTTTTGTTTGTTTCCAATCTCCCCATTTTGAATACATTATCCCCCCTGTTCGTCGTACGGACACTGAGATTTGCAGATTCGAAATGATTTTTGTAACCACCTCAATCTTTTCCGCATTCATGAAATAGCAAATTAAATTCCATCATTTTGTGGTGCCCTACTTTTATATATCCAACAATTTGTGTGAAAACCTGATACTTAAATTTAAGGAAATAAAGAGAACAATATCCAAGTTACTTCCAACATTACAAGAAATTGAAAAAAAAAAAAAAAAAAAAAGGCAACTTTCATATATGAACGCGTATAAAAGTTTAGAATGTCACTAATTTGTCAGTTACTCCACTGTGCATTAAAAATCAATCACTAAACATGTATCAGGGGAAAAACTGTTTATACCAATTTATTTTAGAGGGATCCTTATTATATTTCCTATACAAAAATATTCGCTAAGCAGGTATCATTTTATCATTTTGTGATTAAGCTGTTATAAGTCACAATGCAACCTAAACCTCTTCTCCCGGGAAAGAAAATCGTAGATTTTAACACTTTTTACTTTCTCTCTCTCTCTCTCTCTTCATCTTTTTCTCTCTCCTTCCCTCTCATTTTCTCTCTCCCCATCTCTTTTATCTCTCTCTTTCTTTCTCTATGTCTTTCCCTCTCTCTTTTCTCTTTCTCCATCTCTCTCTCTTCCCTCCTCTTTCTATTTCTCTCACTCTTTTCTCTCTCTGAACTTTCAGTCCGTATTATGGTCCTTTTCTTAAGTTTAAAGCAAATACTTCTTTGAGGTAATCGTTTTGTTTTTACGGTAGTGTTCGTGTGTCTTCCTCAGAAACGACTTTATTAAAATATGAGATTTATTGTTTAGTGCCCACAATGAAATTTCTCCCAGGCCCCCGCAAGAGCTCCTTGCGGCCCTGTTTACACACACACTCTCACCACGGACCAACAAGCACCAGACAAACCCCCGAGTCATTCAGTTTAGGGATGGACAAAAAACATCGATGTTTTAACCTCGATGTTGCAGAAGCCGATACATCGAAAACACATCGAGGTTTCGCGACCGATGCTTGGAACTCGAAGAGAATATCTTCTAGGAAAAGTAAATGCATTTCTTTTTGTTGCATTCATAACCATACAGAGGAAAGAAATATCACCTTCCTATTGGTTGTTTTACTTGATTCGTTGGCGAAAACCGAGATCTTTTCCTCAAAGGCATGTGAGCCGATGCATCGAAAAATCATCGAGGCTTTTAAGAAATATTATTAGTTACTTGGGGTTGAATTGGTGAGCAATTACCATTATATTAAACAGAGATTTTACCCACCGATATGCCCATTCGGTGTTGCAGATCAAGAAGTGTGAAATCTTTGGCTGTGTTAGCAAGACATCGTGGTTCACACCGATACATCGAAAAAACATCGAGGTTTCCACCGATACATCGGGCGTTTTAACAGATATTATGTTTCTAGATGTTGCATTGTTGAGTATCACTGTTACATTGAACAGAGATTTACAAATCGATCGTCCATTCATTGCTGCAGATGGAAAAGTGCGAATTCTTCAGTTTATTAGCGAAACATCAAGGTTTTCACAATGCATCGAGCGTTTTAACAAATATTATGTTAATGGTTGTTGAACTGGTGAGTATCACTGTTATATTAAAGATAGATTTTACAAATCGTGTGCCCATTTACTGATGCAGGTGGAAAAGTGCGAGTTTTTCAGTTAATTTGCAAAACATCGAGGTTCACACAGATGCATCTAATAAAAATAGTGGTTTCTAATAATACATCGAGTATTTTAATATATATTATTAGTTACCCGATGTTATTGGTGAGTAGCCACTGTTATATTGAACAGAGATTTTGCACATCTGTTGCTGCAGATTGAAAACAACGAATTTTTCGGCTTATTAGCAAAAACATCGATGTTTTGGGAATGAGTAACCACCGATGTTCCCATCCCTAATTCAGATCCTCCGAACTCGAAAAGACCCGCATACAAATTAGCGGCGAGTGCAACCCGAAGGTACCCCGGAACGGAGACACTCACACGACCCTTGGCAGGTGCCTCCCCGACCCACAGTTATTTTCGGGGAGGGAGAATTATAAACTTCTAGCAGCTGTTTCGTTCACCCTCACCACACCCGACGACTTTACAAATTCTCTTTTTCTTAAATGAAGGGGTTGCGCGTACCGCAACCCCCACTACCAAAAATTATGCACCCCAAGCAACCGCAGTTTGCGGATGTGGCAGGCGTCAGCCAACCCAAGTGCAATGGAAGGCCTCTGCCTGGAGGAACCGTTTTGCTGATCGCGGATTCCTCAGTGCCAGGTAAGTATGATAATCAACTTTACACTTTGTATTTATATTTAAATTTACAAATTTTTTACTGGCAGTCAGCTAACTAAACAAAACATAATTATAAATTTCTTATGATCTACGTTATTATCTTGCCACTATGTGTTATTTATCAATACTTTTAATTATTTCTTTGTTGTTGTTATGCTACGATTTCCAACTTCTTGTAGTTTCGATGACCACACGTTTTCCACAATAGTATATCATGGTTTAACCACAGATCGATATTTCAGTATTTAGCTAAAGCTTGGGTAAATTATGGAAAGGTAATAACATTTTTCCGACGAAATAATTTAGGATGCTAATCTACACATTTACCGGAAAATCACTCCAACGAAAATTATTTTTAAAAATATTTTTCATTAGAAATATTACGAGCTAATGAGGAAGTCTGTATTCGAGGACTCTTGAGGACAGACATCAAAATTTGAGGACAATTTTCGTTCCCAAAGCCATCAGACGTTTTTGGGGACAGCAAACTAAATTCGAGGATTTTCCTCAAGAATTCCGGACTTTTGTTCAGCTTATCATAAGCTCGAGCTTAAACCATTGGGCCACCGGGATGGCACACAGATTTCAAACTCGACTTTTTTTCTAAGATGTTTTTATTTTATAGCAATCCAACATATTAATGATATGACTGTTATAGGAGATTATTAAAATGAAATCAATTTATTTTTTGTTCTATTTTTTGTTTACCGGCGTACTACATGAAAAAAACGGCTATTTTTTGCTGCAACGTTATGTATGTTATGTATATGTGACTTGTGTAAGCTCTGTAGTTCTCACCTCTATTAACATCCCCTATCACAAACAAATATTAAGTCAACAAATCAGCACACAAAAAAAATATGGTACAAAATGCACGTCATGTGTCATCATCCACTTCCAGTCATTTTACATGTAAAATGGTGCAACAAGAGTAACATTTTTATTTGTAGCAACACAAGCAGATTGCAAAGTACTTTTTTCATTCGCCTGGTTCTTCAGAGACATAACAAATTGTGAGTGACTGTTCCGAAAAGGATCATAAATTTCTTTTTAAACAGCAAAACTAATCGATAAGCCAGATTCAGCCACTAAACTTGCTGCATGAGCAGGACGAGGAGAGCAGAAATAAAATTGTAACCTATAGAGGAAACCTACCTGGAAGTTGACAAGGTAATATCAAAAGGGCAAATCTTGTGCAACCAGCTGACAGTTTTGTGGTCATCCTACATGAAAGTGGACACGAAAAGGGAAAAAACACAATTTTTATAAAGGCCCTTAAACTTTTGTGACCAGTTACAATAAAAATACCAACATTTACCACAATCAAAGGTTTACTACACATCGATTGTAGTTCTGTCCTGATGATGCGAGCCAAACGCTGTGTTATAGTTAGTGTTATAGTCGCTGTGTTATAGTCTATAGTCAATGTACAGTGTATAATAAACCTTTGATTGCGGTAAACATTGGTATTTTTATTTTATCTCAACACCACAAGTTTTGTTGTCATAAATTTTATATAATTTGTGGCCAGTTGTCCACCCAGCCAGAAAATCATAAATATCTCTTAATTTAGTTGTCCTGCATCAGCCAGAAAATCATAAATATCTCTTAATTTAGTTGTCCTGCATCAGCCAGAAAATCATAAATATCTCTTAATTTAGTTGTCCTGCATCAGCCAGAAAATCATAAATACCTCTTCATTTCTTAATGGCAATAAGGTATGAGTGGGGAAAAAATGTGTACACAACAATTATTCAAGTAGGAGGAAATATGGGAACCCTGTCATTTTTCGTGCACAGAAATTTCATGACTCTAAAACTGAACGTGGCCAGTAGTTTTAAACTCAGTCAGATTCATTGCTTTGCTTAAGTGATAAAAAGTAATAAATAGGATACAACATGTCAGTCATAGAGTGCTTAAAAAGGGCCTAGGCTGCATGCCTCTTTACCTTTCTGGATACAGACTTATTATTCTGTTGCAGCCTCACACTGGTACTTAGCCTATGCAATATCTTGTTTGTGAGGGGTTTTTTTTTATTTTACCATTTGTTTGAGGCTCATTCAGTTTGTGGGATGGGTTCAAGTTGCTACCTATGTAACGTGCCCTAATTCCTCGAGAAAAGAAAGCTGGAGATCCATTTATGAGGTACATGCTCTAAATTCTTCAGAAATTTAAAAAAATACTCAAAAGATGGAATTAAAGTAAGTGTTGGGGTGAAATTACCCTTCCCTACAGGTCACAAAAATCCTTAGTAGAAAAGAAACAGAAGTCAAAAACTAGATTACAATTAACTAAAAAAGTTACTTATCATAAAGGACTATTTTGAAAATTTTTAGGGGATAAGTGAGAGGTTTCTGGTCAGATTGGCTCCAGGATCAGTGGCATACTCAGTGGGGTGGCCCAGGAACCCAGGCCCTCCCCATGAGGTATCATCACTTCATCCTTAATTCCTTGTTATTGGGTGCTTATTTACGAATATATTTGCATATATTTTTTAATATATATTTTACAAATCATTGAAAACACACTTTAATTTAGTGGAAATACTTTTTTATCTCTTTCTAATATTTTGGGACATGTTTTCTCTGGGGTATTTTTTTACTTTCATCTTCGGTATTTTGGGCCTCCCCATAAAGAAATCTTCTGTGTGCTACAGCCCAGAATTATAAAATAAAATTAGTAATTACCTCCCAAAATTAAAGCAAAAAGAAAGAAACATCCTTTTTCAAGAAAGTATGGTCTGCAACATAAAATGTGAGTGTGGTCTACACTGTGTGGGAGAAACAGCTTAAAACAAAGCTGAATTAAAAATGTGAGCAAAAAAAAAAAAAAACAGATTTAAACAGACATGTACAAGCAGGGGCAGATTTGCAGTCACAAAAGGGACCAGGAAAAGTTTTGCAAATGGGCCCATTCAGTTGTTCTTCTGTGGTGCTAATGTATCACGACTGAAAATCACTTTTTTCATTTAAGAAACAAAACAAAAAGTACAGTTGCTCTAAAAACAGTGGCAAGCATAGTAGGGGAGGGTAAAAAGTACATCCGTTCATCCTTAAATTGAAGTATGTATTGTGGGTAAATTTTCAATTTTCATAGGCTAATTTTCAATTAGAAATTTCAAGATATTTAAAAATCGGGGCAAATTAACTTAATCGACGTGGAAAGCGCAAATAACCAGATTTAAATAACTAGTTTAGTTAGGTATGTATGTAATTGCGCTGGAGAAGCTTCTAATTTCGGACACACTCAAAATTTATATTTGTTTAAAATGTTCTCTTAAGAACACTGAAGTAAGTGCATTAAAAAAAGTTTTACAAAATTGCTTATATAGCTTTTTCATGTTTCATAGATCATAAAATAATCTTGATTTTCATAGCTTTGAGCTTCCAGTTTATAAATTTTCAACAAAGTGGGCTGAAATTCCAGCAAATATTTGAGAGAGAGAGAATTGCTACTACCAAAATTATGTTGCGGTTGTACCAAAAATCCTTTCACATAAGACATGATTTTTAAATTTAAATAAATGAAAAAAAAAATACAGAACTTTTAAACTGTAAAATTTTCTATTTGTACTGCAATCTTTGTAATTTTTCTATTAAGGACAATCACAGTTAGAAATTTCAAGATTTTTAAATATCATGGCGAACGGATTCTTCATTTAGTGATCATATATTCGTAAATGTTTCAATTACAAAATATGCTTGTATGCTGCGGTTATGTAAAGACACCTTACTAAACAACATAAACAAAACCTTTTGCAACTTCATGTTGAAATAATATTTCCGTAAATGCCTTCATCTACAGTATTTGTCAGTTATCAGAAGGAGCGTAGGCTGCAAAGGTAGAACATTTTGGGGGATAGGGATCGCATATGAACACCGCCGCAAATAATCTTACAGTTATTTCAAAATAAGTTCTTGATATTATTAGCTTTCACTCTGAATTCTGTGTTGTCATATAGTGGGTAGTACATCCCATAATAACCTTTATCTAGCATTGTTCTGCAACTTTATCAAACATGGGTGAGCATTTTCACTACTTTTACTAAAGTAGTGAAAAAATTTTAGTCCTGTTCAGCACCCATTCCAATGCTGTTATAACATACATTTGAATCACATTCACTGTAAAAAACACCGCAGATTTTGCTTCATGTGTTTTAACTAGGGAAGGTAGAACAAAAAATAAAATTGAGCAGAAAATCCATTAAGATACATCACTAGACAGAGAAACAAATGGTGCAGGATGTGCACTAAAATCTCTATGAACAACTTGTATTTTTCCCAATGCATTTTTTTTAACTTTATTGATTTTTTGGTGCTTACCTACATTCACTCAAATACTATTTGACTGAGTATTTTATATTTCACTTTCCTACATGATTTTCTGTTTTAGGTATAAGAATAAAATATTCATAGAGTGGAAAAATTCTAAGAAAGAAGAAGGCAATATTTAATATTTTTTGTCTCGGTAGAATATGGTAATTGATTAGATTAACAAAGGTAGAATTTATAGAACAAAAATGTTACAATACCAACTCTTATTGGCCTTCAGAAATATGATGCACATACAAAAGTATCAAATTAACATTGTCTAAATATGGCTTTACCTCTAACCTTAATTATCTGAGCTAATGTAATAACACGGAATTTTTAAATGATACATTCGTTGAAGTAATAACGAATATAAACTGCAGTCCTGTGGCTACTCACCCGCCTGTCTAATCTTTTTTAGTGACACAAAAACAGTGCTTTGTTGCGTAAAGAACTTACGCAACAAAGCACTGTTGTTGTTTTTTTGCCACTTAGTTGATAACATGTTATGTAGTACATCTTTTTCATCAGCCATCAGGAGTAATGCTTCTAGCTGAGTGTCCGTCAATGTACTCCTTAAATGTGTTTTTACAAATTTTAGCGTGATAAATGATCTTTTGCAGGAAACTTGAGTTATTGGCAACATTAAAAGGTATTTATATGCAGTTCCTAAGGCATTGTAAGCTGCTCTGAACAAATTGTACTTCACCAGAACATGAGAGCAGCAAAAACAACAGTTTTTACATTTTTTGCATGGTGTTACCTTTTGTTGATTTTCTCCAAATCCACCCTGTTCCAGTATTTCATGTTGGATAAACATTTGTTGTTCTTTTTCAACTGATTATTGAAGATACTCCCAATTTGTAGCAAAATGCACCAGCTAATTTTGAAGATTTTCCTTTGTTGCTTGGCTATTGTGCTTTAAAGTCTTTCGCTCAAATTTTGAAAGGCATCTGAGGGAATTCCCCTTTTAACTACAAAATTTATTGGTGAAAGATCCAAGTACAATTCTCCATTCTTGACGAAGCATTCTTTTATTCTTTCCACAACTGTATCCAAAATTTTATTGTGTACATCGAAAGTATATTTTTTTATAGCATCTGGGTTAGTGCTATCATCAAGTGTTTTACCTAGCATTTTCTTCACCTTTTTCACGTGTTTCTCTGGAAAGTGTTCTTGTATTGCAATATCAGAATCTGGGAATCTTCCTTCAATTTCATTTGCTGCCCACTCGATAAAATCTGATGCCACATTAACAACTGAATTCATGTCTCTTTGAATTGACATATCAATGAATGATACCATGGAAACATTTTGAACACAGCAATCATTTTCACTGTATTTGAATAAACTATCATTGCTCGTTTTAGTCGAAAATATAGAATCATTATCCATGAAAAAATCCCTTAGTTTTGCACATGTTTTGGCATCTGATTCCAACTACATTTTTTTTATCCTGCCTTTTCTCAGCGCCGGGGGGGGGTCGTTCATTTGCGATTAAAAATGAAAAAAAACACACTCTGATTATGACGGGGTCCTTAATTCTTAGAGAAAACAAACTGTTCTTGTGTGTTTCCCAAACTCAAATGACTGAACGTATCCCCCCCCCCAACACAAAATCAGTTTAGGATATTGGAGGTGCTTTTCCATTTTGTTTTATGGCCATTTAGTAAAGAAACAATGCTTGAGGTTGGATTAAATCTGGCATGTTTCGGACTTCAGAGAACGCTCGGTACTTCCTTTGGAATAATCCACAAATGAGCTGTTTGATCATTTTGGAACCTATTAGCTAGGGTCGTCGGTCTCATTTTCTTATGAGAATGTTTCAGCAGCATTACCATGTGATTGGGCTGATGGGCACATCACTAATGCCTCCCACAACCAACGGGAGTAAAATCAACACCCCCATCCTTGGGGAATATATAGAACATTTTCTACACACCCCTGTCCTCCCGCAATATACGGTTCATACATTCTCGTTCCTCAGCTACTAAGTGAATCTAAAGTTCCCAAACACACATGGCCCATCTATTGTAGTTAGGATTCTAGCAGTTGCCTGATAAGGGGATTTTTTTCTCTAATTTAAAATAGAAGTTTTTTCCCCCTGCTTGATATAATTACATTATGTGTATTCTGTTTAAAAAAAAGTGTTGTGGTTCAGTTGTGTGTTTAAAATAACTGAACTCAAAACATTTTTAAGAAAGTAAGAAAGAAAGAGACAAAATACATGGAAGGGGCCCACCGGGAAATGCTCCGGTGTCTCGATGGGCCAATCCGCCCCTGTGTACAAAATAAAGGGCATTAAGTACTTTAGGGCACTTTAGAAGCTCTGACACATCAACAGCACTTTTTCAAAAGAAAATTGGTAGAAGGACTGGAAATAGAGGGAAGAAGTGCAACATTAAATGATCTGAAAGGTGGGAATTTACCTCATGAATGGCAACATCTATTGTAGCTGTAGTCCTGAGGAAGGGTAACAGTACTACCCCAAAATTTGACTTATAAATAATATCCTTTTGTTCCTTAGTAAAAAAACATAATTTAATGAAATTTGTAATTCAGGAAGTTTGATTCAAATTTTTTTAGGTCAGGATCCGAATGGAATTTGAGACAAATTTCCTGAATAGTACTGGGATGTGGCTGCTAACATTTTTATTTTGGCACAAAAATCTGTAAGTCTGGAGGGCCAATGAAAATAATAAGGAAGGAAAGGCAAGCATGCCTGATAAATATCATACACAATTTTTTTTTTTTTTTTTTTTTTTGTTATTTGAGGAATTTGAGTCAGGATGCATGCAATGGAAGTGAATGTAGGTTAGTTATAACAAGACTTCTAGAGATGCCCTGAGTCTCCTAACAAGGAAGCTGCAAGGTGTGGAAATTTTGTTGTTGTTTACACGATACTCATACAGTTTCAGGTGTGTGCATTTTTTAATTGCGTGGTTTTAGTCAGAGAAATCATGTTAATATCAAACCGGAATTAATTATACTTCATACATGAGTGAAGTTTTTTATTTTAATGTTATGTTTTGTTTTGGATTTGCACTAATGTACATAAATTTCAATTCAAAATAGAAATGGGAAGGTGCCTCAAAATAATTAGGAATTTTATAAAGCCAGCATTTTCACACACATCAGCAGCAAGTTATGATGCAAAATTAAGAACAATTGTAACGAAAGAATGTGATTCAGCCAACACAAAATGCATTGCAATTTCCTTGGAAACCACTAGCTTTCCCACACATTAATGGCCACTGCTCATGGTTATAGGTTTCACGCAAATTGGTACTGCCCCACTGATGAGGGCATCTCTAGATATCTTATCTTTATTTCCTTAGTTATAACATACTCAAGCTTTGATTGTATAACAGAATTTTGGTCGCCATCTGAAGAAAGATTGTTTATGTAGCACAGAATTGTTTAAGTGGCATAATTCATCTGTATCGGGGATGGGCAACCTTGTTCCCAATCACCACAAGTGTTGAATTGGTCATGAAAAAATGATGAATTCAAGTTTGCCAGCTTCCACAGTAAAATAAACCATGAAAGATATACGGGACCACGCCACACAATACAAATCCTGAAGATGACAATCCGATTTTTGGCGTAAATGTGACAAGGATGGTAAGTCAGATAATATTTGAAAACTTGAAAATTTTCATCGTCCTGGAGCGGGACTCGAACCCGCGTCTCATAAAAAAACGCCTAGTAGGCGTTTTTCTATGAGACCAGAAAACGCCTAGTAGGCGTTTTCTGGGAGACGCGGGTTCGAGTCCTGCTCCAGGACGATGAAAATTTTCAAGTTTTCAAATATTATCTGACTTACCATCCTTGTCACATTTACGCCAAAAATCGGATTGTCATCTTCAGGATTTGTAAAATAAACGTTTTCCTGACAGTGTGTGCTTGTTGTAACTTGATATTTCTTGCATATAACTGAAAGCCAGTGGCATCCATGTGAGTACTTTTAGGGGGGGGGGGCTAAGAAAAATCCTTACCTCCTACAAGGTTGTTAAACATTTTAGTAAATGTACAAGATACTAAAATACAAGAAAAATAATTGATACAATCAATCATTAATATCTTTTTATTCTTAAAAATGCTTTAAAAAAAGGTTTTGTCTATTTTAGTGTTTTAAATTTATCAAAAATTTTGCTATACCAACTGTTGGGAGGGTTTAGCACACCACCCCCCACCCCCATGGGCACCCTTGCTGGAAGCATTCTGCTTTCTGAATGAGTCATTGACACCACACTGCCACCCAATACCTCCCTCCATTCACTTTCCTAACACTTCATTTTATTTCTGCTTTCAGTTTGAGTCTAGACCTGACCTTGAATTGGAAGTGTCTAAGAACACACATTTTAAAGTGTGCATTGTGTCTGTTTTGTGTGTACAATTTTCTCTGCTTTACAAAAAAACTTTTATTTTTTAACATTTTTCCAATTTAGAGAAGTGGGTGATTGGGAGGCAGATCTAAGGACTAAGTGGACAATTTTGAGGCAGAACTAAGATGTACACTGAGTTCAGATATTCAGCCAATGCTTCTGCAGTTTGTTAGGCAAAAGGATTGTCAAATTTAAAATAAATTATCTTACATTTTCAGTTTGAACAGTTTTCATTATTTGCATCTGAGGCAGTTGTAATTCAATAATCAAAGTGTACGTGTTTTGAATAAACTTGTTCAAACAGTGTGTGTTGTTTCAAATAATTTAAAACAACATATTTCTCAATTTTTACATGGTGTGGCAAATTTCACTTTTCATTAAAATCAGGTGTGTTTGCATTGAAAAATAGGTTGCCCACCTCTCACCAGGGTTGGCAGGTTTTTGGCATGTGACAGTTTTTGACAGCTTTAACCATGGTTTAAACTGTCACGTCAAAAACCTCAAATCCTGCATTTCAATATAAAAATACCTTTCTAAGATAACAGAAATACATTGCATATAATGCTTAAAATGTCAATAATATGTGAGTAATAAGTGACTAGTATAGGGTTATTAAATAATAAGATTTTCTACTATTTATATATAAATAAGCAATTTGATAACATTTCTCTTTTTAAACAATACAGTAAATTCAAGCATATTATGAGTCAACCCATATTTTTTGGACCAAAATTCATGTTTGTCTTAATATGGAATGTATTTTGTTAACCAAACAAAATGACATTCCAAGTTTGTCTCCACAACAAATCCAGTATTAGCTTGCCACCATAACACACTAGTGTGGAAATGGATTGTCAATCTGAAAATAAAACAGAAGTTCTAGCATCCTGAGAAAAGATCCAGACTTTATTCATCCACATGGGTGTTTGCTTATGCTGATTGCATATGAAGCTGGCAAAACGCTCCCCATCCCCCTTTTTATTTCAGTGCTACTGGAAAGAATACAAATTCCTAGATTTGATGGAAAGAAATTTCTAAATGTAATGGCTTTACAACTGAGCTTGCCTCTAAACTTGCTGAACTAGCAATGCTTTTGCTGTCAAGTCCTACCTGCTGAGCTTCATTGTAAAGAACATTTTCTAACTATGGATTTATACACTGTAGGCTCAGGAATCATTTAGGTGTCAATAAATGTGTAAAATTAGTCATGTGTTATCATGGGTTGTAGGAGAACAGGCCACTGAAGAACTGAACCCTGGAAAAGTGACCATCAGAGAACTGGCCACAAAAATTTTAAGGGGCCATATAAAAATTGCATTTTTGACGACTTCATGGCCATGTCCCCAGAAGTTGGTTGTCTGAATCACATAAAGTTTCCATAATATTTAATGTAATTCTTTATAAAAAAAATTTATAATCTACTCCTCATCTAAGGAATTACACGGTTTAAAAACTACGGCTGAACAAATTCTCCAAGGGCATGTGCAAATGTAGGAAACCTGTTGGGGGGGGGGGGGGCTTAATTCCAAAAATATAAAACATAAAGAATTTCTGGTCTGTTCCAGAGATTTTCAGCATTTGCAAACTACAACTCTACAAATTATTTGAGGGCACGTGCAAACTCAGGAAATCTGTCAGAGGCGGTGGGGGAGGAGGGGAACTTAAAACTGAAAATAAAAAATATAAAAAATTTGTATCCCAGTCGGGAGGGGAGATTTACAGTGTTTACAGACACTATAGCTCATTATCTGTGGGCATATGCTAATGCAGAAAGCCTGGGGGGGGGATAATACTGAAAATATATAAAGAATTTGTAGCCCAATTGGAAGAGTTTCATTGTTTAAACACTACAAGGCAACAGATTCTCTGAGGGCCTGTACCAATGCAAGAAACCTATCGAGAGGAGGGGGGCAAAATATCGAAAATATAAAATATAAAGAAATTGTAGTCCGGTCAGGAGATTTTCAGCATTTACACACTAACAGTCGACAAATTCTCTGTGGGCATGTGCTAACGTAGGAACACTGTTGGGGGGAGGGGGAGGGGGCTTCACACCAAAAATATAAAATATTTCAGCGTTAGCACATTCCTGCAGAGAATTTGTTGACTTGCAGTGTGCAAATGCTGCGAATCTCCCGATTGGGGTACAAATTCTTTATATGTTATATTTGCGGTATCATGGCCCTCCCACAACAGCCAACAGGTTTTCTGCAGTAGCACATGCCCGCAGAGAATTTGTTGAGCTGTACTTTGTAAACACTGAAAAATCTCCGGAACGGATCAGACCAGAAACTCTTTACATTTTGTATTTCTGGAATTAAGCCTCTCCCACCCCCTGAGAGGTTTCTTGATTTTGCACATGCTTGCAGAGAATGTGTTCAGTTGTATTTACATTCTCTCACATTCTTTTGTTGAGTTGTAGACTACAAAATTTTTTTATGAAGAATTACATTAAATATTGTGATTAAGAAAATACAAAATTGCAGAAACTTTATGTGACTCAGGTAACCAACCTCTGGGGTCATGGCCATGAAATGGTCAAAAATGCAACTTTTATGACTTCTTAAAATTTTTGTGGCCAGTTCTCCACTTTGTCTTTGACCTAAAAATGATGGAAAAGTTTAAATTTCTTATTAAAAAAGAAATATTAAAAAAAAAAATGTTTTGTGAACAAAATAGTTGCACAAGTAGGGGAAAATATGGCCAAATGACATTTACTTCTTCAGAACAATTTTATGTCACGGAAATTGCAATGTGGCCAGTTCTCCATACTTGGTTTTCATGGTATGAGACAAAAATGAACCAGACTACTAGTTCTGCAATTAATTGGCAGTTCCATAATTTTAGATCAATGAAACTGTTTCTGTATAGATCAGAAACTTTAAAGAATAAAAATGTTTGCCACTTTTCAGCTCATAGTGATTGTAATAAAATAATTATGAAAATAAAGACTAACAGTGCACTTTGCTTGAAGGTAAGTTTCTTACTGTTTAGTATATCTGTTAATGCTTACAAATTGCTTAAAAAACATTAGTTCTGAGTTTTTGATGTTTATTTGCCAGTTTTTGATTATTTAAACCAGTTTTAGATGCTTGTTACATCAAACACCTAACCCTGCTTCCAGTGTCGGCTCATGGTAAGCTGAGATGGGGGGGCTGCATCTCAATTTTGAAGATATCACGATACCACTTCGAAAGTTAAGTTACTGCGCCTGTGCTGACGCTGTCCGTATAATAATAATAATAATAATAACAATAATATATATATATACTGATCAAAAGTGCTTTTTTTACAAGAAATTAATATTTAGATTTTATATTTAGCGATTGATGGGGAAAATGTAAAGGTACCGATACCTAAATTAGGCAACAGATATTAAGCGATGGCCACATTGTCACATTTATGAAGAAAATAATCGACCTATAAAACTTCGTCGGATACATTATTTCTTAAAAAGAAAAAAGAAACTGATTAATCAGTGCATCCTTACAGTTCTTACGCATGGAGCACAGACATGGACCTCAACTAAAATAGGAAGACAGACATTGAAGACAACTGAAAGAAGCATGTAGAGATCCATGTTTGTTGTTACCTGGAATGATACAAATAGGAACTCGTGGATCGGGAAAATGACAAGAGTGGAAGACATGGTCAAAATTCCTGAAATTGCAATGGGATGGACATATTGCTAGAAGAAAGAACAACTGACGGAAAGTTGAAATATTGAACTGGATAGCAAGGGAAAAAACAATATCCAGAAGATGACAAGATGGAGATGGGTACATGAAATTCGAAAGCATGAAAAAACTGACTCAAGGCAGACTGTTGTGGAAGAAGAAACTTGGAGACTTTCATCCAGCAGTGGATGGATGGTGGTTGCAAATTATATATACAAGCATATACTGTATATATATAAGGACAAAAAAAATTAATGCCTGTGTCAGTGGTAGCGGGGACACACTCTAGGTCATGTACGCATTACGCGTTCTCAAGTGTCTCATGTGACCCCTAGAAATATGACAATATATATTTTTTCTTCTGATACACTCCCTTTGAAACTTTGACTTGATACCGACCACTGCAACTTGGACGGCGATGAAAAACATTTTTTGGAATTTTGAAGGGTCTTCCAGAATTTTGCGATGAGTTGTTATTGCGATACTCACACACCAGCATTCTCTTTAATAAAAACGGATTGCAAACATATTCAGTCCAGTTTTAATTCTGAAGCCATCATGATAACAATTTAGTGTAGAAAAATTTGTTTTCCAAAATTTACCAACTTCGTAAATTTCCTAAACAATGATATCTGATTAAATGTTCTTTTCAAAGTAATTAAGTACACTACCTCAATTGAAATGCGCAGCTGATTTTTGGGAGGGAGGGGGGATGCAGCAGAAAAATAAAATGTATCCAGTGGAGTGACTTCAATGATTTTTGGTGAATAAAAATTTACGTGAGTTTAAAAGCAAAAATTTCGCTGTGCTTGGTAAGGGAAGAAATCAATTTTGTGCAAGTATTTCGCTGCAGAAATTAGTATATCTCTCTCTCTCTCTTTTTTTTTTTTTTTTTCAATTTATCCAATACTGAATATTTTTAATCGTGATTTGTTCACATGCTTGTTTTGACCATAAGAGAAAATATAAGTAAAACTTTTTTGCAAAAGTCCCGGCATTCCGGCAACCGAGTATTTGTTATTAGATGGGATCAACATTGTTGTTAGAATTATTACGTTGAATAAAAGCAGGAACAAACCAAAAATTGGAAGAAAAAAACAAAACAGGTTGAGTAATACATTCAAACATACTTTATTTAATACTTTATTTCAACATTCGTCATTATTTTTAATTCATTCCCCTATTTTATGTCTTATTCGGAAGCACAAGAACTGTATTAATCAACAAAGCACATAGGCGCGGCGATGCATTCCCACCTAACAAAAGACTGCATTTGCGAGCAACCCTGCTAGCGAGAGCTGCCATGAATGCAGTACCTGGGGAAGTTTTATTCAAAGGAAACAAACTGGTGTGGGAATAGGCAGAGTTTCCCACATGAGTTGGTTTCAATAGCCGTCAGGGCTGCAAGAAGCACAGTCCGTGACGTTCTTCCCACTCCCAGTGGTGTTATGCAGGGAAAACTTCCAGTTGAGTTCAGAAAACTGCAGTCGTGGCATTATGCTGGGAAAACTTACAGCGGTGTTCACAAAACTTCTCTTTTTTGGTACGGCATGAAAAAACTGCTTTGGGTAGTAGGGGGGGGGGGGCTGCAGCCCTACAGCCCCATAGCAGGAGCTGCCCTGCCTGCTTCTGATCTATATGATTTATCTTCATGAGAAGGTCATAATCCGCATTTTTTTTTCAGTAACAAATCTTTTAGAAATTCCTGTGTGTTTAAATAACTGCTGAAAATTTTAACTTTGAAACAGGATTTGAAATTATATACATTAGAATTAATTTGTTGGCTTGTAGTCAATTCGGCGATGTCCGATTGCTGTGTTAATTATCATGACGTATTCACTGCATATTATGAGAAGATATTTCTTCAACTCTGAATACCAACACAGACCATGTTTGATCAGCTATAAAATGTCCTTTTGAATAAAGATCTTCAACAGAAACAAATGTCCTGGCTTCATCATAAATGTTCTATTTTTTAATGTTATTTTCTTATGCTGAACTTAATGCATCTTGTAATCTTGTTGAACAACAATCAGGACTTTCTATCTCTACCATAAGTGTAGCGAAAAGGTAAGAAGCCAAATTTGGTAGCTTTGTTGGAATCTAACCAGGCAATAACTTAGGAAACTGATATAAGATTTTTTTTGCCTGTTTTTTTTATCAAAAGCCACATTCTCACACTTAAAGTCAGTTTCTTTAAAATGCAGTTTCTACACACCCAAGGGAGAAAAAAACATACATTCACCTGATTATGTGAGTTAAAAAATTATTGTTATACATAGAATTTTAAAAAAGGGATCACCAGTGAAACTTTAATTCACTCCTTACTTTATTATTAATAAAAAAAGTTTGCCTATCGCCTTACTATATATAAAAAAAAAGCATTTACACCTAATTGCCTCTTCATTTAAATCTTAGAGCACAGATGCTTTAGAAGATGAAAACCATATTCAGAAAACTGCTGGGATTCTAGATCTAACAGTCTTTCCTACCAGCTTTACTTTGTTTAGAGTTAAAGCAATAATCATGTTTATGTATATATCATTCTCATATATATATCTATATCATGTTTATGTATTTATCATTCTGTATGATTTGTTATAACAAATCAAGCTGAGAGGAAAACTTTTTCTATTCAAAATTAGTGTAGACTGTTAGATCAAAATTTCTAGCAGTTTTCTGAAATTGTTTCTGTCTTCTAAGCATCTGTGCTCTAAGATTTAAGTGAAGAGACATTTGGGTGTAAATGGGTTTTTGAAGTAATTTGTTTTATATAACAAATCCTAGAGACTGTAAACATTTATATTTTGTTGAGAAATGGCTTCCTAGTTTAATTGAATTAATAATCTAAAGCAACTTTTATGGGAATTTTACTAGGAAATTTTTTTCATTAATAGCAAATTTTCGGAGAAAACTCTTCTCCTTCTTCAGGCTGTCTTGTTGTTGTCACTTTTTACTTGTCACTATCACGGTTACGTGTTAACCTTGACGGTTTAGGTTATTTTTCAACAAATCCTGCCAGATGTTAGGCCCGGAAAATCCTTTGCAGTCATTGATGAGGGAATTTTGATTTTTCTTAATCTCTATTCCTTCTTTCAGTTTTTTTTTTTTTTTGGAAATTGCTTTGGAAACTGATTACTTTAAGGGAATTCCAATCCATGCTGTGCCCAGTTTCTCTAACATGCCTATCTAATCCAGTCTTGTTGGAGCAATTTTTTATAGCTGCTTTATGCTCAGCTATATGAGTTTCTAGTCTGTGACCTGTTTCACCTATGTAAGATAGTCCACAACTACAATTTATTTCATAAACTACTCCTTGCATTTTTAAAATATCTTCTTCTCTTTGAACTATTTTAGGGAAAAATTTTGTAACTTTGTTCTCTAAACTTGGAGCTAGCCTAATATTGTATTTCTTACTAATTCTCTTTAAAGACTCAAATAAACCTTTGTGATAAGAAATTTTTCTAGTGAATTTTACTTGTTGCTTTTGTGGGTTCTTCGTACCATTAAAATTCAGAAGCTTCTCAATTTCTTCTTTAGGATAGTTATTCTCTGCAAGTATGACTTAAAGCTCTTCTTTATGGGCTTCTTTTTTATCTGCAGTAGAAACTATTTTATTAATTTTTTCTAAAAACTGATTTGCTACATTTTTCTTAATAGAAACTGGATGATAGGAATTGAAATCCAGTAGTCTTTTAGTATTCATAGGTTTTTTATACCAACTAGTGAGGAATTTTTCATCTTCATAATAGATAGTAATATCTATAAAAAAAACAATGAATACTAAAAGACTACTGGATTTCAATTCCTATCATCCAGTTTCTATTAAGAAAAATGTAGCAAGTCAGTTTTTAGAAAAAATAATAAAATAGTTTCTACTGCAGATAAAAAAGAAGCCCATAAAGAAGAGCTTAAAGTCATACTTGCAGAAAATAACTATCCTAACGAAGAAATTGAGAAGCTTCTGAATTTTAATGGTACGAAGAACCCACAAAAGCAACAAGTAAAATTCACTAGAAAAATTTTTTATCACAAAGGTTTATTTGAGTCTTTAAAGAGAATTAGTAAGAAATACAATATTAGGCTAGCTCCAAGTTTAGAAAACAAAGTTACAAAAATTTTCCCTAAAATAGTTCAAAGAGAATAAGATATTTTAAAAATGCAAGGAGTAGTTTATGAAATAAATTGTAGTTGTGGACTATCTTACATAGGTGAAACAGGTCGCAGACTAGAAACTCGTATAGCTGAGCATAAAGCAGCTATAAAAAATTGCTCCAACAAGACTTTATTAGATAGGCATGTTAGAGAAACTGGGCACAGCATGGATTGGAATTCCCTTAAAGTAATCAGTTTCCAAAGCAGTTTCCAAAAAGAAAACTGAAAGAAGGAATAGAGATTAAGAAAAATCAAAATTCCATCATCAATGACTGCAAAGGATTTTCCGGGCCTAACATCTGGTAGGATTTGTTGAAAAATAACCTAAACCGTCAAGGTTAACCGTAACCGTCTAGGTAAACCGTAACCGTGATAGTGACAAGTAAAAAGTAACAACAAGACAGCCTGAAGGAGAAGAGTTTTCTCAGAAAATTTGCTATTAATGAAAAAATTTCCTAGTAAAATTCCCGTAAAAGTTGCTTTAGATTATTAATTTATATTTTGTATATCAATATAAGTTCCAAAAGTACTTTACCATAAAATTTTATCCAATTAGGGTATGATCTGTATTCTAAAATATGCACATGAAGTAATTTCATTTTCACATTATCAGAACATAAGCTTTAGACTTTTTCTTAAACTCCACCTAATAATAGAAACATTATAAATACACCCAAATGTGTGTGTTTTATATGTGTGCAATACACTTTTTCTTTGAACATAGACTTCATAAAAAAATTTAAACTTTCAGAAAACTGCTAGAATTGTTGATCAGTTTACACTAATTTTGAATAACCAGAGGGATACTCTGTTTGGAGTTAAATCAATAAAAATCATGGAAGTGGTAAAAATATGAAGCTCCAAAAGTACAAACATTAAATTTTTACCCATTTTGTGAATGCTGTGCATTTGAAATATGCGTGTAAACAAGCATAAATATACCCATATGATTTTAGTACACATTTCGCCTCCTACAGAACATTTTATTTGAAACAATAATAGTGGATTTTCTTCCCTTGCTGTATTTTGTGTTCTTAAAGTTTTCTCTTCTTATGGCACTCAGCCATTGTCTTAATAAATCCTTGTCATTTGGAAAAGTGAATACTCTTACTTTTGGTCTATTTTTGTAATTCCATTACATCCTTGCACACAACATGTGTGTGGCATTTTTTCTTTTTTCTTGAAACACTAGTAAAATTTAGTACCCTATGTTTTAATTCCAAATTAATGTGTAGCAGTAACAAAGAATGTATATGTGTGTGTAATAGAAATCAGTGTTTCTGTTGCTGTGCTGGATCCACATGCATCTATGTATCTCTGTAGATCCACACATGTGACATCAAAGCCTTTGGGAAGGGGTATTTCTTCCTTAATTTCCATATCAGTATGTTGTTATCTTAAATGTTGAAAGCTTTGCTGGTTATCACAGTATATACTAGGATAATATTTCATAGAATGACCATCTTAAGGATAACAAGTACCGTATATACTCGCATATAAGTCGACCCCCCCCTTTCAGAGGAAAAAATCGTAAGAAATCGGAAACTCGTGTATAAGTCGATCCCCGAATGAGAAAAAAAAATCAAGGAATTTATACAAAAACATTTGAAAACGAAAAAAATTATATATATAATACTAAATTTAATTTGCATACCCCAAAACGTCATCAGAACCCTTCAAAATCTGATTCCGAGTCAGACTCGCCAAACAGTTAAAAAAGTCTTTCTCCATCATCGGCGCGTCATCATAAACATCAGTATTCCCATCTATGCCTGTGGCATCAGAATCACTGTCATCATCACTCATAAAAATCTTATCATCCTCTGTGCCATCAAGTTTGTTACTAATGCAACATTTCTTGAATGATTTCACGACCATTTCCGCAGGTATCGCATCCCAAGCATTCTTGACCCATCGTGCAATCAAAAATATATCCGGCTTCTTTAGTTCTCCACCCTTGGTTTCAGTCGGCAAATCGGAACTTATCCAATCTGCCCAATACCTCCGCACATTGTCCTTGAAGGGCTTATTAAGGCAGACATCTAGTGGTTGAAGAACAGATGTCAACCCACCTGGGATGACAGCAAGAGTTGTTTTTGAATTTTCTGCAGTTTTTTTCACTTCTGCACAATGGTGGGCAACAAACATATCCCACACCAAAAGAGAAGATTTCCTCAAAAGTGCACCTGGCCTTTTGTTCCACACATTCTTTAACCAGTCAATTGTTCCGGATTCGTTCATCCATCCTTTTACATGGGCACAAACGAGCACACCAGACGGAAAGACAATGCTTTTCGGCAGAGTTTTGCATTTGAAAATAATTACCGGAGGTAGCTTACTGCCGTCAGACAAACAGGAAAGAACAACCGTGAAACTGGATTTTTCGTGGCCAGTCCTTTTGATCAAGATATTTTTTTCGCCCTTTTGGTTCACCGTCTTATTTCCAGGAAGGTCATAACACATGGCAGTTTCATCCATGTTCCCTATTTGGGAAAGTTCAAAAGCAGTCTCTTTTCTCTTTTGAATTACCGTAATTTTCGGACTAAGAGCCGCATCGGCGTAAGGGCAGCAGGTGAGAATTTTTGCAATCTTGGAAGCAAAAGTTGCCATAAGGGCCGCACCTGTGAAGTCGTGGTGCTGCTCAGAAAGCTAAATTATCTTCCTTATTTTCATGAATTAACTCACGCCCAACGTGATTATATGTATACTTCAAAGGCTAATTCTGCAACTCAGTGTCGATCTGCTTTATACACTTATTTTTTCATACTGGCAAACATTTTTATTTATACATTTTTTATTAATCATGCTAATGATGTTATTTTTTTGCCTTTATTAAATGCTCAGAACCATTTATATAATCAATATAAATCACAGTTAATCTTAAGACTCACGTTAGAATATCGCATTGCTTGTAAAACCGCACAATTGTCTAAATTCCATTCAATGTGGATGTCTGCTACAGGATGGTTCTCTGTTCACCGCAATAGAATCCATCTTAGAAGTAATTAACTTATAAATTATCGCTTGTTATGCTTTCGATTAATGTTTTCTTTAATAATATGTTCCTTCTATGTTATGCTTTTTTTCTCATGTAGAGATGTTTCCTTTTACCAGCTGCTTTGTACGTGTTCACTGATCTGCCGCCAACACTTCGAAACGGCGGTGCGCTTCCTCTCTTTCAAGCTTTCAAGTGGTTTGACCTACTTTCATTTACTGCGCACTTAGCCGTTACCGCTGGGTGCGCTATCCACAGAAGCCTCGGACGTCACGCTACTCGTCTGTGTGCTTATGTCCCCATTCCATCCCCCATGCAAAGGGCGTTTGAGTCAGGCATTCCTGTTCTCCCCCACTTTCCCTCCTAAACCAACATCAGGACAGCGGAGTTATTGTCTAACGTATGAGTAGAAAGGGGGGACATGATCACAGTCGAGTTCGTGAACAAAAAAAGACGTGGTTTGAAAAAATTTACTAAGCATCTGCATGAAAAAAAAAAAGGGGGGGGGGCGGGGAGAAAGTCTTATCAAAAACGAATTCGGCATAAGGGCTGCACAACCCAAAAAATTTCACTTTTAGCAACGTAAGAGCCGCGGCTCTTAGCCCAAAAATTACGGTGCATACTTTTGAAATTCCATTATCTTTGCTTCGAGGTCACGAGGTAACTTTTGTGCAATTTTGGTGCACTGGCATAGACACAACCCATAGCGGTTCATGAACCTTGTGCACCAACCTGGTGAGGCACGAAAAGTGTTATTTGCGGCTGCAAACTTTTCATTTTTTGCGAGCTTCATTGCTCACAAACGTATACCAGTTCCCGTTACAATGTAACCATTTTGTCTGCAGCCCACAATCCAATCATTCAAGACACTTTCCAGCTCTGGGAAAGATGTCGTTCCACGGCGCAGCGCCTTTTGCGATTTTGGGATTTTCACCAAGTCCGTTTTTTTTTTACGCCAATCTTGAATCAGTTTTTCGTTAATGCCAAATTGACGTGAAGCAGCACAGTTGTTAGTATTTTCTGCAAAAGAAACCACTTTCAACTTGAATCCTGCGTTATAGGACATCCGTTTCTTTACACAATCCGTGTCACCCGTAATTGGAGAAGCGAGACACGTGCAATTAAGAACAAGAAAAACACGGGCGATTAAGAACAGCAACACCTAACACTGGCTGTCGCATGGCTCCGTTACGTCAAAGGTCAGCGCAATCAACTGGTTGTCGGAAGGGCGGAGCTTTCTATGCGCGGCTGTGACTGCGCTGTGGATACGCAAAGCCAGGAGAGAGGAGACTTTTCAAAGCGCGGAAAAATTCGGTGGGTCACGATTTCGTAATTCTACAACATCGGTGTTCTTTCCTTCTTTCTTTCTTTTGGAGGGTTGCGATTTCATAATTAATACCGCATCGGCATTTTTATTTCTTTTGGGATGGATTGCCTTTTGCCTCACGGGAAGAGCTTTTGGACTTACGATTTTTTAGACCCCGCGTATAAGTCGACTCCATTACTTTGAATCTCTCATTTTGTCCCAAATTTCTCACCTTATACGCGAGTATATATGGTATGTTGAATGTAAGTATAGAATATCAAAAATACAGAAAATTAAAAGAAAGATAAAAAACAAAAACATTAAGCATAGATTTCTTCATTTCTATGACAATATCAGTGTGACATATGAGATTTCAGAAATTCAGGTTTGGAAATAAGAGAGAGTCTTACAAAATGACAGCAATAATTTCACCAAAGTCAAAACCAAATACGTGGCATGAGTGAATAAATAAAGACACAACTCTTTCCATGTTTTAGCAGCACATAGCAACCAAAAAATTGTTGTTCGGCCACCACTAGGGATCCGAATCCCAAATTTCTCAATATCTACCCAAGCACATTAGCCTTACACCACAGTGGCCAACAATAATTCAGAATTTCAAAATATCTGCTTTCAGTAGGAATCATTTAAATTGATACAGTTTCAGTTCGTAGCCCAGTAATGAATTTTCAACTTAGAATCACCAAGCTCAGGAACTGGCATTTAGAACAATTGTGCGGTGGAAATTTTGTATACGGTCATTCCATACCAAATCAACAAGGCTCACAACCTGACCCCTTTTGATTTCCTTAAAATTTGGTGTGATTGTTTGGCATGTAGACTTAGGCCCAAATTCCAAATTTTAGCTCTGTCCACCTATGGGGTTTTAAGTTATTTACATGGCTTAGAAAATCATGACATTTGGACAATGTTTCAGTAGTTGTGTCTCATTACATAACTGGGCTAGAAGATTCAAATTTGTGTCTTTTTATAGCATTTTATATGAGTTTTTAAATCATGCACTTAAAAATATAAAAAGTTGGGCTGACTTTTTCAAGGTCTCAGAAATAACATTTGACCTTGAATATTTTAAAAAATTGTAATTTTAAAATTTTGAAAAAAATTGCATAGCATCCTTAGAGTTTTGTTTACTAGTGTGCCAACTTACAAATTGGGAACTGCAATGAAATTAGTATTTGTAAAATATTAAAATGAAATACACCATCAACAAAAATGGCCTCAAAATGGCATATTGAAAAGTGAAAGTGTTTTAGGGTTAAATAGTCAATTTAAATTAGAAGGATTCATCAGTCAGAAGGTATCACTATGATATGGTAATTAGTAAACCTTAAATAACTATAATTTTTGAACTAAAATGATATAAAAAAGGAATAATAATACAGCAATGCCTTATTTAGTCTTAAAAGTAAAAAAAAATGAACAAACTCTTCTGCTGATGTCACAGTTTCAAGAGTTGTTTGGTTAATAGATGCCCACTGCTTAAATGTCATAGAATTAATGCTATTCTTTTCCACAAGACCAATAATGAAACTTTTCAGCAAATCTGGTCCTTGGACAATATTAGCATTTATTGTTTTTAAGTAAAAGTTCTAATTTGCAATCAAACATAGAAATTTCCAAACTGATTATCATCAAGCTTAGGAGCTAACAACTGGAACAATTCTTGATGTGGTAAATGTTTTAGGTCTAAAGTAGCAGAAATTCTTTCAGATCCTCAACTACTAAGTGAAACTCATGAATGCAGAACAAGTTTATTTTAAGTAATGTACCTAAAGTGCCACTACTTCAACAAGTCATCAGCAGTTCATTTTGTACATTCTGTTGTTACACACATCAAACTTGCATTTGGTGCATTCCCAATAATTATTACATGTGATATTCATCAAAAAGAAATATTCTTTAAACAAAGCTTCTCTTTTGTCTTCATTTATTGTAGATGCATTGTTTCTTTCACTGCTGCTTCTACAGAAAAATGTTTAAGTTTTTCCATCTTTGTATTTTATAAATTTAGACAGAGGATCACCTCAGTAAAAATAATATTGTACTGTGGAATTAACGAATTAACATTTTTACGGGTCTTATAGAGGTTATTATTCAAAAATGTTGGTGGTCAAATTTTCGAATTAAAGCCTAGTTCGTCATCAGGACTACTCCAGTGATATAGTCCTGATGACGAACTAGGCTTTAGTTCAAAAAATTTGACCACCAACTTTTTGAATAATAACCTCTATAAGACACGTAAAAAAGTTAATTCCACAGTACGATATGAATAAAGGTGCCATAAATTCATTTACAACTAAAATAATATGTTAGAAAAAATTATTTCAAACAGTCAGCATAATTTATTTAGCCTTATACTCTGACAGGCAATTAATTATTCTCAATGTATTTCAAACAGCTAAAATATGTCAAACTTATCAGGGAATCAGGGATATAGCCATAATATTTCTATTGTGCAGGTTTGGGAGTCAAATTCTTTCATACTCAGTTTATCACAACAAGCATTTTTTCAGTAAAATCATTGTTTTGCTTCCACGACAGAGCAACATATGGTGGATCTTGTGGGAAAGAACATTGATATCTTGTTACACTTGTTTTTGGCCCTTTGCATGTTTTTTTTTTTTTTAAAGTCTTGAAAACTGAAAGAAGTTCATCAGTGTGGCAGATCAGTCCATAGACAACTATTCCAGTTGACCATTTCAACTTAAGGTTCTGGGAAAAACTCAGTTATTTAGAGCCTTTTGGTTGATGTCACACAGAGAATTAGCTGAACCCTCAATAATATTTATGCTGACATTTGTGTCAGAACCATTGAGGTTATTGTCCTGTGCACCATGGTTGCTCAGCAGGACATGACTAGGTGACAAATCTAGCACCCACATCTGGTTCATTACACAGGACCAATTTTTCTTATTAAAGGCTGGGTTACTAGGTGCTCAGGACCACTAAGACCACCAGCCTCCACATCTGGTTCATTACACAGGACCAATTTTGCTTATCAAAGGATAGGTTACTAGGTGCTCAGGATCACTAAGACCACCAGCCTCCACATCTGGTTCATTACACAGGATAAATTTTTCTTATCAAAGGATGGGTTACTAGGTGCTCAGGACCACTAAGGCCACCAGCCTCCACATCTGGTTCATTACACAGGACCAATTTTGCTTATCAAAGGATGGGTTACTAGGTTCTCAGGACCACTAAGACAACCAGCCTCCACATCTGGTTCATTTTTTTTTTTTTTTTTTTTGATTGGAGGTTTAACGACCACCGTGAGCAACTCAATGGGCTATAAGCTGTCGCCCGTCCCTAATTTAGGGTCACTGGTTCCAGGGAAGGGAGAGAGCCAGTGCCGTAAGACAACAACATCCATGCCTGACCGGGATTCGAACCCGGACCCCTTACGGACGAATGATCAGAGGCCAACGCCTTAGACCACTGCGCCACCGGGGCGGCCATCTGGTTCATTACACAGGACCAATTTTGCTTATCAAAGGATGGGTTACTAGGTGCTCATGATCACTAAGACCCCCAGCCTCTACATCTGGTTCATTACACAGGACCAATTTTTCTTATCAAAGGATGGGTTACTAGGTGCTCAGGACCATTAAGACCACCAGACTCCACATCTGGTTCATTACACAGGACCAATTTTTCTTATCAAAGGATGGGTTACTAGGTGCTCAGGACCACTAAGACCACCAGCCTCCACATCTGGTTCATTACGCAGGACCAATTTTTCTTATCAAAGGATGGGTTACTAGGTGCTCAGGATCATTAAGACCACCAGCCTCCACATCTGGTTCATTACACAGGACCAATTTTGCTTATCAAAGGATGGGTTACTAGGTGCTCTCATCCTAAATGTCTAGGCTTCACAATCTTCTAAATAAAGCTCATTTTGAAAACAGCCTTGTTTGTTAATCAAACTTTTAATAAGAGAATTTTCAACTAGGAAATATTTTATTTTAATCACACATTTTTGGAGAAAACTCTTTTCCACCTTCAGGGAGTGTTTTGCTGTTACCCCCCCCTCTCACTATCATGCTTTCATGCTTACGGTTATTTTTCACCAAATCTTGCCATATGTTGGGCAGGAAAAAACCTATACAGTCATTCATGGTGGAATTATGATTTTCCTCAATTTCTATTCCTTCTTTTAGTTTTCTTTTTTGAAAGTTACTTTGGAAACTGATAACTTTAAGGGAATTCCAGTCCACATTGTGACCAGTTTCTCTAACATGGTTATCTATACCTGTCTTGTTTAAGCACTTTTTTATAGCTGCTTTATGTTCTGTTATTCGAGTTTCTAGGCTGCGATGTGTCTCTCCTATGTAGGATAGTCCACAACTATGTTTTACCTCATAGACCACTCCTTGCATTTTTAAAATATCTGCTTCTCTCTGAACTATCTTAGAAAATATTTTTATAGCTGATTTATGTTCTGCTATTCGAGTTTCTAGTCTGTGACCTGTCTCACCTATGTAAGATAGTCCACAACTACATTTTACCTCATAGACCACTCCTTGCATTTTAAAAATACCTTCTCTTTGAACTATGTTAGGGAAAAAATTTTAAACTTTGTTCTCTAAACTTGGAGCTAGTTTATATTATACTTCTTATTAATTCTCTTTAAAAAGAATTAGTAAGGAGAGTGGGGAGAATTGTCTTTGAAGAGAATTAGTAAAGAAAGTGTGGAGAATTCTCTTTGAAGAGAATTAGTAAGGAGAGTGTGGAGAATTCTCTTTGAAGAGAATTAGTAAGGAGAGTGGGGAAAATTTCCTTTAAGAAGAATTAGTAAGGAGAGTGTGGAGAATTCTCTTTGAAGAGAATTAGTAAGGAGAGTGTGGAGATTTATCTTTGAAGAGAATTAGTAAGGAGATTGTGGAGATTTATCTTTGAAAAGAATTAGTAAGGGGAGTGTGGAGAAATCTCTTAGAAGAGAATTAGTAAGGAGAGTGGAGAAAATTCTCTTTCAAAAGAATTATTAAGGAGAGTGGGGAAATTTCTCTTTAAGAATAATGAGTAAGGAGAGTGAGGAGAATTCTTTTTGAAAATAATTAGTAAGGAGAGTGTGGAGAATTATCTTTGAAGAGAATTAGAAAGGAGAGTGTGGAGAATTCCCTTTAAGAAGAATTAGTAAGGAGAATGGGGAAAATTCTCTTTATGAAGAATTAGTAAGAAGAGTGGGGAAAATTCTCTTTAAGAAGAATTAGTAAGGAGAGTGGGGAAATTCTCTTTAAGAAGAATTAGTAAGGAGAGTGGGGAGAATTCTCTTTAAAGAGAATTCTTCCCACTCTTAGATAACTATTATGTGGGAAAACTTGAAGAGAAGATCTTAGTACAACCCACATACTTTTCCCTGTATAGTAGGTACATGGATGACATTTTATTTATAACAGATATCTCAGAAAAAGACTTTCCAGAAAACATTCTAGACTCATTCAATTAATTATATGATACCCTTAAGTTCACATTAGACCTTCAAAAAGAAAGAAATATTTACTTCTTAGATATTACAATCTATTATGAAGATGAAAAATTCCTCATAAATATGTATAAAAACATTGAATGCAAATAAAATGTTGGATTTCAATTCCTATCATCCATATTCTACTAAGAAAACTGTGGCAAGTCAAGTTTTTAGAAAAATAAATAATAAAGTAGCATCTACAGCACACAAGAAAAAAGTAAAAAAGAATTGAAAGAAATACGGGATTACGCCATATAATACAAATTTTGAAGATGACAATCCGATTTTTGGCGTAAATGTGACAAGGATGGTAAGTCAGATAATTTTTGAAAACTTGAAAATTTTCATCGTCCTGGAGCGGGACTCGAACCCGCGTCTCCCAGAAAACGCCTAGGTATGCTAACCACTACACCACCCAGAACGACCAAGTTTCAAGTTTCCGATCAATTTGAATTTAACCATCACAGGATTCGCTAGTCGAAGCAACCGGCATTCATGTTTAGCGAATCTGGAGGTTAATAATCCTATCCCGTGATTGCCCGGAGAAGCAGATAAATCATGAAAGAAATACGGGATTACGCCATATAATACAAATTTTGAAGATGACAATCCGATTTTTGGCGTAAATGTGACAAGGATGGTAAGTCAGATAATTTTTGAAAACTTGAAAATTTTCATCGTCCTGGAGCGGGACTCGAACCCGCGTCTCCCAGAAAACGCCTAGGTATGCTAACCACTACACCACCCAGAACGACCAAGTTTCAAGTTTCCGATCAATTTGAATTTAACCATCACAGGATTAGCATACCTAGGCGTTTTCTGGGAGACGCGGGTTCGAGTCCCGCTCCAGGACGATGAAAATTTTCAAGTTTTCAAAAAAAAAAAAATTTTCAAGTTTTCAAAAATTATCTGACTTACCATCCTTGTCACATTTACGCCAAAAATCGGATTGTCATCTTCAAAATTTGTATTATATGGCGTAATCCCGTATTTCTTTCATGATTTATCTGCTTCTCCGGGCAATCACGGGATAGGATTATTAACCTCCAGATTCGCTAAACATGAATGCCGGTTGCTTCGACTAGCGAATCCTGTGATGGTTAAATTCAAATTGATCGGAAACTTGAAACTTGGTCGTTCTGGGTGGTGTAGTGATTAGCATACCTAGGCGTTTTCTGGGAGACGCGGGTTCGAGTCCCGCTCCAGGACGATGAAAATTTTCAAGTTTTCAAAAATTATCTGACTTACCATCCTTGTCACATTTACGCCAAAAATCGGATTGTCATCTTCAAAATTTGTATTATATGGCGTAATCCCGTATTTCTTTCATGATTTATCTGCTTCTCCGGGCAATCACGGGATAGGATTATTAACCTCCAGATTCGCTAAACATGAATGCCGGTTGCTTCGACTAGCGAATCCTGTGATGGTTAAATTCAAATTGATCGGAAACTTGAAACTTGGTCGTTCTGGGTGGTGTAGTGGTTAGCATACCCAGGCGTTTTCTGGGAGACGCGGGTTCGAATCCCGCTCCAGGACGAAGAAAAATTTTCAAGTTTTCAAAAATTATCTGACTTACCATCCTTGTCACATTTACGCCAAAAATCGGATTGTCATCTTCAAAATTTGTAAAAAGAACTTAAAGTCATCCTTGCAGAAAATGGCTACCCTTAAGGTGAAATTAAAAAACTTAAATTTTACAGTTAAAAAGAACACACAACAGTAACAAATAAAATTCACTAGAAAAATTACTTATCACAAAGGTTTATTCAAATCTTTAAAGGGAATTAGTAAGAAGTATAACATAAGACTAGCTCTAAGTTTAGATAACAAAGTTAAAAAAACTATTTCTTAAGATAGTTCAAAGAGAAGAAGATATTTTAAAAATGCAAGGAGTGGTTTATGAACTAAAATGTAGTTGTGAATTATCTTACATAGATAACATAGATTGCAGACTAGAAACTCAAATAGCAGAACGTAAAGCAGCTATAAAGATTTCTCCAACAAGACAGGTTTAGATAGGCATGTTAGAGAAACTTGTCACAACATGAACTGGAATTCCCTTAAAGTCATCAGTTTCCAAAGCAATTTTCAAAACAACAAAAAGAAAAAAAAAACTAAAAGAAAGAATAGAATTGAGAAAAATCAGAATTCCATAATCAGTAACTCCAAAGGTTTGCCCCTGCCTAACATCTGGTAGGATTTGGTAAAAAATAACCGTAACCGTCAAGGTTAAACTCAACCACAAAAGTGCTGGGAAAAAGTGATAACAAAAGACTGCCTGAAAAAGGAGACAAATTTTCTCCAAAAATTTGTGATTGAAATAAAATTTTTCCTAGTAAAAAATTCCCATATTATTAATTGAATTAGGAAACTAGGAAGCCAATTTTCAACATGAGCTTTATTCAAAGGCTTCTTTTTTTATTTTTTATGTGGAGGTTTAACAACCACCGTGAGAATTCAGTGGGCTTAAGCAGTCACACCCATCCCTAATTTAGGGCCACTGGTTCCAAGGAAGGGAAAGAGCCAGTACCATAAAACAAACACAACATCCATGCCTCACAAGGATTTGAACCTGGACTCACTGTGGATGAATGGTAATAAGCCAGTGCTTAGACCACTGCACCACCAGGGTAGCTTCAAAGGCTTCTCAGTTTGTTAAATTAAACACTTAATTAAACTTCTAATATGGGGTTTTTTTCTAGGAATTTTTATTTATTTTACTTTGCAAATTTCCAGAGAAAACTGTTCTCCTTCATCAGGCAGTCACATGTTGTCACTCGTTTTTTCACCGTCACTATTGCAGTTACAGTTAATCTGAATGGTTATGGCTATTTTTCCTTATTTTTCACTGACTCTTGCCAGATGTTGGGCAGTGACAAACCTCTGCAGTCATTGATGATGGAATTCTGATTCTTCTCAATTTCCATTCGTTCTTTTAATTTTCTTTTTAGAAAGTTGCTTTGAAAACCAATTACTTCAAAGGAGTTCCATTCCATGTTGTGAGCAGTTTCTGTAAAATGTCTATCTAAATCTGTCTTGTTAGGGTAATTCTTTATAGCTGCTTTACGTTCTGCAATTCGGGTTTCTAGTCTGCAACCTGTCTCTCCTACATGAGAAAGTCCACAACATTTTACTTCATGGATTACTTCTTGCATTTTCAAAATATCTCTTTGAATATTTTATTGATTTCCCATGTACTATGACAAAAACTTCTTTCTTCATTGTTCTTCTCTCTGAACTATATTAGGGAATTTTTTTTAACTCTTTTCTCTAAACTTGGAGTTAATCTTATATTATGTTTCTTGTTAATTCTCTTTAATGATTCAAATAAATCTTTGTGATAAGAATTTTTTCTCGTGAAGTTTACTTGTTGCTGATGAGTGTTTTTCTTAACTGAATAATTTAGATGTTTTTCAATTTAATTTTTAGGAAAGTTATTTTCTGGGAGGATGTCTTTAAGCTTTTTTTTTAAAAGTACAGTATATTCTCCGGCTTGTATAAAGTTTGTATAAAATTGAAAATTACTATAAATAAGGAAAAAACACCACCACAAAGTCATGGTTTTGAAACAAGAAAGTGTATGTACTGAATGCCAGATCAGTCTAAATGGTACAAAGAGAAAAAATAACTACAGAAAGTTATGGTTTTGAAGCAAGAAAGTGTATGTACTGAATGCTGGAGTTGGCGGAAGACCGCCACACAGGAAGACTGCCACACACGAAGACTGCCACACACAAAAACTGCCACACATCTTTCAGCAACTTAGAAAACTGCCATACGTTGGAAAACCGCCACACAGGAACACTGCCATACATCTTTCAGCAACTTAGAAAACTGCCATACATCGGAAAACCGCCACACAGGAAAACTGCCCCACGTTTTTCATTAAGGGGCCGTGCACAAATTGCTATTCCTCCGAGGAACACTTTGAATGTGTGGCAGTTTTCTGGTGTGGCGGTTTCCCAAGGTGCCTAACGATGAGAAGAAGCTCTTTTGTTTGTCTGATTTTTCATGTCGGTTCATACTTAGGGCAACTGGTCACAGAAGTTCGAGGGTGGGGTGGGGGGTGTAAAGATTGCCGTTTCTTGGCCTTTATTGAGAATTGAATTGGGAACTCCAAACAAATTTCGAGAAAACGTTCTATGTAAGCCAAGCAAAAATTGCTGTGTTTAGGAAAGGACAACAAGGTAGGATTTTTTAATAACACTGCGCTTTTACTTAAGCACTAAATATTTACATAACATGTCGAGTTTGTAATAATTTTCTTTTACTTAATTAATTCATAGGCCCTACACCTCGGCCTTTTTAACAGCTTTTAATCCGCCGACTTTATTTCATAATGCTTACATATCAAATCAAGTCAATAGCATTGCACTTTTACTTAGGCACTAAATGTTAAAGTCATAGGCCACAAGCCTTTTTAACAGTTTTTATTCTACCAGTGTCATATTCACAACGTTTACACATCAAATCAAGTTAATAATATTGTGCTTTTATTTAGGCACAAAATATTTATTCACAGGCCCTAGGCCTAGGCTTAGGCCCTTTTACCAGTTTTTATTCTACCAATGCCATATTCACAACGTTTACACAGAAAATCAAGTTAATAATATTGGGCATTTACTTAGGCACGAAATATTAATTCATAGGCCCTAGGCCTAGGCTTTTTTAATAGTTTTTACTTTATCACTGCCATATTCACAACGTTTACACAACAAATAAATGTAATAATATTGCACTTTTACTGTGCTTTTACTTAGGCAGGAAATATTAATTCATAGGCCCTAGGCCTTTTTGGCAGTTTTTATTCTACCCATGCCATATTCACAATGTTTACACATCAAATTAAGTTAATAATATTACTCTTTTATTTAGACACGAAATATTTATTCACAGGCCCTAGGCCTAAGCTTAGGCCCTTTTACCAGTTTTTATTCTGCCAATGTCATACTCACAACGTTTACACAGCGAATCATGTTAATAATATTGGGCGTTTACTTAGGCACGAAATATTTATTCATAGGCCCTAGGCCTTTTTAATACTTTTGACTCTATCAATGCCATATTCATAACGTTTACACAAATCAAGCTAATAATATTACGCTTTTACTTGGGCACGAAATAATAATTCACAGGCCCAGACCTAGGGCCTATGAACGAATATTTCGTGCCTAAGTAAAAGAGCAATATTATTACATTTATTTATTTTTTGTGTAAACGTTGTGAATATGGCATTGATAGAGTACAAATTATTAACAGGGACTAGGACTAGGGCCAATAAATTAATATTTCATGCCTAAGTAAAAGTGCAATATGATTACATTTATTTGTTGTGTAAACGTTGTGAATATGGCAGTGATAAAGTAAAAACTATTAAAAAGCCTAGGCCTAGGGCCTATGAATTAATATTTCATGCCTAAGTAAACGCCCAATATTATTAACTTGATTTTCTGTGTAAACATTGTGAATATGGCATTGGTAGAATAAAAACTGGTAAAAGGGCCTAAGCCTAGGCCTAGGGCCTGTGAATAAATATTTCATGTCTAAATAAAAGCGCAATATTATTAACTTGATTTGATGTGTAAACATTGTGAATATGACACAGGTAGAAGAAAAACTGTTAAAAAGGCCTGTGCCTGTGGCCTATGACTTTAATATTTAGTGCCTAAGTAAAAGCGCAATGCTAATGACTTGATTTGATACATAAGCATTATGAATATGAAGTCGGCAGATTAAAAGCTGTTAAAAAGGCTGAGGCGTAGGCCTATGCATTAGTTAAGTAAAAGAAAAATATTACAAATTTGACAAGTTATGTAAATATTTAGTGCCTAAGTAAAAATAAGTGCAGCATTATTAAAAAATCCTACCTTGTTGTCCTTTCCTGAACACAGCAATTTTCGCTTGGCTTACATAGAACGTTTTCTCGAAATTTGTTTGGAGTTTTCAATTCAATTCTCAATATAGGCCAGGAAACGACAATCTTTATACCCCCCCCCCATCTCGAACTTCTGTGGCCAGTTGCCTCAAGTATGAACCGACATGAAAATTCAGACAAACAAAAGAGCGAGCTCCTTCCCCTCGTTAGGCACCTTGGGAAACTGCCACACATAATTCGGAAACTTGGAAAACTGCCACACATTCAAAGTGTTCCTCGGATGAATAGCATTTTGTACCCTGCCCCTTAATGAAAAGCGTGTGGCAGTTTTCCTGTGTGGCAATCTTCCGGTATGGTAGTTTTCCTGTGTGGCAATCTTTCAGTGTGGCAGTTTTCCTGTGTGGCAGTTTACAGTGAACCGAATGCCAGATCAGTCTAAACAGTACAAAGATAAATCACATGAATGAACTTATATATTTAGTAAGTATGTTTGACAGATAAAACAGATTAATTTTTGAAATTAGTAGGCAAGTGAGTTGAGCTTTGAACGTCATAGCTGCTTTGCTGCTTTATGAGGATTTGATAGGAATGATGGGCTCTCAAAAAATTCCTGCATTTCTGTGTATGAATGTGTAATTACTCTACACTGATCAGGTGCAGGTTCAAACTTATCTCGGGGGGGGGGGGTAATTGCTCCAGACTGAAAAGAAAACAAAAAAACAACTAATCAGAAGGAGACTGCAGACCAAGAGGTAACAATGTTATTATTTTAACCCTCTCATTCTTCTTCTTTTAAGAAATAATTAATGTGTTTTTTAGTTCATATTTTAAATAAGTATACCATTCACCCTCAATATGACACCACCAGATTGAATAAGAAGTTAAGGAGTCCAGGTGTCATAGTTTTCAGCGATATCCTGCTAAGAACTCGATATAATATGCCATGTAGTAACATTCAATAGTTAAATATAACGTTTTGAACTGATATTAGAAGAGAGAGATATACTTTATGGAGTGCACACACACACACTTTAAACTGCAGCACTGCCCCTTCCCAGTATTACAAAGCTTTTTTAATACATTTTCCATTAAAATAATTGCAATTAATGATATCATGGCCCCTCTAATTATTACCTAGTTCATGTGTGAAAGTTTGGAAACTTTGATTTCTGTTTTATGCCAACAGGTAAACAATCACTCATGCTTTTTATGGAAAGTTTGTATATTACCTCATTTGGACACAAGTGTTGTAATGATTATGTACCAAAATAATAGCCAAACCATGGACAAATGTGTTAGTTGGTAGGTCTTCATGTTGAGGTGGTATTTGGAATTCTTTGTTTTCAGCATTGTTCTCTCATAGATGGCGTGGTATATGTGTTTGTGAAGTCGCCCAACAGTATTTAAGTCAATGTCCACCTTGTGATATTACACTGTATCATCTGATGATGAAGACGATGTGTCTTCAAAAGATCTAATGTGTTTTTATTAGTAAAGTATTTTAACATGTGGTACGTTGTGCACTGCATTTGTTTTTAACGTGTTCAGTCGACATTTTAATCTACCATTGGATTTTAACACAAATTGGTTTCATCAAAGATTATATTATATTATATTATATTATATTATATTATATTATATTATATTATATTATCCATCAGCATAGTGCAGTTGGTTAAATCACTGTGCACTGTGTGGAAGGCGGATGTTTCTGACAGCTGTTTGAATCCCGGTCCTCCCGGCCATTCATTCTGTGGTTTCTCCTGGGTTTTCCGCAGACTTCCCATGTTGGCGGACTTGAATGTGTGGATGGTTCCCTCTGAAGTTGGCCCTGGGATATACTTTGTCCTTGGACCCCCCTGTCCTATAACAACTAAGTTTATCAGATGAGTGTCGATGTGCTAGTAGTTAAACACTACAAGACGAATGAAATCTGATGCCGACCCAGACATCTACGGGGATCTTTCCCATGGTTGTTGTTGTTGTTGATGATTATAACATATTATATTATATTATATTATAACATATTATATTATAACATATTATATTATATTATATTATCTGCCCCGGTGGAGCAGTGTGCTGGCTTATGACCATTCATTCGAGATGAATCAGGGTTCAAATCCCAGTGAGTCATGGATGTTGTGTTTGTCTTACAGCAGTTGCTCTCTCCATTCCCTGGAACCAATGACCCTAAATCAGGGATAGGTGAATGCTTATGGCCTATTGAGTTGCTCACAGCTGTCATCAAACCTTCAATAAAAAATTATATTATATTATATTTAAATATTGGGTTCAAAAATTAAAAAAACAGCTATTCTCTAGATTAAATCATGTATCTGAATCATCATCATCATCATCATCATCATCATTCTCAACCATTATCAATCCACTGCTGGACGAAGGTCTCGCCAAGTTTCCTTCACAACGGTCTGTCTTGTGCCAGTCTCCTCCATGTCATTCCCGCATACTTTCGAATTTCATCCACCCATCTCCCACATGGTCTTCTTCTTGGTCTTTTCCTGTCTCTCGGAATCCATTCTAAAATTTTGGCTGTCCATCGATGGTCTGTCCTTCTGGCAGTATGTCCAGCCCATTGCCATTTCAGGGATTTAACTCTGATCATGATGTCTTCCACTCTTGTCATTTTTCGGACCCATGAGTTCCTCTTATTATCTCTCCTGGTTACACCAAGCATGTACCTCTCCATGCTACTTTGAGTTGTCTGCAGCCTTTGTATGTCTGTTTTAGCTAAGGTCCACGTCTCTGCACCATACGTAAGCACTGGAAGGATGCATTGATCAAACACTTTTCTTTTAAGACATAATGGCATATTGCTCTTGAAAATTATGCTGTTTCTTTCAAAAGCTCTCCAGGCAAGTTTTGTACGCCGATCAATTTCTTCACCAATGTGACCCTCACTTGATATCTGCTGTCCAAGATAAACGTACGTGTCTGTTATCTCCAGCTTTTCTCCATCAATGATAAATCTTCATTTCTTGTAAAAGCATTGAACATCACTTTTGTCTTCTTAAAGTTCATTTTTAATCCCACTTCTTTACTCTTGTCAGCAAGTTCCTGGATCATACTCTGCAGCTCTGATGGGGTAGTTGCAAAAATGACTACGTCATCAGCAAAACAAAGGTGGGTTAGATAATCTCCATTAATCTTTATCCCTTTGTTTTCCCAGTTCAGTGATTAAAAAACATTTTCCAATGTGCCATTAAAGAGCTTCGAAGATATGGTGTCACCTTGTCTCACTCCCTTTCCAATTTTTGTGTGTGTTGTATTTTCAAAAAGCCGAATCCTTGGACTTGCATTTTCATAGATGTTATTAATAATATTAATGTATGCATCTTCAATACCGAAGGATTTCAGAGCTATTGTAACTGCTGATGGTTTCACGGAATCAAAGGCTTTTTCTAATCGATAAAAGTCATGCACAATGGAAGTTCATATTCCCTCGCTCTTTCAATTAGTTCTCTCAGTATGTGGATATGATCTATTGTGATGTAGCCACTCCTGAATCCAGCTTGTTCTCTCGGTTGAGATATGTCCAGTGTTACCTTCAAACGGTGTGTAAGAACTTTAGTGAAGATTTTATAAACCACTGATAGGAGGCTGATAGGTCTGTAGTTCCTGAGATCCTCAATGTCACCTTTTGTATGAAGCAGGATAATTGTAGCATTGTTCCAATCCTCAGGAATCTTCTCTTCATTAAGGCATTGAGTGAAAATTTGGCTGAGTACTGTTTCGATTTCTCCATTTGCTTCTTGTATGATGACTACAGTAATTCCATCTTCTCCTGGAGCTTTTCCCTGCTTCATGTTCTTGACTGCATGTGCAACTTCTGCTGGGAGGACTGGAAGAACTCTGGTACTGGTACCTTTCATGATGTCTGGAGTACATGTATCATCCCTTTCATATAATTTGAAGTAGAAATCTTTCACTCTTGTCAAAATTTTGCCTCTATTTCTTGTTACAGAACCATCTTCTTTTCTCAGTGCCATAATCTGTTTTCTTCCCTTACAGAGATGTCCCTTTGCTATCTTTAGGCTTTGGTTATTTTCAATTGCTTTCCTCACTAGTTCACAGTTGAATTTCCTTACGTCTTCGTCTTCAGTGATACTTTTTCGTACCGTCTTGCATAGCTCTATATATTCCACTTTGGAAGTCACATCTTCTTTAGTTGTCCTCATCTCTCTTCTTTTTTGCATCAACATTTTGGTTTTTCCTGATAATTTGTTCACATGCAACTTGTTCTTAGACCCAGCTAATTTTATTTCTGTTTCCATAAAAGCTTTGGTTACTTTTCTGTTAACTTCAGAAATATCCACTTCTTCCGATGTTAGGCCTTCTAAAGCAGAGAATCTGTTCTTCAGTTCCAACTTGAAGGTATTATGGTGTTTTTTGAGGTTGGTTATGTCAATATATTTTGTTTGTCTTATGAGCTTGCCACGTTCGAGTTTAGTGTTGAGGTGCATCTTACATCTCACCAATCTATGGTCACTACCTGTGTTGAACTTGTTTAGCACACTGCAGTCTTCTATGACGGAGAAAAATTCACGCATTTTTCCTGTTGGAAGTAAGTTGTTTATTTCTTTGTAGAAAGGTTATCAAATCCTGTATCCAAGGCTTTACACAGATACATTCATTTGGTTCTAGTTCCAGTTGAAGAAATTTTCATTTAATCTTCCTTTCCTCTGAGTTCTTTTGAATTTTTACAGACGTTTCTGGCCTCTTAATTTTAGCCAAGGCCTGTTCTCAATGTATAGAAGGATTAACAAAAGTTTTGTTTACTTCTGAAGAATTTAAATGCTGTTGCCAGGTTCCTCATACTGTTGCCAGCTACTAAACTGAAATGCTTTCATTGCGTATTTTGTAATTCTGTTGTTGTAATTAAGTTCCTTTAAACTAATAAACAGTGCCATCAATGAGCCTTCAAAACTAATAAGTTGTGTTTTAAATACCTTAATTACAACAACAACAGAATTACAAAATACACAGTGAAAACATTTCAGTTTAGTAATTAGCAACTGTATGAGGAACCTGGAAACAGTATGAGGAACCTGGTAACAACATTTAAATTCTTTAGAGGTGAACAAACTTTTGTTAATCCTTCTATACATTAAGAACAGGTCTTGACTAAAATCAAGAGGCCAGAAACGTCTGTAAAAATTCAAAAGAACTCAAAGGGAAGGAAGATTAAGTGAAAATTTCTTCAACTGGAACTAGAACCAAAAGGTTATCAAAATAGCAACTGCAGGGCCATGAAAATTCCATTGTTTTCCACTTTCCCAAGTCTTTGGTTTAAGCCTTTTTTCATGTTAGTATGATCAGGGGTAAATAAAAAGGGGGTGGACAGTCATTCATTGAGGAAGGTTCTACTAATTGCTCTACTATTTGTTTGTGCTACTAAGTAGGGGATTGCAATACAGAAAATGGAATCTTAAGTTATACCGCTGCTTTCTAGCCAGCCCCTTGATGATGAAGGAGCAGGATGTGACTGATGATTGCTTTGGAAGAGATGAGTGCAAGACAAGGCTCATGGCTTAAAGGAAGGGAGTTAAGGAGAGGGAAAGTACTGTGTTCCCATGTGTCCTTATTTCCCTTGAATCCTAATCCACAAAAACATTTGCTTTCAGAACCTCCTAGGCATAAAGTTTTCTTTCAATCAATGTGTACTACCATAATTTTTGTAGTATAATCTGCAGATTATCTGCTAAAAAAGTTTAAAATATACGTTCTGCGTATTATACGTTGATGCGGATAATTAAAAAAAAATGTACGACCCTTCGATTTTTTTCAAAATCTGCAGTGAAATTGTGCCGGGTAGGGGGTATAATCGGAAAAGGAACTCCCTCGGAAGAATTTTCCTCAGTTTAGGAGTTTGTATGGAGCAGGGAGGTCAGGAAACAGGGGGGGGGAGGGGGAGGAATGTCGTAACAAAAGCTCGGGAAAGTTGTGGGGAGGGACGGCAAGGTCATTTTGTATCATTAAGAAGATCGCACCGTCACTGTTTTTGGCAACAAGCCAAAGAAGTATGCATAGCGCTTGCTACACAAACCTATGCGTGCTGCGGTTTAAAATGTAAATAAATCCGTAGGTAAATTCCGCTGGAGAATTCACGAAAGTTTTTTTATTGGCCCACGTATAAGCCGATCCTCCGACTCTGAAAGCAAGATCCCCCCCCAATTTCGACTTATATGCGAATACATACAGTATTTCTATGTCTTGTTCTCCGTCAGCCTTTTGTCATTGGCAAGGTGTAATGCAATACTCTGGAGCTGCATCGACATGATCTATGGATGCCACACCCTTTATCTGTTCGGAGATAAAAATATGAAAAAGTAACCTTTAGAAATGAATTTCTTCATTTAATAAAATCGTTTTTTTTTCTCTCTTATTTCTTTGGACTCCATGGGTCATCATTATGTGACCGACTTTTCTGTCAGAAATTCCACTTCCGGTTCAATATCTATGATGTTCGGATTATACGGCGATTTTTTTCCTGAATGTGACAGGCTATGGATTATACAAAGGAAAATTTTTTTTTTATGTGAATTTCGCGGTCTGCAGATTATACACCAGTTCGGTTAATCCGACAAAAATTATGGTACTAGTGCTGGTGGCAGTGTATTATGTTAGTTATACAACTCTTTAAGTTTTACTAATTTTATTAAAAATGGATGGACAAAACCAGGACGGTAGCAAGCTTTTCTTATCTGGTAGGGTGAGAGTTGAAATTATGCCCTTTTGAGTTCAAAATTACGTCCTTTCGAGTTCCTCTGAAATAATACATGGTTTTTACTTTCTCACACAGCGCTGTTATACCAGTGTTGATCAAGTAACACATTGTGAACAAGTACATATCAAAACATGGTTAATACAGTATGGCTAAATACCAATGTACACAGAGAGCCAGCATTGATCAAGTAACACATTAGGAACAAGTACACATCAAATATGGTTTTACAATATGCTAAATGGCCACTGTCCACAGAGAGACCAGTGTTGATCAAGTAACACATTGTAAACAAGTACATATTAAACATGGTTTTTACAATATGCTAAATGGCCACTGTCCACAGAGAGACCAGTATCAATCAAGTAACACATTGTGAACAAGTACATATAAAACATAACATGGTTTTTACAATATGCTAAATGACCAATGTACACAGAGAGCCAGTGTTGATCAAGTAGCTAATTGTGAACAAGTACACATCAAAAATGGTTTTACAGTATGTTAATTGACCAATGTACAGAGAGAGACCAGTGTTGATCAAGTAACACATTGTGAACAAGTACATATCAAACATGGTTTTTACAGTATGGCTAAATGATCAATGTAAACAGAGAGACCAGCATCAATCAAGTAACACATTAGGAACAAGTACATATCAAACATGGTTTTACAAATATGCTAAATGACCACTGTACACAGAGAGACCAGTGTTGATCAAGTAACACATTGTGAACAAGCACATATCAAACATGGGTTTTACAGTATGCTAAATGACCAATGTACACAGAGAGCCAGTGTTGATCAAGTAGCACATTATGAACAAGTACATATCAAACGTGGTTTTTACACTTAGTAATAAATGAAGTCATGGCTTTCCTAGATGATCATATGATAGTTACAATAGACAGATTAGGTCAATTACTTAGCAATAAAAGATGTTAATTCTTAGTGTCAAATTTTCGGGTAGTGACCCTACCCTTCATCAGGACCAACACTACAGTAAATGTTGCCAACGTTGGGTAAAACTCCAACCTTTAAAATAATTTAATGTAGTTCCTCTTCTTCTCTCAATCTCAAGACTTTCCAACAGTTTTCTTTTGAAGAAATGCTTTTGGTCTGTCAGAATGTCTACTGAGTCCCATGCGATTTTATGTCCAATAGATTGAACATGTCTGTCAAGGTCAGTTTTATTTGTCATGTTTTTTATGGCTGCTTTATGTTCTTTCAGCCTGGTCTTAAGCTGTCTGCCTGTTTCTCCTACATAGCTAAGACCATATTCGCACTTGATATTGAAGACTACTCCTTCTTTTAATAAGTTGTTGGTTTAATGCTGTTTTAGTTTAGGCAGGTAGTTATTGTAGTTATTCAGACTAGCTCCAGGGTTAGGAAGTAATATCAATAACTGCCTGCCTAAACTAAAACAGCAAGAAACTAACAACTTATTAAAAGAAGGAGTAGTCTTCAATATCAAGTGCGAATGTGGTCTTAGCTATGTAGGAGAAACAGGCAGACAGCTTAAGACCAGGCTGAAAGAACATAAAGCAGCCATAAAAAACATGACAAATAAAACTGGCCTTGACAGATATGTTCAATCTACTGGACATAAAATCCTATGGGACTCAATAGAAATTCTGACCCACCAAAAGCATTTCTTCAAAAGAAAACTGTTGGAAGATCTTGAGATTGAGAGAAGAAGAGGAACTACATTAAATGATTTTAAAGGTTGGAGTTTTACCCAACGTTGGCAGCACTTAATGTAGTGTTCGTCCTGATGAAGGGTAGGGTTACTAGCCAAAAATTTGAAGCTAATAATTAACATCTTTTATTCCTAAGTAATTCCCATAATCTGTCTATTGTAACATCACATGGTTTTTACAGTATGCTAAATGACCAGTGTTGATCAAGTAACACATTGGGAACAAGTACATATCAAACATGGTTTTACAATATGCTAAAGGACCAATGTACACAGAGATACCAGTGTTGATCAAGTAACACATTGGGAACAAGTACATATCAAACATGGTTTTACAGTATGCTAAATGACCAATGTACACAGAGAGACCAGTGTTGATCAAGTAACACATTGGGAACAAGTACATATCAAACATGGTTTTACAGTATGCTAAATGACCAATATACACAGAGAGACCAGTGTTGATCAAGTAACAGATTGGGAACAAGTACATATCAAACATGGTTTTACAATATGCTAAAGGACCAATGTACACAGAGATACCAGTGTTGATCAAGTAACACATTGGGAACAAGTACATATCAAACATGGTTTTACAGTATGCTAAATGACCAATGTACACAGAGAGACCAGTGTTGATCAAGTAACACATTGGGAACAAGTACATATCAAACATGGTTTTACATTATGCTAAATGACCAATGTACACAGACAGCCAGTGTTGGACAAGTAACATATTGAGATCCAGTGCCGACGGACAAACACGAACATCCATGCATCACCGAGATTCGAACCCGGAACCAACTGGGGCGAATGATCAGAAGCCAGCGTTTTAGATCACTGGGGTGGCCGATGAAAACATTTCAGTTTAGTAACTGGGCTTACAATTGCCAGACAAATTGCCAAAGTTTTTGTACATTTGCCATACTTAGAAAAAAATTGCCCTTTGTAAAAAATATGACTGACAGGGCCACCTATGCTGTCCCAAGCTGTTTCTTTTCTATTTTTTAAGAATATAAGCAACTGCAAAGACTAAGTGACTAAATTTCTTACTAATTTTAATAAAAATATAAACTAATCGAATAAACCATTTTATAAATTTGTTTGACATTGAATGATATGTTGATGTATGATTTATAATGAACTTTTCCTTGGTTGCATAAGAGATAAATGAACTCATTTTTCTGTCAGTTTGAATTAAAACTAAACACAATTACTGATTTTCATATGAAAAAAACTTTTGCTGAACCAGGTCTTCAGCCTGTTTGGATAGGCTGTATGTTCTTTCTGTTGCAGTGTTTACCTCAACTAAACATAATATATGTGTCAGAAGTACATTTGAACAATCATTCTTATGCCAACAAAAATGGAGAACGCCCATGTGGGTTCATGAATTGAATAGACACATCACCTTCATCATAGTTAATCTTTTCAACAAATCCCACATACCAACTGGAATCATATACACATGCTATGTAGCAGTTAGCATGTACCTGTAACCAGTGTTGCATTCAGAGAGTGTTTTTTCCGGAGGGGGGATTACGAATTTCGAGGGGGCTAAATAAAATTTTAAATAGAGTACAAAATTTTTCTTATGCTCTCATATCACAAATGCAGATTCCAAGAAATTTACACATACAAGTGATTAGAAATGTAACAAGAAAGATGACACCCAATTTTCGGGTGTAATAAGCACGTCTTTTGAATCCATTCTGACGCAAATTAAATTTATCAAAGCTATTCAAAGGCAATGGAACTGGTATGGAAAACAATAGTATCTGACGGAAGAAAGAAGTTTTTCAATTGGGTCTTTAATCCCTCAGATATTGGTGTAAATGGAATCTTGACCTTTCGAACTCTTAGAAACAGAGTTATCGACAAAAAATAAGATGTGACTTTACGTCCCCCGGTGGGAAAACCATGAATTATTTTAGGAAGAAAGTATTCTCAAAAGGTTTATCCATATGAGCGGTATCAGTCCAAGAAAATAAAATTTAGTCGAGTTTTCAGAGCCCAGATTTGGCTACAAATACATCAGAAGCAGAAATTAACACTTATGACCCCTGGTGGCCAAACCATTCTTTACAAAACATTAGAAATTATGTGAAAAATATTTTCCATCAGGTCTTGTATGCGATACAGGAAGAATTTTTCAAATCAGAGTTTTAGGAGAAGAAAATGCAATTTACCTTTACGCCCCCTAGCGGAAAGTCTATCAATTATTTGAAAATTTTGAAATTTTAGGAAAAACATGTCACACTAGAAACACTGTCCAACAAAGAAGGAATTTTTTAAATCGGACTCCTAGAAGTCGAGATATTGACAAAAATAAAATATACATCTACGCCCCCTGGCGCAGAAACCATGCATTATTTTAAGAAGAAAATGTTTCTAAACGGTTTGTCGACACGAATACTTCAGTCTACAAATGACGTTTTTTTCAATCGAGAATTTAGAAGCTCATATTTTGCTGCAAATACATCAGATGCGAAAATTAAGATTTACGCCCCCTGGTGGCCAAACCATTTTTTTTTTACAAAAATTAGAAATTATGTGCAAACGATTTCCCACCAGGAGTTGTATCCGGTGCAGAAAGAATTTTTCAAATCGGAGATTCCAATTTTTCAAATCGGAGATTCCATTAGGAGATGTATCCGCTGAAAAAAGATTTTTCAAATCGGAGTTTTAGGAGAAGAGTTATCGGACAAAATGTAATTTACTTTTACGCCCCCTAGAGGAAAATCTATGCTTAATTTGAAAATGAAACTATATCTAAAACACTCTTCGACATAAATGGAATTGAAAGATAAAAAAAAAAATTCAATCGGATGTTTAGAAGCAAATATGTGGATTAAAACGTAGTTTTGAATTCGACATCATCTGCATTTACACCCCCTAGCGGCAAAATTGTGCATCGTAAAAAAAACGAAATAAGGGATCATCATTTGCATATTTCAAGCTTCCGAATGCAAAAAGAATTTTTCAAATCGGACTAATAGTTGCAGAGATTCCGTGGGTACAGACGGACGGACGGACGGACGGACAAACCGGTAACAGAAGCACGATCTTTTTTACAAAAGACGTGCTAAAAATCTTATACCTTTGCTTTAATTCAGTAATGGACTATGGACTTCACCATGGGGTGGTGTAAAATATTGAGGGCGCTAGTAAAGGTAAGGCTGTGGTGAAGAAAATCCTCCAAGGCATTAGGAGTGGTAAAAATGTCCTCAAGCGTGTTTCTGATTAATAAGGAATCATTACAGTTTTACCTGAAAATGTATGGTGTAAACCATTTCCCTGCCATTTGGTTTCAGCCCCTTTAGATTATTTAGATATTAGCAAATTGTAGTAAAAAAACAAAAAAAAAAACACTAACTAACCATTTCAATGCAAGTTTGAGGTGCCTCGTTTTTTTCTTTTCTTTTTTTTTGTTACAGAGTGTAAACCACCACCGCCTGAAAAACAACAACCTTATTATTGTAACAATTTCTAATAATTTGCTATTGTTAAAAACTAGGTAGCAAATATTTTGTTGTATTGGAAGCACTAACGTCACGTGCTACCCTGAGGCTTAACCGTATACATGGAAAGTCGGCATACAGAAGACTGATATAAAACTGAATGCCAGCTTTCAAAATATGATGATGTATTGCAGTGCAAACATCTCTACTGTGTGGAATTATTTATTGCGGAAGTAGTCTGAGTTGTCAGTGCTTGAAAAATTGTCCTTTCAGCGAGGACTGTTTAATGTTTTGTTGAAGGATGATTGAAATTTCATATTGAAGTTTATGTCGATGTTTTTTTATTAATAATATTTTCCCTCATTTTTTTAATTTTTGTGATTAATTTTTCTGAATATTCAGTTATAAACAAACACAATTAGACAAAATATAAGGAGAGATCGTCCAAAAACCTACGGGGGAGGGAGGGGGGGCTAAGCACCCCGAAGAAGATGCCTGAATACATCACTGCCTGTAACTCATGTTAAAAATTAGTTACACTGATTTCCGAAATAATGCTGTACAAGGCAGTAGAGTAGCCAGGATTTGGGGAGGGGGTGTTCAAAATTTTTTTTATTGGCGAGGCATTCATTTCTTTTGATAATTGAATAAAAACTAAATTTTTTTAGTTTACAATTCAGAAAGTTATACCATCGCTTCCCTCCCCCACCCATTTTTGAGATTAGTAATTGTAAAATTTTCCTCATAAATTTGTGTTACTTGTAAAATTTTCGCCTATAAATATTCAATAAACATAGATCAAACACAGCTGGAGGTAATTCCTTAAGATAGTTGTTTTTAATTACTTAAAACAAATATGTTGAACCAATGTTTTGATACAAGCAATAATAATTACAATATGTATCGATAGAAAGTTTTAAATTTTAAGGCGAACATTAAAATATTTAACATAGGTATAATACCATTTGTACAAATCAGCAAATTCAAGAAATTTTTACATTAAGAAGAACAGATAAGGTTTACATTTTCATCTTATAAAGATTTAACAAAACGATTTAAAATTTCGCCCAGTTGCACCTCAGTATTGCAATGGGTTGCCAAAAGTGCTAATTTGCTCAGTCTGTTTTCTCCCGTTGAGTTTCTTAAATATGTCTTCAATCGTCTAAGTGTTGAAAATGTCCTTTCTGGCGCAACTGTAGAAATTGGAATTATAGCAAGAATCTGTAACAACATGTGTGAGTTGGGGAAAAGATTTGAGTCTACTAACCTTGACATTGTAAAATGGCCTCCATTGCATTACCACGTCTTGAGTTAACGTCTATGTTGATCCATTTGTTTTGCCAAACAGACTATGAGAGTACTGCTCTCTGGAAGTATGTTTTCATAAAATCCTTTGCAAGTTGTTAGCTCTTTTGCGCAGTTTAATGTAACATGACGAAGTTGAAATATTTGAAGCGCTATGACTAAGGTCTTGTGAGTCTTGAATCGATCTCTAATTTGTGTTCACACGTGGTCAACAAATGGCACGAAAATATTTTTCCAGAAATATTCTTCTGGAGTTTCTGATGAAATATTCCCTCTTTGAATCATCCTGGATGTAACTCTTGACATTGTGATAACTCCATCAACTTATGTGATCAATTGTGACGCTGCATTAAAAATAACACTGAATTTATCGATGGCGAGGGAAGTTACCACGAGATCAATATGTTCCAAAGATTGTCAAATCGCAGTCAACGTTTTGAAGAGTTTCCGACAGTGGAAATGTCCACGAAAATACAAGGTCAAGTGTGCAGTGTGTGAGTATAAACTGGCCTTGGGTAATAGCACTTAACAGCTGATGAGCTTTTTGGGAGGATTTGCGATCTTTTTATACCTTGCAAATTTTGTAATGATAGAACTATTGGGACGTAGATATCTCGGAATCTCAATAAAGCTGCATGCTTATAAACCCAACGTGTTTCGCACATTGATATTAATGTCGTGTGTCTGGAAGCTGGTAATACTTGCTTGATGAAAATTTTGAGAACTTCGTTATTTTTCGCAGATGAGCTAAAAAAAGTTCCAACAGACTGAATTGCATCTATACAGTTTCATATTCATGAAATTGTACAAGAATCCCCTAGTGCCAAATGTACAGAACGTTCTCCACATTGGATGTATAAGGCCAAATAAAAAACAAAACCATTATTTGTTAAAGTTCAATTGCGAAAAATTTATTGGGATTATCGGGGAGGGACTGGTCCCTAAGATCCCCTCCCCCCTGGCTACTACGGCCATGTGCTGTTATATAGAACTTAATCTCTTAGCACTAATTCTGAAATTGGGAAGTTGTCTGGATTCTCAGAACAGTGGCGCCACCTGTCTCGTGATCTTTACAAACGTAACTTTTTCTGTTTCTAATTATTATTGTATGGTGTCCAAATACTATTCAAGCAAAAAATATGAAGATTATATCTCTGAGAATACAGTGGCGGCTCGTGCGCCTGAGAGTGTATGTGCTGTGACTTACCAATTTACTCGCCGTCTGCGACCGCCCCTCAACCATTAAAGGCCTTAAGAATTGGGCAATGAGATTATCTTGATCATCGGGGAAAATACCTGAGAACAGGTTTTCGTAATTACATATAAATTGATATGATTATTCATTTTGTTCACCTCTTTGCAGTTAATGGTGCAATCGTATATTCGACAGAGTATTAAGCCTAATATTTTGCAGAACATACGGCTTGATAAATCTGCCCCGACTTCCGCGGCCTAGAGAACATTTCAAGTCTTGATCATTGTGGAAAATAGCCGAGAACAAAATCAAAGTTCTGAAAAAAGAACGAAAGTTTATTTATTTACTCATTTTTTATTATAATTATTATTATTATTTTTTTTTTTGAAAATAGGTTTTTATTCAGTTTCATATTTTTAATATGAAACTCTTTTACGGTGTGCTTCAATATAAAATCAATCAATCACTGTTACAACTTTATTACTTGCTATTTTTAATGCACTTTTGAAGAGCTTAAATATAAATTAATTACATATGAATTAACGAAATTACTCAACATACTGCAAAAGTGAAGAGTTCATGAAACGCAAAAAACAAAAACGTAGATAATAATTGCCCATCCCAAAAAATCACGAATCGCCATGACTCTGCTCCATCTCCCCACACAGCATTTTTTTTTTTTCCATATCCCTACGTGACAGGGAGATGTGGTGATGGGTTGACAAGCAAAAATTACACTGGAGTAATATGGAATCAGCTTATCTAATGCCGAAAAATGAATTCCACTCTCCTGATTTTCTTATTTGCAAATTTCTCTGTTACAAGCGTTTAACCGATCCTGGGTCATCGTGTTCTTGAGAAACATTTTAATTCGTTTGAGTGATAAAAAGCACCTCTCAGGCTCTGCAGTTGTCATTGTTATAATTATCCTGAGTAGAGTTGCAGTTTCGCAAAATGTGTCCTCTAAGTTATGAGAGCACAGAAACAAACAAACAATCCGATAAGTTTTCCCTCTATTCTATTGCTCAACTGCCCTGCTCCCAGTTCCGATGGCAGAAAGAGGGGATGTGAGACTTTGGTTTCAACGCCGTTTGCTGCCGGCGATCTTATATCGTGCGCAGAGAAATACAACATGCTGGAAACCCTTTTGGCCGGCTTGACAAAAGGACCCCCAAGAGGTGTGTGTGTTGTAGGAGACAGGAATGACACGCTGTTCGGGCCGTGCTACTTGGTTTGCAGCACGAAAGACTGAACGCGTAAGGCGGCAACAGAACCACGCTGGTTATTCCCGTGTGCTAACCTACACCCCAGACCGAATGACGAACAGGAGCTTTGATTACCGCCCGTCTAGAAATCAGATTTTGTGCTGGTGGCAAATCATACGCATGCACTTTCAGCTACAATAAACGAAATGAATCTGAATTCAAAATTTTGTAGCGTGCTACAGCACGTAGTCACCGGCTGCCACTGTGAGAATATTGTTGAGGAAATGGATCATCTTAAAGCTATTCAAGCTGCAAACTTTCCACCCGAGCTCACTCCACCCCAGCTTCTAAATACGTTAACCCAACAAAAACTCGGTAGCATCTTTCCCAACATCTATATTGCACTCCGAGTCCTCCGCACACTTCCTGTTAGCCTCCTGGCAAGAGTGAAGAATTTCTTGCGCTCTACCATGACTCAAGACAGGTTGTAATACTTAGGAACTTTGGATCTTGAGTCTCAACTTGCTCGTCAATTAGACTTTCAGGACATAATCATCACTTTTGCTCATAAAAAGGCACGAAAAGCCATTCTGTAGTAAACGGAAAGGCATTCTGTTTTATAATGAAAACAAAAAAAGGGTTGTTTCGAAAGTGTTTTTTACATAGAATTTGTAAATATTGCATCTATTTATAATAGATTCAATATTTGATTTATGTGTACTACTACCACAATACACATTAAACATGTTATTTTTTAAATTTCTTTTTAATTTAATTTTACTTCAATTAAAAAAATTTTACCTTGAAACTCCTATCATAATTTTGACTACCACTGTTTATTTGCAACGACATATCTCTGATGTGCGGAGTTGAGAATATGAAAAATTATCGGTAAATGTGTACTTTAGCGTCCTGAATTATTTCGTCCGAAAAATTTAACTGTGTGGGAAAAGTGCGACGTACACTTTTTTAAGCATGCAAAATAATGTAGAAAGGTTCAAAAATATACTATTTGTAAAGAACAGGAAATAATTTTTCTGAAGTATTTACGTGCGAGTGCGCAGGTGGTGCGAGTGGGTGAAGGTTCCGTGCGTCGGAAGGGAGTTGGTAATGAATGCGCGGAAGAATAAAACAAGAGTGGGGTGTATTTTTCGGAGGAGTGTGATGGGTCATGTAATCGTGTGCAAGTAGTTCAGAAATGTGTTATTAATTTTTGAGAAAGAAATGTGCGGAATGTCGCTATTATTAGTTTCACAATGTCTCCGAATGGAAAGAAATGAAGGAATGTAAATGTTTTCATGCACAACAGAAGAGTTCAGTAAGAAGTTTGGTTCTGGTTGAATTGCAAGTTTTGATTATGGTTTCGAAGATGTACAGGGGTAGTTGATTTCTTCAAGCAATTCATTTGTAGAATTGTAGTTGTGCTGTTATTCCGTACATCGTAGCTCACATTTTTTGATCCTGGAACGGATATTTTTGAAAATGAAGGAGTTTCTTCCATTCAAAAATCGTAGTATAGCAGGGAGACCAAGAGCTTGTTGTCGTATTGTGCCGGATAATGAAATTTTAAGCCCTGACGAAATCCAAAAAGAAGTATAGAGATTCACGACTTTGGAAAGAGCCACTAACGCCGTTGAAAGAGCTACTAACACCACTTACAATGCTGCGTAAAGCGGATCTCTTTCCTTTAGCGTATTCTTACAAGACGCTTCGATGACTACGTACTGCTCAACCACTTCCTGTTGTATTCTTCCGCCCGTAACTTGTCCTTCTCAACGAAGCTTTCATTCATCGGACTACACGTTGATGCCCTCGCCGCTCTGTCGTCCTAGGGCTACCGCACGTACTCTTCCAAACCATCGTACTCCCAGGTAAATACTTCGGTAAAATTATTTCCTTTTACCTGAAAATACTATATTTTTGCACCTTTCCCCATTATTTTGCATACTTAAAAAATTGTACGTCGCGCTTTTCCCACAGAGCGACGAATTAATTTAAGAAGCTAAAGTACACATTTACTTATCCACCTCAAAAAAAGGATTGAAGAATTGCAACCGGTCGGTCGGGTTATCGGGGAATGGCGGGACGAGGGTAGGTGAGGAAACGGCAATATGGATTATGTGGTTAGTGGAGGAGCAGAGGGGGTAGGGGTCCGGGCGCCGCTGAAGAGAGGGCGCCGAAATCACTGTTTGGAATTCGATTACAATTGGAACTGAAACTTTTACACAAATTTTTGGCACAATTAAAATGAGAATTTCCGCCTCAAAATGTTCAGGAGCTGGTAGTTGCTCCCATTCAGTAAAGAAGGTGTGGTTGTATAGTCCGCCTAACTGAAGAAGAAGCATGGCCCCCTTCTACAACAATGGGGTTCCATTACTTCTTTAGGTGGATAGACTATACATGCGTTGCAAGACAAGGAAGTTTACATTTTTGAAGATTCTTTGGAGGCTATTCAGTGTATATTGTGGCTGCATGCCACGACAGTCAACTAGATTCGGTCTGCTTGATGCGGTGCCGAAGGTCCGAAGCAGTTGCGAAAAGCTGTAAATACAGTCACATTTTGACTGTGGCTTTTTTACGTCTAGTTTCGTTAGAAAGTCTTTGTAGTACTGTTATAATTTTGAAATTGTATCTACTTTTTGCTGTCTTTAATTTAAAGCTATTTTTCTTGAAAATTCTTCTCTGTAGCTTGTGCTCGCTCAGATTTTCAATGCTGTTTTTCGTTCTTTTGGGTGGGTGGGTGTGAGAGAGAGAGGGAGGTAGAGAGAAGTAGTGAAAGAGAGAGAGAAAGAGTGAAAGAGAGATAGAAAAAGAGACATAGAGAGAGAAAGAGAGACAAAGAGAGAGAGAGAGTGAAAGAAAGAGAGATTGTAAGAGAGAGAAAGAGATACATACAGAGCTAGAGAGAAAGCGAAAAGAGAGATTTTTAAGAGGGAGAGAAAGAGATACATACAGAGCGGGAGAAAAAGCGAGAAAGAGGGATACAGAGAGAGAGAGAGTGAACGATAGAGATAGTGAAAGAGAGAGAGGCAGGTTGGTGCACAATATTTTTCTATTTGCCCCGGGCGCAGAATTGCCTAATTACGCCCCTGGGGAGCCCGCAGACTTTATTGCACTGAGGCCCGAGCTTGCTCTCCATGGCCCTGCTTTTTAGTTATCCAATAACTAATAATAATAGTGAAACCAATTTTTCGGTTATGCAATAACTAAAAATAATAGTGAAACGTACTTTTTGGTTATCCAATAACTAAAAATATTAGTGAAACGAACTTTTTCGTTATCCAATAACAAAAAATATTAGTGAAACGAACTTTTTGGTTATCCAATAACTAAAAATATTAGTGAAACGAACTTTTTGGTTATCCAATAACTAAAAATAATAGTGAAACGAACTTTTTGGTTATCCAGTAACTAAAAATAATAGTGAAGCGAACTTTTTGGTTATCCAATAACTAAAAATAATAGAGAAACGAACTTTTTCGTTATCCAATAACAAAAAATATTAGTGAAACGAACTTTTTGGTTATCCAGTAACTAAAAATAATAGTGAAGCGAACTGTTTGGTTATCCAATAACTAAAAATAATAGTGAAACGAACTTTTTGGTTATCCAATAACTAAAAATATTAGTGAAACGAACTTTTTCGTTATCCAATAACAAAAAATATTAGTGAAACGAACTTTTTGGTTATTCAGTAACTAAAAATAATAGTGAAGCGAACTTTTTGGTTATCCAATAACTAAAAATTTTAGTGAAACGAACTTTTTGGTTATCCAATAACTAAAAATAATAGTGAAACGAACTTTTTGGTTATCCAGTAACTAAAAATAATAGTGAAGCGAACTTTTTGGTTATCCAATAACTAAAAATAATAGTGAAACGAACTTTTTGGTTATCCAATAACTAAAAATAAAAAAGTTCCAAGGCCCTTCAAATGAAAATGTGGAAACCGTGTTTGAATAAATAAATTAAGAATAGTGAAAATTTAGACCACAGAGAGAGAGAGAGGTATATGTCTTCTTAACTGGGACTAGACTGCACCATTGCATTCTAATAGAAAATTTCTTTGGCTATTTTTTAAATTTGTATGATTTGATATATATGAGTTCGTATTTGTACGAAGAAAAAAAACGTCCTGCCATGCGAAAAAAAATTTAATTCACTTCTACTTATATATCATTAATAACTGATTTAAAAGTTTCAGATATTGGTTTTCTAACAATATGAGTTGGAATGGTCGCGAATAAATGTCTTGGAGAATGTCACACTGGAACGCGCTAAGTTCATTCCAAGAAACTTCCTGGAAGCGTCCCAGAAAACTTTATTTTCTCACATGTTCTTCCAAACGGTAGAATTAGCTTTGAAATTGATCATTCGTTTTTATATGTACATCAAAACTAGAAATGAAGTATAAAATGATAGCTTCGGTACTTTTATTTTTTCAATTCTAACTAAATCTACTTTTAGTTTTAGTAAATACTTCGGAAAAAGAAAAATATATGTATTCCTTATGTAATGTAAAGTTCTGATGGAAGGTTAAAAGCTTAATCTAGTACGAGGCTAAAAACTCGTTGCTTAACAAAGTAAAGACACCTTAATCGGACGAGCGTGTCTGTGTTTTGATAGTTTCCGATGCGTTCTGGTGACAGGCAAGCAGTTTGACTGGGTATGCTACTCTCGATGTCGACGAGTTCGTTGTAAGTACCGATGTGGCAACATCAATGTTTTTGCTAGTAAAGCACCGAATTCCTACTTCACAATCTGCATCAGTAAATAGGCGATAAATGTACAAAATCTCTGTTCAGTACAGAATGTTTCATAAAGAATGCCCCGATTTGAAAAGTGGATATCTCGGCAACCACGAACCACCGATGAATGCGACTCTTATCATGTCTACAGGCATGGCCCAGAGTTTGTTATGACTACCGCTAGATGGTAGCACGAGCGTCCAAACAGCCGCTATGCTTAGTGAGTGAGAAGATGGCGTTGAGGCAACAGAAGGCGTTTGGTGTGCTCGAATTTAGCAAGACTAAGTCCGTGATTACGGTGCAGCGTGCGATTAAACGGCGTTACGGCGGTGCTCCACCAGTGCGCAAAAATATTCGTCGTTGGTATCGACAATTTGAAGAAGCAGGGTGTTTATGTAAGGGAAAGAGTTCTGGACAACCAACCACCTCAGCTACGAATGTGCAACGAATTCACGAGCAGTTTCAGCTAAGCACACGGAAGTCTACTCGTCGTGCGAGCCGCTAACTTGTCATCCCTCATGCGACTGCTTGGCGTGTTGTACGACTACGTTTGCTGCTGAAGCCGTACAGATTGCAACTGGTGCAAGCTCTTCGTGGAGGTGACAAAACACAACGAAAAGATTTTTGTGCAACTATGTTAGAGGACATGGAGGACGACACCGTCGTACAAAGGTTGATTTTCAGCGATGAAGCAACCTTTCATGTAAGCGGGAAAGTTTCGCGCCACAATGTTCGCCTATGGGGACTGGAGAATCTACATGAAACTCTTCAACATGAACGTTATTTAATTTTTTTTTTCACGGTTTCTGTTAGAAAGGTCCCTTTCTTTTTTTGCGGGCAACTCCTATCTTGCAATGCTGAAGGACTGCCTACTTCCACAGCTGCAGGATGACTCTGAAGATTACATTTTGCAGCAGGACGGCGCTCCGCCACATTGGAACCTCCAAGTTCGTCGGCACATTGCCTCAAAGTTGGATTGGACGCAGGGGACCCCATGACTTGGCACTACACGCCTGGCCTCCGAGATCTCCAGACATCACACCATGTGACTTTATTTTATGGGAATACGTAAAAGACCGTGTTTATGTTCCCCCTTAACCCGCTGACTTGGATAAGCTCTGAACGAGAATCACGGCCACGGTAAATTCTGTGACTGAAGACACTCTCCGACGCATTTGGGATGAATTCAGCTATCGGCTTGATGTTGTCCGTGCAGCAGGTGGAGGGCACATTGAGAATTTGTAATTGTGGTGAGTGAAAGTTTAGATCTTCCTTCATACTTGGCTCTTTGTTTTCTAACTATCCCACATTTGCCTTCTTAAATATACCTTGAAATCGGGTCATTCTTTTTGAAACACCCTGTATAACAACGATTACTCACTAATAATTTTTATTAAGGTGCTCGATGTTGTTTCTTCGATGCATCGGTGTGAACCTCCATGTTTTGCTAATAAATTGAAAGATTCGCATTTTTCCGTCTGCAGGAGTAAATGGGCAAATGATTTGTAAAATCTCTGTTTAGCGTAACCTTGTACTCACCAATTCAACATCCAGTAACATGATATTTGTTAAAACGCCTGATGTGTCGGCAGAAACATGGATGATTTTCCGACGTTTTGGTCTGAACCTCAGTGGACTAAGCGATGACTTCACGGTGGTCGTTAAACCTCCAACCAAAATAAAAAAAGCCTGGATGTTTTTCAGCTGAAAATTTCACCATTTTTAATCTGCAGCAGTGAATGGGCATATCGGTGATTATAATCTTTGTTCAATATAATGGTGGTTGCTCACCAATTCAACCGCGTGTAACTAGTAATACTTCTTAAAACGCTTGCTGGTTTTTCGATGTTTCCGTGGAATCATAGATGTTATTTCGATGCATAGGTTCTCGTACCATCGAGAGAGCCGCGGATGGCTTAGTGGTTAGCAGTTCAGACCATCGATGCAAGGTCCTCGGGTTCGAACCTGGGCTGATCTTTCAGAGATGGTGTGATTTACTAACAATCGCTGAATATCCGCCGTGCATCGAACGAGCACGTTAAGTGACGGCCCTCAGGCTGGACCCACTGGTTAAATGGGTATCCTTTCCTATCATCATCATCATCATCATTGTCAACCATTATCAATCCACTGCTGGACGAAGGTCTCCCCAAGTTTCCTCCACAACGGTCTGTCTTGTGCCAGTCTCCTCCATGTCACTCCCGCATATTTACGAATTTCATCCACCCATCTCCCATGTGATCTTTTTCTGGGTCTTTTCCTGTCCCTTGGAATCCAATCTAAAATTTCGGCTGTCCATCTATGGTCTGTCCTTCTGGCAGTATGTCCAGCCCATTGCCATTTCAGGGATTTAACTCTGATCATGATGTCTTCCACTCTCGTCATTTTCCGGATCCACGAGTTCCTCTTCTTATCTCTCCTGGTTATACCAAGCATGCACCTCTCCATGCTGCTTTGAGTTGTCTGCAGCCTTTGTATGTCTCTTTTAGTTAAGGTCCACGTCTCTGCACCATACGTAAGCACTGGAAGGATGCATTGATCAAACACTTTTCTTTTAAGACATAATGGCATATTGCTCTTGAAAATTATGCTGTTTCTTCCAAAAGCTCTCCAGGCAAGTTTTGTACGCCGATGAATTTCTTCATCAATGTGACCCTCACTTGATATCTGCTGTCCAAGATAAACATACGTATCTGTTATCTCCAGTTTTTCTCCATCAATCGATAAATCTTCATTTCTTGTAAAAGCATTGAACATCACTTTTGTCTTCTGAAAGTTCATTTTTAATCCCACTTCTTTACTCTTGTCAGCAAGTTCCTGGATCATACTCTGCAGCTCTGATGGGGTAGGTGCAAAAATGACTACGTCATCAGCAAAACGAAGGTGGGTTAGATAATCTCCATTAATCTTTATCCCTTTGTTTTCCCAGTTCAGTGATTGAAAGACATTTTCCAATGTGGCATTAAAGAGCTTCGGAGATATGGTGTCACCTTGTCTCACTCCCTTTCCAATTTTTATGTGTGTTGTATTTTCAAACAGCCGAATCTTTGCACTTGCATTTTCATAGATGTTATTAATAATATTAATGTATGCATCTTCAATACCGCAGGATTTCAGAGCCGTGGTAACTGCTGATGGTTTCACCGAATCAAAGGCTTTTTCATAATCGATAAAAGCCATGCACAATGGAAGTTCATATTCCCTCGCTCTTTCAATTAGTTCTCGCAGTACGTGGATATGATCTATTGTGCTGTAGCCACTCCTGAATCCAGCTTGTTCTCTCGGTTGAGCCATGTCCAGTGTTACCTTCAAGCGGTGTGTAAGAACTTTAGTGAACATTTTATAAACCACTGATAGGAGGCTGATAGGTCTGTAGTTCCTGAGATCCTCAATGTCACCTTTTTTATGTAGCAGGATCATTGTAGCATTGTTCCAATCCTCAGGAATCTTCCCTTCATTAAGGCATCGAGTGAAAATTTGGGCGAGTACTGTTTCAATTTCTCCACTTGCTTCTTGTATGATGTCTATAGTAATTCCATCTGCTCCTGGAGCTTTCCCCCGCTTCATGTTCTTGATTGCATGAGCAACTTTTGCTGGGAGGACTGGAAGAACTCTGATACCTTTCATGATGTCTGGAGTACATGTATCATCCCTTTCATATAATTTGGAGTAGAAATCTTTCACTCTTGTCAAAATTTCGCCTCTATTTCTTGTTATAGAACCATCTTCTTTTCTCAGAGCCATAATCTGTTTTCTTCCCTTACTGAGAGTTCCCTTTGCTATCTTTAGGCTTTGGTTGTTTTCAATTGCTTTCCTCACAAGTTCACAGTTGAATTTCCTTACGTCTTCAGTGATACTTTTTCGTACTGTCTTGCATAGCTCTATATATTCCACTTTGGAAGTCACATCATCCTCAGTTGTCCTCATCTCTCTTCTTTTTTGCATGAACACTTTGGTTTTTCCTGATAATTTGTTCACATGCAACTTGTTCTTAGACCCAGCTAATTTTGTTGCTGTTTCCATAAGAGCTTTGGTTACTTTTCTGTTAACTTCCGAAATATCCACTTCTTCCGATGTTAGGCCTTCTAAAGCAGAGAATCTGTTCTTCAGTTCCAACTTGAAAGTATTATGGTGTTTTTTAAGGTTGGTTATGTCAATACATTTTGTTTGTCTTATGAGCTTGCCACGTTCGAGTTTAGTGTTGAGGTGCATCTTACATCTCACCAATCTATGGTCACTACCTGTGTTGAACTTGTTCAGCACACTGCAGTCTTCGATGACGAATTTTTTGTTACACATAATAAAATCAATTTCACTTGTCGTCCCAATTGGATGTCTCCATGTCCATTTCCTGTGTGGCTTTTTCTTGAAAAAGGAATTCAAGATGAAAAATCCTTCTGCCTCTGCAAACTCAACGAGAGTATTTCCACGCTGGTTTCTGTTGCCGTGACCGAATTTACCTACTGAAGTTTCATTCTGTTGCCGGTGCCCTATTTTTGCATTGAAATCTCCCATAATTATCTTCAAGTGCTGCTTACCTTTATTATTTAGATGACGAATTTCCTCATAAAATTCTTCAATTTCTTCTTCAGGATGACTTGTGGTGGGTGCATAAGTTTAAATAATCTGAGCCTGGTATCTTCTCGATAGTTGGATAACGAGTCGTGCAGCTCTGTCAGAGGAACTTTCAACTTCTACCACTTTATCCTTCAGTTTCTTGTTTATTATAAATCCAACACCACTAGTTCTGCCAGTATCTGTCCCACGATAATAGAAGAGATGTCCACTTTTCAGTTCAATGAGATCTTCTCCTTACCTCACTTAACCCGACGATGTCCCACTTGATCCTTTGTAGTTCCTCTTCCAATTCAAGAAGCCTTGAATCAGAAGATAGGGAGCGTCCGTTGTAGGTAGCCAAGGTCAGCATCAAATGGCAGCCTAGTCCGGTCCTCCGGGGATTCTTAGCACCCTCTGCCTTCATGTCGCACTGGCCGCTGCCTTGGCCAGGTACATTCCAGCTGCCGGAGACTGAGGGCCAAGATTTAAGTTGTAGAGTCATTTTGGAGGTGTTTGGCCATAACTCACCACGCTGGCCAAGCTGGTTGGTGAGTGTGCGATAGCATTTCCTCTGATCCCGATGGTATAGTTATACCGCTATTGGCGGTTGTCAGAGCCCCTTTAGTGGGAACAGGATGCACAACGAGAAGGCGGGGTTGACATTTGTCAAGGAGAGGCTGTGATGTTACGCATCACCTGACCTTACATCCCATCCTTTCCTATATCCTCCCTGAAATTCTCTCACCCCTCTATGTGCAATATCGTACTTGTACGGTGGCGCCATCTACTGTACTCTAATCTCACTAAAAACTGTTCTGTCAAAGTCGCTAGACTTGCTCTAATTCCTTCCGTTTCTGTGTCCTGCCCAAAAGGCGATCTCGCTGTAGGTGGCTGAGACCCTAAACTCTACTCACTGTGGACGGAAGTCCTACATGCAAATGACAAATGCTCGTACCATCGAGGAAAAGAACTCGGTTTAAGCCAAGGAATCATAAACTAAAACAGCCAATAGAAAGATCATATTACTTTCCCCTTCGTAAGAATATAACAAAAGGAAGTTCAGTTACTTTTCGTAGAGAACATTCTTTACGAGTTTTAAACATCGGTCATGAAAAATCTCTGTTTTTCGATGTATCAGCTTCTGGCAACGGCACGCACCAATTGTCGCCATCGTCTAGAATGCCAATTGCTAATATTTTGATGGACTGCAGCCATTGTCATGATGTAACAGCAAAAAAGTTAAGGTGCATAACAACAACGTTGTAGTCCACTTTTATTAAACAACTTATTATTACTTATTTAATGTACATTTTACATTTCGAGTTAGCACGACGGGAACACGTGTACTGTATCAGAGCTTTTAATTTTGATATATTCCGTAACTAAAAGCTCTAAGAATGAACACATATTAAACTCATTGTAACCCGAAATAGAAAACGGAGATTAAAAAAGCACTGGTGCCTTATGTAAGATAAAATGGACTACATTTCGGTAACAAAAAGAAAAAGATTAATTTCTGGTATAAGGCAATACAACCAGCTTTTTTTTTTTCCTTTTTAACTAACCGAGAAGATAGTCACATTACTATTATGCACCTTCACTTTCTGCTGTCTCATCGTCATAATGATGTCCATCCATCAGAGTTGGTATTGTATCAGGTGATGTCCATCCATCAGAGATGGTATTCTAAAGGACAATGCTAATTGGTGGGAAATGTGACTTCCTCCCTCCAATAAGCAACGCACTGGTGAACGCACCTGCGTAGATGCACGGCCCGACTAGATTGAGCATGAGGGGACGCTCTCTCTACGGAATCATCGGTAGTTCTAAATATTTCCGCCAACGCCAGAGGGCGCTGATTGTCCACTGTACGAATATTATATCAGTTGCGTGCTAAAAGATATAACAATTAATAGTAGTAATTCTTATTTTATTTTTCTGCAGCCAGATGTTTTCCGGTGCATTTGGCTGGAACATTATACTGAACAATCAAGGAACTGAAACGAAGTAAGAATAACGCGTAAAAATCTGTATAAGTACAGAGTCAAATTAAATCTCGGGCTATTTCGTCATGATTTGTTTTCGTACTAAAACCAAGCGAACAAAAAAGAGGGTAAGGATAGGAATAATGTTATAGCTGGCGAACGAATCCGAGTGAGTTACGGAATAAAACCGTATTGCATTCAATCACTGAAACAATATAGGAAGGTGGTATGATTATGCTAGTAGCCATGACAATTGAAATACAGAATTCATAAAAGCAAGTATTTTCCCAAATGAGTTTCACTGAAATAAATTTTTCATTCAATAAGATCAAAAATAGTTTTCAGTGTATTTTAAAACTTCTTAACAATGTCAGCTATGAATTAACATAATACTTACGGTTTTTTTAATTCACTTTTTTTCAAGAAGGTTGTTCCACAAACGTTTCATCAACGTTCATCAGTTCACTTCTGGTAAATTTACGAAATATAACTTCACTGAATATACAGACTGCCAGAATTGGGGGCAAAATACAGACAGGCAGGATATTTTAAGACTTGCACGCACAGTTGTTAAACAGTGATTCAAATACTTATGTTAATTTCAATATTTTCCTATGCCATAATTTATTGTAAAATTTTGGGGTAATTTTATCAGTCACTCGTTAGCACGTTTTTTGTAAAAAGATCGTGCTTCTGTTATCGGTTTGTCCGTCCGTCCGTCTGTACCCACGATATCTTAGCAACTATTAGTCCGATTTGAAAAATTCTTTTTGCATTGGGAAGCTTGAAATATGCAACTGATGATCCTTTCTTTCGTCTTTTTTACGATGTAGAATTTCGCCGGTAGAGGGCGTAAAGCAGATGATGTCGAATTCAAAAATACGTTTTATTCCACATATTTGCTTCTAAACATCCGATTGAAAAAAATATTGTATCTTTTGATTCCATTTATGTTGAAGAGTATTTTAGATATAATTACTTTTCCAAATTACGCATAGATTTTCCGCTAGGGGGCGTAAAAGTAAATTACATTTTCCCCGATAACTCTTCTTCTAAAACTCCGATTTGAAAATGTTTTTCTTCGGCGGATATATCTCCCGATGCACAATCTTTTGCATATAATTTCGAATTTTTGGAAAAGAATACTTTGGCCACCAGGGGGCGTAAGGGTTAATTTTTGCCTCTGATGTATTTGCCATAAAATCGTAGCTTCTGAAAAATCGATTAAAAGTTCTTTCGTGGACTGATGCCACTCACATCGAAAAATCTTTTCGGAATATTTTCTTCTTAAACTATTTCACAGTTTCTCCGCCAGGAGGTGTAGACGTACATCTTATTTTTGTCAATATCTCTACTTGTAGGAGTCCGATTTGAAAAATTCCTTCTTTGTTGGATAGTGTTTTCCGTGTGACATGTTTTTCATATAATTTCAAAATTTTCAAGTAATTCATAGACTTTCAGCTAGGGGCGTAGCGGCAAATTGCGTCTCCCCCTATATCTCTGCTTCTAAACCTCCGATTTGAAAAATTCTTTATGCACCGGATACAGCTCCTGATGGGAAATCGTTAGCACATAATTTCTAATTTAAAAAAAATATATATTTTGACACCAGGGTGCGTAAATCTTAATTATCGCTTCTGTTGTATTTGCAGCAAAACATGAGCTTCTAAATTCTCGATTGAAAAAAAACGTCGTTTGTTGACCGATACTACTCATGTCGACAAACCTTTTAGGAAAAATTTCTTCTTGAAGAAATGCATGGTTTCTACGCCAGGGGGCTTAGACGTATATCTTATTTTTGTCAATATCTCTACTTCTCAGAGAACGATTTGAAAAATTCATTCTTTGTTGGATAGTGTTTCCGATGCGAAATGTTTTTCCTATAAATTCAAAATTTTCAAGTAATTCATAAACTTTTCGCTAGGGGGCACAAAGGTAAATTGCGTTATTTCTACTCCTAAAGCTCCGATTTGAAAAATTCTTCCTGTATCGCATACAAGACCTGATGGGAAATATTTTTCACATAATTTCTAATGTTTGGTAAAGAATGGTTTTGCCACCAGGGGTCATAAGTGTTCATTTCCGCTTCTGAAGTATTTGTTGAAAAATCTGGGCTCCTGAAAACTCGACTAATTTTCTTTTCTTGGACCGATACCGCTTATATGGATTAACCTTTTGAGAATACTTTCCTCCTAAAGTAATGCATGGTTTTCCCACCAGGGGACGTAAAGTCACATCTTATTTTTGTCGATTTCTCTGTTTCTAAGAGTTCGTAAGCTCACGATTCCGTTTACAGCAATATCTGAGGGATTAAAAACCCGATTGAAAATCTTCTTTCTTTGGTCAGATCTATTGTTTTCCATACCGGTTCCATTGACTTTGAATAGCTTTGATAAATTTAATTTGCGTCAGAACGGATTCAAAAGACGTGCTTATTACACCCGAAAATTCGGTGTCAACTTTCTTGTTTTTGCAATGGACTTAAGTAGTACATCGTCATAATGATGACGATGGAAAATTCTTTCTTAAAATTCTCAATGTTATAAGTTTTTTTTTATTTATAGAAATGTTTCACAAACTGAAATGCTGATCTGACTTTCTTGACATTTTAACAATGGACATTTTTTCAACTTTGGAAGAATATATGTAGACAAGTTCTGTAGCAGCAGGTTCTGTGGCAAATGGGGAAATGACTTTTCAGCAAAATCTTTTATAACTGATTGCATCGTAACAAAACCTGGTGTTGGATAATTAAGTCCACCACGATCTTGGCTTGAAATTAAGCTAAGAATGGGTGTTTTACAGTCACAGTTCGGTAGCTTCTCTATGCATGAAGAACAAATCAATATTTGATTCTACTATTTTCACCAACTAGCCAGCTACAATACAAGGCTAGCAGATTTTAAGTACGTCCTCCGGGTACTGGCCCCCGGTAGAAAATAAGGGCGTCTTCCTCCCCTTTTCTACTTTGCTTCCGTGTCACTTTCCTATAAGGTGCTCTGGCCCTAATGTCCTAGTTTCGTGTTTCTAAGGGATGTTTCATCCTAGGTATATTTAATGGAGGTGAAAAAAATATTTCAAATAAAATATAAACCTCAGCAGAAGCGGTTAATTACTTCCCACTTCTCTCTGGGCCGTCGCTAATTGTTTTGAGAGGGTTAAGACAGGGAATGGTTCGGGTCACAGCTAGACTGCTGAAACCCTCCACAGGCAAACAATGAGTGCCGAGGCAACGCCCCCTGAAACAAGGCCGCAGCAACCGTTCTTGACGTCCTCACAGTAAGACCTTGCCTGTGATCTCCCGTACTTGATGCTTACGAAACTATAACAGATGAAACTATGTTCTTTCCAACTATTTGAAACAGATATTTGCGATGGTAAAAAAGGTATTTGTATTGAGTAAATAGAACAAGATCTGTAAACTCAATGTTATAAGTTTTTTTTATTTATTAATTTTTATGGGGGGGGGGCGTTCGAGGGCAAGTGATACAATACGTTGAAGCCATTAGTGAAAGACAAATGCAATGAAACTTGGGGTTTTTTTCGCAACTCGATTTTAAGCTATTTTGATGGCTAAATTAAAACGGAAATACTGGAAGGACCCCCCCCCCACCCCAAAGTTAATAAATAAATAAGACAACCTCTGTGCATGGAGTTTACAGATCTTGTTTTATTTATTCAGCACAAATACTTTTTTCTTCTGTTTCTTTAATTTATACCTCATGTCCGACTGTAACAAAAGGCCGTCGCATGAGGGACTGTTAAGGAATCTATTAATCTTTTACCTTATTTTTTCCATTCAGAAACTCATTCATTCATTCTTTTAGTAAACTAAAATGTTTAATAGATACTTTCTTTTAACTTCTTAAATTTTGTTTAACTTCAAGTAAGGATCCTTTAAAAATACCATTTTCACTTCCTTCCACACAGAGCAGACAACCAACTGAGAGGGTTGGAGCATTTCCCCTTACAACAGGAAATATACAATTTATTTAGAAATCACCTTTTAGAACGCTCTACATGTACTTAGTAAGAGGTTCATGATAAAGGTATTTGAAATTAAAAAATTAGACTAAACAAAATGGTTTTTTAAATTATGAAAAAATAGGAAAATAGTGTAACACGATAGTACAGGAAATACGAAAAGATGAAGATGAAAAAACACAAATGGATTCAATTTTTTTTATTTTGTTAGTGGCAAATGCTTTATTTTTAATTTATGATATTCCGCAATGATTAAATAATATTGCACTGTTACTGATTAGGAATAGGGAAGAATGGGTGCGGGTGGGCACATGCATTTCGCTAAAACTGTTTGTTCACTATCAGCCGTTGCGAAACTGCTGAAGTTTTCGGTAAACCTTCCAAAGGTGGCACAGAAGTAGTTTTCTGAAGTGTCGATAGATGTCGCCACGTTATCGCAACATGGTAAATCGTTGCATTACGTTGTGCAACTGGCAAAGGAAGTGAATAAAATGGATTTAAGGTGGCCCTTAAAAGGACCTTTATGAATGTACATTGTGGCATATGTGTGAAATATTTATTATGACGGAAGAGTAGGTTTTCCTCATGAATATGAAACTGCCTACCTAGCAGAATTAAAGCCAGAAAAGTTTTATCTGCCAGGGAAGAACTGCCTGATCGCACGAATCAGGACTTCAAAGCAATGTTCTGAGGAAAGTCGGCACTTCCGTCGGAAAAAATATTCCATAATATGGTCTGCCAAGTACATTTTTGGTTGCCCTGTGTTAATATATGTTTCAGGGGACGCCAATTGCTCTGTACTCCTTGTGTATGGGCTCCTGTGATGAAATGAATGAAGTTGAGGGAGTGGTTGACCGTTAAATGAGCGTAGCCACAGGTTTGGAGATTGCGATATGCAGCCCACTGGTCCGTCATAATTGTTCTTCCTCGCTCGACGTGTTTGATGATGAGGGGCAGCAATGTTTCTGCTGATCTGCTGTTATCAGAACAATCTCCACCCTGAACCGCTTGGTATCTCTTTCAAAGATTCCAAGAATCCATGTGCCCTCGACATGACGACCGCAGTTGTACTTCCTTTTCCCCACTTTGGCTTCTTCCTCTTCGACGATGATTCCAGCACCACCAAGCCTTCCTTCGTCACATTGCGAGGCTACCATAAACTCTGAGACTAGTTGTCTGCAATACGAATACCAGTCGCTAACTGTCTCAGCGAAAGTGGTAACATTAACATGTGAGGCTTCTTCAATAGCCTCATCGTAAGACAATCCTTTGGCGAAACAATATGTCAGAATCATCACTATATCCATAGAAATGTGAGCATAAAAAAACCACGTACCAAGTGTACGGGAAGAGTACTCGTCATTCCCTGAAGCGTGCTTCTTCCGACACCTGAATTGTCCTAAACGATGAGACGCATCGACACGTAGAGTCATGACCCTCAGAATATCTTTTAAAGGTGGGAAACAAAGCCTGTCCTTCACACCATGAAATATAGTTATCCTCATCCTTCCCAACTTCATTAGAGAACTTTATCCAGTTCAACATATCACAGGAGTAGTAGAGATCGAAAAAAAAAGAACTTACGCAACACAGGAGCATAGACGGAGAACAAAGTGACGTATGTAGCTATAACGCATTTCACGTGAAATCGCGAGAAGAGAGGAGGAGTGGAGAAGTGTTACCGTGGCGCCATCTATCGGAGCGGGCCACTTTTGGAATAGCCAATGTGGCTAGTGGAATAAAAATTTTACTAGCCAAATGCCAAAATCTACTGGTCATGCAAAGTAAAAAAAAAAAGAAAAAAAATCAGTAACTTCTTTACTTTATTTACATATCTATGAAATCAAATGGGTGAAGGCAAAAAACGGGACTTTTAAGTTACGTTTGGCGCATGATGTCCTTCCTACGAGGAAACGGCAGTGCAGGTGGGGTGGTGCTGTCACTGACAGGTGTCTTTCCTGCAATCTTATCGAAGATAGGCACCACTTGTTTTTTAGTTGCCCTATGGCTGTGCAGGTTTGGCGGTTGGTCTGGGATTGGGCCGGCCGCCCTCAGCAGTTTATGCCTCAGCATGTTTTCTACCAGTATCCCGGTCCCAAAGCGGGAAGGGATGTCTGGAGACTCATCATTACGGAGACGACGTACAAAATCTGGAGAGAGAGGAACAGAGTTCTTTATTGTAATCACGGTAATGTGGGATTCAGCCCTATGAAAGTTGCCTGGCAGGTCAAGTGCGAGATCCGGAACAGGGTTGAACTTGACGCCCACTCCCTTTCGGACCGTGCTTTCAGGTATCGGTGGGTCTTCTGGCCTCGGATTGTTACCGGTACTAGGGAAAAGTACTTCTTCCACTGGAGAACTTAACCCCCTCCCACCCCCTTGTTTCGGCTTGCAATCCTGCATTACCGGATCCTTTTGAATTTTTGGTTGATGTTTTGTTTCGTTGATACATGGTTTGTGTGTTCTACTAACTTCTCGGATCGAGCGTAAGGGGCTCCGGAGACGCCGTTTTCCGGACCCCCGATCGGTCGATTCGGTGCTTTTGTTTCGTTTCAGCCACTTCTGCTTTGCGGTTTGGATCCAGCTTCGGTTTCCGGACCCCCGGTTTCCGCGTTCGGTGTGCTGTGCTTCGGGGATGTTGCTTGCGAGAGTGTTTTATTTATTTGTATGTGTATGCGTGTTTTTTTTTTTTGTGGAGCGGATGCCTTGGGGAGTTTTTTTGTTGTTGTCTGGTGTGTGACTGGCGTGTGCCGGTTCTGTGTGTGTGTCTTTAGGGGAGGCTTCCTCGTTTTTGGAGATGCCTGTTGCTCTCCGCCGTTGCCTCCTCTGATGTTGTCATCCTTTGGGTGGCTATGTCACTGAGTCTCCTCCGAAGGAGGGACTTCCTACTACATGAACGTTTCGAAGGGCCTTGTCCCTTCGTCGTTCTAGGAGACTCCGCCGTCGGTATGTATGGTGTTGCGTCGGGGCTCTAGGGGGAGGCTTCCTCGTTTTTGGAGATGCGTGTTGCTCTCCGCCGTTGCCTCCTCTGATGTTGTCATCCGTTGGGTGACTATGTCACGGGGTCTCCTCCGAAGGAGGAATTTCCTCCTACATGAACGTTTCGAAGGGCCTTGTCTCTCCGTCGTTCTAGGAGACTCCGTCGTCGGTTTGTATAGTGTTGCGTCGGGGGTGTGAGTGTCCTTGCTTGTGGAACCGTGGTGTGTGTATCGGGGCGTGTGTGAAACACCGGTGGAACCGATCCCATGTTCATACATGGGAGAGGGGAAACAAGCGTGTTGGTGTTGCTGGGCAACAAAAGTTCGTAATGGGAGAGAGGTCGTCGTGCTTTTGCACAATATGACGTCCCTTTCTTTCTGTTTCCAGTGAATGGTATTTGAAGACAAGGTTTTTTTTTATTTCTTCCTTTCCAATGCGAGATCACTCTCCCATTTACTTCATAAAAACGGATGCAGAGCAGATGCTGCACAGCAACATTAGATTGATTACTAATATGGCATATGCTTTTGTTCCAAAATGATTTTTGACAATTTATTTTCAGAGCTGTAATATCATTACTATCTTAATTTACACGTACATAATTTATTTTCGAGAGGCCATTGAAGTTTGATGTCTAATTTTTTTAATATTTAAAACAAAGGGACAAAAGCTAGAATATATATACGTAAAGTGGCACTAATAATGTTGATACACTTTACCGCTGATATGAACGTACCGTGTCTGATCTTCCCATCAGATGTATCTGCCCACCACAATCAAATAGCATTTTAAGGATCAAAATCTTCAATTGTAGGGCCATTGCATCTGATCATCATTAAGTAATTGAAAGTGTCACTATTCAGACATGCACAATTACTCATTTTAAGGTTCATTGCTGAAAAGCCACGCTCACGAGGAGGAGTACTGCATGGCATTAGATGCAGCCAATGTGGCTAGTGGAATAACAGTCCTGCAGGCGACCTCCAAGCTGGTAAGACCTATGCATACTCTCGCGCCGGGGGCCAACAAATCTGTGGCCAGGAACGTATTTGGACGAGTCCCACCCCGTGAAATAGGAGGCCAAAAGTCCACACGGGTGTTCGGCGACCAGGGCTCCCTTCACACTCTTAAACTGGAGTGCACTGAGCCATGTCGGAAGGTGCTTGACTTCCAAACCCTCCTCCGACCTGGGACAGTACAGGACTGCCCGAGCCACCTCCTCGGTCTCCATCCCGGCCCAAATGAAGCCAAAGACCGCTCTCTCCATCTGCTTCATGAGACTTCCGGGTGGGGACTCAATTTCCCCGGCAACAGTGCATTTCGAAACTAGAAGCGCATTAGCTAACTTGGCCCGATTCACTTTCAAAATGCCCACCTCCTGCCACCGTTCTTGCTCCTTCATCTTCACCAGAACTTTACCCCAGGTGCTCAAGTGGACCCCTTCCTTAGAAAACTGGATACCGAGTATCCGAACGGGCCCATCGGTCACAGCTAAACCTGTAAACGCTAAACTCTCCCATTTGCCCCAGGTCATAATACTCGACTTCTCCTCATTGAGACGGGCACCGGTCGCAATGCAGTACTCAGCGAAATCCCGTTCAAGCTCCTTTACAAGTCGACAAAGAAAGAGACATCATCTGCGTACGCAAGGTACTTCAACGACTCCCCTCTCCCCGGGACCGGAAAACCCCTAACACTATCGTTCCCAGCAACTCTTTTCAAAAGAGTCTCCAAGACCAAAACAAACAAAAGGGGAGAGAGAGGGTATCCCTGCCTCACTCCTCTTTGAACCTCAAAGAGGGGGAGAGACGACCGGCAATAATGGCTCTCCCGGAGAGATCTCTGTACAACACCCCAATCGCACTTCGTACAAATACTCCGAAGCCGTGAGCTTCTAACAATCTTCCGACAAACTCGTACGATACAGTATCGAAAGCCTTGCTCTGGTCTGCCAAGAAGAGCTCCATCTTAATACCCTTCTCGCCCACGTTAGCGATAGCGTCTCTTATGCACCTAGTATTCCATTGCATCCGGCGCCCCCGATACCACACGTCTGGTTACCACCAATGAGATGAACGGCCACCTTAGCAAGCCTGCTAATGATGACCCTCGCAAGGATCTTATAGTCCACTGTGGAGAGAGACACCGGTCTCCAACCACTTAACTCCCTCGACGGAGCGTGGGAGGTCTTGCACAGCAAAGTGACCATGCTCCTTCGCATGGTCCCCGGCATACGATCAACCTGCAGAATATCGTTGTACACCCTGGTAATCCAGGGCGCTAACACATTAACAAACTTCTTGTTAAACTCCGACGGGAGACCATCACAACCCGGAGACTTATCTGGCGAAAGGGCCTGAATCGCTACCCTCACCTCAGACACCGAGAATTCCTCTTCGAGACTCTCCAAGTGCTCGTCGGGGATCCTCGGCGTACCCTCCAACCACATATCCATGACAGCAGGATCAATTTCCTCGCTGGAAAATAGATCGCCGTAATACCTAGCAGCTTCCTGCAGGATCTGCTTATTGTCCCTCACCTCAGTGCCATCAATATCAAGAACTCCCAGCTTCTCCCTCTTCCTCTCCGCCTCGAGTTTGCGGTAAATGTGATTAATAACCCGCTCCTACTCAAAACTCCTAATAGCACCTTGAAGTTGAACTTCAGAGCCGATGCCTCTATAAAAGTCGGAAATCTCTTTCCCGATCAGGGTAATGATCCCAAGGTTACACCCGTCCTCAATACCCTTCAGAGCCGTGTTCAGGAGGTTCATCAGAAAAACATGAGTCCCCCGCTTAGCTCTCGCCAACTCCTTACCCCGAGCAACCAAGGTGCTCCGGACCTCGTCCTTCGCCCTCTCCCAACCGCCGATCCCTTCATCGGTGGCCGTCTCTAAACGCGCCTCCAAGATCAAACGGATACGCGACATCGCTTCAACGTCGTTTAACATTGACACGTTTAGGCGCCACGGTGTCGCTTTCCTTTCCCTCGGCGCCGGCACACAGACGTCCATCACGAAAACGCTGTGACCAGAGAGAAACAACGGCTGTGAGTTAGGGTTAAAAACCTCCGCCCCCATAACCCAGTCCATCTTCGAGACCAACAGCATGTCGATCCTTGAAGCCAAATGAACTCCGGCTCCTCCGGGAACAGCTGCCTCCACACGTCCTTAAGTTGCTGGTTCTTAATCAGATCCGTAAGACCCCTTCTGTATGGCTCTGACCACCTGCACTTGTCAGAACTCAACCGGTCGATATGGTTATCCACCACGGAGTTGAAATCCCCACCGACGACCAGAAAATCTTCGCTTCCCCTAAGGAAGAACTGCAGCTGGTCATAGAAACCGCTCCGGAGAGGACCCTCCACCGGAACATAAAGACACACCATCTTAATGGACATCAATCCACTATTAACCGAAATAGCCACCACGCGACCGTCCCCATCAGTCTGCATCTGCGTGATGCTACCCTCGTACTGCGGCTTGCAGACAATGGCCACCCCGGTGAAACCATTCGCTCCAAGCGAATACCTACACTTCAGCCCGGTGTTCCTACGGAACGCAAAAACCTGCTCGGGCTTCTTATGGTGAGTTTCCTGCGCCAGAAAAAATCAACACCTGACTCCCTGAAGTAGCCCGCGAGCCACTTCTGCTTTTCGACGGTGCGGGGACCGTAAACGTTCAACGTACAAATACGCAGATCGGTGCCTTGGTAATTATGTGCCATACTTACCGTAATCTGAAAAAGGAAGTAGTGTGTCAACAAAAAACACCACATAAAACAAACACCCATGTTCAAAAACCGAGGGAGAGGAACCCAACCAGAAAAGCAACTCACCTTGAAGATCTTGATCTATTGCGTCCCTCTGTCTCCTTGGTATTAACTATGTTTCTCCGTCGCCGGCTTTTATGTCCGGCAACCGTCGGAACGACGTGCCCCATTCCGTCGAATCCTGACTTCGCCAACTTGGCAAGATCCTTCACCGCATCAACGTTGGCCTGGATCAGCCGCCTTCCCTGACGCTTGAACTTGGCCCTCAAATCTTCGGTCATCTGCTCAGCCAACTGTTTCTCGTCAGAATCCGTAGAAAGCTCGGATTTCCTGCAAAAAAATCTATTGCCCCTAGTATCGGAGTGCTGCTTGGCCTCCGAACTCCCGTCGCCGGCAGGCTCGCACTCTTCGACAGAGTGCCAGCCTGCCCTGGCAGCCTCCCGCGGAACTTCCGCCGCGTTATCACGGTGGCCGCTGTTCGCAGAAGACTCGGTCAAAAGCACCGCTTCACTGCGGGGACCCTCCTCGGACTCCGTTGGCGTCCGTAGGAGGGGTGGAGAAGCCGTCCTAGATTCCCCCTCGGTAGTCCAGGGCCGCTCCTGACCCTCCACAGCTCCTATATGGGATGCAAGCTTCCTGCCTACTTGCAGGAGAGCCCGTGCGCTCATTCCCGGCTCAATCCATCAAAACTCGGGATTTCATCCATTTCAGTCGTGTCGACTGCACCAAAACTCTCAACTTCGTGGTTTTTTGAGGAGATAGGAGTGCAGATCTTCTCGACAATACAAACATAATCATCACTAACTTTACATACACCAGTGACATCAATTTTTACCTTTTCAAAACCATTATCAGCTTTAAGTTGGAAATCATTACCGTCGAAAAATTCCACATTCTCATCCACACCAGTCACACAAATTTCTCCTTCCTTTTCACCTGACCAAACCTCCATTTTCTCACTATCTTTGCCCACCCTTTCCACATCCTCGTCAATAATACTGACTCCATTTAACTGATTTGTCATTTGCTTAATAGACTCATTAGATAATTTTCTTGACTTTTTGGTAACCGAAGTGTAGCCGTCTCCAGCCTCTGGTGAACGAACCCTCTTGTCCACCGTGAGTTGACCTGTAGAAAAAGAATGATCTTTATCATTTTTTGGATACATTTTCTCCGCCTCACCATTTTTTCACTTACCTGCTCCACATTGGAAATACCTTCGGCTTCCTTCTGGGCACTCCCCGAGCCACGAAGTTGGTTTGTTTCTACTACCTCGCCACTCGAGGAATTTTCCCCAGCTTCAGGAACTTTCCCCACCTTCTCCGTGGCGTCAAGCGCCTCTAAAATATCATCTTGGTTTACCTGGGATTGTCCGGCTCCAGCCATCTGGGCAAAAGTACGGACACCACATTCTGGTCTCTTGTGTTGTGGAGACTTGCACTTCCCGCAAGGATCTTTACAGTCCTTAATATTATGACCAAGAGCTCTGCAATTATCGCAAGAGTATTTAGCACAGTCATCAGCGATGTGCTCCCCGTGTCCACATCGCCGGCACACACGGACCTGCCCATTGTACACATTCATGCATCTAAAATGGGAAACATACATGTAATTAGGAACGGCTTTGTCCATGTCAAGACTGAAAATTCTCGTACCCGAGAAGGCTCCTTTCATGTATATTTCGGTCTCCTTTCTAACCTCATACTTTACATTAAGCACCCTTCCAAAATCATTGAAAACGGCTTTAACCGCTTCATTTGTTTCCTGGCATGGGAGGTACTTACAGAAGACAACTTTAATGTTTGTGTCACCTTTAGAACAGTGAATCTCGGACGACTCGTGGTAGAGAGTTTTGCCCACGAGCTGCAAATAATAGTCAGTACGCTTCAAAACGACCTCAAATTTTCGCGGATTCACTACCCGCACAAAATGAAAAAGCGGTTCAGCAGGTGAACTCAAGTGTTCCCAGATCCCTTTACCGACTTAGGAAGCAGTAAGACCCGGATCGGTAACAAGGAGATAGTTTTCCTTCTTAGTAGAGGCCTTGCTCAAAGCCATTGTTTAAGGACCAAATTCTGTCCTTCAACAGCAATAACAAAAAATGTATAAAGAGCACGAAAACAGGTTCTATTAAATCAAAATATATTTTTTTTATTTGAGGTTTAACGACCACCGTGAGCAACTCAATGGGCTATAAGCAGTCTCCCGTCCCTAATTTAAGGTCACTGGCTCCAAGGAAGGGAGAGAGCTAGTGCCGTGAGACAAACACAACATCCATGCCACACCGGGGTTCGAACCCGGACCCCTTTTGGACGAATGATCAGAGGCCATCGCTTAGACCACTGCGCCACCGGGGCGGCTCAAAATAATGTAAAAAGTAATTACACTTTCTTGAGTAATCCAAAGTAAAAGGCACACAAAACACAACACTAACAAGGAAGGCCACGTGCCCGCTAACACGAACAGTGAAGACCACGTGCCCGCTTGACAATAGCGGTAAAGGCTAAGTCCAAAATTACCGCAGTCGGAACCTCCGGATTATCAGCGGAGCGAAATCCTTCTATAAATATAGAAGGAAAATGCAAAAAAAAAAAAAAAAAAGAACGCCGAAAATCAAATATTGGGTTCACGGGAGATCACCAAAGAAAGGTAACTGACCACCATCTTGAATCGATAGCGTGGCCGTGACGACTTGCACTTTTCCGGCACTGGTAAGCCTTGACAGCCTCGTACGGCTGGCACGAGCACCTCACAAAGGCCGCCAACACCGTGCTCCACGCGGCACACGCACCCAGGCGGGCGGCCAGACACGTACTCTCGAAATTCTAACGGTTGTTTCAGAGATGAATCAGCTGACTTACCATGGACTCAGACACTTGTGGAGACCTTCATCCTTTAAATTCTCTTGCCTCTAAATGATTCCTGTGCCTCCTTGTTCTTCAATTTCTTCTTTTTCTTTGCTAAATTGATTTTCAAAGAATTTTACCGATCTTGACACGACTACGTTTCTTCCTCCAGCTTAAACTCGATATCCCTTTGATGTAAAATCATAACCGATGAACGTACCTACAACTTCTTTGTCATCTAATTTCCTTCTTTTCTGTTTATGAACGTAGTAGTAGACTTTACATCCGAACACTTTTTAATTTTTGGTCTGACACCATTCCACAACGCATACGGAGATTTGTTACTTGCTTTAGTGACTAATCTATTTTGCAAATACGTTGCTGTTAGCACTGCTTCTCCCCAATATGATTTTGGTAAATTTGCATTAAATAGCATTGCTTTGCACATTTAAACTAACGATCGATTTTTTCTTTCGGCTGCTCCATTTTGAGCTGGTGAACACACTGCAGAAGTTTGATGAACAATACCTTCTTTTGTTAAATACTCTTCAACTTCTTTGCTGCAGTATTCTAGGCCATTATCTGTTCTCAAAATGTTTACTTTTCTTTTAAATTTATTTGTAGTAGAACTAACAAATTATTTTAACTTTGCCAATACTTCATCTTTTCTACTTATTACATATGCTGTTGCATATCTACTAAAGTCATCTATAAAAGACAGGAAATATCTTTTTCTTCCCAGCTTTCAACTTCTAAAGGCCCACATACATCTCAGGGTGTTAGTTCCAACGGTTCTTTCGCTCTGTAAGATGCCTGTTTTGGGTATGGTTTCTCTGTAAGTTTCGCTCTAATGCACGAATCGCAATAAAAACTATGCTTATAATTATTTATTTTCATACCTTTGGCTAAATTTTGATTTGCCATTTCTTTAATTGCTTCAATACTTCTGTGTCCCAGTCTGAGATGCCATTTATTAATGCAGTTTTCATTTTTACACATATTATACCCCAACTGTGTTACGCAGTTTGTAACTTGTTTATCTTTGTCTTTAACAACGATGAGTTCAAATAAACCATCTGTGGCAATGGCATTTGCAAATATGGTTTGACTTTTGTTTATAGTGCAAGTATTTTCTTCAAATAGTACTGTAAAGCCTTTACTAGCAAGCAGTTTAACTGATAATAGATTTCCAACTAAGTCTGGGACATATAAAACATTTGATAGACTAAGGGTATGAACATTTCCTTCTAGAGTTTTCAGTAGTACCAAAACCTTTTGACTTCAACATATGACCATTTGCTATGGTTACATTTTTATTTGATTTTTCTGTAATTCTATAAAAGAAATTTATGTCACTACACATATGGCTAGTTGCTCCTGAATCTACAATTTAATTGTTTTGTGATACTAATGCTCTTTGTGCAACATTCTTTGTTATATCAAGTTTTGCATCTTTGCTTGTAACGCCAGCACAAAAATCATCCTTCACATTTTTATTTTTGCTACATATGTTCAACTTGTGTGGCAGGTTGTTATTACTTTGTACTTTACTGTTATAAATCGGCTGCCTTTGTTTTACCTTTGTGAATATTGCTATGCTTATTATTAGCATTCAGATGCCAACACTCATTTCTAACAGTATTTGACTTGTGACAATAAGTACAATATCTTTTGGCTTTAAAATTAGGGACAGTAAAAGTGTTCTTTGTTTTATAAACTGAAAATTGTGTTTCAGACTATGCAACTGACCCCTTCTTAATATGCATTCTTCTCTCATACTCGTCAATTAATTTAGATTTCACATAATCCAGTGATAGTTCCTCTTCATTTTTGCTTTCCAGAGCTGTTATCAATGCACTATAACTTTGTGGCATACTACACAACAAGATTGCTACCATATGGGTTTCTTTTATTGGTTCCCCTATATTGTTTAACTCTCTGCCAGTTCGCTTACTTCTTTCATGTGCGATTGCATCGGAATCGATTCAGTGTATTTTATACTGTACAATTTTCTTAACAAATACAGTTTACTGAATAAATTTGTTCTTTCATGTACTCGTTTGAGTTTCTTCCAGGTATCCTTTGCACTGGTTTCGTGTAACACGTGATACAATTGTGAATTACCGATATACAAACAAATTAATGCCCTGCATTATTTGTACTTTTTAACCCATGTTTCATCTACAGTTTCTGGTTTGAGTTCAAACACTACATCACTTAGGTTTTCTCTGATTAACAACATTTCCATCCTAAATTTTCACGTTGCGTAGTTAGTTTTTCTATGTGAATATATTATTTCGACATCGCCATTTTGCTGACTGTTTTGCTTTGTGCTTAGTACTTCTGCCTTTTCTTTTCACTTATTTCTGAAGCTGCGACATGAAACTGTAGTTTTCAGTCTCATAATAAAAAATAATGATGGTGTAAGTTAAAAACTAAAAAAATATTTTGCAACGGTAACTATGTTCATAATCGACAGACTCCTGATTTACGTTTTTCGTTATTTATTCTTCATTAAATACACAGCTAACACCCAAACTAAAGTTGATGGGTATACAATATCGACCAACAAGTAATTGGACACCTGTGATAGCAAAGGAAAACGAAGTTTATTCACCTTCAATAGTTGGTGGAGCCTCCACGAGCGGCGATTACAGCTGCGACCCTGCGGGGCATACTCTCAACCAGGTGTTGTACGACGGCTAGCGGTATTTTCTTCCACTCGGCTTGGAGAAGACAGGTCAGTTCCTTCACCGATTTCGGACGGTGGGGGCACCCCTTAAGTCGACGCTCCAACTCGTCCCAGAGGTGCTCGATTGGGTTAAGGTCCGGGCTATGCGCAGGCCAGTCCATTCGATTAACCCCATTGTCACCACACCAAGCCATGGTGGACCTCGCAACATGACAGGTGGCATTGTCATCCTGAAAGTAACATGGGTCCACCCCGTAAAACTGCCACAACGTAGGAAGCGCATGGTCATCCAAAATGGTGCAGTAGGTCTCGGCGTTGAGTCTACCAGGAATTGCGACCAAGGGTCCCGTGCCATACCAGGAGAAACAGCATAATATATTCCACCGCCGCCGAACTTCACAGTTGGCACAATACATTCCGGCACGAGGCTCTCTCCAGGCAGATGCCAAACCCAGACCCTGCCATCCGAACGGTAGAGGGTGAACCTTGCTTCGTTGCTCCGAAGAATCTGTTTCCACTGTTCAACGGTCCACTGTCGACGTTCTTGGCACCACGTTAGCCGAGCAGCGCTGTTGGACTTGGTGATCAAAGGCATGTGGGCGGCAGCACGTCCATGATAACCTTGCAGATGTGCTTCCTTACGGATGGTATTCATCGAAAGAACACTCCCGGATGCCTGTTGAAACTCCTCGCGAATGTGGCCCATCGATTTGGTGCGGTTCTTCCGAATTTCTCTGACCAGCACCCGTCGGTCTCTAACTCCCAGTTTTGTGGGTCTGCCGGGTCAGGGCACATTCCGACAGTCACCTCTCATCTTCCACTAGCCAATCACGTAGGCCACTGTCGATATGTCACGTATGAATCGGCCATTTCTGTGATACCCGACGATTACACCTTTCTCGAAATCAGAGAGCTCCGAACTGCGAGGCATCTTGCATGCGACTGGTTGCTTTGTTGTTTCTCACACGATATTTAACGGCGGCGGCCGTGACGTGTATCAGGACCCGCAGATATCGTCGATTACAGAGGTGTCCAATTATTTGTTGGTAGATAGTGTATAATAAACATAGAATTAATGAGTTCAAAACAATAATGACACCATGCTTTAAGGTTATTTCGTCTGTTTCAAACAGTCGTAGTATGATTAATATTCCTTTTAGGAGTTCACACAATACACAGCTTATTCCAGCGACAGTCCTTTTAGGATCATAAAGCATGTACTCTTTTAGAGCAGTTTTTGTAAGAACAACAAATACAGCATGTTCACTCACAGCGAAGGGACGCATATCATCCCCTCTCTCTTCAACAATTGTCCAGGGTCGTGATCCAATAGTTCTTTGCAACGCACCGCTGATTGTTCTGTTCTGCATCCTCGCAACTGAAAACTCGTAATCGTAAACAATCTTGCAGCAATTGTCCGATGAAAAATAAAAGAAACGAGCAAAGGACGCTAACATCCAACGGTAATAACTGGCACGTTCGATTATTCTGCTGTTATTCAATCATTGTAAATTGCCAGCTCTGCCATTAGCCAATGGAATATGTGCGCCACAGAGACAGCGAAGCACAAAAAAAAAAAAAAAAAAAAAAATATAAAAATTACGATTTGATTTTTCACATTCCATTCTACATATTTTACTTGTTTTTACCGAAATACAGTATATATACGTATTCTTTAAGAAATCCGACCTAGTTTGGATTTCATTGTGGAACTATTTTTATCGCGTAGTGGCACACGGAGAGACACGGGCAACACTTCAGAAGAGTTCGCAACTTTGAAACACACACAGGAACTGTGAGTAATATAGTATTTTATTACTTCTCGAAAAATTTCACGAAAAAAAGAAAACTGCTTGTTACAATTTGAATAGTGGAAATTACTGCAGCGAGAATTTCGATGGCGCTTTATAGATCTGACATTCAAATCAATAATGACTTCTTCATTCATCCCGGATATTTTGACTCTCCTATTTCCAAATGGAGCAAAAATCCTGTAGCGGCCTTCTCTCTCACGTCGCTTACATGCATACTTGCTTTTCTTCCGATTTCAATCATATGAGAAAGACGGTCTCCTAACATACCCAACTGTCCGATTCGCAAATTTTAACTAAAATTGATTTTGTGCATTTCTTCTTTAATGCTTGACAGATTTTAAAATAATAGAATCAGTAATGATCGAATAGGATTTTTTTGAGATATTTAACTTGAACCGAAGAAAAGTTGGTAGCCTATTACCATTGGCCGATTTCAAGCATAATCTATTGGGAATAATATCTTCTGATTAATGGCTTTTTTTATCTAAGAAAATATTCACAATGATTTGATTCCGCACTTTTTTCTACGCATTTGTTGATGAAATTTTATAATTTCAAAGTAAAGCAATCATATCGTGAGTAAAAGCCATTTCAACATTTAAATTAATCTTAGTTTTCAGTATTATTTCTAAACAATTATATATAACTTATTAAATCTTAGACATCCGGAAACTCAGATAGTGAACCATTGTGTTACAAAAACCGAACTGATATCTTGTAGGTGTTGTTCGGTGAAGCGAATAATTTATTTAAGAGGGTTCCTGATTTGTTTCTTTATATCCTTAAAAACCTTTCTCGTTTAAACACGAAGATTACCAACGGCGGAAGCATTATCAATGAGCAGTTTTTAAATTTATTTTTTGAAACATATCTCCGGATAGGTTCATTATCCTCTTCGGATGCGATGAATTCGAAGAGAAACTGTCACTTATCACAGCTGTTTTACTGCATATAATTAGAACTGATATAATGGAAATAATGCGTCCTTGAAGAAAATGGATGGTGCATTATAACTTTAAAAGCCTTTCTCTTTTGAGTCTCAGAAAGCTGAATTCTCCGTGGCATACTGCAATCGGAAAAGAAGCAAGATATAGTCGTAAATATATTTTCTACGTGCAGTGTACTGCGAAAGGAGTACATGATAAGCGTAGGAACTCCAATGGAAATAGTGGATCCCCGAAACCTCGGTGGCAAGGGGTCAAACCAGCATTGGCACATTAGTGTATCAATATGGTGAAAACGCGTTGTCCTTTTAAGGACTGTTCAATTACAGATGAGGACAAATTGAGCCTTTTTCGATTTCCAACAAAGCGCAAAGATCGGCAAGTATTTCTTTGGTAATTATTTCTTCCGTAATAGTTGTTTGTTATTGTTGATGAACTCCCGTGGAGCTTGTGTGAAGCTGATAGTATTGAATCCGAATTGAATCCTATGAGCGTACTTCGAGCAGCGAAGGTCGCTGTAGAAGTTTTTGGTAAATGCGTAGATCAGCGTCCTAAATTATTTCGTCGGAAAAATGTTAGTACCTGGAAAAAATGTGACGTACAGATTTTAGATTATGGAAATTAATGGCAAATGGTGCAGAAATTTCATGTTTTAAATGTCTTTTAAAGATTTTTATCGTATTATTTACCCGAGAGTGCGATGCTTTGAAGAGACGCTGCGGTAGGTCTAACGCATCGCTACCACGACGATCTCCGTTGAAAGGAAGATTCGCTGCGGCGTGTAATTCACGCGCGGATGACTACAAGTGCAGCCGCGTACGTTTTTGACAGGAGAGCGAAGCATCATGTACTCATACGCTACAGAATATAGTTTGGTCATATTTTGTCATTGTTTTTAAAGCAGATGTTGAGAAATGTTTCGTTCTTTCGCACATGATTCCAAATTGAAAGTACGAATATGTCTTTCTATGTTGTATCGAAAACTGGGGAAGTATACCTTTTGGTTCTGATTTGAACGGCTTCCATTGGTGGCTGAGTTGCTGTGGCACTCTAGTTTTGGTTCTCCTGTTAAACCTTTGTTCGTAGGTCAGTTTCTATCTCATTGATACGTATCTTTTGCAAATCTAAGAGGGTTTTTCCGGTTTTTCCTGCCAACAACGAGCAGGATACAACAAAATTAAGGGTGGATAATCTGGACCTATTTTGTGTAGCGTATCACTACAAGATTTTTCGCTCTCCTTCCAACAATGTAACCGCTTTCTCTTGTACTCTTCCGCCCGTCATTTCCGTACAGCTACGAACTCTCCTTTTAACGGAGCCAAAGCTTGACATCGTCGCGGTAGTGCTGCATTAGGCCTACCGCAGCGTCTCTTCACAGCATCGCACTTACAGGTAAATATTACGATAAAAATCTTTAAAAGACATTTGAAATAAGAAATTTCTGCACCATTTGCTATTAATTTTCATACTCTAAAATCTGTACGTCGCACTTTTTCCAGTTAATCACATTTTTTTCCTCGAAATAATTTAGGACGCTAATCTGCACTGTATCCGCAAGAGGAATAAACATTTTTGCAGTGTCAAAAAGAATAATTAATAAAGTATAATAATTGTAATGCACATGTCATTCTCGCTCCGGCTTGGCCAGTATCTGCTCCCAGAATGCATTGCGCGAATTCTGTTTCCCCCTCGGCAGCTGCAAGCGGAGAATTCTTGGGTCTGGAGGCTGTCGTCTTTAACGTTAAGTTCCCCCCCTTTCAGCGATGTATGCCGGCATTTTCTCGGGGTTGTTTAGCACCCCAAAAATCCACGAACGCTCCCCCGTAGGATTTTGGGTGATCTCCCTTTATATTTAGTCTAATCATGCTCGTATATAGCTGAATATTTGGAAAAATTAATTTTAAAAAAATTAGGAAAATGAGGGAAAATATTATATTACTAAAGAAAAAAAAATCTGCATGGACTTTAGTTTGAAATTTCTGTCATCCTTCAATAAAACATTAAACAGTCCTCGCTGAAGGGGCAATTTTTTAAGCGCCGACAACTCGGACTACTTCCGCAATAAAAACCTAAATCCGTATGAAGTATTGCAGTACAAATATCTCAGAGCAGAGATGTTTGCTCTGCAATACGTCATCACATTGGCGCACCCACGGAGGGGGCTTAAGCGGCCTCCAAGGACATTAAGAACGACGTACGTCACAAATTAAACATTCAAAAATATTTTTTTGCATGTTCAAAAAATTACATAGTGTCTTCTGAAAGCCCCAAAGAAATTAAGAGCGACGTACGTCACAAATTAAACATTAAAAAATACTGTTTTACATGTTCAAAAATTACATAGTGTCTTCTTCCCAAAGCCCCAAAAGAAATTAAGAGCGACGTACGTCACAAATTAAACATTCAAAAATATTATTTTACATGTTCAAAAAATTACATAGTGTTTTCTTCCCAAAGCCCCAAAGAGATTAAGAGCGACGTATGTGACAAATTAAACATTCAAAAATATAATTTTACATGTGCAAAAACTTACATAGTGTCTTCTTCCCAAAGCCCCAAAGAAATTAAGAGCGACGTACGCCACAAATTAAATATTCAAAAATATTATTTCACATTTTCAAAAAATTACATAGTGTTTTCTTCCCAAAGCCTGAAAGAAATTAAGAACGACCTACGTCTCAAATTAAACATTACAAAATATTATTTCAGATGTTCAAAAAATTACATAGTGTCTTCTTCCCAAAGCTCCAAAGAGACTAAGAGCGACGTATGTCACAAATTAAACATCCAAAAATATTATTTTACATGTTCAAAAAATTACATAGTGTCTTCTGAAAGCCCCAAAGAAATTAAGAGCGACGTACGTCACAAATTAAACATTAAAAAATACTGTTTTTACACATACAACAAAATATTTGCTAAATAATTTTTAACAATAGCAAATTATTAGAAATTATTCCCACAAAAAGCTTTTTTTTTTTATTTTTTTTTTTTTTTGCTGTAGGTGGCTTACATTCTGTTAAAAAAAAAAAAAATCGAGGCACTTCAAACTGGAATCCAAACGGTTAATGAGTTTGTTTGTTTTTTACTCCTATGTGCAAAATAATCTAAACGGGCTGAAACTAAGTGGCAGGGGAATGGTTTGCACCATACGTTATCAGGTAACACTGTAATGATTCCTTAATAATCAGAAACACGCTGTAGTAAGGCGAGCGCATTTTTACCACTCCTAAAGTTTCTTTCTTTGGAGGGGGGGGGGGGATATTTTCTCCGGCACAGCATTCTGGGATTCTTAATATTTTACACCACCCCATGGTGAAATCCATGGTGCATTATTGAATTAAAACAAAAGTATAATATTTTCACATTTTTAAACACTTGTATGTGTAGATTTCTTGGAATTTTCATTTCCGATATACGAGCATAAGCAAAATTTTATACTTTATTTAAAATTTTTCTATATATTAATGTATAATTGCATATATAAATAACAAAATTGTGATTGTATGTATATAATCAGTCAACAAGTTTCAGCCCCCTCAAAATTTGTAATTGCCACCACGAAAAAAAGTCTCTGAATGCAACGCTGCTCGCTTTGGTGTACGGTAACGTAATTGTTCACGGTACACTGCACTTCATCGATGACAACAGGATCTCCCGAAATTTCAAATACATTAGTAAAGAAAATTATGAGGTAGGTCACTGTTAAAGGCTGTTTGCCACATCTTTTTTTTTTTTTTTTTTTTTTTTAATGAAATTATCTTTTAATCAAGGACGGCGCCAAGGGAGTGCGAGGAGCCCACCCTGAAAATTGTCTTGCCTACCCAGTTCAAAATGTGCCATATCTTTTTTTTTTTTTTTTACTTTAAAATATAATGTGGAATTTGTCAAGGAATAATGGCTCCTGTATTTCCCCTTAGAAAGTGCGTTTTTCCTTCTCCTTGGAAATGTTACCAACACACCATCCGCAAGGCCATGAAAATTCAGTTGTTCCTCACTCCTCAATTTAAGCCTTTTTTCAAGTTTGTATGACAAGGCGCGAATGAAGAGGGTGTATAAGAATTCACCGAGGTCATTAGTAATTGCACTGCTGTTTGTTTGTGCTACTAAGTAGGGGATTCCAACCAGGGGCATTTACCGCCTCCAGTACGACAATATTTTTCAATTTTTGTTCATTTTTACATGAAATAAATATGTTTAGCAACAACATTTTCTATTTCCCGTAAAGTAAGAGCTTTCATATATATATATATATATATATATATATATATATATATATATATAAACTATCTACCAACAAGTAACTGGACACCCCCTGCAATCGACGATATCTGCGGTCTTGATACACGTCACGGCCGCCGCCGTTATATATCGTGTGGGAAACAACAACGCAACCAGTCGCATGCAAGATGCCACGCAGTTCGGAGCTCTCTGATTTCGAGAAAGGTGTAATAGTCGGGTATCACAGAAATGGCCGATACATACGTGACATATCCAGCGAGTTGAATTACCCAAAATCGACAGTGGCCTACGTGATTGGCAAGTGGAAGATGAGAAGTAACTGTCGGAATGTGCCCCGACCCGGCAGACCCACAAAACTGGGAGTTAGAGACCAACGGGTGCTGGCCAGAGAAATTCGGAAGAACCGCACCAAATCGATGGGCCACATCAGCGAGGAGTTTCAACAGCCATACGGGAAGGTTCTTTCGATGAATACCATCCGTAAGGAAGCCCATCTGCTCGGTTATCATGGACGTGATGCCGCCCACAAGCCTTTGATCACCAAGTCCAATAGCGCTGCTCGTCTAACGTGGTGCAAAGAACGTCGACAGTGAACCGTTGAACAGTGGAAACAGGTTCTCTGGAGCGACGAATCAAGGTTCACCCTCTACCATTCGAATGGCAATGTCTCAGTTTGGCGTCTGCCTGGAGAACGCCTCCTGCTGGAATGTATTGTGCCAACTGTAAAGTTCAGCAGCAGTGGAATTATGCTATGGGGGTGTTTCTCCTGGTATGGCACGGGACCCTTGGTCGCAATTCCTGGTAGACTCAACACCGAGACCTACTGCACCATTTTGGATAACCATGCGCTTCCTGCGTTGTGGCAGTTTTACGGGGTGGACCCATGTTACTTTCAGGATAACAATGCCACCTGTCATGTTGCGAGGTCAACCATGGCGACAATGAGGTTAATCGAATGGACAGGCCTGCGCATAGCCCGGACCTTAACCCTATCGAGCATCTCTGGGACGAGTTGTAGCGTCGACTTAAGGGGTGCCCCCACCGTCCGAAATCGGTGAAGGAACTGACCTGTCTTCTCCAAGCCGAGTGGAAGAAAATACCGCTAGCCGTCGTACAACGCCTGGTTGAGAGTATGCCCCGGAGGGTCGCAGCTGTAATCGCCGCTCGTGGAGGCTCCACCAACTATTGAAGGTTAATAAACTTCGTTTTTCTTTGCTATCACAGGTGTCCAATTACTTGTTGGTAATTAGTGTGCCGCCCCGGTGGCGCAGTGGTCTAAGGCGATGGCCTCTGATCATTCGTCCGAAAGGGGTCCGGGTTCGAATCCCGGTGAGGCATGGATGTTGTGTTTGTCTTACGGCACTGGCTCTCTCCCTTCCCTGGAACCAGTGACCCTAAATTAGGGACGGGCGACTGCTTATAGCCCATTGAGTTGCACACGGTGGTCGTTAAACCTCCAATCAAAAAAAAAAAAAAAAAAAAAAAAAGTAATTAGTGTATTATGTATTGGTGAAATTTAGCCTACAATTTAGCCAATCAGAACCGAGAACTTCTTTTGACACTTATAAATTATTCACGCAACTTCAGGCCTGTCACGAGACAACAGACATTTAATCAGTTAAAATGAAGCAGATAGTGATAATGATGAAGACGTCTATATACGGTGGAAGAAGGAGGGGAGTCCACAAGACTTGCTACTTTTCTGATCGCTGATACGCTGATTTTCTCATTAAAGTTCACCGATTATTCGTTGGCATATACTGTCCGGCTTTACACAGTTCTCAGCTGATGAAAGTCTATTGGCCGACCAAGGCCAATTTAAATCAACAACTGACATGCATAAGAAAATACAGTACTTACAGATATGCAGATTTTCCGGTGAGCTATATCCGTATTTGATGCACTCATTTATACATTCGGTTATTTTGGATTCATTCGGTTGTGTTTGGGTCTGAAGCGCACCTGTGTGACGGGGAGTCACACCTCACCTCCCACTTAACTCTCGTCACATACCTTATTGCCTTACTAACGTCCAGGTCGAAAGAGGCCCCTGGCGTGACAGCAGGATCGTCCGTCTGTTCGTCCCAACTCCGAACGAGTAAAGGTGATTCTCTTTACATCACAGGTCGTCCATCTTAGCCACTCGGGGCTGCAGAAAAGTGTCCATCACAGCCACTCTGAGCTGTAATGGAATTATCTCTGGAAGGTTGCTCTGTAGCTCCACTTCAGTATTCCGGCATCAACCAGTTCATTTCTGTCCGGAATGTCAGATTGCTACTGCTGCAATTCCGCAAGCCACCTAACAACAAGAACTATGCTGAGAGAAATTACTTCGCATCTCTCCAGCCTTATGTGCAACCGTGCATCCAGAAAAGGCATCTCTAATCCCCATTTCCTCATAGTAACGTCAACCGTTCCTCCAGCTCTTTGCTTAGCAGACCGACTTCTTCAGGTAGAATCTCTTTAACGCCTGTAAAACCCCCGGCTGCGGGGTCGCCTTGGTATCGCACAAGTCCAGCTCCCTTTTCAGGAGCTCGTTCAAGAATGCTCTTTTTTGGTCATTCACATTTTGCCAAAGAGTTTCTTTCTCTGCTGATGGGGAGTCTGTTTTAACTCTCGTGTCGCTTTCAATTGCTTCCTAAAAGCATTCGGCACGATGAAGATGTTAAGAAAAAAAGAGTCCTGCGCTCGGAATAAATGGCGATCAGCTAGCGTAGAAGTAGGCAAACACATAACTTACTAGCACTTCTTTGTCCTGCCAAGAATCACATCGAGAACGACATAAACCTTCCGATCTGGTGACGCTAACTGTTTCCCAATACGCGTCGGCCATCTCCCCATACATGAACCTCCCAAATTTCTGTCGACCTAAGCACGTGGGGTAGACGCATTGCGTTCCACACACCAAACGACCCACGTCTCGTTTCAGATTTCATCCTCTCAAGAAAAGGAGGCCGCCCCGGTGGCGCAGTGGTCTAAGGCGCTGGCCTCTGATCATTCGTCCGTAAGGGGTCCGGGTTCGAATCCCGGTCAGGCATGGATGTTGTGTTTGTCTTACGGCACTGGCTCTCTCCCTTCCCTGGAACCAGTGACCCTAAATTAGGGACGGGCGACTGCTTATAGCCCATTGAGTTGCTCACGGTGGTCGTTAAACCTCCAATCAAAAAAAAAAAAAAGGAGTTCTTACCTTTTTTGTTTCGCAGTAGGGTAAACCACTAGCTGTTAAGTTTCTACCAACATTTAACGCTGTACTCACCACTCGCAAAACCCTCTAATCGAATTAATTATAGCACCCAAAATTCGTAACATTACCAAACCCCGACGAGAGGGTGCATCCGTAGTCTAGACTCACGATACAAGGAACCTAACCGTCAAGTTGAGATGTTACAGACAGATCGACACAAGGCCCTGAACGTAATTGCGTGTGCCACTTTCGGACCAATTGTATCTAGTAAGACCATCAACATGCAACATGTTCTCTGTTCAGCTCCGCTTCAGAAGTTAAATCCGGCAACCGGAGTCGACTATATGAATCATGTGCATATCTCTACTCGTCTTAAGCGATTTCTGAATTGTATCCTGCCCCGATAATTTCTTTGGTTACTTGAAATTTCAAATTTTTAGAGTACCATGCGCGGGATTTCCGAAGTGTTACTTGTATTCCTTCGCCGCAGTTCTCAGCGGGATTGTTTACACTTTAAACAGCAACTCTCGTTGGGTCACTACTGGATAATTGTTTAATTTTCTGTCAGTTACATCCTTAGTTGTGAACTGTTGGGTAATGGGCAACAGTTATGGATAAACCCTAGCACGTGTAATGACTGTACTCTCAAGGCATCGAAAGGAATGCCTCTCCTTTCATACGCCAATGAAATAAATGAGCAGCAGAATTAGACAATGATTTCACATCGAAGTAATAAACATAACATTACGATTTCAGATATTGTTCACATTCCTGTCTACGTATATCACTTGTAATTATTTAATTATTTCTTCAGTTGCTGCTTACCATCTTTGGTGAATCCCCAGCATTGTGCGGGGCTCCAAGAAGCAACCTGCCAAATTGGCTTGGCAGTTAGCGTGTGTGAGTCCGGAGGAATTCGAGACGTTAAAATGTCTGTATTAATTATTCATTCGCCTTCTAATTATTTCTTCAGTTGCTGCTTACCATCTTTGGCGAATCCCCAGCATTGTGCGGGGCTCCAAGAAGCAACCTGCCAAATTGGCTTGGCAGTTAGCGTGTGTGAGTCCGGAGGAATTCGAGACGTTAAAATGTCTGTATTAATTATTCATTCGCCTTCTAATTATTTCTTCAGTTGCTGCTTACCATCTTTGGCGAATCCCCAGCATTGTGCGGGGCTCCAAGAAGCAACCTGCCAAATTAGTTTGGCAGTTAGCGTGTGTGAGTCCGGAGGAATTCGAGACGTTAAAATGTCTGTATTAATTATTCATTCGCCTTCTAATTATTTCTTCAGTTGCTGCTTACCATCTTTGGCGAATCCCCAGCATTGTGCGGGGCTCCAAGAAGCAACCTGCCAAATTGGCTTGGCAGTTATCGTGTGTGAGTCTGGAGGAATTCGAGGCCGCTGTGGTGTAGCGGAAGCATATCCGGCGCGTAACTGGAAGACCCTGGGTTCGACTCCCGGTGGCGGCCAATGAGAATTTTTCCGTGACTCACTTATAAACGTGGAAAGAGCGAAGATCTTTGTTTGATGTCAGTGTTCTGGACATCCGGTTAACTAAGGAGCTTATTTCATACAAAAACTTGAAATGTGAACCATGTTGTTCGATGGGTGAAAAAATTTTGCTGTGTCACCTGATATTTAAACATCGGAAACACGGTTTAATTAGAGACGCCAGTTTGTCGCATTTTAGGGTCTGGGCCTTTGTATGTTGTAGACGGATTAGTATTGTCCAGCTCATTTAATCTTTGACTTCTTAATTTCAAGGCAGACGACTGAATGCGCAAGCCCTATTAATTTCTACCTCGAAGCTTTGTTAAGCCAACAGTGGCGTTCTCCCGTGGGGTTTGTGGAAGTAAAGGGGTGAGTTTACGTGGGACAAAGGGGAGTTAGGAGAGTCGACTCAAAGAATTGAAAGCGAGCAGTCCCAAAGAGGAGGTGAGAAAGCGCCTTAGGTGTTAGGAAGCATGCCTTAAGCTGACCGGATGAATGGAGATTTTTCTCCGCAGGTGCAAAAGGGAGACGAAGGAATGACCGAAGAGTGATTTAGGAAGGAAATCTTAGAATCTTAGTTTCAAAGGAACAGGAAGGAAGAATTACTAAGCTGAGGACAACCTTTTTGCGATTAAGTAAAGAACAGAAGAAAGTGTTTTTTAAGAGATTTAAAAGGATTGCATGAAAATTATTACTTATAGCTATTTTATTATCTTCAACCACGCAGGACTATGGAAGTTAACATAAACCAGTTAACACAGTAATGCACGACGGATTTCACCATGGCGCGGTGTAAAAATATTAAGGATAATAGTAAATAGCGCTGTGTTGGAGAAAATCGCCCCCCCCCCAAAAAAAAAACGCATTAGGAGTGGTAAAAATGTACTCGCCTTACTACCACAGTTGGAAACGAGTAAAAAATTTCGGACCCGACCCTATCCGGACCAGTCTCTGACCCGGACAAATCTGCTTTGAACTATAAATTCGAAACTCAATTTACATACATGTATGTACATATAAACGTTATATATGTATTCATTCCAATAACTGCTTGATATTTAATAACTGAAATCCTTTTTTACGCTTTCCAACCATAGGTTGAAGAAGCGTATATGCTCCAGCTTTTTTCCGTCCGTCTGTCCGTCTGTCGGCACGATAACTCAAGTAAAAATAATTCGATTTCGATTAAATTTTAGTATGTGGTATGGGACCACCAGGGGACGAACCCTATTGAAAATGGGTGTAATGGGGTCAAAGGTCACGCCATAAGAGTGGGATCCATTCAATTGCCCTTATGTGTCATAACTTGCGTAAATATCATTCGATTTCAATGAAATTTTAGTATGTGGCAGGGGACCACCTGGGAACGAATCCTCTTGAAAATGGGTGAAGTGGAGTCGAAGGTCAGGACATAGGAGCGGGATGCATTCCATTGCCCTTATGCGTCATAAGGTGCGTTAAAATGGTTCGATTTCGATGAAATTTTAGTATGTGGTAGGGGACCATATGGAAAGGGACCCTATTGAAAATGAGATAAATGGAGTCAAAGGTCAGGACATAGGATCGGGATCCATTCCATCGCCCTTATCCCACACTATTAAGGTGGACGTCAAGTAATTTTGCTTGCTATATTTCCGATGGAAAACCTTTTGTACATATTTCCTTCAAAATTAGTGTGTTCCCAAGGATGGAAATTTGAACATCGATTAAAATAACTTCATACTATAACTTGGAATACTTAACATTTTCTAAAACATAAAAATAATTATACACTGCCGGACAATTGCTAAGGACGGATGGCAATAGCAACGATAGCAACCATAAAATGGAAGGCAGGAAAATGTGGAAATTAGCATAAGTGCGGGATACAGTAAGACGTGTTGTGCGTATGCAAATTTTGGATTGCCGAACTTGTTCGTGACGTCATAGCGCTGATAAGAGATATAAAGGATTTGACGCGTATTGACCGTTGTTGTTCAAACGCAAAGTTGAAAGGGAAAGAATCAATTGACGAACTTGCAATTTTCAGTATGTCTTCCCGACATCACCCAGATGATTTTACGCGTGGCCGTATTATTGGCAAGATTGCAGAAGGGCGAAAAATAACAGATGTTGCCAGGGAGTTCGACGTCAGCCACAGTGTTGTTTCAAGGCTTTGGAAATCATTTCAAACAAATGGAGAGTGTAGCAAACGTCACGGGGAGGTCGTGTTCGCAGTACGACACCTGCAGAAGATCGGTGCATAGTGCTATCCACAAAAAGACACCGCCGCAGCACAGCTAGTGAGGTAGCAAATCAGTTTATGGCTGCTACTGGCAAGCGGATCTCCCGAAAAACTGTCGCCAGACGTTTGCATGAAGGAGGACTATACGCCCGCCGTCCTGTTGTGTGCACCCCATTGTCCAGACGTCACCGTTCCGCCCGTTTGCAATGGTGCCATCAACATCGCAATTAGACTGTTAACGACTGGTCTGCTGTTCTCTTCTCAGATGAGAGTAGATACAGTCTATCGTCTGATTGTCGACGACAACTGATCTGGCGTGATAGTGGTACTGCATATTGTCCAGCAAACATACAGGAAAGGGACCGATATCCGACATGTAGTGTCATGGTATGGGCTGGCATCACGATCAATGGCCGCACGTCCCTCTATGTGCTTCCAACTGGGACTATGATTGGCCAACGATACATTAATGATGTTCTGCTACCTCATGTTCGCATGTTCCGTGGTGCTGTCGGTGATAGATTCATTTTTATGGACGACAACGCAACATGTCATCGAACAGTCGCTGTCCAGGAGTGTCTTGAGAGCGAGGATATTCAACGCCTCGTATGGCCAGCACGTTCTCCAGATCTGAATCCCATTGAAAATGTGTGGGATGCTTTAGGGAGGAGTCTTGCTGGTCGCCAATGCCGTCCAATAAACAAGGACACCCTCATCCGTGCACTGACAGAGGAATGGGATAAATTACCCCAACAGCTGCTTCATGATGTTGTGCAAAGCATGACACGACGTGTGGAATCATGCATAGCCCTAAATGACGGCCATATCCCGTATTGACATCTTACGCCGGAACGCCTGCGGACGGTAGTTGCATTTCTTTCACGTTTACGTATTCTGCACAAAATGGCCTGTTTGTCCCTTGAACACGTTCCAAAGCCTTCTGGATTTCAGAGCACAATAAATTGTCTTTCTTGTAATGTCCTGGCATTCTGACATTATTTTATTTCACTTGGCATCCAACCACACTTACTTTTTTATGCGCTATATAGCCGTTTATTATCCGTCCTTAGCAATTGTCCTGCAGTGTATTAAAAAACAATAACGTTTTCTTTGGTGGTGTTGAAACCAGAAAAAAGATGGCGCGACCTGTACTTTGATGACGTCAGTGGACAAATAAATGTTAGATTGCATAATTACGGTTATGGTTTAGAAAATTTTATTACGGTTATGGTTTAGAAAATATTAAGTATTCCAAGTTATGAAATGAAGCTATTTTAATCGATGTTGAAATTTTAATTTTTGGGATCGCATTAATTGTGTAGAAAATGTGTACAAAAGTTTTTCCATTGGAAGTATAGGAAGCAAAAATGACTTGACGTCCACCCTAAAGTAGCAATTCTTGTATGTATGTATGTATGTACATTTTATTCTGAAAACGGCTCTAAGAATTTTGATGAAAGTCGTTAACTGGTACTAGAAATTGACTTAGCTTGATCTCAACTTTAGGAGAATTCGTTTAGTGGGTTAAATAACCACCCCGAATTATAACGTTCTTAGTGTCATGGCGTCGTTCCATTAATGTTTCCAATGCTTAGAAATCTTATGACGTCACAATCTCACGTTTGAGAATGTTGGCGCGCGGTCACACCATCTGTCTCCTTACGTCACGCGTTGTGTGTGGATACTATTAAAGTTTTGTGACGTCATACTCTTGCCAGCAGATGGTCGCGATTCCCATCTGCTTCATTACGTCACGCGTTGTGTGCTTATGCCCGTCCGTACGATAAATCGCGTAACAATCGTCCGATTTCGATGAAATTTTAGTAACTGGTAGGGGATCACCTGGGAGGGAACCTCATTTAAAGTGAAAGAAATGGGGTGAAAGGTCAGTACATAGGAGCGGGATCCACTCCACAGCTATTATGCGTCAAAACTAACGTAAAAAAGGTTCGATTTCGATGAAATTTTAGTATGTGGTAGGGGATCACCTGGCCACAAACCCTATTGAAAATGGGCGAAATGGGGTCAAAGGTCAGGACATAGGAGCGGAATCACTTCCATCGCCATTATGCGTCATAACTTACGTAAAAATGCTTCGATTTGGATGAAATGTTAGTATGTTGTAGGGAACTGCCTGGGGACGAATTCTATTAAAAATGGGCGAAATGGGGTCAAAGGTTAGGACAGAGGAGCGGGATCTATTCCATAGCCCTTATGCATCATAACTTAAGTAAAAATGCTTCGATTGCGACAAAACTTTATCGTGTTATTTCGGAGGTATACCGAACCGGTTCTGTTGAATATAATCGATATGGGATCAAGGGTCAGGGCACAGGACCGAGATTTATTCCACAGCCATTATTCTCATAACTTGAGTGATAACTTGAGTAATGATTTCTGGTATGATGGAAAGCGTATTATAATCAATGCATTGCGTGATTTTTCTAACTTGTTTAATAATATCATTTGGTTACTTGCTAAATTTTAGTGCTACTATTTTGCGTAATCCAGAAGTAATGGCTGACTATGACCGTGAGAATATTACAAATGACAATCTATATATTACAAATGACATCTATATTACAAATGACAATTTACGATTACACAAATGCATTTTTTAAAATGTATTTCGATTGTTCGCCCTTTCCACGTATTGATGGAGGCGCGCATACATTCATGTGGCTTGTTAGATTTTTGGTTCCATAATCTTTTATTACACCGTCGACATCATTCTTTGTAATTATACACTTTCCACATTTTGAACAACAAGCAAGACCAAACAACACAGAATTATTCTCCGGTTCCTTAACGAGACGAAAGAATTTCCAGCATTCACTCTTCCCCTTGTGGTTACCAATAAGCACGTATTTGTTGGCCTCGACGCCTTTCTCAACCTCCTTAATAATAAATCCATCCATATTAACAAATAAGGAGTTAATTTCGACATGACATGTCATGGGAACGCGATGTTAGCACATCAATCGAAAACCTCTGAATGCTCAATGTAAATGATGTGATGTGAAAAGTCATACAGTGAACTTCTCTTAGTCATACAGTGCACTTCTCACGGAGAGAGTGAATCAGCTGAATGGCGTTTGCCTGTACCTTGTCCTGAGCAATCGCACTGTAAAAGAACGCAAAGCAAGGATATGAAGACGGTGTGTTGTCTAACGTCGGTCGGTGGAAATCTTCGTTGCTTTAAGAAAGAGACGACAATATTTTTGCATGGCAAATCATTATTCACTCCGTGGGCACCAGTATCGACTACAGAATTACACAACGCTCGTTTTTCTTTGGAATATATTTTTCTCTTTTCAAAAATAAAACGGGAATAAAACCGGGTCAACCCGACCCATTGGACCTGCAAGAAATTGTTGACCCGTGACCCATTTCCATCTTTGCTAGCTACAAGCGTATTTCTGATTATATTAAGGAATCTATTACAGTGTTACCTGAAAACGTGTGGTTTAAACCATTCCCTTTTAACTTGGTTCAGCCCCTTTAGATTATTTAGATTAGCAAACAATAATAATAATATATTATCATCGTCCATCAGAAATTGGCAAGCAAGTACCACCTCATTACAACTGAGCCTGTCCCCTACTCAGGGGCGCACACAGAATTTCCTCAAGGGGTGGGTGGATGGGGGTCCGACAAAAAAAAATGCACGGGACAAATGAAACTAGAAACTGGGCACACACACACACACGCACACACATATATGGATTATACAGGGTGTCCGAAAAGTCTTTTCCTGATTACAAACGTAATTCATAGCCGCTGTATGTACGTTACAGATGTGAAACTGGTGCCAAAATGTTGGAAAACTAACCAAATTTTTTTGTTGCAGGTTTCAGCAGCGTGGCTGTAGTGTAGCAGTGTCAGTGTCCAGGAAACCGGAAATGTTCACAAATCAAGAAAAAGCTCAGTGTGTCCTCTGGTATCACGACACCCGGTCACCAATAACAGTGCAGAGGAACTTTCAAACAACGTATGGAAAGAAGCCGCCCGATGTCAAGAGCATTAAGTCGTGGTACAAGTTGAAGACCACAGGATCTGTTGCTGACTTACCGAGAACTGGCCGAACATCAACCTCAGCTGAAAGGGTAGAAGCAGTGAGACAGTCTTTTGTGCGAAGTCCCAAGAAATCAGTGCGTAGGGCCTCACGTGAATTACAGATGCCAAAAAGTTCTGTTCGTGATAAGAAGTTCTGTTCGTGATAAGAAGTTCTGTTCATGATTTGTGAACATTTCCGGTTTACTACAGCCACGTTGCGGAAACCTGCAACGAAAAAACTTGGTTAGTTTTCCAACATTTTGGCACCAGTTTCACATCTGTAACGTACATATAGCGGATATGAATGAAGTTTGTAATCAGGGAAAGACTTTTCGGACACCCTGTATATATATATATATATGTGTGTGTGTGTGTGTGTGTGTGTGTGTGGATTCTTTTTGTTAGCATAAATCAGCACTGATGTGTTCACAGGTTAAAAAAACCTTACTCTTTTGAATAAGTCTGGTAAATTAAATGTGCATTAATATATCCATTAATACTTATGTAAGACCTTAAGACGTACAGAAAAATAAAGTTTAAATCGCTTCTCTTACTGTAATGCAGAAACATTTTCATCTAAGCTCACTTTAAAAAATATATATAAATTATATGCTTGCCCTGACAGCACTGTTCATTACACTGTTAAAGAGCAGATACATTATCAATGGAAAATGAAAATGTTAAGTAAACAATAATATTTAACTCACCTAAATATTCCTCATCGAACTTTGAAAACTATTACAGTTCTCGAACTACCTTTTCAGGCATTACTCTGAAAGTTTGTGATTTGTATTCAATCACAGAAATCAGAGCAATCTGATTTCTGTGATTGATACAATCACACCACAGCCAATTCGTTTCTATAAACATGTCCAGAAATATATTTTTTTTAATTTCGCCGTAGTCGGAATAAGGTATTTTAAAATTCTCGAGAGGAAGGGGGGGGGGGTCCGGACCTAACCCGTGTGCGCCCCTGCCCCTACTACATGTATGAGCCAACAACGCTTCTGGAGAACAACACCCGCAAGATGTACTGGGACAGATCGATCAGAACAGATAAGACCATCCCCCACAATCGGGCCGACATCGTCCTCGTCGACAAGGAGAAGAAGTCAACATACATAATTGACATAGCCATGCCCAACACGTGCAACATCCATAAGACGCACGGAGAAAAGCTGTCAAAGCATAACGACCTACGATGTGAAGTCAAGGAAATGTGTCATATGGAGAACGTCACCACCGTTCTCATAGTAATATCAGCCACAGGAGTTGTACCTAAGACCATTCACAGCTCTATACAGACACTAGATCTTCAACCTAACACCTACATGGAACTACAGAACACTCGTAGTATAGTAAGGAAGTTCCTAGACAACTGAGAGAAAGAAATACCACTTCCCAGACTTGGTACGTCGTACCCGTCCCGGAAGGAAGAGAAGAAAAACCTCAGGAAGAGGTGGAATCTTTGAATAATAATAATAATAATAATAACAAGAAAGATGACACCGAATTTTCGGGTGTAATAAGCACGTCTTTTGAATCCGTTCTGAGGCAAATTAAACTTACCAAAGCTATTCAAAGTCAATGGAGCCGGTATGGGAAACAATAGTACCTGACGGAAGAAAGAAGTTTTTCAATCGGGTTTTTAATCCCTCAGATATTGCTGTAAACGGAATCGAGAGCTTACGCCCTCTAGTTGCAGACTTGTGTGTTAAGAAAAACATTAATTTATATGAGAAATATTTCGCACCGGAAACGCTCTCCAACACAGAAATAATTTTTCACATCTGACTCATAGAAACAGAGATATCGACAAAAATAATATGTGACTTTACGTCCCCTGGTGGGAAAACCATGCCTTATTTTAGGAAGAAAGTATTCTCAAAAGGATTTTCCATATGAGCGGTATCGGTGCAAGAAAAACAATAAATTTAGTCTAGTTTTCAGGAGCCCAGATTTTGCTACAAATACATCAGAAGCAGAAATTAACACTTATGCCCCCTGGTGGCCAAACTATTCTTTACCAAACATTAGAAATTATGTGAAAAATATTTTTCATCAGGTCTTGTATGCGATACAAGAAGAATTTCTCAAATCGCAGTTTTGCAAGCAGAAATAACACAGAAAACGCAATTTGCCTTTGTGCCCCCTAGCGGAAAGTCTATGATTTACTTGAAAATTTTGAATTTTTATGAAAAACATTTCGCATCGGAAACACTATCCAACAAATAAGGAATTTTTCAAATCGTACTCCTAGAAGTAAAGATATTGACAAAAATCAGATATACATCTACGCCCCTGGCGTAGAAACCATGCATTATTTCAAGAAGAAAATGTTCCTAAAAGATTTGTCGACTTGTCGACATGAGTAGTATGGTCAACAAATGACTGTTTTTTCATTCGAGACTTTAGAAGCTCATATTTTGCTGCAAATACATCAGAAGCAGAAATTAAGGTTTACGCCCCCTGGTGGCCAAATCCTTTTTCACAAAAATTAGAAATTATGTGCAAACGATTTTCCACCAGGAGCTGTATCTCCGGTGCAGAAAGAATTTTTCAAATCGGAGATTTAGAAGCAGAGATTCAGGGGGGGGGGGGGGGATAATTTATCTTTACGCCCCCTAGCGGAAAGTCTATGAATTACTCGAAAATTTTAAAATTATATGAAAAACATGTCACACTAGAAACACTATCCAACAAAGAAGGAATTTTTCAAATCGGACTCCTAGAAGTAGAGATATCGACAAAAATAAGTTACACATCTACGCCTCCTGGCGTAGAAACCATGCATTATATTAAGGAAAAAAAATTTCTAAACGGTTTGTCGACATGAGTACTATCGGTCTATAAACGCCGTTTTATTTCAATCGAAAATTTAGAAGCTCGTGTTTTGCTGCCAATACATCAGAAGCGGAAATTAAGATTTACGCCCCCTGGTGGCCAAACCATTTTTTCACAAAAAATTAGAAATTATGTGCAAACGATTTCCCATGAGGAGCTGTATCCGGTGCAGAAAGAATTTTTCAAATCAGAGATTTAGAAGCACAGATATAGGGGGAAACGCAATTTACCTCTACGCCCCCTAGCGGAAAGTCTATTAATTACTTGAAAATTCTGAAATTATATTAAAAACATGAAGGAACATCCAACAAAGAAGGAATTTTTCAAATCGGACTCCTAGAAGTAGAGATATTGACGAAAATAAGATATACATCTACGCCCCCTGGCGGAGAAACTGTGGAATATTTTTAAAATATTCCGAAAAGGTTTATCGATGTGAGTGGCATTAGTCCACGAAAGAATTTTTTCAATCGATATTTTAGAAGCTCAGATTTTACGGCAAATATATCAGAAGCAAAAATTAACGCTTACGCCCCCTGGTGGCCAAAGTATTCCTTACCAAAAATTTGAAATTATATGGAAAAGATTTTTCATCAGGAGGTGTATCCGCTGAAGAAAAAAACTTCAAATTGGAGTTTTAGAAGAAGAGTTGTCAGGAAAAAGGTAATTTACTTTTACGCCCCCTAGCGGAAAATCTATGCGTAATTTGAAAAAGTAACTATATCTAAAATACTCTTCGACATAAATGGAATCGAAAGATAAAATATTTTTTCATTCGGATGTTTAGAAGCAAATATATGGATTTAAACGTATTTTTGAATTCGACATCATCTGCATTTACGCCCTCTAGCGGCGAAATTGTACATCGTAAAAAACAAAACAAAATGAAGGATCAGCATTCGCATATTTCAAGCTTCCCAATGCAAACAGAATTTTTCAAATCGAACTAATAGTTGGAGAGATATCGTGGGTGCAGACGGACGGACGAACGGACAAACCGATAACATAAGCACGATGTTTTTCAAAAGATGTGCTAAAACCAGCTAACTAACCGTTTGGAGTCCGGCCCGGTGCTCAGTAATCTAAGCGATGGCTTATGACCATTTTTCCTAGATGAGCTCGGGTTCGAATTCCGTTGAGGGTTGGATTCTGTGTTTGTTTTACGGCGCTGGCTCTCTCCGTTCTCTAGAACCAGTGACCCTAAATTAGGGACGGGCGACTGTTTATAGCCCATTGAGTTGCTCACGGTGGTCGTTAAATCCCCAATGATAATAATAATAATAAAAGTTTAAGGGCCTTGATTTTCTTTTGTTACAGAGTGTAAACTGCCCAACGCCAGAAAAAAAAAAAAAAAAAAGAAAACATTTTTATGGGAACAATTTCTAATTGATATTGTTCAAAATTAGGTAGCACATATTTTGTTGTATTGGAAGCACAAACGTCACGTTAGCTATACTGAGGCATTACAGTATTCGAGTACATGGAAGGTTTGCATCCAGAAGACTGAAAAAAAGTTGAATTCCAAAATATGACGATGTATTGCTATGCGAATGGCATGCCGTTGGTGATTACAAATCCACAATAAAATTAACGGCCAATAAAAAAAAAAAAGAGTTTTATAAAATTTACAGAATTATGAAGCAATATCTGGTTTTCTTGTTTGCTCCTCTTCCATAATAAGTACCCGCGGCTGCTTTGTATACAAAAATTGCCACACAAAAAACAACATTTTTAATGGCTTTTGCATTGGCATATTTTACATCTGTTGGTCTATAAAGATATGAAAATTGCTTTCTTTATATGTACATTTCAGAGACTCGAAATGTGGTGGTCAGTAAACCTAAGTTTCGGGCAAAAGTTAATAATATTATATTTACGTATTTTGTAATTCAATAATTAACACATTTTAATCAACTTACAATTTGATGACATCTTATTCTTTGTAACACAAGCGGCTGGGCCTCTAGGCTCGCTACGCTCGTTTCCAGAGTAGCGCTCGGGCCCTGCAGCCCGATCTCCAAGTATATCACATGAAATAAAAACTGGAAAATTCATATAAATTTAAATTTTTATTGCGTGTCTAAGCAAATCAGGCTTGTTAAAATTTAAATTTTTATTGCGTGTCTAAGCAAATCATGCTCGTTATTCCGAAATTTCAGAGTTTTTTTTTTTACTGTCGTTAATATTTGGAAGGTCGGACTTTTGTCGTTTGAACTTATAGCACTTACTAAACTTACCACTAAGGAAAACAAAAGCGGTCCAAAAAGCATTACCGTAAACCGTTATGCTAAACCGTTAAGGTGGACGTCAAGTAATTTTGCTTCCTACACTTCCAATGGAAAAACTTTTGTACACATTTCCTTCACAATCAGTGTGTTCTCAAGGATGAAAATTTGAACATCGATTAAAATAACTTCATATTGTATTTTGGAATACTTAATATTTTCTAAAACATAACCATAATTATATAAAAAAGCAATAACTTTTCCTTTGGTGGTGTTGGAACCAGAAAGAAGATGGCGCGACCTGTACTTTGATGATGTCAGTAGACAAACAAATGTTGGATTGCATAATTATGGTTATGTTTTAAAAATATTAAGTATTCCAAGTTATTAAATGAAGCTATTTTAATCGATGTTCAAACTTTCATTCTTGGGAACGCATTAATTGTGAAAAAATGTGTACAGAAGTTTTTCCATTGGAAGTATAGGAAGCAAAATTACTTGACGTCCACCTTAAACAACTGAGATAGCTTTACCAACAAAACATATACATAAAAAATTCTGTGCGTCACCATGGCAGCAGGTCACGGGACCAGAACGTTCCTCTGTGGTTGTCGTGAAGACCGACAAGCCGTTCGTTTCTTTCCTTTGCGTCTTCAAAAAATGCTTAAAAATCAGAAAATGACTTTTTCTTAATTTTTTTTTTTTTGTAAAAAAGGGACGATAGTTATAAGTTTATGCTGTAAAAATTGCAATACGTTATCATTTATAGTTTGCCATATATCCGTTTTTTTTAATGGATCCCATCGCGAAATAGAGAATTTTGTGAAATTTAGAAATTTAAATTCTCGTAAACTAAATCAAAATTCAAAAAAAGGGCGACGAGGTGCAGAAATTCGGTCATGGCACTACACGCTTACAAAGTTTCGTGGTTCTGTTGCTGTTAGTGTGTCCAGAACGCGACCTGATAGCACTTTTTTGCTTACCTGAATTTTGAAATACAATAGCGTTTGAAGAATCGCTAGAATCGAGAAATTTCAGCGTGTTCTCCAAACAATTCTCTACAAACGATGTAAATTTCATATTTTTGTGTTTAATACGTTTTGCGCTGCGAGCTAGGAAAGCAAGAGTGTCGCGAAATTTTTAAAACAGCGGTAGTTACTACACTGCCGGACAATTGCTAAGGACGGATGACAATAGCAACGATAGCAACCATAAAATGGAAGGCAGGAAAATGTGGAAATTAGCATAAGTGCGGGATACAGTAAGACGTGTTGTGCGTATGCAAATTTTGGATTGCCGAACTTGTTCGTGACGTCATAGCGCTGATAAGAGATATAAAGGATTTGACGCGTATTGACCGTTGTTGTTCAAACGCAAAGTTGAAAGGGAAAGAATCAATTGACGAACTTGCAATTTTCAGTATGTCTTCTCGACATCACCTAGATGATTTTACGCGTGGCTGTATTATTGGCTAGATTGAAGAAGGGCGAAAAATAACAGATGTTGCCAGGGAGTTCGACGTCAGCCACAGTGTTGTTTCAAGGCTTTGGAAATCATTTCAAACAAATGGAGAGTGTAGCAAACGTCACGGGGGAGGTCGTGTTCGCAGTACGACACCTGCAGAAGATCGGTACATAGTGCTAGCAACAAAAAGACTCCGGCGCAGCACAGCTAGTAAGGTAGCAAATCAGTTTATGGCTGCTACTGGCAAGCGGATCTCCCGAAAAACTGTCGCCAGACGTTTGCATGAAGGAGGACTATACGCCCGCCGTCCTGTTGCGTGTATCCCATTGTCCAGACGTCATCGTACCGCCCGTTTGCAATGGTGCCATCAACATCGCAATTGGACTGATAACGACTGGTCTGCTGTCCTCTTCTCAGATGAGAGTAGATACAGTCTATCGTCTGATTGTCGACGACAACTGATCTGGCGTAATAGTGGTACTGCATATTGTCCAGCAAATATACAGGAAAGGGACCGATATCCGACATGTAGTGTCATGGTATGGGCTAGCATCATGATCAATGGCCGTACGTCCCTCTATGTGCTTCCAACTGGGACTATGACTGGCCAACTGGGACTATGACTGGCCAATGATGTTCTGCTACCTCATGTTCGCATGTTCCGTGGTGCTGTCGGTGATAGATTCATATTCATGGACGACAACGCAACATGTCATCGAACAGTCGCTGTCCAGGAGTGTCTTGAGAGCGAGGATATTCAACGACTCGTATGGCCAGCACGTTCTCCAGATCTGAATCCGATTGAAAATGTGTGGGATGCTTTGGGGCGGAGTCTTGCTGGTCGCCAATGCCCTCCAATAAACAAGGACACCCTCATCCGTGCACTGACAGAGGAATGGGATAAATTACCCCAACAGCTGCTTGATAATGTTGTGCAAAGCATGACACGACGTGTGGAATCATGCATCGCCCTCCATGGTGGCCACATCCCGTATTGACATCTTACGCCGGAACGCCTGGGGACGGTAGTTGCATTTCTTTCACGTTTACGTATTCTGCACAAAATGACCTGTTTGCCCCTTGAACACGTTCCAAAGCCTTCTGGATTTCAGAGCACAATAAATTGTCTTTCTTGTAATGTCCTGGCATTCTGACATTATTTTATTTCACTTGGCATCCAACCACACTTACTTTTTTATGCGCTATATAACCGTTTATGATCCGTCCTTAGCAATTGTCGAGCAGTGTATTTTTTATAATAGAGAGAAAGTCAATGGGAAGGATAAGCTAGCTTCTTCATCATCAGGTCTTTACAGAGGCGTATCTTGGGTCCGAGCTTGGACTGTCTCCCCCTACCCCCACAGTGCTGTTTTTTTTTTTAATTGCGAAGTTTATCTTTTAATTGTTAAGTAATAGAAGTAACTTTTTTTCTAAATTTTAGGTACGTGCTGTTGCTAACATAATATCAAATAATTACGAGGATTAGGATTTGAACACTTATTTGTACATGAACTCCATTCTTCTTTCATTTTGTGTGAACTTGAGTGTTACGTTTTTACAAAAACGTTTCTTCGGAATACTTTTCCATATTTGAATTTTTTTCAGCCAAGTTGCTCGAATGTGCATGTCCTTGTGTGGCTCTAAGATATATCTTGATTCATTTTAATACGGAAAAACTTCTTTCGGCAGTTGCAGTTATTAATGGAAAGTTTAATATTAGATCTGCTAATTTGTACACCTCAATAAACACTATGTCCAATTATTCAACTTTATGTAACAAGTAATGTCTTTTACTGATTTGTTTTGTATTCATCAAGGGAATTAAACACTTTCAGTTCATTTTTTAATCGAGCTGTATCAAAATTTGAAGCATAGAGTTATTTATGCTCTGATAGTAGATGTTCAGGGAAACTTTCACAAAATTTATCAAAACACTTCGAATCCAACAAAGCCGCGAACTTAAGATATATCACTGATTTTAATTCATTGACACTTCACAAAAACTGAAACAACTTTCGCGAAACACGCACTGGAAGCATGGAGGGACTGAGGTAGTCCAAAGTCTTCTGTTTCCTGAGTGAACCGTTGCGCAAAGCAATGGTCCATTCATCTCCGTACGCTCATTCATGTTGTCATGGAAACGCTAGCAGTCGATCGTATCAAAGTTCTTCGCATCAAAACAGCGAAGACTCTCGAAGACCTGCTTGCGTTATGCAGTTGGTCATCGCTCGCCAGACTGATTCTCATAATCGAAAGAAGCGAATCCGCTCGTGTTTTTTTTTCGCACCGAAAGCATCGACATATCTTAATACCGTTGACAATTGACTTTTATTTGTGCATTCTCTGGGCTTCGCAGCTAACCTAGCTAGCTTCGAATATACGGCACTGAGTCTTCAAATCTGGGCTCAAATTTGGAAATTGTGATTCACATATCTTTCTCGAAGTTCAATCGCGATCTGTATTTGATTTGATTAATGCCACTGCTGAAAACCCTGCCTCGCATAAGTAGGATGCCGCAAAAGAAACCAAAACACGTAGGGCCTTGTTACCTTCTTCTAGATACTCCTGCTTCACCAAGCTCCAAAACTCAGGTAGTGATGAGAATACGAACTTCCATTTCAACGATGAGTGTGATGAAATATCAATGAGTTGCTCTTGTTCTCCAGTGGTGAATGTTGTTGGGATTTCTGAACCGAAGGGATATTTGATCCAGTTGTGCCGGTCAACCTCTTTTTGAAAACTGCTTGTCAAAGTTAAGACTGAGCTGCAGAGACGTAACTAAGGCGGGGCAGCTCAAGAGAGGGCACAAAAATCCCTGCTTATCATCTGATTAGAAGTAGAACTCAAACTTTTGCACCAGTTTTTGGAGCAGTTTTTTCGCGCCTACTTTGTAATTTGTCCATCTACAAATGTTTTTAAATATGTCACTGCCTTGTTACATTCACATTTCTCCCTAAAAAGGTTCATCGACTCCACAACAAAACATCTGATTCCAAAAGTAAAAGCCGTGTTTTGTAGGATTTATAAAGGCTAATAAAGTGTAAGAGTTTCGTTGTCCTATTACAATTTTTCACCGAGAAATCTGCTCTCGTGTCTGTAGGATTCCATCAACAATAACTCCACTACCATATGGGTCTATGGCCACCGCGATCATCGCGGGATCTGACGCCTCCTGATTACTTTTTATGGGGATATCTAAAAGGGAGAGTTTACCAGAAGAAACCGCGAACCATTGATGCGTTTAAAAGCAAACATCACCGAAGAAATTCAGGCAGTGACGGCGGACGTACTGGTAAGGACTTTCCACAATATGGTGAGCAGGGTTCAATGCAGTCTGGACGCAAATGGTAGCCACTTCCAGCACATGTTGTGATGTCATCACATTTCGCACGAAATGAGGTAAGTCCACTTCAAATTTCGTTGCAATATCTTCCTTGGTGTTAATATTATTAAAGAAATGCCTGGTTTGGTAGCGAGTGGAACACCCTGTATAAGTATAAAACGTGACATTTCAGTCGTATCATGCGGTTCTAAAGAGGAAAGGCCGCCCAGGTGGGTCAGTGGTCTAAGCGATGGCTTCTTATCATTCGTCCGAGATGGGTCATGGTTCGAAACCTGGCGAGGGGTGGATGTTGTGTTTGCCTTGCGGCGCTAGCTCTCTTCCTTCCCTGGAGTCAGTGGCCCTAAGTTAGGGACGGGCGACTGCTTATAGCCCATCGAGTTGCTCACGGTGGTCGTTAAACCTCTAAAATTATTAAAAGGGAAGAAGACGAAAATACCGGAAGTATGACGACCGTTACTTGGATTTAGGGTTTACATGCACTATTATGGGAAACAAAGAGCGCCTACATGTGTCATTTGTTTTAAAGTGCTGGCCACCGGCAGCATGCTTCTCAATAAAATGAAATGACATTTGAAGTCAGTTCTTGGTAGTTTGGTAAATAAACCACGTGAGTATTTTTTTTCGCAAATTAAATGAAATGAATGAAGAGAAAGCAACTTTCTCTAAACAAGCTACGATTTCTACAAAGGCTCTTCTTTCATTTTACGGAGTTTCTTACCGTGAGCGAAAAACCTCACACCATTCCGGAAGACCGTAATTTACCAGCTGCTTTGGATATTATGTCTTTTTGGCGAAATAGTAATAGCACTGTTTTGTAGAGTTTATAAAAGCGAATAAACTGTGCGAGTTTCGCTGTCGTATTACAAATTTTCACCGTCAAATCTGCTCTCGTGTGTGCAAGATACAATCGACAATAACTCCAGAACGAAACATCCGATTCCCAAAGTAAAAGCAGTGTTTTGTAGAGTTTATAAAGGCAAATAAACTTTGCGAGTTTCGCTGTCCTATCACAATTTTTCACTGAGAAATCTGCACTCGTGTCTGCAGGATGCCATTGACAATAACTCCACAACGAAACATCCGATTCCAAAAGAAAAAGCAGTGTTTTGCAGAGATTATAAGGGGTTATAAAGTATATATAAACTGTGCGAATTTAGCTCTTCTCTTACAATTTTTAACCGACAAATCTACTTTCGTGTCTGAAGGATACCATGGACATCCACAATGAAACATCCGATTCCAAAAGTAAAAGCAATGTTTTACGGAGTTTATAAAAGCGAAAAAACTGTGCAAGTTTCGCTGTCCTATCGCAATTTTTTACTGAGAAATCTGCTCTCGTGTCTGTAGGATACCATCGACAATAACTCCACAACGAAACATCCGATTCCAAAAGTAAAAGAAGGGTTTTGTAGACTACTTTTTTTTTGATTGGAGGTTTAACGACCACCGTGAGCAACTCAATGGGCTATAAGCAGTCGCCCGTCCCTAATTTAGGGCCACTGGTTCCAGGGAAGGGAGAGAGCCAGTGCCGAAAGACAAACACAACACCCATGCCTCACCGGGATTCGAACCCGGACCCCTTCGGACGAATGATCAGAAGCCATCGCTTAGACCACTGCGCCACAGGGGCAGCGTAGAGTTTATAAAGGCGAATAAACTGTGCAAATTTCGTTGTCCTAATAAAATTTTTCGATGGAAAAGTTTAATAGAACAGCGAAATTCATAGTTTATTCGCCTTTTTTTGTTAGTTTCTTACACATTCTGAAATGAAGCCGCGGTTGAATAGCGCGTCTAATTGAGAAGAAACACCGCCTTTGTCGAAAACAATGCGGCCTGCGGTTTTTCTTTAGTTAGATGCACTATACGTATGTTGCAAGAAAAGGATGTCTTGCAACATAGAGAATCATCAACAATGTGAAAACATTGTTGGTGATTCTTTAAAGGCTTATTCGATCAATACTGCGGCTGCGAGCCATGTCCGCCAGCTCATTCGGTCCATTTGATGTAGTACTGAAGGTTCGAACTCGGAAGCAGTTGGGAAAATCTGTGCAAACAGTCGCGTTTCATTGTGAATTCCCCTTAAAGACAACAGATAACATTGGGCCGTGACAGTAATATAAGATATAAAAACACATGGAAGGCGGAATATTTTATGGTCTGCCCCGGGTGCAGGAATCCCTAGTTACGCCTCTTCTGAGCTGTGTTAAATTGTCCACAAACACAGACTCAGTTCTTCAATAAACTCCAAGTCAGTGTCTTCTAAACAAGTGTCCAGAGCAAAAAGTATAATTTAGGTCTTTATCATTTAACTTTTTCTTCCACAAGAGTAGAGACTCAGTTCTTTAACCAATGCCAAGTCATTGTCTTCTAAACATGTGCGCAGAACAGGAAAGCAGTAATTTACGTCTTTATCATTCAACTTTTTATTCGACAAGAGTAATTTCTTGCTGAAGGCTGAAATTTTGTTTGACAGTTGCAGAGTGTGGGGTTCAGTACCTTGCAGGGAAACATTTAATGAACCTGAGTTTTTCAAAGATATCAGAAAGATACGCCAACTTCAAGACAAAGTCACTGTCCACGAACTTTTCGGAACTGGAATGTTTTTCTTCAACAAGATAAGAATGAAATTCACTCCTGATTTCATACACCCTTTTCATGACATTTCCACGTGAAAGCCAGAGAGATTTGCAATGATAAAGTAGGGAAGTGTGTTCAGCCTCTATGTCCGCGCACATTTCTTCAAAACATCTGGACTGAAGTGGCCGAGTTTTAAACCGGTTTACTGCTTCAATCGCTGATTGAAGGACCTCTTTAAGGGCAGGGCTGATATTTTTTGATGCCAGTGCTTTCCTGCAAATGATCCAAACAGCGTAAGGAGCTTTTTACGGATCATAGCTTACAGTCTGCCGTAACAACCAACCGTAGAAAGACCTCAATCTGTACACACACTTACTCATTTCTCCCAGTTAATGTCCTTATTTCCATAAAAAATCTGGTATTTCAAAGAGGTCTGCTGCTTTTGTTCCAGATTTTATACTGCTGCAGAAAAAGATCTTCGTGAAACTTGTTATTATCATCTATAAAACACACATAGCAAATGAGATGAGCATTATTGTGGCTGTCAGTAGCTTCATCCAAGTGAATAGCAAAATCATCTTTTAGTTTTTCAATGAAATGGTCGTTAATGTCGTCAGCGATATCGAGTATGCGACCACTAATGGTGTTATCTGACAAAGGCACACTTAGAGACAGGAGTTGTTTGACAGCAGATTCGCCTATCATAAGAGACACAATATCTATAGCAGCTGGTAAATTACGATCTTCCGGAATGGTACGAGGTTTCTTGCTCTTTACTACATGGTAAGCAACTTCGTAAAATGAAAGAAGAGCCTTTGTAGAAATCGTAGCTTGTTTAGAGAAAGTTGCACTCTGTTCAGTGATTTCTTTTACCTTGCGAGAAAAAATACTCATGTAGTTTATTTACCAAACTACCATGAACTGACTCCAAATGTCGTTTCATTTTATTGGGAAGCATGCACTTAGTGGCCAGTACAGGACCTCTCGATCATGATCGCGTATCCTAGAGCGCGTCAAGGACTCATCGAGCTGGTCAAGGATTTCGTGACGAGGCAGTAAGAAATATTAATGGAAGAATAAAGAAGAGAAGCGGAATTACGTAGAAGTGAAGCGACGACTTGCCTTAGTGTCGTCCTGGTAGTACGGACCCTAGTGCTGCCATATAAGTTCTTTGTTAATATTTCATTGTTTTATTATCAATTCTCTGTGAGGGGGCTCGTAAAAATAAAGATGTTCACCCATTGCACGGGACCCCCAGTGCATATACGTGTTTGTACTATTATTCTTTAGCCAGGACCTAATAAATGGCTTAGGCCCCATACACTAGCGCTGGCGAATAAAATCTCCCAGCCAGATGCAAAGTTTAAAACCCTGCCCATCAACACGTCACACGTACGGGCTATGGCAAAGGGGTGGGAAGTGAGGGCGGCAGATCTCTGCTGGTCTGTGGACTGACCCTGGTGGGATTGCTCTCGCAACGCCTTCACTATTTTTATCGAGAGAGTTCCTTGTATCCCTGCGAAGTCCGCATTTGGACGGTGCAGGTAAAGTCATCAGCTTAGTGGCCAGTACCACGGTGTATGCTAAATCAGGTTACACGACTCTATCCACTGTCAACAGTTTGAAAAACCGCCTGTTAAAGTCACAACGCCGCCCCGGTGGCGCAGTGGTCTAAGCGATGGCCTCTGATCATTCGTCCGAACGGGGTCCGGGTTCGAATCCCGGTGAGGCATGGATGTTGTGTTTGTCTTACGGCACTGGCTCTCTCCCTTCCCTGGAACCAGTGACCATAAATTAGGGACGGGCGACTGCTTATAGCCCATTGAGTTGCTCACGGTGGTCGTTAAACCTCCAATCAAAAAAAAAAAAAAAAAAAAAAAGTCACAACTCGCCAGGGGGCGTTCAGGAGTTGTGGGCCGATCGTTCATGATAACAATCATAGGATTACATGGTGTTTATGATTTCATCAGTGCTAAATCGGTATTTCTCTTGTGTATTTTTTTTATTACTTTGTGTAATTATATTGTATAGAGCTCCAGAAACATTGAAGTTTATGTACAGAAGATAAAGTACGTCAACTTTTTTTCTTAACAGGATTTAAATTTATAGTGTAACTAAATGTCGGACTAGGATCTGTTCAATTCTGTTTTATGTATTGAGCGAAAGTGTTTTGTTCCGAACTATCGATTATCGGACAGATTATGCGACATATAAAGAACTTGTATTCAACCTTTAATGACCCAATATTGCTGGGAAAATGACAGCAAGCATTTGGATGTGATACATTTTTCCACAGCTTACAATGTGAAAACATTTTACGTTAAGAGTATTAACCGTTATTTAAATGTAGGATCACTAATTTTCCCCCTTAATTGCTTAATATCAAATATGTTCATCGTTCTACGTTTATGCACGTAGGTAGGGGAAAGCTCCGCAGAGCCACCCCGGTGGCGCAGTGGTCTAAGGCGCTGGCCTCTGATCATTCGTCCGTAAGGGGTCCGGGTTCGAATCCCGGTCAGGCATGGATGTTGTGTTTGTCTTACGGCACTGGCTCTCTCCCTTCCCTGGAACCAGTGACCCTAAATTAGGGACGGGCGACTGCTTATAGCCCATTGAGTTGCTCACGGTGGTCGTTAAACCTCAAAAAAAAAAAAAAAAAAAAAAAAAAAGAAAGAAAGCTCCGCAGAGAAAAAGCAGCCATTTCGCCGCGATACACTTTCTGTGCCGCCATCGCCAGCACAGATGGAGGCTGAGCCTTATTCATTAGCATGATTAAGTACGAAAATAAAGCAAATGTGGAGATACATTGTTTACTACTAAATGAAAACATCAGTAGTAAACGAATTCTCGAGGGGATGATTAATCAGCATTACTTTTTTGCGAAAAGTTTGGTAAGTTTTCAAAACCAGCAGTCTCCGTCAGCGATGACTTGTGCAAAATCTGATATTCTAAGTTAAAATTGTTCCTCCGAATGTACAGCACCATCTCAATTTACAAGTACAATTTTTTTGACGATAAAGTGTCTATTTTCTGTTGCCTGAGTAAAAAACTCAGCATCGTCTCCTCAGTAATCGTGACGTTAAGAGTACTCTTTATATATATATAACGCTTATTTGATGAATTCCATGTGATAGGCACAAAAGTGAATGTTTGCGAAGCGTTTCAGGTTACTGTTTTTTAATTTCAAGCAAAATAGCATTCGTAAAATAAGAATGATTCTGCCGCTTCCTCCCATAAGAAAGCATAGGCTGTATTAAATCATCGACCAACACGTTCGTCACTCCATCTAGTGGCAAGTGACATTAACGGGCGATTTTTCTTTTCAGAGTCATATCACCTGACTATTATACACCGTGGCCAGTACTTTAAAACAAATGACACACTGTGGACCAAGGAGGTTATATTACTGGAGACACCACTGGCTCTGCAGCCATAGGTCACAGTTAATCTGTGGTGTGACGTCACAAGCAGGCAAAAACGAACTAAATTGTATTGTTGATAAAACAGTAAGCTTGTGTATCTGCGTCGTGCCTGCCCATGACGTCATTTGCAGCACGAACGGGGACTTATGGCGGCCAATGCTGCGTGGATAGGAGCGGTGTCTCCAGTAATATAACCTCCTTGCTGTGGACGTTCTTTGTTTCACAAAACAGTGCATGTAAACTCGAAATCCTAGTAACGGTCGTCACACTTTCGTCTTCTTTCCTCTTTATTTTAATTTTTTTAGTGGTTTAACGACCACAGTGAGCAACTAAATGAGCTATAAGCAGTCGCCCGTCCCAAATTCAGGACCACTGGTTCCAGGGTAGGAAGAGAGCTAGCGCCGCAAGACAAACACAACACCCATGCCTCACCAGAATTCGAACCCGGGCCTATCTCGGACGAATGATCAGAAGTCATCGCTTAGACCACTGCTCCACCGGGGCGGCTTTTCTTCTTTGAACCTCATGATACGACTGAAACGTAACGATTTATACTCATATCCGTACTGACAGAAAAACAGAATGATCACAAAACACAAAACAAGACTTAATACGAACTGCATTCGGCAAAACTGACCTCGAATACGACCCGTGGTACGACTTCACTACCAATACGACACGTGGTACGACTTCACTACCAATACGACACGTGGTACGACTTGACGCGCAGCTCATCAAAGCGAGCCGAACTACAGTGCTTCTGCCAAACCACGGCGACGCACAGTTTGAAAACCACGTTTCTTGGCTATTCTGCAGCCAACTCTAATCACACAGAAAAAAAGGATACAAATTCCATATACAACGGTTTATTCACAAAGTTAGTAACCGTGGGCTCCCTTAGGGAGCGGCAAGACGTGGCACTTGCCCTTCCCTGGAAATCTGTCATTTCAGTTCTTGGGAGGCACTACAAAGATTTCTGCAATAGCATTGGTTCTGTTTGCTAAAAAATTTTTATGTTAAACTTTTCTGGAGGTGTGTGTGCATTTAGTAAAAACACTGGAAATTTGCGGTAGAAAGAAATAATACTGAAATTCGGCACTGCGTATTGGAGCAAAGCATTACAGTATAGGACAGTGTGAAGCACAATAAAATGAAAAACATAGCATCCTCTACAACGGCCATTTGCTGCTGGACAAAAGGTTCCGCAAGTTTTTTTTCAGAACTTTGTCTTGCAGGTCTTTTTCTTTCTTCTTGATGATCAGTTTTTTTATTGAAGTTTTAACGACCACTGTGAGCAACTCAAAGAGCTATAAGCAGTCGCCCGTCCCTAATTTAGGGTCACTTGTTCTAGGGAAGGGAGAGAGCTAGTGCCGTAATGATCATTGGAGTTTTGTGGTGGGTGAGACACAAATAGCCAAAAGACACAAGGCTCAGAAGGGCAACAAAGAATTTTCTTGATGATCAGTTTTTTACCACCGTGAGCAACTCAATGGGCTATAAGCAGTCGCCCGTCCCTAATTTAGCGTAACTGGTTCCAGGGAAGGGAGAGAACCAGTGCCGTAATGATCATTGGAGTTTTGTGGTTCGTGGGACACAAATAGCCAAAAGGCACAAGGCTCAGAAGGGCACCCAAGAATTTTCTTGAGGCCGCCCTGGTGGCGCAGTGGTTTAAGCGATGGTCTCTGATCATTCGTCCGAAAGGGGTCCGGTTTGCGTATTTTGCAAGTGAATGTACAGAATTGCGATTAAGGCCATTTCTTCCACGCGATTGGTTCAAAGCTACTTTGGAGATTGCGAGTAAACGGGGCTGGGCCTATGACGAGAGTTGCGTAACAGGAACACTGTCTTTTATCCGGGGAAGTTCTGCTTGCTGGGAAATTCATTGTGAGGTTACATAACATATGTGACAAATGATCATATTGAATTATATCGTGGAAAGTTTTATCGTGGGAAGTTCTGCTTCCTAAGAAATTGATTGTGAGGTTACTTAATATATGTGACAAATGATCATAATAACAAGGTAAAGTAATTTTGTGCACGATATCATAAGGAATATCTGCAGTTTTTCAAATGAATACAAGCCGAAATCTATCTTAATATTAAAACTGAGGACAACTTCAATAAATAGTCAGTTGTACCATACTTCGAATCAGTTAATAGGTAGCAACACGTCAATCTAGTTCCTATTAGGATCTGTCTTGTTGTGAAAGTGTAAGGATACTAAAAGAACCCTTTTAAAGGTCCTTTCTATTACCCTTAAAAGAACCTTTAACAATGCAAAGTATGTCAAAACACCGAAATATTTATTCTGACGATCAAGTTTTTCCTCATGCATGTGATGAGGTCTAGCCGGGAAAAAAAAGAATCAAATAGAGTGATTCATGTTAGCAAAGAACTACCTAATGACACGAAGTAAGACCTCAAAACAGTGTTCTGTTAAAATAAGACAGTTCCGTTGGAATAATTACTACAGAATGTTATTTGCCATTGTGTCTGATAAAATACTAAGTGATCTGTCATATATTTATTTTTCTAATATTTAGGAAATTCCTCATATTTTTGTCCCTCCAAACTTCATAAAAAAATGCCTTCAATTCCACACTTCAACCTGTTATTTGGCCGCCGCCAGGAATTAAATTCACGGATCTCTCGATATCTAGCCGAGTGTTAGCTTTACACCACGGTGGTCTACAATCCACGGCGCTATGTATGTATTTCAGTCAGCTTCTGACATCATAAATCCATAAGATGGGCTCAGCTACTGAGACGTCTCTACCTGATGGACATTAACGGCACTTGGCTATATATACAACACCCATGTCTCACCGGGATTCGAACTTGGACCCATCTCGGACGAATGGTCACAGAGGCGAACTGGATATCCATAAAAAGCCCTGGAAGCTCATTTAGTGCGAAAAAAATGGTATATCAGCATCACCGTTTTCCGTTTACACATCTTTTCAACACCATTTTATAAAACATTGCAGTTTTTTGTATATACAGTATTTCCAGTTAGCCTTGACCATATGCATATGACGTAACAGCAAGGTAAACCATCCTAGCAGACGCCCTGGTGATCAATCAACAGGTGTGTTTTTTTTTTGATTGGAGGTTTAACGACCACCGTGAGCAACTCAATGGGCTATAAGCAGTCGCCCGTCCCTAATTTAGGGTCACTGATTCCAGGGAAGGGAGAGAGCCAGTGCCGTAAGACAAACACAACATCCATGCCTCACCGGGATTCGAACCCGGACCCCATTCGGACGAATGATCACAGGCCATCGCTTAGACCACTGCGCCACCGGGGCGGCCAAAACTTGATTCACTTCTTAGGAATTTTATTGCGAAACTGAATTAAGAATTTGTAATAGTTTCTTGCTTTCAGTAAGAACGAAAATTCATATGTGCCAAAATTAATATGTTTTTCAGGACTCACCTGTCATTAAGAAAATAATGATGGGCATGAGCGTACTGATAGCTCTCGTAACCCCCACAGTGCTGTGGGGGTCACGGCTAAGAGGGCTTCTAGCCTCAGCAGACGGATTTTTCAAAAATGTTGGGGAAACTTCATATAAAACTGGTTAAATAAATAGCCAGGAATTTTTGCCAGCAGATTAGAAAGAAGTATTAAAAAGAAAAGCAATTTTTTTTCAGTTAAGGTGGTTCCACCTAAAATCTCTGTTCTATGTTTCCAATGGTAAAACTTCTGTTTATATTTTCTTCGCAATTAATGTATTCTTGGATGGATGGATTGGAGGTTTAACGACCACCGTGAGCAACTCAATGGGCTATAAGCAGTCGCCCGTCCCTAATTTAGGGTCACTGGTTCCAGGGAAGGGAGAGAGCCAGTGCCGTAAGACAAACACAACATCCATGCCTCACCGGGATTCGAACCCGGACCCCGTTCAGACGAATGATCAGAGGCCATCGCTTAGACCACTGCGCCACCGGGGCGGCATTTTTGTATTCGCAAGGATGAAAATTTGCACATCGATAAAACTAACTTTAAGTTATGCCATGGGATACTTAATACTTGCTCAAACATAACCATAATTATAATAAAAATCATTCATTTTTTTTAGTAATTTTCAAACCTGTTAATAGATGGTGCGACCTGTACATTGATGACGTCAGTAGACAAACAAATGTTGGATTGCTTAATTATGGCTATGTTTTAGCAAGTATTGAGTATCCCATGCTATAACTTATAGTTAGTTTTATCGATGTGGAAATTTTCATCCTTGAGCATACAGTAATTGCGAAGAAAATATGTACTGAAGTTTTACCATTGGAAACGCCGCCCCGGTGGCGCAGTGGTCTGAGCGATGGCCTCTGATCATTCGTCTGAAAGGGGTCCGGGTTCGAATCCCGGTGAGGCATGGATGTTGTGTTTGTCTTACGGCACTGGCTCTTTCCCTTCCCTGGAACCAGTAACCCTAAATTAGTGACGGGCGACTGCTTATAGCCCATTGAGTTGCTCCCGGTGGTCGTTAAACCTCCAATAAAAAAATACCATTGGAAACATAAGGCGGAGATTTTAGGTGGAACCACCTTTATGAGTAAAATCTTAAAGAAATTATTTTGGCTTTAGTTTACAAAAACTGGGTGACGAGAAAGCACCTATTCCAGAGGACCTGAGATCTCTTTCACAACCATAGAAATAGTTCCTATACGTGTATGATAACAAGAGAATGTAAATGAAGTATCAGTTGAAGAAATGAAATTTTTATATCAATCAGGATAAGGCGTTATATACTACACTTGTTTGCAAATGAAAACGCATCCTTCTAGTGGCGCTAACTGCACCAAATTATTGAGGGGGCAGGCGTGAAGAGATCAGACGTGGGAGTGGCATGTCTCTTCCATTGTCGGGAGGGAAATTAAAAAAAAGGGAGGGGGTTAGACTACGGAATTCATCGTATGTTTTTTAACAGAATTGTAATTGCTAATGAGCAAATGAACAAGGACACTGAAATATTCCTTCAGAAAAATATTAACATTTAAAAAAATGAAATTCAGCCTGTGATTTTATAAAAAAACATCCAGAGAGATTTTATTTCCAAATGCTTATAAAAAAAATGAGAAATTAGCTGGGTTGCTGAAACAAAGAACAAGAGGCGCAAAAATTAGATAAGTAAACGTGCTAGAGATTATATATTTCTGTATTTTTATTCATTTATTTTTTGATAATTGTTTTAAACATTTACCACATATAACGAGAACATGCTAAGCACAATACAGGGCTGGCAATCCAGATTCTAATCGAATGAGCAATGCTGAATATGGAGGAAAAGTTTTCATTTATTTTGTTATTTATTAATTTTTTTTGAAACAAATCACTTTGGCCTTACAAGGTGGAGTTTGGTCCGACACATTACGAGGCTAAAGCGATTATTTAATTAAACAGAACCAAAAATATTGGGTGGACACTGCCTCCTCAGTAAAATCATTCGAGGGGCAATATTCATCTTGCCCCTCCTCATAGTCGGCGCTTATGCATCCTTCAGAATATAATGAGCTAAAAGATGTTCTTCGCGGGAACGAAAAAAACAGAGACCTGTGATATTTTTTAATGTATAACACGGTCAAAAGGAAAGACATTTACTCTGTGCGACACATTGAGACACAATGTCAAGTACGCTTTTTTTAATGTTCAAGAGTAAATAATTTTAAGTTATTTTACTCTTTTTATGCTACAATTCTTAGTTGTCACTTTCTAATTTGCTTACTTATCTGCTGTATTTTCGTATAAATCGTAAAAGGTCTTTAGGCATTGTTACATTGGGGGCCGCGGATTGCCTAGTGGTCAACGTTCGTGACTGCCACTGAGAAACCTCAAATTCATTCCCAAGCAGGTAGCTAGGATCCACTCCCAGGCAGGGCCCGATTTACTACATGCGAGGCCCAGGGCACAAAACATTTCCGGGGCCCCCTTGTTATTCTCTATCGACCAAATAATAGTCACTGTGTGCAGAGTAGCAAAATGTAGGCGTGCGTGCGTACGCTGATAGTTTCCAATACATTAACAGGTTTGCAGATAGTTTTTGCATGTAGATTTAAAAAATTAAAATGTTAGGCCTATATACAGCAATTAAAACACTTACTCGACGCTTTACGCAGATTAATATACTTAATTCTATTTCAACTGAAGAACTTAATTTTTTTTCACATCTTCTGAGTTCTTTTGTTTTTACAGACATTTCTGGCCTCTAGATTTTATCAAGACCTTGTTCTCAATGTATACGAACTGTATTAAAGGTTTTGTTTACACAGAATTTAAATTTTATTGCCAGGTTCCACTTTCAGTTGCCAATTAAATAAAAATAATCTCCTTATGCATTTTGTAAAGTCCAGTATTTTTGAATTAACTTGTTGAAAATCATATTTATAATTTTTGAAGGTTCATTGATATAACTGTTTTTCTGGATATAAAAACTTTCTTTAACTAATCTCTAGTTTTTATGAGGTTCGTAGTCCAATATTTTGCCATAAAAGTCCACTTTACACACATTGCTGCACATTCAATGGAATGTACTTATTTTGTCCTCATTGGAATCTGTAATGTTCTAATATTTATTTGTTTTATTAATTTTCCCTTAAATTATCTTATTCTATTGTTATCATGGTTTGCGGGTTTGCAGCAGTTTTTTGTTTCAATAGATGTGTACGCAGATACATTTTATTTTTATACAACTCTGGCTGTGCGGGGACAACTGGTTGATCAGTTGTTTGTGGTGTTAATGACCCCATAGATTCTAACTATAACAATATATCTATGACGAAATGGATGGACATCTTAATTTTAGTGAATATTGTGGTCTTGCAATGTACTGATTCTTGCGTCTAGAACATGAGAACAATGCACCTACAAAAAATGTGAATTAAAACAAGAAAAAATAATCCATGGTGACCTCCACTGGACCTTCTCATAAATAGAGATATGAAACTGCATAAACAATTGAAAAAGTGCTATAGGAACTCCTACTTCCAGCTTCCCGGTTTCTACCAAGATCAAATCAGCACATCATGATCAATATATCAGAAAACTGCAAAACATAAAATTTTGTGTTGATGGGGAAAAGTCTGAGTTAAACATTATAATCTGAAAAGCTGAGGGGAACATCTAGTACCGGTTCAATTTTTGGTAAATGTGTACTTCAGCGTCCTAAATTATTTCGTCAGAAAATTTGCAAAATTTCAAAAAAAAAAAAAAAAGTCATATTACAGATGTTTATCGAAAAACTTACCTCCAAGTACGATGAGTAAACACACGCCGCGACGACGACCTGAAGCTTTGCTCCGTTGAAAGGAAGGTTTGCTGTGGCGGGGAATTCATGGACAGAAGAGTACAACACGAATCAGGTACGCTCTTGTCAGGAAAGAGTAACAGAATATACTTCTATGCTAAAGAATGTAGTTTGAAATTTCTGTCTCACTTTTTAAAGAAACATGCAGAGATTGTCTTCGTTTTTTGGCATGTAATTCCGTGATACGAAATAGTATGTATGCACATTCCTTTCTTGTTTCTTGAAAAGCGTTAGAGTAGATGTCGCATTCTCTCCAACGGAAGTTAGATGGCAAGTCTCAAAGTGAAAGTTTGATTTCTAAATAAAAAAAAGCTTCCATGGAGAAATGAGTTCATACATTCAGCATCAAAGAATCCCATGGGAAAAAAACAACAAACTCTCCGACTGCGATGTCAATAACTGACACCGAAATTAACTATTTTCTGTAGCGTAGCACTACACTCTTTCCTGACAACAGCGTACCCGGTTCCTGTTGTACTATTCCACCCGTGAATATCCTGGCTGCAGCGATCCTTTCTTTCAACGGAGCACAGCTTCATGTCAACGCCTCAGCGTTGTTTACGGCCTCTCGCAGCGTCTTCTGACTCGTCATACTTGGAGTTCAAGTTTTACGGTAAACATCTTTAATATTCATTCTGACGAAATTTGTTCACCATTTCCCCTTAAATTGCATATTTTAGAATCTGTACGTCACACTTTTTCGAAATTTTACATCTTTTCCGACCAAATAATTTAGGACGCTAAACTACACATTTACCTAATTTTTACCAAAATCTAATGAGCACATAATGACATGAATGTATAAGTTGTCCAGTGTCAAACAAAAATGACAATACGATGACAAAGTTCTGTGTTTGGGCACCAGATCTTTTTATTTGTAATAACTCATTTACTATTCTTTATTTTTAGGAATGAATAAAAAGAATTGAAAATTTACCTCCTATATCAGGACGAAACAGTTGGGTTGAATATTTTTCTTCTACATTTCCTAGATGCAAAGTCATGTATTAGAGAATCATAATTCAAAGACTATGTCACATCACTCTCCAAAGAGAGCAGAGCTAATGATGCCAGTTTTGTTTGTCGCATGGTTGATCGTAAGGGATTTTTCAGTCTTTTCAGCAAAGAAAATGATCTCTCATTTGTACAATTTGAAATCGGTAATGTCATGAACATTCCAAGTGCAGTCTCAGTGTTCGGAAATGTGGCTTCTAAATTGCTTACCTTCAAAGTTTGCAGCATCTGGGGAACGGTTGCATGCTCCCCATCATTGAGGAGAATTGCAAAAACTCATCAGCAAACTGGTCGTCAAGGTCATTGTTATAGTATTCCTGCAATGCTTTTGCCCCTTCAAAAATTTCAGATCTTGATTTTTTTGTAAAAAATTCAAATTTTCTCATTATATTTTCATAAGCACTTTTTCTGCTTGAAAGCTGAGTGACTAAAGCATCACAAAGCACATAATGAACCTGAGTTCTAAATATATCCCTTGCACTGAGTTCTATATGTTCACTGTTACTCATCTAGGTGTTTATTCTTGGGCACTTTCTTTCTTCGAATTCATGACCATGGTATTGCACATTTTCAGACACTAATGTTTTAGCTTCCTCTTCATAGACTTCAAAATTTTCCCTCACAAACTGAATGAATTCAATTAACGACTCAAAAATTTTAGGTACTTCAGAAATATTTCCTTTTGGATTCTGGCAAGTTTGATTTGTGCAGTTTAATCTCTGAAGTATTGTGTCCCAAACTACTGTGCTGATCGATATTTCCATTGTTCGCATTTTCTTCAGCAGTGATTTTGCTTCATCTCTTGTCTGTCGAGAATCATCTGCATTTTCTGACAGAAATACTAAAACTTTCGCTATTTCACGATAATTTTTCCTCACTGATCGTGTAGCTGCAGCATCTGTACACCATCTGGTAACTGACCGACTCTTCAGTGTGAGTGATGAATTTCCATGTGCTTTCTGGACTTTCTCCTGAAGTATCTTCCAACGGTGAGTTGATGCAGAAAAAAAAAGTATAGAGTTTTTGCAAAAATGTGAAAAAAAGAAAGAACTTTACCACAACTATTTATGCTATTCACACCAACTAAATTTAAAGTGTGAGCAGAACATGGCACATATTCCCCTAGTGGATTGATTTCCATAATGCGTGTTTGAACACCAGAATACTTCCCAGACATGTTGCTGGCATTGTCGTTGCTTTGGCCTCTGACATTCATAATATCCAGGCCAGCGTCCTGTAGAAAAGATATCATGGTATTTGTAATGTTTTCTGCAGTATATCCATGGAATGGAATAAATGTCAAAAACCGTTCTTTTGCTTCACAATCTTTGTTGACATACCTTATGATAAAAGCCAGTTGATCTATGTGTGTAATATCTGGAGTAGAGTCAACTATGACAGAAAAATATTTTGACATTTTTATTTCATCAGTGATGGCATTAAAAACACGTACAGCCATTAATTTAACAAATTCATCCACACATGTTGAAGATAAGTAACTGGTGTTACCACTTCCTGGATTCCCACATTTTTCCAAGTGTTGAGCTAAGAATGGATCAAATTCTGCAATTAATTCTAAGCAGCCCAGGAAATTTCCATTCTGAACTGATCCAATTGTTTCATGATCACCATACATTGCCAACCCACTAACCGAGAGATACTTAACTGTTGCAACAACTCTATGCAAAACATCTTGCCGCCCCGGTGGCGCAGTGGTCTAAGGCAATGGCCTCTGATCATTCGTCCAAAAGGGGTCCGGGTTAGAATCCCGGTCAGGCATGGATGTTGTGTTTGTCTTACGCCACTGGCTCTCTCCTTCCCTGGAACCAGTGACCCTGAATTAGGGACGGGCGACTGCTTATAGCCCATTGAGTTGCTCACGGTAATCGTTAAACCTCAAAAAAAAAAAAAAAACTCCAATCAAAAAAAAAACCATCTTGCCAGTACTTGGATTCCTTCCGATACTGCATAACTATCTGACAGTCAATGCGTGCAGAAGCATTCATGCGTGATGAATAGTCACATACTGCTTGCCTGTGTATGTGTAAATTTGCATGCTTCCAGTCAGAAAACCTGTGGATCCTAATGCTGTAGTGCTCCTAGCATACAATTTGCATATCCGGCAGAATAGTAAACAAGTTGATGGGGATAAAAGAAGACAGTCCCGTTTTACCTTCTCATTATTTTTTTTTATTCTGAAAAATTACCTTCTGTTAGGAAACGATTTTTTACCACAGATATCCTTCTTCGAATTTTGGACTGGTGGATTGCTCAAAAGCATTTGCGCATTTCTTCTGTAATTTCTCCCCATAAGGCAAGATCCACTGCATTCATTGTGGAACTTGTGCTCTCTTCATTAGATGAATTAAAAATATTTCCCAAATTAGGAGCACCTGTGATGTTAGATGATTCTGAAGTCAGATTACTGGCTTCCTAAGATAAATTACACTCAAGATACTCACCAGTAGTAAAATTAGAGGAATGTGTAGGAATTTTGGGACCAAGTGAAATATCCAATTTTTTAATGGCAAAACATTCAATGCTACCATGCTGCAGGTCATTAACCTTCAGTTTCAATTGTTTGGCTTTCCGTTTAGCACTGCTGAATAAATATGTTTGTTTTGACATAATTTAACTGTTAAATAATTCAACTTAAATATATTGTTACAACTAACTAAATTTGATTATATATAAAATTAACATATATCCAACATTCCATCAGACTACAAGAAACGCAACGCAAAATACAACCATGCCATCGCGTTTGCGGTTACAGTTACGAGTTACAACAACGACAATCCGTGTGCAGGAAGTTGAAGGATCAGTTAAGTTTAGGTGCGTTCGGGAAAGCAAGAAAAGGTCACGTGAATCAATGAAAGCAGTCCTCCTTCTCAATGGCCACCTGAAGGTTATTAAACCACTGAAACTCATTAATGGCCACGTGTTTACGTGAAACTCGAAACTCAAACTCACTGCATGTAAGTACCACATTTATAAACACATGACTCATGAGCATGCAAAAGTAAAAAAATAAATTTTACATATACACACACAAAATTCCCGTTAACTAAGTACACATTTAATTCAAATTTGGGGGCCCCCCAAAATCGGGGGCCCTGGGCACGTGCCCTGTGTGCCCTCCCGTAAATCAGGGCCTGCTCCCAGGGGGGTTAAAGGTTCATCAATGGGAGGGGCGGGGCTTGGTGTTACACCACAAACTAACCTTTTCCAGGAAAAGTTTGCCGCCCCGGTGGCGCAGTGGTCTAAGGCGCTGGCCTCTGATCATTCGTCCGTAAGGGGTCCGGGTTCGAATCCCGTGATGCATGGATGTTGTGTTTGTCTTACGGCACTGGCTCTCTCCCTTCCCTGGAACCAGTGACCCTAAATTAGGGACGGGCGACTGCTTATAGCCCATTGAGTTGCTCACGGTGGTCGTTAAACCTCCAATAAAAAAGTTTAGTTATAGTGTAATACAAAAACAAAAAACAGTAAGTCAGTGCGTTGAGGAACAACGAACAACGCACTGATTTGTTGCACTCATGTAGCTGCTTTACCCGAATAATTGGTCCAACTGCTCTGGAATTGTAATAATATCTTTACCTATATATGTACATTGCACATACTAATTTTCATCTCGATTGGATGATTCATTCTGGGTGGTTCGTTTATTTTTGCTTTACACTTTAGTAACATTCCACGGAGTTTGGCATCCTGACTTGGTGTCCTCGTTCTCCGGATTTAAACGTCATGTGAACACATTTGGCATGCTGTTCAACGAGCCATCAAATCCAGGAATCTTCCACAGGCGAATATAATGGGATTGTGGGACGCTCTTCTGGAAGCATGATGGGCACTGTCTCCACAGAAACTACAGAGAGCTCGTGGAGTGTATGCTCCGTCGCGCTATTGGAGAGATATCCGAGTTTTTTTAAGGATGACCAACGCACTATTAGAGAGGTATGCGAGTTTTTTAAGGAGGACCAACGCACTATTAGAGAGGTATCCGAGTTTTTTTTTTTGTTTTTTGGCACTTTAATGTACATATATATATCCTTGAAATAGTAGTGCTGCGCTTACAATTTTTTAAAATAAATACTGTTCTATTATCCTGGTAAAAATCAATTTACGGGGGTACTTACAAATTTTCTAGGCCGACCCTGTGGTCTAAGCGATGACTTCTGATAATTCGTCCGATATGGTTCCGGGTTCGAATCCCGGTCAGGCATGGATGTTGTGTTTGTCTTACGGCATCGGCGCTCTCCCTTCCCTGGAACCAGTGACCCTAAATTAGGTACGGGAGACTGCTCATAGCCCAGTTAGTTGATGGGCCGCAGGTGGCCTAGTAGTCAGTTTTTGTGACTGCCACGGAGAAGATCTCGGGTTCGATCCCAGGCAGGTACGAACGCTCGAACTACTAAATACCCGCCGCACGTCGAATGGGCACGTTAAGCCGCCGGACCACGGGCACTGGCCACCCGATAATAAATAAGGGCGTCTTCCTCCTCCTTTCTACCTCGGTTCCGTGTGACTTTCCTATCGGACACTCTAGCCCAAGTCTCCTAGCTTCCTATTTCTAACAGTTGTTTAAGACTTATTCCTTCCTATTTCTAAGAGTTGGTCAGACACTCCCTTCCTAAAATCCTCTGCATATGATCTGATCTGCTTATAGTCCACTGAGTTGCTCACGGTGGTCGTTAAACGTCCAATAAAAAAAACAAAAAAACAAAAAACTTCTAGCCTCTTTGCATTATTAATAATCTCCCCCAGAATTTGGCACTAGCAATGACACTGGCTATCTCCCTTCCCTAGAACAAGTGGTCCTAAAATAGGGACAGGCGACTGCATAATATAGCCCATTAAGTTGCTCACAGTGGTCGTTATACTTTCAATAGAAAAACAAAAAACAAATGTCGTGATAAAGATATTGTATGGTTCGTGGTTTCGGATGGTCGAATCAATGTGAGTTTCTCGCGATTTTTCTCATACTTCAGCGGGAATTTCCTTATGGAGTGCGTGTAATCACTATATAGTAACTGTAACCGTTTGCAAACCCCCAACAGAAGCGACGAGGTTCGTTGAAAATGCTGTGAGTCGGTTTCTTCGGTTGGTAACACGTGTTGCTGCAATTGTTAGGATATTGTTTAATCGTTCGACGTCCCCATATTGTTTCTTGTTCACGTTTTAAATGGGTAGACCAGGTAAGACTTTTTTCATTTCCGCAGTGTATTGTTCTGATTTGTTTTTCCTAAATATCATAATTTCAACTGAATATTAAATCTCCGTTCATTGTGTATGCATGTAATCGATTGAATTACACCAGTCACACATAAAATAAATATGTTATAATGTAGGCCGGAAAGGACATCAGATTTTGTATTCGCATATTTCACGTACATATTTGTATCCAGTTTGCACAGCATTTCGTATTTACTAGTGTAAAGAGATACGAATGTTAGGCATCAAGGCCTAGCTGCAAAACAAAAAAAAAAAAAAAAATCATCCACGCACACACTGGTCAAAAATTTGTGAATACGATGTGTGTGAGCCATAAATATAAAGCAGTGATATTCGCAAACACTGGAATGATGGTTACCGACATTTATTGTGGTGTCGATTATATTCGTGGCTTGTAACAGCGATGGTGGGGAAAAACACGAGGCCCATTCGAATAAAAGCCGATGATGAAGGCTCAGTTGGACCACGATTACCGGTATGATTCTTGATCCTTTTTGAAGCTAGTGTTTTGAGATACTGGCCAAACAAAGTGCTCCCTTACCATTTTTCGTGTTTTCAATATACGAATGGTTGTTATCAAGTGCACGCTGTCCAGAATGAGACCTGCTGGGATTTATTTTCAAACCAGATTTAATAAATTTTTTCGACCATTTTTATTTTGTATTGTCTATCAGGTACCTACTCAAATTAGAAAAATTCTGCTTATGTGTTATATATTCATTCAGGCACAAATCTAGAATTTCTGTTCGTGGGGATCTAGAAAAATTGCATATATGTGTGTGTATATTATCATCATTGTCAACCATTATCAATCCACTGCTGGACGAAAATCTCCCCAAGTTTCTTTCACAACTGTCTGTCTTGTGCCAGTCTCCTCCATGTTACTCCCGCATACTTTCGAATTTCATCCACCCATCTCACATGTGGTCTTCTGGGTCTTTTCCTAGAAGACCACATGTATATGTATACCATATGTGTGTGATATGTGTATATGTTACCGCTAAAGCTCGAAAAGCGTTAACGTGCACATTACCTAGCTAATCTGCAGATTAACTGATTTGCTCCGTTAACGTGCGGAATCAAGAGTTTTCCGCGTTTTACCTAGGTAATGTGCACATTAACGGCTTCCGTATAAGTTCAAAAGTTTGTTCCTCTCATTTCCTTTCCCTACACCTTCCCCCTCTTCCTCCACCACTTTTAGTTTAGTTTCGCTAGCGTCTAGTCTTCGCCAGTTGTTTTTATTTCTCATAATTGGCGTCGGCTGCCAGTGCGTAGCATAGCTAATTCTGTTTTCAAATTCATTTCTGCCTGTTAGCGCGTGAATTTGTGTCGTGATTTTATTAAAAGCAGATAAATTTAACTCCTAGTATGCAAGCAAGCACCGAATTGGTGAGTAAAATGAAGAAAAGATTCTTCGAAAACCTCTTTAGCGAAGATTCAAAATATAATAGTGTTTTAATGACAAAACGATAGTATGATTGCATAATTGAAGATGTAAAGCGAATAAAAGTTTCCAAGAAAAAAGAATCATCTCGAGATTATTGAATAATTCAAAGGTATGATGTGTTGACTGTACAAGGCTGTGAAAAACTCATTGAGCCGTTGTCATATGCGCGAGAGAGTGTGAAAAATAAATAAATAACATTATGTTAATTTAAGCGTACAGAAACGTTGCTGTTGTTCCAGCAAAGATCTTATTTTCACTTTAACGAGTGCCTAGTAGGTAATGTGCAGATTATCTAGGTAATTTGAGAAATGAAACAATTTTCGTCACTTTAATGGATCACCCTAGTTAATCTGCACATTACCTAGATAATCTGTAGAATAACTGATTTCTGCACTTTAGTGGTAACATATATCACTTCCTGTCCAAAAACTATACTATACACATATACAGGGCTCGATTGCAACCGGTGGTTAATAGCAAATTGCTAGCAAGCAAATGCATTTTGCTAGTGATAAAAGTGGTTCTAGCAAAAGTTGCTAGTGGAAATTTTTTTAATGTTTTAGTGTGAACTGTAAAGCACCACTGCATTGCGTGTGTGGAATTGTTTAGACACATACAAAAAGGAACAACCACTTTCTGGTAACAAATGTTTCTTGGAAAAGTACAAACATTATAAAAACATTTTGGCACTAGTAGAAATATGCAGTATATTTCCCTTATCTACTTCTGCATGTGACGTTTCATGAAGAGAATACAGGGTGACTAGAGGGGCAGTTTGAACTTACAAACATTGAATGCTCTCATGAGTATTGAGGTTGAAGGTCCATCCGAAGACAAGTTAGACCCCAGGGGGCCTGCTGTTTTAAAGTGGTATGGCGAAAAGACCCGAAACCTAGATCATAAACCATAACTTAAGATTTTGAATAGTGTTCTTGAATTTTGTGAATAAAGTTAAGTAAAAAAAAATGTTTTTTTAAATATTTGCATTCAAATTAAATTGTTAGAATTTTATCTGTCAGGTCACGAAAAGGTAAATTATGTCTCAATATTGGGTTGGTGCGAATGAAATGTCCGTCAACAGACCAGCACGCATGGATGGCGAGAACAGAAAAGTAGGACAATTTACCTATAGGCAAAATAATTCCCCTCGGCATCGACACGTAGTTGCCATCTGCCTGACAAGGCGACGATCCCGGAACGAAAAAAAAAAATCTTGTGGGTGGGACCCGAAGAAGTCCTCGACTGCACATTGAACCTCGTTGTCTGTCATGAACTGTTTTCCGGAAAGGAAGTGATCCAGGCGATGAAACGGAATGATAATCTGTTGGAGAAAAGTCCGAGGAATAAGTCGGATGAGGCGGAGCTTAATAACCCAAGGCGCTTAGTGTCGCATCGTTCATTGTGCAATATGAGGGATGGCGTTGGCCTGGTGCAAAAGAAACCATGTCTGTTGACCAAAGCCGGTTGTTTCTGCAGGAATTTCCGGTGCATCTGGTGTAATTCAGCACAATAACATTCTGCAGTGATGGTTTGGCCTCTTGCCGAGAAATTCTGATGAATTATCCCGGCTGTGAACCTCCAGCAGACCTGATTGTAATCCGGGTTTTTAAGTTTCGGAAGAATTTGAGATACTTTCATTTTTAAAAATGCTACAAAATGGTAACTAAACTTCAGGTTCCATTTCCTTTGGGAATTACAGTGTTTCATTAAAAACACTGCATGTCCGTGCGAATGGTGAATGTAGACGATTTGTGACACCTTGTGCGTTTCTTTTGTTATTAAACAAGCTCTGAAGATAACAGCCTGCTGAAAGGAAGGCTTCTTTTCATTATTTTGAAAGTTCAAATAATTTGATTATTTTAGATTCGGTGTATAACTACTTTTAGAAATTGAATGGAATCCAGTGTAGGCTTAAAGTTCAAGTAAAACTGGTCTACATAAGTCTGCTCAATTAACATATAATATGAAGTGCAAAATTCGATTTTAAAGATGCAATGCCTGAAGGATTTTGCACAGTGAAAGAAAATTGGGTACAAGAAAAGATGCGAAGTTTAACTGCACAAGCACTAGGGCCTATTTGTTGTGTAGCTAGTTTATATGTGCGTATTGTACATTATATGTATATTGGCACTGAGCTGAGAGTTTCAGGGTTTCTTGTGTCACCTCACAATCACCCCTGCTCCAGACAAAAAGCATCATCTTCTTGGTGTGTAGGGGTGGCTTAGAATGACATCAAGCAGGCTGTGCCTTGCTTGATCATTGTGCAGATCATTTCCGATTATCATAAAGGACCCACTTCTTGTCGCAGGTAACGAAGCGATGCAGTAGAGGTTCCTGTTTATTTCTGGGAAGCAACGATGCGTGCAGACTTAAAACGCCTAGTCTTGTTGGCAGTTGTCAACTCATGTGGCAGTCACATGTCCAGCTTTTTACTTTACTCAGCGCAGCCAGACGCTGAACAATTGTCGTGTGGTGGACTCCTACTTCTGCTGCTATCTCACGACACGTTTTTCGGGGGCCGCTTCAACCACGTAACAGAACATCATCAGCAACAGATCAGTGACCACGTGCTTTGTTTTGCAGGTCCGTATCTCCGCTTTGAAACCTCACAAACCGTCGCCGAATGATTCATTCGTAGGTTGTATTCTCCCCAAATTCTTTGTTAACGTTTTCAATGTCAATTCCTGCAGAGTGGCCCAGTTTAAATTCATACAGGAAGATGACTCTCAAATCCGGCGTCTGCACGTTTCCTTTGCAAGCCACGTTACGTCCAAACAAACCACGCCTGAACCTTGTTCTTCGCACACACACGTGCTAGCTATTTATAGTAACTCTGTTATGTAATACCCGCAAAACCTGTGGTTGGTTCCATGCCGGACATTTCATTCACACCAACCTGATATTTGTATTCTTTTCAGCATTACAATGTGACAATTACAGGGGTGAAATCAAAATTTGTCCTGATTGACTAATGTAGGGGACATGTTAAAGTTTCTTTTGTACACTATCTACCAACAAGTAATTAGACACCCCTGCAATCGACGATATCTGCGGTCCTGATACACGTCACAGCCGCCGACGTTAATTATCGTGTGGGAAACAACAACACAACCAGTCGCATGCAAGATGCCACGCATTTCGTAGCTCTCTGATTTCGAGAAAGGTGTAATCGTCGGGTATCACAGAAATAGCCGATCCATACGTGACATATCCAGCGAGTTGAAGTACCCAAAATAGACAGTGGCCTACGTGATTGGCAAGTGGAAGATGAGAGGTGACTGTCGGAACGTGCCCCGACCCGGCAGACCCACAAAACTGGGAGTTAGAGATCGACGGGTGCTGGCCAGAGAAATTCGGAAGAACCGCACCAAATCGATGGGCCACGTCCGCGAGGAGTTTCAACAGGCATCCGGGAGTGTTATTTCAATGAAGCCCATCTGCTTGGTTTTCATGGACATGCCGCCCACAAACCTTTGATCACCAAGTCCAATAGCGCTGCTCGGCTAACGTGGTGTAAAGAACGTTGACAGTGGACCGTTGAACAGTGGAAACAGGTTCTCTGGAGCAACGAATCAAGGTTCACCCTCTACCGTTCAGATGGCAGGGTCTGGGTTTGGCATCTGCCTGGAGAACGCCACCTGCCGGAAAGTATTGTGCCAACTGTGAAGTTCGGCGGCGGTGGAATTATGCTGTGGGGGTGTTTCTCCTTGGTCGCAATTCCTGGTAGACTCAACGCCGAGACCTACTGCACCATTTTGGATGACCATGCACTTCCTACGTTGTGGCAGTTTTACGGGGTGGACCCATGTTACTTTCAGGATGACAATGCCACCTGTCATGTTGCAAGGTCCACCATGGCTTGGTATGGTGACAATGGGGTTAATCGAATGGACTGGCCTGCGCAGAGCCCGGACTTTAACCCTATCGAACACCTCTGGGACGAGTTGGAGCGTCGACTTAAGGGGTGCTCCCACCGTTCGAAATCGGTGAAGGAACTGACCTGTCTTCTCCAAGCCTAGTAGAAGAAAATACCCCTAGCCGTCGTACAACGCCTGGTTGAGAGTATGCCCCGGAGTGTTGCAGCTGTAATCGCCACTCGTGGAGGCTCTACCAAATATTGAAGGTGAATAAACTTCGTTTTCCTTTGCTATCCCAGCTGTCCAATTACTGCCGCCCCGGTCGCAGTGGTCTAAGGCGCTGGCCTCTGATCATTCGTCCGTAAGGGGTCCGGGTTCGAATCCCCGTCAGGCATGGATGTTGTGTTTGTCTTACGGCACTGGCTCTCTCTCCCTTCCTTGGAACCAGTGACCCTAAAATTAGGGACGGGCGACTGCTTATAGCCCATTGAGTTACTCACGGTGGTCGTTAAACCTCCAATCAAAAAAAAAAAAAAAAAAAAAGTGTCCAATTACTTGTTGGTAGATAGTGTATAATGTTAATAAACTTTTGCTAGTAGATAATGCAATTTCCTAGTAAAAAATAAGGTCACTAGCAAGTGTTGCTACTACTAAGAAAACACGAAAGCAAGGCCTGCGCATATACTATATTATCAAAAGTATTCAGACACCACAGTGCTTTGGGACTAATGGCTTTATTATTGCAATTAGTAGTTAGGCAGTTCACCTTTTGCTTCTGTGCAGTGACAGCATGTTTTAGGTATACTATCCACCAATTTCCCACAGTATGGCCATAGCATTTGGGAAGCACAGGGGGCACATGCCCCCACACTTAGATACTTGGTAAATGTGTAGAGTAGTGTTCTAAATTATTTCGTCGGAAAAAGTGCGAAGTACAGATTTTTGAGTATGGAAATTAATGACAAATGGTGCAGAAATTTCATATTTTAAATGTGTTTGTAAGATTTTTATCGTAATATTGACCTGCGAGTCCGATGCTGTGAAGAGAAGCTGCGGTAGGCCTAATGGATCGCTACCGCTACGATGTGAAGCTTTGGTGCTTTAAAAGGAAGGTTCGTTGCTGTTCGGAAATGACGGGTGGAAGAATTATACCAGAGAAGCTTAGGTAGGCCTAACGCATAAAAAAAGAGGTTATGCTGTTGGCAGGAGAGCGATAAATGTTGCAGTGATATGCATGGGCACCTGCAGTAAATTTTTCAAGGGGGGTCAAGTGTAATTAATTAAGGTTTGGCTAATATGTAGAAAATAGTAATTCATGAAAATGAAAGATTAATGCTATTACTACTACTTACTTACTACACTAGAACAACACTACTACTACTATTATTATTAATATTAATTGATGCTGCTTTTGAAGAAAGTGTATGTTAGTAATAGTCATATACAGTATTATGTACATTGGTACCTGTTTTCAAAATAATGAGGTGTCGAGCAGGGCCATGCCAAGCCTTCTTTTAAGTTCAGCACAAACCACCCTGGCGGAACTTGTTTGGGATTACTACCATGCTAGGTTTTCCACTTTCACATTATCGTTTTTCAATTCCAAATTTCCAATAAAATTGGGATATTAAATTAAATGCCCCTAACCCATCTTTCCTTCTGGTCCAGCTCTGTGAGTGTAAAAAAAAAAAAAAAAAAAAAAAGTAATAACTAAAATAAAATAAAATAGTTCTGGGGGAGGCTGTCGGGGCACGTTACAGAAAATAGGTCCACATCATCCACCCTTTATTTTGTTGTGTCCTGTGCTTTGTTGGTTGGAAGAACTGGATAAAGCCTCTCAGATTTGCAAAATGTACATATGTGCAGGGGTGCAGAAAATTTCAGGGCCCAATATTTCCCCAGGACGCAATTTTTCTTCTGTTCGAAATTTCCCCCAAAACTGTAGCGGACTTTCATACAAGTTTAAGCGAGTATTAGATCTATATGTTGATGATTAAGAACTAATCCTTAAAGCCTATTACTTAAAAATTTGAAAAAAAAAAAAAAAAACCCTAATATTTATTTTAGATTCAAAATGTCTGAAACATTTTTGGATCTAGGTGAAAACAGTGGTGTGGCAGAGAGGCTGAAAAATAAACAGCTAAAAAAAAATCTGCAATTAACTATAATTTATTTCATTCTAGCATTTCAGGTGTATAATTGTGCCAGATAATTTTACTGAATAAAATTTAAATTAGACTTAAATCCTTTGAAAAATGCATGGGTCATTCGCTTTAAAATGTGCGGAACCCCTAATAATTTTTCAGATCAGCGCCTGCGACACATAAGCTGCCATTAGTTTCGGAAATTTTTTATTAGCATGACTAGTGGTTGCACCGTACTTATTACTCGTGCCACGCTGTCTACGCCTTGGCATTAGTAAAGTAATTTGGGCTCGGTATCTAGTAAAGTCGTCTCGTGCCATGATGTCTACGCCTTGGCATTAGTAAAGTCGTTTGGGCTTGGTGAATCATATGCCAGTGGCAGTCTGCAGTACGTCACTGTGCTCATAACCTCTTGTATTTATAATGACATGACATTTTTCCAAATGATTACCTGCTTACCGTGCAGTAAATTACTCTTTATCTTTTGCGTTATACTCGTTGTTAATAAGTCAATTTTTCGTTTTATTATTATTACTACTATTATTATTTTACCCGCGGGCAAAAATTTCCCCAGAGCTGCCTTAATTTCCCCGAACCTCGTTCGCGAGTTCGGACAAATTCTGCACCCCTGCATATGTGTAAGTTAGGAACTGACCTGCGAACAAGCTATTAACAGGAGAACCAAAAGTCCAGTGACACGGCAAATCAGCTGCGAATGGAAGCTGTTCTAACCAGAACCGAAAGTTTATAGTTCCCCAGTTTCCTGTACAATGTAGAAAAGCAGCATATTAGTACTTTCTATTTCGAATCAGGGAATCATGTGAAAGAAGGTAAAATTTCTCAACATCTGCTTCGGAAACAGTGACAAAACAATAGCGATCTGTATTCTGTAGCGTATTAGTAAACGATTCTTCGCACCCCTGGCAAGAATGTACGAGGCTGCACTTGTAGTAATCCGCGTGTGAATTACATGGCGCACCGAATCTTCTCGATGCGTTAGGCCTACCGCAGTGCAGAGTGGCAGAATGTAGACGTACGCCATACACGGATAGTTTCCAAATTATCAGCAGATTTTGCAGATAGTTTTTGCTTGTAGATTTAAAAAAAATGTTATTTGCAGCAATTAAAACCCATACTCAATGCTTTACTCAGATTAACATATTTAATTCTATCTTAACTTGAAGAACTTTCAATTATTTTTTAGACTTCTGAGTACTTTTGCTTTTATACACATTTCTAGCCTCTAGCAGGGATGCAGAATTTGTACGAACGCGCGAACGAAGTGCGGGGGAAATTAAGGTAGCTCTGGGTAAATTTTTGCCTGCGGGTAAAATAATAGTAGTAATAGTAAAACGAAAAATTGACTTCTTAACAACGAGTATAACGCGAAAGGTAAGAGTAATTTACTGCATGGTAATCAGGTAATCATTTTGAAAAATGTCATGTCATTATAAATACAAGAGATTATGAGCACAGTGACGTAGCTGCATATGATTCACCGAGCCCAAACGACTTTACTAATGATAAGGTGTAGACAGCGTGTCATGAGTAATAAGTACGGCGCAACCACAGTCGTGCTAATAAAAAAATTCCAAAACTAATGGCAGCAAATGTGTCGTAGGCACCATTCTGAAGAGTTATTAGGGGTTCTGCACATTTTAAAGCGAATGACCCATGCATTTTTCAAAGGATTTAAGTCTAATTTAGATTTCATTCAGTAAAATTATCTGGCACAATTATATGCCTGAAATGCTAGAATGAAATAAATTATAGTTAATTGCAGATTCTTTTTAGCTGTTTATTTTCCAGCCTCTCTGACCCACCACTGTTTCCATCTAGACCCAAAAATGTTTCAGATATTTTGAATCTAAAATAAATATTAGTTTTTTTTTTTTTTTGAATAAAGCTCATGTTGAGAAATGGCTTCCTAGTTTAATTGAATTAATAATCTAAAGCAACTTTTATGGGAATTTTACTAGGAATTTTTTTTTTTTTTTTTCCTTTCATTAATAGCAAATTTTTGGAGAAAACTCTTCTCCTTCTTCAGGTGATAGTGACAAGTAAAAAGTGACAACAACAAGACAGCCTGAAGAAGGAGAAGAGTTTTCTCCGAAAAATTGCTATTAATGAAAAAAAATTTCTAGTAAAATTCCCATAAAAGTTGCTTTAGATTATTAGTTTTTTGTTTTTTTTTTTACATTTTGAATCTAAAATAAATATTAGATTTTTTTTTTTTCAAATTTTTAAATAATAGGCTTTTTAAGGATTAGTTCTTAATCATCAACATATAGATCTAATACTCGCTTAAACTTGTATGAAAGTCCGCTACAGTTTTGGGGGAAATTTCTGACAGAAAACAAATTGCGTTCTGGGGAAATATTGGGCCCTGAAAATTTTCTGCCCCCCTGGCCTCTAGATTTAATCAAGGCCAGTTTTCAATGTATAGGAACTGTATCAAAAGTTTCGTTTACATGGAAATTTAAATTTTATTGCCAGGTTACTCCTGCAGTTGCCAGTTATTAAATTAAAATAAGTCCTTATGCATTTTGTAAGTTTACTATTTTTGAATTAAGGTGTTGAAAATTCTATTTATAATTTTTGAATGTTCATTAATGGAACTGTTTTTAAAAAAAACTTTCTTGAATTAGTCGTCTTTTTATGAGGTTCATAGTCCAATATTTTAATATTTTGCCATAAAGGTCCATTTCACACGCATTGTCGCACATTCAGTTGTAATGTACTTATTTTGTTCTGACTGGAATCTGTAATGTTTTAATAGTTATTTATTGTTTTATAAATTTCTCTTTAAATTATTTTATTGTTATCGTGATTCGTGGGTTTGCAGGAAGTTTTCTGTTTCAATGATTGTGTACGCAGATACATTTTATTTTTTATACAACTCTGCCGCAGCGTCTCTTCACAGCATCAGTCTGCTATACAGGTGCAGAATTGCATGAAATTCCATCATTAACTTTGGATTTTTGCAGTTTTAAGTTTAATCTCATGCTAGTCGTAAGAATAAACTGAAACTGGTTGCAGTGATCTTTTAGTTGTAGCATGTGAGTGTAGGAATGTTTCATTTAATTTATCTTAGGAATTACCAATAAGTACACTGAAAAGCAATTGAATTAGAAATACCTGTCTAGTAACGTGTAGCACCACCTTTTGCCCTGATGACAGCGGCGATTCGTCTCAACATGGACTCGACAAGACACCGGAAGCGTTGGGAAGCCATGCTGATCCACGACCCCTGAACAAGCTCCCACAGTTCACGAAGATTTGATGGAGGGGTTAGAGCCTTGAACATCTCTTTCGATGGCATCCCAGATGTGCTCGATGGGATTGAGGTCAGGTGACCTAGCTGGCCAAGGAACGAGGTCACGTCGGTGGAGTGTTCATCTAACCATTCAGATACAATTCGGGAGCGATAGCACCGTGCATTGTCTTGTTGCAGGATGAGGTTCCCAGTGGGATGTTGAAGACGCACAAACGGGAGCAAATGGTCGTCCAGGATATCCCGGTAACGTTGACCTGTGAGGGACGATGTCACGCATACCAGGGGTCCCATTTTAGTCCACGTAAACAGTCCGCAGACGAGAATGCCACCCCCACCAGCTTGAAGAGTTCCCTGCTGGCAAGAACGATCCATCGCTTCATGTGGTTTGTGCCGTACTCGTATCCTGCCATCCGCATGTACCAATGTGAATCTTGACTCATCAGTCCAGGCAGCATTTTCCCACATGTCTAGGGTACAGTGGCGCTGTTCCTGCGCCCATGCTAATATTTGCATCCTGTGATGTGCGGTTAGCAGCGGTACCCTCGTGGGACGATGGCTTCTGTACCCCATAGCAAGGAGATGGTTCTGGATAATGTGGCTGCTTAAACGTTTTTGTGCATCAGCGTTAAATTGCTGAGTGATTTCTTGCACTGTGGCCCGTCTATCCGATGTTACAATGCGAGCTAGCCGACGATGACCCCGATCATCCACACGCCGTTGCCCACAGCAGTTGGCCCTTGCAGGGATGGTTTTACCGGATGCGATGTACTCACGGTGCACCCGTGATACAGTGACTCGTGAAAATCCCAGTGCCTGCACGACTTCCGAGATGGAGTGACCCATTCGTCCGGCCCGACAATTTGCCCACGATCAAATGCGCTTATCTTCTTCGTCTTACCCATACTGCGTCCGACTCTTACTGATTCCCGTCACATCACTCCTTATATTGTCGGATCGCTGCATACGTCATGTCGTTTCCGTTTACAGGGCTGCCCACAGCGCCATATTTGCATAACGCCAGCTGTCTCTAATTCAATTGCTCTTCAGTGTAAAAAACCTAATAGCACTAATGGCATTTGAACAGGAGTATTTTTGGAGAAACTTTGAATGCTCAGTCCACGTAAACAGTGAAAAAAATGTGTTTGCACTTATTTGTGCTGCTTCCCAAATTTTTTGGTCACTATAAGTAGGTCTCGACAGGAATGGCTTCTCATTTGTCCTGCACAGGTGCTGCCACAGTGGAGAGCAAAAATTATTGTTGTTGCGGTCGATTTTGTATCTCTTGTTCCAGTTCATCCCAGAGGTGTTTTGTGGGATTAAGATTAGGACTGAGAAGGCTAGTCTAACAATTTCACGTCATTTTCAAGAAACCAGTCCTGCACATGCAGTGTGTGTGTGTGTGTGTGTGTGTGTGTGTGTGTGTGTGTGTGTGTGTGTGTGTGTGTGTGTGGCTTCTTTCAAAAATAAATATTTGTATTTCAGTTTGAAAACAGAAGAAAAATATCCGAAAACATAAATTCGACGAGCCGAAAATTCCCCTGTACCGTAATTTTCAGACATGAGCAGGGCTCGACAAAGATGTTCTAGATTTAGGAGCCAGCTCCAAAATTTAGGTGCCAGGTGAAACGAAGTCAATAACACATGAATGAAAACATGTTTGGTTATGACGCTGGAACGAAAAGTGGTTAACCATATTTGTTGTCAATTTTTTTTTCTTTTTACTCAAACCACTTATTGCAAAATAAAGTTCCAATTTGATTCATAATTTTCTTTTTCCATTCTTTCAGTAGATGATCTCAAAAAAATTAAAATTTCAGATTTCGATTTTATTAAAATACTACTTGTAAATATCATATTTTGTACATATTAATTCAAAGTACCATATTTTTTTCCTTCATGAAATCCGCAAGGGCTGTGAAAAAAAAAAAAAAATCCCACACATAATTCGAAGCGGCATATGATTCGCAGATCAGGAAATTCTGAGAAAAACAATTTTTCCCTTCGCATAATCCGCGGCATGTGTTAGACCATGATATAAAAAACAAAACAAAAAAAGACAGTCCATACCTGCCAACATTGGCAACAGCCTTGTTACTGATAACTAGTATTGCGTGGCATACATGGACTAGTTTACGAAATGATCCATCTCTTTGTAAAAAACAAATATGAGCCCCAACAAAACGTTACAACAAACAAGGACTTTAATGAAACAAACTTAACACGTGAGAAACACAAAATTGATTCCCCAGTGAGGGCATGATTGCAAGATTTAAGTACGAAATTTTCACCAGTAAAAATCAGTAAGATGCGTTCAGAATTCCACAATGCTTGACAGACAGGAAATCCAAGCAAGTGAATGCACAGTGCACGAACCTCCACTTACCATATGATCATACTGTCTCTAAAATTGCAGTTTAAGACAAGATGAGACCCAAACGTTGGAAGGGGGGGGGGACTGAACATTTTAACTGGTGAAAAATCAAAACAGACACCAAGAACGTGGACTGCTGTTTGTCTTTTGTTGACTCTGCAACTGCACAGCATAGATTTCTTAATTATTCTTTCTGCTATCATTCTCTCCCTACTTCTTCATTGTTGCTTTTCTTTCTTTTCTTGATTTTTGTGCCCTCTGATAACAACCATCAGCCTGAGGACCATGAGCACATGATATCAAAGCTCCAACTATTTCAGATAAATTTTGTAACTTTGGGAATATTAATTAATACTCTTGAACACCATGTATCAATTTCGTCACTTCCGTTTTCGGGAATTTCCTTCCCTTATCAAGATTAAATGCAAAAACTTGTGGGGCGGGGGGATATTTAACAACGCTGAAGAGTGGAAACATCGCGGGAGGGGGGGGTCAACAGCGATTATGGGAATTCCGTTCGACTTCCTCCGGTTTTGGAAATTTTTCTCCCATTTTCAAGGTGAAATGCTAAAATTTATGCAGTAAAATATTACTAAAAATTCGATGGAATTCCGTCCTCCGACGAACATCTCTCCCCCCCCCCCACCCTACACACACACAGACACACAATTCTGTTTACTTGTGCGCCGATCTCCTGAGTGGCCAACATAACCAAAAAGGCGGAATTTCTCGAATTCGCGGAAGAGCCTGTGAAGATTAGGAGGCAATTTTCGCGGCGTCTAACTTCCGTTTCCACAAATTCTTGCTTACAGTTTCAAGCTGAAATACGAACATATATGCCATAAAATGATATTTAACAAGAATACTAGATACGAACGCTAGAGAAAAAAATTACGATTAGGGCAAATTCTTTTTACTCAATTTAACTACTGTTTTCGGAAGCTTTAAAACATGAAATACCGTCCCCAGACGGAAAATGACCCAACCCCCAAATTTTCTTCAGTTTTGGATCAATCTTGAAAACGATCTAAATGATGACTAAAAAAAAAAAAATACGGAGAATTCCACAAATCCGCTTAAGAATGTTATGTATACCATAAAATAATAGCAAAATATTTTTTTTTAAACAAAATGAAAATTCGTAGAATACGTAGTTAGACAACTAAATCCGTAGAAAATACGGACATTCCGTAGTAATTGGCATGCATAACAATCGTATAATCGGCACCACGTGATCCGCTATCATGTTAATCGTAGTTTCCGACAGAAAACTGCGATTCACAGCACCGACTCAGAAATCCCAAGATGCAAGAAAAAAAATGATCGTCTTAGTGAAAAAGTAACTCATTTTGAAGTACTTTTGTGTTACTTTCAAGTAAAAAACGAACCCGCATTATCGCTGTTCATTAGTTTGACTAAAAAATCCGTTGAAATTGCGGACAGTCCATACATAGCATTGTCTTATTTCTGAATACGTTTCAACTGAATACCGAAAAAAAAAAAAAAAAAAAAAATCCTTAACTAATACAATCAGCGCACCGAAACTAGGCGATGCGATTCGCATGATGGCTACACGCTACGGAATAGCTCTGCGCGATTCCCGAGTCAGGGATTCTCACACTGCGTAGGCTTTCGCACGCGCAAATAGTAACACCTTCCTTGGGTCATATTTTCTGTCAAAATACTTCTAATAAAAGAAAAAATATATATTCTTACAATCTCTTTGCAGTCTTCTATCTCGCTGTTACCTTATATTTTTTTCTGTTACCGCATTTTCGGTACTTTCCCAATAACACCACCTCTCCTGACAATTACCTCGCGGACTTTTTAAAACGACGCACCGTTTTTTTTTTTTTTTACCGGTGTCCGCAGCACCTAAATTTATAACCTTTTAATAGAAAATCAATGGATAACAGGCACCAAGAAAAATTACGGCAACAGAAATTACGGCATTTACTGCAATATATTACGAAATCTGAACAAAGAAGAAAATTAGGCGCCACGGCCCGAATTTTAGGCGTCCGGGATTTGTCGAGCCCTGGACATGAGAGTGTCATGGCTTCGAGGAATTTCTCCTTTTGGGTTATCCTAGAGATCGATGCATAACTGAACAGAAATTTTGGGGCAATTGGTAGTGGTGAAGGATGCTTTCCGCTTAAAACTGTTGAAAAGAAAAGTTAGACGCAGAGAAGATTTCTCCCGTAATCACGATTTTATTTTTCACGCGCTGTTTCCTCTGCCTAGTATTGTTGTAAAATATCATTTTATTTAAAAAATATTTGTATTTCACCTTGAAAATAGAGGGAAAATGCCCGAAAACGGAGATTGGACGTGGCAAAAATTTCTCTCTTAACTGTAATGTTTTTCCCCAACGGTGTTGCGAATATGAAAAGTTTGTATGGATTGATGCATGGTGTTCAAAAGTATTCTTAAAGTTACAGTATTTATCTTTTATCTAAAATAGTGAAAGCTATCGTGCATTCATGATCCTCAGACTGAAAGTTCTTTCATCATGATGGATGAAATTGTCATCCAAGAGCATTAAAAAAAAAGGAAGAAAAGGGACAATGAAGAAATGGGAAGGGAAGCAAAGATATCAGCAAAGTGAAAAGTTAAGCACTGGATGTTGTGCAGCCGCAGAGTCAACAAAAGACAAATGTGGCTGTGGAACTTGCTGAGAAGTTTATTAGATATTTTTAAATATCTATAAGAATATCAAAAGTGCAATGTATTCACTTCTTGAACACATTAGATAAAATTGTCATCTAAGGGTATAAAATAAAAGCAACAATAAAGAAATGGAAAGGGAAACAAAGATATCAGCAAAGTGAAAATTTAAGCACTGGATGTTGTGCAGCCGCAGAGTCAACAAAAGACAAATGTGGCTGTGGAACTTGCTGAGAAGTTTATTATATATCTATAAGAATATCAAAAGTGCAATGCATTAACTTCTTGAACACATTGCTGTTGCATGTGGTCATTGCAAAACATGAAAAATGTAATGTTATTGTTTTAAAATATGAATATTATATTAATTACTAAAATAAGAAGCAAAACGGATCCAAATTCTAAATACTTGAGTAGTCGTGAAATATTTTTTAATATGAAAAAAATCTGGATTGATTTTTCATAATCGCCCTTCATTTTCTGGCTCTAAGATATATCTTGATTCTTTTTAATACAGAAAAAAACTTCTTTTGGGAGTTGCAGTTGTTGTTGAACAGTTTAATATTGATCACCTCAATAAACACTATGTCCAATTATTCAACTTTATTTAATAAGTAATATGTCTTTTACTGATTTGTTTTGTATTCATCAAGGGAATTAAACACCTTCACTTCATTTTTTTAATCGAGCTGTATCTAAATTTGAAGCATAGAGTTCTTTAAGCTCTCATAGTAGATGTTCAGGGAAGCTTTCACAAAAATTATCAAAACAGTTCGAATCCAACAAAGCCTCAAATTTAAAATATAATATCTCTGATTTTAATTCATTGACACTTCACGCAAACTGAAACAACTCTCACGAAGCATGGAGGGACCGATGTAGTCCGAAGTCTTCGTTTTTTCGGATCGAACCCTTGGCCAAAGCAATGGCCACTCACATCTCCGTAGCTCCTTCATGTTGTCCTGGAAACGCTAGCAGGAGATAGTATTGAAGCTCTTCGCATCAGAACAGCGAAGTCTGGAAGACTTATTTGCGTTACGTTGATGCCGTTGATCATCGCTCGCCAGACTGATTCTCATAATCGATAGAGGCGAATCCGATCGTGTGTTTTTTTTTTTTCGCACCGAAAGCTTGACATATCTTAACACCGTTAATAATTGACTTATTTGTGTATATTTAATTAACTTTTATTTGTGCATTCTCTGGGCTTTGCAGCTAGGCTAGCTTCAACTATACGCCACTAGTTAGCAGACTTTTTAATATTGTTTAGGGTTTAGCTTCCTTTTAAGTTTACCCTTATTGCTCATCCCTCCTACTTTTAGTCTTATTGTTCATCTCTCTTACTTTTCCTTATTTTAGTCTTATTGTTCATCTCTCTTACTTTTCCTTATTTTAGTCTTATTGCTCATCCCTCCTACTTTTCCTACTTTTAGTCTTATTGCCAGGGCAAGATTTCATCTTTTTTGCTCACTAGCAAATTTTGCTAGTGACCAAATAGTTTGCTAGCAAAACATTTGCATGACTAGCAAGTAAAACTAAATCACATCGTAACTTATTTTCTAATAAAGTTACACAGAAATTTAAATATGTGTATAAATATTTTGACTTACCTTTTTGAATAATGAATAGAATCTTAGATAAGTTTAGTGACTATCTTTATTATTAATTTCTAACAAATTCTCATACCACATGAATATATTTCACTGACATTCTAATTCAGATTTCTTCCCATATGGTTTACGCTTAATGTGTCTGACTTTGTCATCATACCACTTTATAACTGCTGACCGTGGATTAAAAATCTCTTCTTGTGGCCCTTATACAGTATTTCAATTGTCATCAGAGCATTTAAAGTTTCAACAGACAAATTGTTCCTCCAATCCCCTTGTATTCTTTCTAAAAAACTGAATCCCACCTCACAACATGCAGTACTAAGTGGAAGTATCGTACAAATTTCTGCTAAACTTCTACACACTTCATATCTGCCAAATACCACACAATGTCGTAGTTTCTACGGAATTAGTTGTCTGACTACGGAACTCACTATCAAAACTACTGATTCTACTAATTTTTCTTTTGCTATTATTTTTATGATATACACGAGATTCTTACAGGGATTCGCGGAATACCGCCTTATTTATTTATTTTATGTCATCAGTTAGATCATTCTAACTGATAACAAAAAAAAAGAGGGGAGGGGGTCGTTTTCTATCTGGAGACGAAATTTCGTGCTTCAAAACTTTCGAACACAGTAGTGAAATGGAGTAAGAAAATTTTGCCGTAATCGCAAATTTTTCTCCCAATGTTGTCTTTGTGTCCGCTTTTCTTGTTAAATATCATTTTATTGCATAAATGTTTGCATTTTAGCTTGAAATTGTGGAGAACAATTGGAAAAAAACGGAAGTTGGCTGCTGCAAAATTTTTCTGTAATCTTCAGGCATGAGATTCTTCCGCGAATTCAAGGAATTCCGGCTTTTTTCGTTATTATTGGAATTCCGTCTTTACGAAACTAGAAAATGAAAGGTCGACGGAATTCGGATTTTTTTCTGTAATCATAATTTATTTTTATTTTTTTCTCACGTTGCCTCTGTCAAGTATTATTGCTCATTAACATTTTACTGGATAAATATTTGTATTTCAGCTTGAAAATACAAGGAAAATTTCCAAAACTAGAAGTCAGACGAAGCAAAAGTTTCTTCCGTAATCGTTTACTCCCTCCACGAACACGTTTCGTAAAAAAGCGTCTATCTATGCCACGCAGTAAAGGCGATCGCTTGGCTTAGGGTACGCAGGAGTTAAGGACAAAGTTCGTGGGGCAAAAGAAGGGAGGGTGGCAGAGCAGGTGGTCAAACAACCGATCCATCCCAGAGCTCTGGGTTGCCACAGCAACCATTGCCGACGTCATGTTCAGTTTCTGTAATAGACCAATGAGGGCACGATGGAGAGGAGTTTCAATTCGCTTCTACGACAGTTTGGAAGGGATGAAAGATATGGGGAGGATGGGTATTAAATGTCGAAAGAAATTGGCGAAAGAGAATCGCTGATCGTCGCTGTTTTAACAAGTGATAATAGAAACTGTTATGTAAACTTCGTGGATTAATAATGATTTTTGGTTACTTTAAATAAAGAAATTACCTTACTAGCAATATTTGCTACTGCGATTTTTTTTCACTAGCAAATTTGATTTTTCACTAGCTATTTGCTAGTTGCTAATCGGTGAAATCGCACCCTGCTTATTGCTCATCCTTCCTACTTTCCCATGACGTTAGTTTTAGTCCCCCATTGAACACTGTTCCATGTGAATTATTCTGTTGTAAAAATTACCTTCACTCATCCAATCGACCTCCTCCACTAGTGTGTGTTTTCTTGCGGCAGAAACAAAAACTAGTTCGTGTCTGGTGTCAGCAGAGTTGTATAAAAATAAAATGTATCTGCGTACACAACCATTGAAACAGAAAACTTGCTGCAAACCCATGAATCACGATAACAATTGAATAAGATAATTTAAAGAAAAATTAATAAAACAATAGAATAAGATAATTTAAAGAAAAATTAATAAAACAATAAATAATTATTAGAACATTACAGATTCTAGTGAGGACAAAATAAGTACATTGCAACTGAACGTGCAGCAATGTGTGTGAAATAGACCTTTAGGACAAAATATTAAAATATTGGACAATGAACACCTCCTAAAAACAAGATACTAATTAAAGAAAGTTTTTATATCGAGAAAAACAGTTCCATTAATGAACCTTCAAAAAGGATAAATAGCGTCTTCAATAATTTATTTCAAAAAAGTGATCTGTTTCTTTGTCGAAAACCTTTTTAGTAGACTTACAAAATATATAAGGAATATATTTTAATTTAATAACTGACAACTGCAAGAGGAACCTGGCAATAAAATTTAAATTCTTTCTGATTTAAACGAAACTTTTGATAGAGTTCCTATAGATTGAGAACAGGGCTTGATAAAATCTAGAAGCCAGAAACGTCTGTAAAAACAAAAGAACCCAGAATAAGTGAAAGTTCTTCAGATTAAAATAGAATTCAATATCATATTATTTGCATCTTTTAAGGCATTAAGTACCAACAAAGTGCGCATATTTACGTGCCAGTCTTTAATGACTTATTAATCAGAAAAGCCAAACACAAAACCTAAAATCTCTTGGCTACTTTCTTGCTATGCACGTCAATTAGAACATCCTGTTATGTAGCTGGCCTCCAAAGGTTGAAACTTTCAGCTTGTAGGGCGTTGTTTTACATACATTCTTCCGGTCATGAAACATCGTATTTTTATTCGCAGGACAAAAAACGCTGACTTCTATCTGCTGTCTGACATGTAACATAGCTTGTCATCACTAGGTGTATACTCACTGTTACGTGAGTGTTGTCAACTTTCATTACGCCTATTTTTTATCTTATTCCTCTTTCATTCCCCCATATACAACATGGCCTTAAAATTCACAATTCAACAAATGGTACTCACTTTGAAAACACATATTCATACACCCAATTAAAACCACTATGTACATAATTACACTATTTACATTCCACGGCAGTCAAACTGTTGTCAACTGTGACTAATGTAGTGCTCCATCTGCCTCATATACCACACAAACCCTACAGCAAACGCCAGCCGCAATCCCCTAGCGCTTTCAACAGTATCCCTGTCGTCCTCAGGAGGTTGCTCTCTCTTTCTCTGCCAACCACAGGTCAAGTGAGCAAAGTCATTGAGGTTCCGGCTTCAGTTGCAAACTCTGCATCGTTGTGTCTCTGGCACCATCTATTGTCAGTGCTGTTGTCTTTTTTTTTTTTTTTGTTCTCTTATTTGTTCAACTTTTATTAAGGCTTTCCACTGTTCATTTAAGTTGTTTGGTTCATTAATGTTACACACTCTTGATCTGTTTTTTTCGATTAACACCGATTCCGCAATTCTCTAATTGACGTGCATGAAGTGTATATAGCAAGAAAGTAGCCAAGATCTTTTAGGTAAGTGTTTGGCTTTTCTGATCAATAAGTCAGAATTGAATATATTAATCGGACTGAAGCCTTGAGTAAGTGTCTTAATTGCTGTAAATAACATTTCATTTTTTTAAATCTACAAGCAAAAACTGTGCAAAAATCTGCTAATAATTTGGAAACTATCCACGTACGGCGTACGCGTGTACATCTACATTCTGCTACTCTGGTACACAGTACCTTTGATATTATATTTGTAAAACTGAGATTTATTTTCTAAACATTTGAGAATTATTTCTGTCAAATATGTATATTTTTTAATTATATGTATTTGTTTATGTATGTTAGGTTTTTCACCAAGAGGTGATCGTGGAGGCTTTCGAGGCCGAGGTGGCGGTGGCTTCAGAGGTGGCCGAGGAGGTGGTGACCGTGGTGGGAGCTCTGGCGGCTTCAGAGGTGGTCGAGGTGGTTTCGGTGACCGAGGAAGTCGTGGAGGTTTCCGTGGTGGGCGTGGAGGAGATCGAGGAGGTTTCCGTGGTGGACGTGGAGGAGATAGAGGAGGCAGGTCACCCTTCACTCCCCGTGGAAGAGGTCGAGGTGGTGGCAGAGGTAAGTGACAACCATTTTTTTTTTTTTTCTCATTGCATTTTGTAGAATTTAAATGATACAGAGCATAAATAAAAATGAAATACCCCATTACAGGGTATCTACAGACTACACACATAAAAAAATTCGTGAATTACGCTTTAGGGTCAAGAATTCCTTTTTATTTTTAGTAACTGCATTTTATGGCGACGATCTAACACACACATGGTTCGTACGCTCCTTGAAAACCTTGAAAAGTCCTTGAATAAAAAAAGTTCATTTTCAAGTACTTGAAAAAGTTTAAGGCTCTGTAAATAGTACTTGAAAAAAATTGCCTGTTAAGTAATGATATGAAAAAGCATGTGTAAAATAATTGTTTGTGCTAAAAAGTTGTATAGGAGATTTCTGTGTAGGCCTAGTTCCAATAAAAACCAAGCTGTCAAATAGTGCAGAACTTGTGTTCAGCCCAGGGGAGTGTGTGGAGAGCTGGTATCTTGGCTATGATATCACTACAGAGTAAAGCATCAGCCATGTGAGTAAAATAAGTGGAATTATATATTCCCAAATTGTGATGGGCTTATGTTTACTGGGGTTAGGGACGCGTTCTTGCCAGAGGGTGGAACTTCCAGGAATTGCTTGTGCTTCATGCGTGGACCCTTTCTTCTCACTGCATCAAAAATATGAATTTTTCTGCATCAATGCATCAAAGTCATGCATCAAAAATAAAAGGTTAAAGCAAACAATAAGTGTTATACCAGCAAATGAATACGAAAATAGTGTACCCTTTTAAAAATATTTCGCAAGATAAAATGATTTCAAAAAATACCAAAACAGAGAGGCAATGCAAAGTTAATAAAATAAACTAACTGTTTGTAAGGGGAAGGCGTAATGGCAGGTCATTAAAGGTGTGCCAGCCCCAGCTAAGATTAATGGTGTGAACTTATTAAAATGCTTACCTATTGACTGAAGGACAGCACACACATATGATAGTTCAGGTTTAAAAAGTCCTTGAAAAGTGCTTGAATTTATTTTGCTTGGAAGAGTACGAACCATGCCACAAGATGTAAATGGGTAAAAAATGAAAGGCATTAAAAAAAAACAAAAAAAAACACAGAAAATATTTTAGAATAGAAATATATGTACAACACTAGTAGTAAATTATAGGTGAGTTATATTTCATTGCTGGTGAGCAATTATAAAATGCAGTAAAAGTACTTTGCTTCTGGAATGTTTGGAAAAATAATACAGTATGTGCATGATGCTGGTGTGTGTATTTGGGCATGTAAAATTTTGGTTCAGGCATATATTTTTTTAAACAACGTGCCTGACTGTTACAGTTTTGAAATCTTTGTGGCGCTGTAAATGACAAAGACCTGGCGACGACTAGTCAGTTTCCATCCAGACTGTGGCTGAAGAAGAACTAAAAACATAGTTTCAAAGCTTCCGTGTGAAATCAAATACAACTTTTACATAATTTAAGCGTGATTTTCTGTTTTTCTTCACATCCTTCATTTTAGTTACAGTTGCTATCCTGCAATGCTTTAAAATTAGTAGTCAAACTTTTGATTTGACTACACCCCTACCCCCTCCTCACAACTGAAGAAACTTTGGGAGGCACTGTTTTTTAAGTATTGTTCTGTATATCAGAACAGAACATTTCGCTATACTTCGGTTTGCGCCCCCGTCCCCACCATCATCTGCTACAAGAGACTGTGCTAGTAACGTGCTGCCATCTATCAGGCAACATCAAATACGTGCCGTGAGTTATTTCTGTAACGAATGTGTTTGTGCAGTATTTTTGGACATTTACTGGGACGGAAAACCTGTGTTTCCACCGGAATGAAAACCTGTCTTTCTGGTACAATAATTAAATTAGATTTATTATGTACCTGAAAATAACTGTTTGTTGATGCGAATCATAACCTCAAAGGAGTGTTCTGAGGAAAGACAACAATTCCATCGGAATAAATATTCCAGAATGTGTTTGTGTGCAGTATTTTTCTTTATTGAATATAAGCATTTACTGGAACGGAAAAGATGTGTTTTCACCAGAATGAAAACTTGTCTTTCTGGTACAATAATTAAATTAGATTTATTACGTACCAGGAAAGAACTCTTTCATGATGCAAATCATCACCTCAAAGCACTGTTCTGAGGAAAGACGACAATTCTGTCGGAATAAATATTCCAGAATGTGTTCTGCCAAATGACTTTTTGTGAGACACATCTGAAACTCTTGAGTTTCAGGGGCTGCCAGTTACTTTCTATACCTTGAGTATGAGAACCAGTACAAGGATCCATGAAATTGAAGGACTAGTTTTTGTACCCTCATCCTTCGCAACTTCCTCGGAAAAACGCTTCCAATAACAGAAACGTGGCGAGCCAAGTCAGACGCACGGAGCAAATAGCAATGATGGAACGGTGGCAGCGGCGATGGGAGGAAGGAGCGGAAGCACCACCTATCGGGAAACATGTTATTTCCCATGATTTCACGTTACTTCTAGCAGATGACGGGGGCCGCAAATGGAAGTGCATTCGAAAATTTGACTTAATTGGTATAATTTGTTAATTTTAAATATTTTGAGTTTGAATTTCAGTATTAAAAGTGATTCAACAGATAAATCTTAATGTTTATAGTAGCAGTGGCCCTTAATTACTTTTCCCCAGGGGCCACATTTTTTTCTTTTTCATGGCACCGGGACAGAGGGTGTGAACTCTTAATTCGGTAAATGTAAGTTACATATGTTGGAAACACAAGGAAAAGGTACGGCGCACTTTGCAGTAGTCGAAAAGTAAAAGCCCACATGAGTGAAGAGGAGAAAGAATTGTTTTGAAATTCTCGTTGCATCGAGTGCGTGGTTCATCACGTGAACTCTCACATGCTAAGTGGTAACCGAACCAAAAGGAAGTTGTTCTTCATCAGCTGTAATGTTTGCAAGCTATAAAAAGTGCTCTTATTATTTCTGTGTATAGTGCTCCTATTACGTCATTTTATTAAATAGTTCTTTTTTCACAAAAGGATACCATTATTCAAAGTGAGTTTGTTCATGCAAGCAATAATTCTTCTTTTCCAAAGTTTAAAGTCTGCCATTGGGCATATTGCGCTACTTGCTTCTGAAAGACATCAGCGATAAAGTGTAGATAGATAAACACTCTGTTGTATATATCACACATAATTATCACACAACCAATAACATATACTGATATTCAAATCAGCATTTTTTTAATTTTAAGGTTTATTAAAGGTAATGTGAAAATTATAAAATGAACTTTACATAGCAGGCAAATAAAAACAATGGAACAAATTGCAGAAATTAGTTACTTGTATTAATGTAAAATTACAAATACAATATTTTAAATTTAAATTTAGGCATCAAGAAATTCATGAGAATAATGGAAGACAGCATGTCCTTCTGCAATATGTTTAAAATTTGGTTGGCGCAGTGGTAAGCGATAGCCTCTGATCATTCGTTTGAAAGGGGTCCGGGTTCGAATCCCGGTGAGGCATGAATGTAGTTTGTCCTACGGCACTAGCTCTCTCCCTTCCCTGGAACCAGTGACTCTAAATTAGGGACGGGCGACTGGTTATAGCCCATTAAGTTTCTCACGGTGGTTGTTAAACCTCCAATCAAAAAAAAAAAAATAGTATACGATACGATGTAGTCAACAAAAATAAATTAAATGAAAATATTTATACTGTTTTATATTTTAAATATTGATAAACTTTTTTTCACCTGTGGATTTTATACATTTCTTTTCGGTTTAATTTTTCATCGTGGGCTGCCTGTTGAGAACCAGTGGCTTAGAGAGTAACGATTGCTTGCACGTGATATATCAGGGCTTGAAAAATACCATGCCCGAGCAGGGATCGCATTCCTCCTAAAATTCCTAATATTTTGTGACCCTCCTTAAATTCCTAAAATTAGACCTAAAATTTGCTATTCATCCTAAAATTTTCGTAAGCTTATTTTTATTAAAAACACAACCGTTATTAACGCCAATAAATTTACCATTACGGTAAGTTAAAAAGACCTGTTATTGTAGAAACACAGCCTATATGCTGTGCTGCTGAAGGGAGGGAAAAATGACGCCATCGAGATGCACTTGCGGGCGGGCGTTCCATTTTTTTGCCTTCGAACAGTTTTCGAGAGTAACAAGAGATCTAAGGGAAAAGGGGAGGGGTCATTTTCACCCCTGGTTTGCGCTTTGCAGACGAACTCCGTGGCACGCAGAAGATCGTACTTTATTTTTGTACATGCCTTGTGGAACCTCCTCTTTCTGCTGATGTTTTGTTATTGTAAACCGCAGGTGGGTGGAAGCAAAGAGGAAACATGTGGTCTCCTTCCGTAACCTCCGGTAATGACGATGGGATGGTAGCTGAGTATTATCTTGGCAGGCAGTAGAGCACGTGATCATTGACCTTCGATCATGCGTGGCGACAGCGACCTTCGATGCGCAATATATCTCGGCTCCGACTCGCTTTGACTGAACTTGCGTGAGATGCGTATGATAGTTTCTGGTTTTACGTCTTTTATGGTGTTCTCTGTGCTGTGTGCAGGTTCAGTTCTCTAGTGGTGACCTGCTTTTTTTTTTTTTTTTTCATATCTTCTGACATCCTCGCAGCCAAATTTCGGGAAGTTGTCTGGTTTTGCAATATTGGAACGTGTTTTTGTACTTCCCTTTCATTTTCTGGTTAGTAATACAAGTGTTTAAGATGCCTAAATCCAAAAACGAAATTTCAAGATGCGTGGCTCGCCAAAGAATTGGACAGAGTGAAGTTGAAAGAATGGTGTTCTGCAACTGAAACAATATTTTCTGCTGCTAAGTGTATATTGTGTTCAGAAATTTTCAACATTTCTAATAGTGGCTTTTCACAAGTAAAAGCGCATCATAAAGGAAAAAAACATTTGCAGAAATTTCAAAGTAAATTTCAAAAATAAGTCCATCCTGAAAGCCTTTGGAGGACGGGATCTTCAGCCCAAAACAAATATTAGTGAAGTACTGAGTCATGATTTACAGTTGGCTAAAGCCGAAGCATTATGGGCCATGAAAGTTGCTAAGGACAATATGTCTTTTGTTTCATGCACTGAAACAGTTGAACTTTTCAAAGAAATGTTTCCTGATTCTGCTATTGCAGCCAAAATGCAACTTAAAGAAAAAAGTTGCTTATGTGATATCACATGGATTGTCAAAATATTTTGAAGAGGATTTGAAAAAAGACATTGCATCTAGTAGCCCAGGAAAGGTTACTATAGCATTTGATGAAACTACAAATACACAAGTGAAACGGCAGTTGGATGTGTATCTCAGGTACTGGTCTTCAGAAATAAATTCAGTTTCTTGCCGATACCTAACAAGCGTTTTCTGGGTCATGCAACAGCAGATATTTTGCTAAAAGAAATTCTTGATGTGTTATCATCCTTCAATATTTCGTTGAACAGAATTGTTGTGTATCCATGGACAGCCCAAATGTAAATAAGTGCTTTTTACGCAAATTCAATGAAGTTGTAAAACAAGAAACAGGCCAGAAATCTTTGGAACTAGGTTTTTGCAACCTGCATGTTGTTAGTAATGCATTTAAAATTTTTTTGACAAGCTTAAATATAGATTTTGACGAATTTGCTACTGATATGCATTACTTTTTAAAGAGTAGTGCTGCAAGACGAGAGGATTATAAATCTGTCGAGGATATAACATTGGTCACTGCCAAATTTCTTTTGCGTCATGTCAGCAACAGATAATTAACCGTTGGTTCTGTAGCCCAGAGGCTCTTGGATCAATGGCTAAATATTACAGAATATTTTTTAAACTTCTTGCCATCTCAAAAAATATTTGAAAAACAACTACGCAATTCGGCAAGGTATAAAAGAATTCACTGTTTCCTGAAAAAATGAGCTTACTCCTTGCTATTTAGCATTAATTTCATTTTCACACTAAAATTTTGAAAAGTTTTCATTATGTTATCAGAGTGAAGAACCAAAAATACACCAGTTATATTCTGATTTAAATACTTTAATGAGGAATGTTATGGCTCAGTTTATCCAAGATGACGTTATAGCAGGGAAATTTGGAGAAGACCTAAAGAATGTAGATTTTGAAAACAAAAATTCATGGAAAAAACTAGGGGAGTTAGAAGTTGGTATGAAGACAAAAAATCTCCTCAGGAATGTTCAGGAGACCAGGCAGAAATTATTTCTCTTAGATGTAAGATCATCACTAATTGCAACCACAAAATATTTAAAGTCAAATTTGCCATTCTGCAATCAAAAGCTAAGAGACATAGAAGTTTTAAAGGTAAAAGAACCAAAGAAAGAGTCAACTCAACTTTCAGTCACTGAAGGACTTTCGGAAATAACCAGAATTTCAAGTGTTTTGCATCTTTCCTGATGAACAAATTGATAGAGTAAGAGAAGAGTGGAAACTTTTAAATTGCGATAAGCCAACTCTAGATGAACTAGTGAAATTTTCAGAGGAAGGGCATATTCCAGTGCGGATTGATCATTACTGGCATAATATATTTAGTATTAAAGACTCTAGCGGGGAAAAAAAAGTACTCAAATCTTGCTTAACTCATAAAGTCAATTTTAGTTTTACCTCATGGTAATGCTGATGCAGAAAAGGGATTTTCGGTTAACACTGCTCTGTTAAGGAAGGACAAGGCTAACTTAAAAGACTCAACTATAACATCATTAAGAATAGTTAAAGGGGCCATTAAACACTATGGATATGTAAATAAAGTTCCCATAACAAGAAATTTGTTAAATAGTGTTTGTGATTCACATAAATTTTATAAAGAGTATGTTGATAAGCTGAAGGAAGAAGAATCAAAAAAGGTAAAAAGAAAGGAAGCAGAAAGAGAGGGAAAATAAGGAAAAGCAGCTAGAGAAAAAAAGAAAAGCTGAGTTTGATGACAAAATAAAAGAAAATGATGCAGAAATAAATAGACTTAAAAACGATAAAGAAGCCTCCCTAGCAATAATTCAAGAGGGAACAGAAAGAATGAGAAAAGCTGTAGAAAAACAAAATACTGTTGAAATAGCAGTTGCCTCTAACTTGATCATACAAGGTTCAGCTGAAATAAAGAAAACTGAAAGTAAATTAGTTGTGGTAGAAGCAGAAAAAGATAGGCTAATCAGGAAAAGGTTAAAACAATAATATGAAAAAAGTAATTCAGTGAACAATTGTACATAGTTCTTGGTTTTCAATTACCTTTTTAGGATATTATAATTTAATGTGAAACCTGAAAACTTTACTGTGAAAATCGTCAATTGCTTCTGGTTCAACAGCATATTAATGTTCAAAGTGAAACTTGAATGTGGTAAATATACTTGAATATGATAATAACACGTGAAAAGATAAGAATTGAACATTAGAAGTAAATCATACTTAAACTTTAGACATTAGACGTTATGCAAAAAATTTGGGTGTTAACTTCGACCATATATACTAATGGAATGCACATTGGCAATAGCTGCATCAAAGCCGCCATGGCTCAAACATTGGGCACGTCGTCATCAGACTCCAAATTTCGTGTAAAAATGCTGTTATGATTACTAATTTACGCTGCAGAACTTCAGTGTTTTCGGTGTATTATGTGAATGCGCCTCATATATAATGAAAACTCTTCAGGTAAGTTTACTTATGAGCTATATACATGCATGATCGGGTTGTTTACATTTTGTGATTTATAATGTGATGAACATTTGCGAAAGAATTTGGAACATGCATTCCATTTTTTTTTCTTAAGTTACTATATTTTTATATCAATAGCTGCAAGTTTATGGTTAAGTAATTGAACTTTATTGACTTAGGTATTTAATTCGTTTCTTACGCATGAAAAATCATAGAACTTTCTTTACTATATCGCTCAGAGCAACCATAAGCACAGCAGGTGTAACCCATCTTTTTGACTGTTGTCATATGATTTTATGTTGGAGCCAGAAATTTTGATGTCATGCGCAGTCTATCAGTATATATGGTTGAAGGGTGTGAAGCAAACTCTTTACAATGTATACAAAGTTGTTTTACTAGATGTATACAAATATACATCTAGTTTTTATTGAAATACACTCCTAAAATTTTCCTAAAATTTTTCTAAAAATTCCTAAAATTCCTACCTAAAATTTTCCAGAAGTATGCTATGATCCCTGATAAGTTATCCCCAGTAGAAGAAGAGATAGGAATGCAGTAAACTCCTGGGAGGTTCAGGCTTTCAACTTTGTCCCTATCCCTTTGTAGAAGTTTCAAGATGTTTGGGGTAGATTTACTGGCAAGATGGTAACCAAAACTTCTAAAAAGAATCTGTAACTTATAAGCATAGGAAGGATGGTAAGGAACAGAACCACAGAATTTCAGGTCTTCTTTCTTTTGAGGAAGAAGGCATTCAATTTTCGAATGGTTTTCATATTTCTTTATGAGGGAGTTGACTGTAAGAGCAGGGAAACCATGAGAGAGGGCTATTGTAGAAATTTTGGAGAGTTCTTCTTGAAGAGAGAGTTGGTTGTTGCAAATGATATGAGCCCTGTGGATGTAGGACTTCAATGCTGCAAGCTTGTAGAGATGCAGGGTGAAAGAATTGTAGGGAATGATGTTAGTGGCACTGCAGAAGGTTTACGATAGACGACAAAATTGATTTCCTGGATGTATCTATCTGCAGAAACGCTGATCTCTCCATTACTCGTTCCGTCTTGCTGGCGGTTGATGACTTCCTGCCGAGCGTCTCCCGAGAAGGTCTCGCACGTGTTCGATTGGGTTTAGGTCCGGGGACCTTGCGGGCCAATCCATCGTTGAATATCTTCACTCTCCAACAGCTCTGCAACAGCCACTGTACGATGAGGTGTGGCGTTGTCGTCCATGAAGAGGAATTCGTGACCCGCAGCACCAGGGCGCGATTTCACTGAATTAGCAAATAGCTAGTGAAAAATCAAATTTGCTAGTGAAAAAAAAAAATCGCAGTAGCAAATATTGCTAGTAAGGTAATTTCTTTATTTAAAGTAACCAAAAATCATTATTAATCCACGAAGTTTACTTAAGTTTCTATTATCACTTGTTAAAACAGCGACGATCAGCGATTCTCTTTCGCCACTTTCCTTTCGAAACTTAATACCCATCCTCCCCATATCTTTCATCCCTTCCAAACTGTCGTAGAAGAGCATTGAAACTCCTCTCCATCGTGCCCTCATTGGTCTATTACAGAAACTGAACATGACGTCGGCAATGGTTGCTGTGGCAACCCAGAGCTCTGGGATGGATCGGTTGTTTGACCACCTGCTCTGCCACCCTCCCTTCTTTTGCCCCACGAACTTTGTCCTCAACTCCTGTCGTACCTAAGCCAAGCGATTGCCTACTTCCACAAGTCTTGATAGTCGTGCATACATCAAATACTGCGCTCCAATGATCCAGGGATCGCATTCCTCCTAAAATTCCTAATATTTTGTGACCCTCCTTAAATTCCTAAAATTATACCTAAAATTTGCTATTCTTCCTAAAATTTTCGTAAGCTTATTTATTAAAAATACAACCGTTATTAACGCCAATAAATTTACCATTACGGTAAGTTAAAAAGACCTGTTATTGTAGAAACACAGCCTATATGCTGTGCTGCTGAAGGGAGGGAAAATGACGCCATCGAGATGCACTTGCTTCGGGGCGGGCGCTCCACTTTTGTGCCTTCGGACAGTTTTCGAGAGTAACAAGAGATCTAAGGGTAAAAGGGGAGGGTCATTTCACCCCTGGTTTGCGCTTTGCAGACGAACTCCGTGGCACGCAGAAGATCGTACTTTATTTTTGTACATGCCTTGTGGAACCTCCTCTTTCTGCTGATGTTTTGTTATTGTAAACCGCAGGTGGGTGGAAGCAAAGAGGAAACATGTGGTCTCCTTCCGTAACCTCCGGTAATTACGATGGGATGGTAGCTGAGTGTTATCGTGGCAGGCAGTAGAGCACGTGATCATTGACTTTTGATCGTGCGTCGGCGACAGCGACCTTCGATGCGCAATATATCTCAGCTCCGACTCGCTTTGACTGAACTTGCGTGAGATGCGTATGATAGTTTCTGGTTTTGCGTCTTTTATGGTGTTCTCTGTGCAGGTTCAGTTCTCTAGTGGTGACCTGCTTTTTTTTTTTCTATCTTCTGACATCCTCGCAGCCAAACTTCGGAAGTTGTCGGGTTTTGCAATTTTGGAACGTGTTTTTGTACTTCCCTTTCATTTTCTGGTTAGTAATACAAGTGTTTAAGATGCCTAAATCCAAAACGAAATTTCAAGATGCGTGGCTCGCCGAAGAATTGGGCGGAGTGAAGTTGAAAGAATGGTGTTCTGCAACTGAAACAATATTTTCTGCTAAGTGTATATTGTGTTCAGAAATTTTCAATATTTCTAATAGTGGCTTTTCACAAGTAAAAGCGCATCATAAAGGAAAAAAACATTTGCAGAAATTTAAAAGTAAATTTCAAAATAAGTCCATCCTGAAAGCCTTTGGAGGTCGGGATCTTCAGCCCAAAACAAATATTAGTGAAGTACTGAGTCATGATTTACAGTTGGCTAAAGCGGAAGCATTATGGGCCATGAAAGTTGCTAAGGACAATATGTCTTTTGTTTCATGCACTGAAACAGTTGAACTTTTCAAAGAAATGTTTCCTGATTCTGCTATTGCAGCCAAAATGCAACTTAAAGAAAAAAAAGTTGCTTATGTGATATCACATGGATTGTCAAAATATTTTGAAGAGGATTTGAAAAAAGACATTGCATCTAGTAGCCCAGGAAAGGTTACTATAGCCTTTGATGAAACTACAAATAAACAAGTGAAACGGCAGTTGGATGTGTATCTCAGGTACTGGTCTTCAGAAATAAATTCAGTTTCTTGCCGATACCTAACAAGCGTTTTTCTGGGTCATGCAACAGCAGATATTTTGCTAAAAGAAATTCTTGATGTGTTATCATTCTTCAATATTTCGTTGAACAGAATTATTTGTGTATCTATGGACAGCCCAAATGTAAATAAGTGCTTTTTACGCAAATTCAATGAAGTTGTAAAACAAGAAACAGGCCAGAAATCTTTGGAACTAGGTTTTTGCAACCTGCATGTTGTTAGTAATGCATTTAAAATTTTTTTGACAAGCTTAAATATAGATTTTGACGAATTTGCTACTGATATGCATTACTTTTTAAAGAGTAGTGCTGCAAGACGAGAGGATTATAAATCTGTCGAGGATATAACATTGGTCACAGCCAAATTTCTTTTGCGTCATGTCAGCAACAGATGGTTAACCGTTGGTTCTGTAGCCCAGAGGCTCTTGGATCAATGGCTAAATATTACAGAATATTTTTTAAACTTCTTGCCATCTCAAAAAATATTTGAAAAACAACTACGCAATTCGGCAAGGTATAAAAGAATTCACTGTTTCCTGAAAAATGAGCTAACTCCTTGCTATTTAGCATTAATTTCATTTTCACACCAAAATTTTGAAAAAGTTTTCATTATGTTATCAGAGTGAAGAACCAAAAATACACCAGTTATATTCTGATTTAAATACTTTAATGAGGAATGTTATGGCTCAGTTTATCCACGATGATGTTATTGCAGGGAAATTTGAAGAAGACCTAAAGAATATAGATTTTGAAAACAAAAATTCGTGGGAAAAAAACTAGGGGAGTTAGAAGTTGGTATGAAGACAAAAAAATCTCCCCAGGAATGTTCAGGAGACCAGGCAGAAATTATTTCTCTTAGATGTAAGATCATCACTAATTGCAACCACAAAATATTTAAAGTCAAATTTGCTATTCTGCAATCAAAAGCTAAGAGACATAGAAGTTTTAAAGGTAAAAGAACCAAAGAAAGAGTCAACTCAACTTTCAGTCACTGAAGGACTTTCAGAAATAACCAGAATTTCAAGTGTTTTGCATCTTTCTGATGAACAAATTGATAGAGTAAGAGAAGAGTGGAAACTTTTAAATTGCGATAAGCCAACTCTAGATGAACTAGTGAAATTTTCAGAGGAAGGGCATATTCCAGTGCGGATTGATCATTACTGGCATAATGTATTTAGTATTAAAGACTCTAGCGGAAAAGAAAAATACTCAAATATGCTAAACTCATCAAGTCAATTTTAGTTTTACCTCATGGTAATGCTGATGCAGAAAAGGGATTTTCGGTTAACACTGCTCTGTTAAGGAAGGACAAGGCTAACTTAAAAGACTCAACTATAACATCATTAAGAATAGTTAAGAAGGGGCCATTAAACACTATGGATGTGTAAATAAAGTTCCCTTAACAAGAAATTTGTTAAATAGTGTTCGTGATTCACATAAATTTTATAAAGAGTATGTTGATAAGCTGAAGGAAGAAGAATAAAAAAAGGTAAGAGAAAGGAAGCAGAAAGAGAGGGAAATAAGGAAAAGCAGCTAGAGAAAAAAAGAAAAGCTGAGTTTGATGACAAAATAAAAGAAAATGATGCAGAAATAAATAGGCTTAAAAAAGATAAAGAAGCCTCCCTAGCAGTAATTCAAGAGGGAACAGAAAGAATGAGAAAAGCTGTAGAAAAACAAAATACTGTTGAAATAGCAGTTGCCTCTAACTTGATCATACAAGGTTCAGCTGAAATAAAGAAAACTGAAAGTAAATTAGTTGTGGTGGAAGCAGAAAAAAGATAGGCTAATCAGGAAAAGGTTAAAACAATAATATGAAAAAAGTAATTCAGTGAACAATTGTACATAGTTTTTGGTTTTCAATTACCTTTTAGGATATTATAATTTAATGTGAAACCTGAAAACTTTACTGTGAAAATCGTGAATTGCTTCTGGTTCAACAGCATATTAATGTTCAAAGTGAAACTTGAATGTGGTAAATATACTTGAATATGATAATAACACGTGAAAGGATAAGAACTGAACATTAGAAGTAAATCATACTTAAACTTTAGACGTTATGCAAAAAATTTGGGTGTGAACTTCGACCATATATACTAATGGACTGCGCCTTGGCAATAGCTGCATCAAAGCCGCCATGGCTCAAACATTGGGCACGTCATCATCAGACTCCAAATTTCGTGTAAAAATGCTGTTATGATTACTAATTTACGCTGCAGAACTTCAGTGTTTTCGGTGTATTATGTGAATGCGCCTCATATATAATGAAAACTCTTCAGGTAAGTTTACTTATGAGCTATATACATGCATGATCGGGTTGTTTACATTTTGTGATTTATAATGTGATGAACATTTGCGAAGAATTTAGAACATGCATTCCATTTTTTTTTCTTAAGTTACTATATTTTTATATCAATAGCGGCAAGTTTCTCTGGTTAAGTAATTGAACTTTATTGACTTAGGTATTTAATTCGTTTCTTACCCATGATAAATCATAGAACTTTCTTTACTATATCGCTCAGAGCAACCATAAGCACAGCAGGTGTAACCCATCTTTTTGACTGATGTCATGTGATTTTATGTTGGAGCCTAAAATTTCGATGTCATGCACAGTCTATCAGTATATATGGTTGAAGGTGTGAAGCAAACTCTTTACAATGTATACAAAGTTGTTTTACTAGATGTATGCAAATATACATCTAGTTTTTATTGAAATACACTCCTAAAATTTTCCTAAAATTTTTCTAAAAAGTCCTAAAATTCCTACCTAAAATTTTCCAGAAGTATGCTATGATCCCTGCCCGAGATGCCCATGACATGTAAATTATTGGCCTGGGCAAGGGCCGGATTAAGGCCTTAGTGGACCCCTAGGCTATGGCATTTGAGTGGGGCCCCAGGCTAAGACATATAAGAGGGCCCCCAAAGAACTTATGACCAAGAATCATTATGAAGTCCATTAAAACATGAAACTGTAGCAATATGCTTGTCATAATAAATATGTAGTGCATTTTTCAAACTAATAAATTACCTGCTGAGTTTACATAACAAGTCACTGATGTTTCCATTGTCCTCATACATGTAAGAACATGTGTTAAGTAAAGTAAGCTTAAGATTCCTAGATTTTGTCTTGGTTTTTCTAATGATTTAGCATTGTATACTTATCTTAGTGCATCTTTTATGTTATGTAATGTGAAGCCACAGGGGACTTCGACCATTAATAGTTCCAAGTGCAAATTGGGAGGTGTGGGTGGATGGTAGTGAAAATGCTGAAACTGTCTCACCGACCCCGCTGTACACAGCGACATGAAACTTGCCCTTGGTGAGTCACTGCCTTGAAATCTGATTTGTTCGCTTTCCCTGCCTCTGTTTCTGATCATACGAGACAAAAGTTAAAGAATTATTTATGCATAGCTGAATATTTAAAACATCAAACATTTCGGAAATAAACCTGATGTTTTACGAAATGTATATAAAAAAAATAACAGCACATTCCCAGGCCACGGAAGTCGCGTTCGACTTCTTATCCCCAGGCCATCTGCGTTACAACACCTGCACTGTGTTGCCTAGCAACCAAATACTTCAAAACACGAAGAAGTCGCGTCACCTAGCGGAAGTAATGCAAAACAAAAACCGAAACCCATTAACAATTTGAAGTCGCCGGCGCCAGCATGGCCCCTTACAACATTTTTTCTTGCTGGCGCCTGCGCCCGCTGGCAGTGAAAGTGTTTAATGTAGTTGAAAAAACAAAACAAGTTTGGAATGGAGAATTTTTACTTTGCTGCAAATCACCAGAAGTTGTATTATTATTACGGAATGAGTGCCAAGGCCAGTAGAATAGCGTTTCTTCAGTTATATTATGCTCTACGTCCAGGAATTGGTGCCATGTGTAGTTTTGCTCCAGATGTTGTGTACAGTTAACGACGGGATGCATGCCTGGGATGAAACTAGCCTCCGGTGTTTAGTGACAAAATGTGTACACTGCCATGAAACAGAGGGACGCAGACTGATGGGCAAAAAGGCCGTGCTTTATGGGGAGGGAGTGACAACGGAAAATTTATTGCACAGCTTCGAGTGGGGTTAGGTCTCTGATATAATTTGTGCGAGTAAGAGAGGGGAAAGTGGAAGCTTACGCGCATGCCCACCACCTCACACACACATGAGCTGACAGCGGTACTACTGAAACAAAAGCTAAGTTTCGTTTAAGAATGCACCTGCGCAATGCGTTCCGCTTAACCGGGAGAAGGGCAAAAAATTACAGACGCCAATAACTTAGTTTATCTGAGAGAACAGTAATTCGTGTTAGCTGCGGTTATAAGTTGTATTTAGTAATGGATATACGATGTTTATTTTGGAAAAAAATCCAGCAATGAGGGTATATCTTATAGTAAGCATTTATGTGAAATTCTTGATCTGTCAACGGTAGTTACAAATTTGTCTTTCGCATTGTTGAGTGACATAATTTCAGAATCGGAGTCTACATCGTTGGCAAAACGGAAACTTAATGCAAGCGGACTATTATAAAGTGTACAAAAGAAAGAAAAACACTGTCACTTAGTTGAGGAATCTTGGATAAAAACATTTAATTGGCTAAAGTCAAAGGACAAGACTATTATGTGATGCACTGTTTGCGAAAACCATCCTAAAATTCCTGATACCACCAGCAGTTATTTTAAGGAATGTGGGGTGTCAGGTGATATACGTTTAATAACTATATGTGCATACAACAGTAGTCAAAGACATAAGGATTGCCTTTGTTTCTAAACAACAATTATTGGGATATTTTATGATGCAAAATCACTTCTGTTTGCACTAGCGAAAAAGGTAAAAGAAATTTTACATTCAAAATTGTTGTTAAAAACTACTTAAGGTGATATACAGTTAACTATGATTATTTCAATTTTTTGCTAAACACAGGACATATATTAAAAATTTTTGAACATGGCATCATCACTAAATTTCTCAAATGCCCTCGATCACCTTTCTTAAAACTTGAGATATATGCTTTTGTGCATTTTGAATTCAGACACTTTAAAATGGTGATGCAAAAGATGTATAAAAAGTTTATCATAATTTTTAACTTTAAAAAAATGAGGCTCCTATTTCGTTATCTTAAAAGATAAATTTTTCTGGGCATGTAGATTTTACTTCTGGGCAAGTGAATTTTTTGTGCACATGCCCAGCTGGGCATGTAACTTTTCAGATATTTTTCAAGCCCTGTATATAATCTGCAGTGCTTCTGCACTATTCAGTTTCTTCTAACCAGTGAATGGGCAAGTTTGAAAGTAATACAAGTAGTTGCCTAATTTCTGATTAGAATATCACTCAGTTGTTGAAATAATTGCATCTCTAATTTGCATTTTTATTTTAGGTGGAATGAGAGGTGGAAGGAAAGTTATTGTGGAACCTCATAGGCATGAAGGTCAGTTCTTTTCAGTTAGTTACGTGTAATTTGGTTGTGATCCGTTGGGCTCATTTGTCTTATATATGTAGTGCACATAAATTTATTTTATTTTGGATGTGAATGTGTTTTTTTTCTTCTGTTGAATGAAATGAAAGCCAAAGCAAAATGTGATTGTTGAATTATTAATTTATGATCACTGAAATTTGTGTAATATTGCTTCATACATTACCGTGGAATCTCAATTATGTTTTTTAATTTCATACATAATTCTGCACTGGTCCTGGTATTTTAGTGTAGTTTCTATTATTTTCCCAATTTAGTTAAATACGTAATTCATTTTTACACTTTTTGTGATTAACTTATCTTAAAGTTTTAAATTTCAGATTATCAGAAATACGCACTTCTTTGATTCCTTTTTATGTAACCTGATGTGTTGCAACTTTTAGGCAGTGTTCTTTTTTTCTTTTTCTGCCATGAAATAAATAATGCAGTTAAATGATTTAATAACATTTCTTTTTTTCTCTGAATTTAAGAAATATGAGCCACCCCTGGTGGCGCAGTTGTCTAAGCTATGGCTTCTGATCATACGTCCAAAAGGGGTCCGGGTTCGAATTCTGGTGAGGCATGGATGTTGTGTTTGTCTTATGGCACCAGGTCTCTCCCTTCCCTGGAATCAGTGGATCTAAATAAGGGACGAGCGACTGCTTATAGCCCATTAAGTTTCTCACGGTGGTCGTTAAACCTCCAATCAGAAAAAAAAAAAAAAATGAGACAAGGGATAGTGAATGTTTTGCCTCACACTAATGCTAAATAAACTAGTGGTTGAGAATGATATTTATAGTAAAGTATTTGTAATAGGAGTATTGAATATAAAACAAAATTTTATTTAAGAATGTTTTTTTTTATTCTTCATTTTTGAGTTGATGTGATTTTTATGCCTCATGTGCAAAAATATTTTAATTTTCTTGCGCTTTTATACTCCTATACACCATAAATATTGATGAAATAATATTTATGGTGTATGTGGGAATAAGTTTTCCACTCTTACTATTATGTGCATTGTGAAAATCTTCATTAAAGGAAATTTAGCTGGGCAGCAGAGAAAATTAGCTAGACGAGCCACCCAGTAAAAAAGCTCTAGAAAGAACACTAATTATACAGTTTGGACAAACTAAATTTCAATGGTCAGTCAACTGCAATGTTCAACATTATATTAAAGACAAAGAAGCAGCATCAAATGAAGACCAACTGCCAAACTATGGTAAGTGCAAATGTCCCTTTTTTTGACTCAGCTATTACTTAATATATCAAGGTATGGAAATTGCAAATGAGAGGTATGGCCACATTATCTAACGTTTAACGTGCGTAACAGAAAAATTAGCGATGGAAAAACCAAAAGTTGGTTGTTTCACTTCATTTATATCATTTTGGAGACTTTCTTGGATATTTTCAATATCATTGCATTTCTTCCATGCTTTCATGTTTTGATATCTTAAGTGTTTCTGGTCATGTAGAGTTATCACTACCCACGGAATCCCAGAAGCGTTCTCGAATTTTATTTCACTTTTCAGGCGTGGGAAAGTCCTTAATTTTTCATATTTTTGCGTAAAGTCCTTGAGCAGTACTAGAATTATTTCCTGCAATGAACAGTTTTCAGGTAAAGGTTAAAAAATAAGTGTAGGGTGGCCAGCGATTGAAAGAACCGGAGAAAGTTTGTGAATCTCGCTAATGTTCAGTTGCTGGAAATGACTTATCTTGCTGCGATGAGAATGTTGTGTCATTTTTCGTTTCCACATTTTCAATTTTTTAGATCACATTTCTCATTTTCTGTTTGTTTTGTTTTTTTCCGCCCTCGTTGTATTCTTAGTTTTTCATATCTTCTCGTTTTTAAGATTGTCAGTAAAAGTGAAAAAGAGTGACTTCATATTTTTTAAGAATTTTTTGTAATGTATTGCATATTTCCCTGTTTCTCATAGTATTTTCTTAAAACCAATCGGTAGAGACAAACCTTTTTACCACAGTCTTTTTCTTTTTTAAGTGGAATTAAATTTCAAACTGGTACGTATGCAGACCTTCCAACTGTTACGATTTTATCATATTTAGTACGATAAATCATGCCGCAGTACGATAATATGAATTTGCTGCCAAAAATACGATTTTAAAAAAAAAGTCATGTTTCCCTGCTTTTCAGACAGAAGTAGGGAAAAATTTGCCTGTAATCTGCTTTTCCTCCTTCAAATTTTTTTTTTCTTGGAGTGGTTTCCAATTTCTCTTAACAAATACCCCTGCCTCTATACTCCGAGTCAACCTAAGAGTGTATCGCTATGAAGGATACGAAATAGCTATCTCTGCTACGAAAAATAGTCCCTAGTGTTTAGAGCGAAAAGCAGTAGAATTATTGCTTAGAATCCATTTTTGTTTGCTCGGCAGTTTATCAGACAGACTGCTATCTAAAAAATTTCCAGAAAGAAGTTAGAGCACTTTTAGAAATAAATTTGATATGAGAAGTTCCTCGATTAAAAGCTTTGCTTTCTTGGCTGTTTCTGACTGTTTGGGATACAACTCAGAGAGGGGGATGGGTAGACCTCTCCCAACATTCACAACAAAGAGGCAATAAATTGACGATCAGGGAAACTCGAAGGGTAGGTTACTTAAGCAAGCAGTAGGGGAAGAAGTTTGGACTCCACCAGATCCTCATTCACAATCTACTGTTGTGTGATGTATGGGTGGGTGAGGGTATCAGAAAGGAAACAGCAGGAGAGCACATTAACGTAGATGGATACCATTCTTGTGTTCCACGACGAGTCGTGATAAGGCTCTCCAGCCTTTAACAAGAGTACACCTTTACTGTGACCCCGAGTATAGTTTCCCAACAGAAATAAAGTAAGTCAAGTCAAGTGCAATCAGCAACCAATGGACAAATCCCGACTCGTTTCATATAACATTTAGAGACTGATTCGTACTTTCGGCTTTTTGTCATACTTAAAGCTGCTGATTGGTTGGTGCTGGAATGTGGACGAGCGTTTATTCGAAGCAACCTCCCTCCCCTTAGACTGCAACCATCAAAAACTTTTATAGCTACACTTTACACCATCAAGAATTTATATAGCTGAAATAGGCTTCAAAAAAATGTCACCATGCGTCATGTTACAATTTTTCTATTTGAGTGTTACGTGTTTTGGTTCTGAGAATTCGGCAGGTCTGCGTATGGTAGGATCTGCGTCATTTCCGTGGTTTGTAAAATTGTTTCACGTTAGAGTGAGTAACAGTACCGATACTTCACATTTAATTTCTTTTGTAATGCTTGCTTTCCCATTTTTTTGACACTTTTTGCTACATCAAAAGACAGAGTAAGCATTTTTTCTTTTGCTTAAAACAAAATTATTGAAGTTCAAAAACGCTACTACTACCTCATTCTGCACAGAAAACAACTTTATGGGTAACGACAGACTGCGGCGGAAAATTGAAATTCCTATTTTGAACTTTAATTTCTTATTGAACTAAAGGAAAATTGCTCACCCTCTTTGTTTCTTGATATAGCAAGAAATAATGGAAAACCATATTCTTTCAGCAAAATTAAAGTTTACAAAGTGATAATGCCAATCCTCAAGTCTGCTGTGAAAACAACTGTACAGGTCATTGAAATAGTTCAATTTCCAGCAAGGACAAGATAAGTAAAATGCCGCCCCGGTGGCGCAGTGGTCTAAGCGATGGCCTCTGATCATTCGTCCGAACGGGGTCCGGGTTCGAATCCCGGTGAGGCATGGATGTTGTGTTTGTCTTACGGCACTGGCTCTCTCCCTTCCCTGGAACCAGTGGCCCTAAATTAGGGACGGGCGACAGCTTACAGCCCATTGAGTTGCTCACGGTGGTTGTTAAACCTCCAATAAAAAAAAAACCAAGATAAGTAACTATTTTCAATTTAAATTCTGCCTTAATAAAAAGCAAAAATGTGTATTCCACTGATTTATGTATCAAGAAAGTACTATAAACATACATGAGATTCTTCCACGGATTTGCAGAATTCCGCGTTTTTTGCCATCATTTGGGTTGTTATTGGGATCGACGCAAAACTGAAGAAAAATTTTGAAGGATTAAATGGGGGGGGGGTCGTTTTTTGATCTGGGGATGGTATTTCGTTTTTCAAAACTTTCGAAAACTGAAGTTGAAAAATTTCCCCGTGATCGTGATTTCTTTTTCTCGCGATGTTTCTTCTGCACGATATTATTGTTAAGTATAATTTTATTCCATAATTATTAGCATTTCAGCTTGAAAATGGAAGAACAATTCCAAAAACGGAAGTTGGCGCGAAAATTTCCCTGTGGTCTTCAGGCATGAATGAGATTGATTCTTCAGTGAATTCGAAAAATTCCGCCATTTCCATCGTCATTTCGATGGTTGGTTCTCGAGATCCATGCAGAACTGAACAGAAATTTGGAAGGGATCGGTGGTGGGGTTGTTTCCCGTCGGTGGGCGGAATTCTGACTTTCAAAACTTTCAGAAACGGAAGTTAGATGGAGTGAAGGTTGCTCCTGTAATCATAATTCTTTCTTCTGGTAATGTTTCTTCTACCCAGTAGTGGTGTTAATAATCCGTAAATATTTGTTTTGCAGCTTCAAAAAGGAGGAAATCGGACAGAGCGTAAATTTCGCTACTAGTCAAAATTTCTCTCTCTCCGCGATGTTACATTTATCCTGTGTTGCTGTTAAATGTAAAAAAAAATATATATATATATATTTTTTTGAATACAGTGATGTGCTCCAGCTTAATATTTACATAATAGACTTCAGTGAACAGTTTTATCTTGCTCTCACCGCGTTATATTCACGCTGTTTTTGCAGCACCTTCTTGTTTTTAGCCCGTGCGGTTAAAAAGTTCAGCTTTTCTTCCTTCATCAGTCTCATGTATGAATCATCATCATCATTGTCAACCATTATTAATCCACCCCGCACGGGGATAACTGGTTTTCCAGTTATTTGGGGAGCGGCGCCCCCACGGCCCGAGCTGACCTTGTGACTGGTCAACATCTGATGTCATGCCACCGCTTGTTTTTATTTTGGTGCTGTTGGTGTTTGCAGGGACGGCTGTTCATCCAGCTGTTGGGGAGTCGCGGCCCCACGATCCCGAGCTGGTCTTGTGTCTCGCTTTTCGTTTTTATTTATTTTCTCCACTGGCTAGTTGCCCGTGTTGTGTACTCTATCTAATCGCTACCACGCTATGTACTAACACCCCGGTCTTGTGGTTTTGTTACCCTCCACCACTAACTGTTTTATATTAACCGCTCAGTTCGTAGGTTGCTGAGATTCCGTTTAGGTTCCCTTCCAGGATTTGTCTTCTTTGGATTTCTTTTTTTCCTTTTAGCTGGTTTGGGTGCTAGACCTACCTGCATGTTTGCCGCGTGCGGAGACCCGTGAGGCGGAAATGGGATGTCTGGCGGCTGAGGTCGCAGGAGACCGGAGCAGTGCCTCCTGTGTACCAACACTCCTCTTCGACCCCGGCTTCGCTGTAAACGGGAGGCTAGAGACTAACCCACCTCTAGTCAGAAGTCATGTACCAAGTTGTGTACAGGGCTTTAGCGGCTTTTGTCGTATAGCACTGCAGGGTAAGCCCGGGGGCTGTGGGATCATGCCAAAGGCGTTGGCATGACGGTACCAGGAGGCCGAAGTGTCCGCCGAGTGCGTGTGATCACAGCCAACGGACTATATCTGCAGGGATCGCATTCCTCCTAAAATTCCTAAAATTCCTAATATTTTGTGACCCTCCTTAAATTCCTAAAATTATACCTAAAATTTTCTATTCATCCTAAAATTTTCGTAAGCTTATTTATTAAAAACACAACCGTTATTAACGCCAATAAATTTACCATTACGCAGGGTGCGCACGCGTGCTTGAAAACCTGGAAAGTCCTGGAAAAATCATGATTACGTTTTCAAGGCCTGGAATATCCTGGAAAAACGGTGTTTTTTAATGCCGTCTTGAAAAGCCTTGAAATTTGAAATTAGTGCTTAAAAAATGCCCTTTTAGGAAATCGTGTTACTGTTACCCCTTCATTTTTTAAAGTTCCTTTTCTCTGTTCTCAAAGAAACCACCGGCAGCGGTTTCCGATGTGCACCAAATCCTAATTTGGCTGGGGGGAAAAAAAAGAAAAAAAAAAGGCACTACTTCCAGTGCAATAAAATTGGATGATTACTAGTAGGTCGAAGGGAGCTTGATGTCCGTCCGACAATTGAGAACAGAAGGGGAAAGAAGAGGCATTTAGCATTTGCAGGGGGTCGCGTATGTACCAAGTCAGCTGGCATCCACCAGTGAATAGTATGCCTGAACAACACATTCATCTTCTTCTTGTTTATGTGCATGCCACCCTCCCTCCCCTCAAGAGACTTCCACTACTTATGATAAAAAATAAGAAAACTATCTTTGCGAATTTTTCACGAAAGTGGCTGAAATTTTTACATTCACTGTAATTGGATTACAGAAGCTCACTTCCAAAATTCCAGTTGAATCGGTTTAAAACTTTAAAAGTTAGCATTGGTAATTTTTATTATGGACAAGTATGTGTGCCTCTTTGGACAGAGTGAGCCTCCAGCAGAAAGGGTGTTACCATAGCAACGGTTGATTGACAGCTGGGAGCGCTGATCTGAAGCCCTTGGTTGGGAAGAAAGCAAACACCTGTTTATCACTTCCACAGCACAAAAGGACTAGGAGAATATTTTCAGAAATCCATTTTTCTGAATTTTGAAAATAACAGTAAAATTTTTACAGTAGTTAAGATACATCACAATAAAGTTCTAGTGCAAATTTCGCCAAATTCCGTTAGGAACTTTAGCAGATGCAAAAAAAAAAAAAAAACAGTTCAGTGAGCTGCAGGTGGTGATTTATGGCGATGTGCCAAATGAAAAGAAGCCATTCCATCAGGTAATTCCAAAGGTTGTGTTGTGTGGACGCGTCCTCCTGCTGTTTGATCTTAATTGGAATGTTTTTGTGCATGGGGGGGTCGAGAGAAATATCTGTTTCAGCTTTATAGCCTTCACGGCTCTTTTTTTTTTTTTTCTTGGTAATAAATAAAAATCATAGTTGCTGCATTCGCCATTGATCCATGTTTGCATTTCTTGAATATAAACAGCAGACAATCAGAAACATAGTGTTGGGCGGGTCTTGATGATCTTCATTTTGCATATGCTGAATTCAGTTCTGTGGGAATAAGGAATGACTTATACTGTGAATATATACAAAACTACATATTTTTGAGCTGAAAAAATAGGTCTACTTGTACACAGTAGCTAAAGTGTGAACTCAGATGAAGACAATCAGACATACGGACGTCTGATTCCATAAAAAAAAATCAACATAGTTTTTTTATTTACACTACAGGTAAAAAAGCAAAAACATGTTTTTAAACGTTATAAAGGAAAACGGATTTTTGAAACGCATGACTTGATGATCTTAATTTCTGAAAGTTTCTTTTTTCCACATCCTTTTTTTTCAATTACAATACACTGTAACAGGATACTGTGTGTTATATCACTTAGAGATATGGCAGATTTTCGGTTGCTGATATCCGCGATCGTAAGCGGTAGTTGCATTGCGATTGTTGATGATGACAAGATAAATACTGGAGTGATGTAAAATGTTGCATAAACTAAAAAAATAAAAAAAATAAAGCCCTCCCCCCCCCCCCGAACTTTTATGCGGTCATCATAGCTGATCAACCATTTCATTCCATGAACATCAGCACATTTCAATCATTTGAACATTGGGGGTATCTGAAGGAATTCAGCCGTGCTTAAGCGCCCTAGCGCAACGAAAACATGCTAATTTTGGACAGTTCTATTCCCTTCCCCTCTACCATCCCTAATAATTGAGAGTGCATACATTGAGAGTGTTTCAAATATTCTATTTATGAGCTAGTTTTCGCGCTGTTTGTTATGCTTTTATTTTCGAAGAAAGAGAGGGAAAATAAGGAAAAGCAGCTAGAGAAAAAAAGAAAAGCTGAGTTTGATGACAAAATAAAAGAAAATGATGCAGAAATAAATAGGCTTAAAAAAGATAAAGAAGCCTCCCTAGCAGTAATTCAAGAGGGAACAGAAAGAATGAGAAAAGCTGTAGAAAAACAAAATACTGTTGAAATAGCAGTTGCCTCTAACTTGATCATACAAGGTTCAGCTGAAATAAAGAAAACTGAAAGTAAATTAGTTGTGGTGGAAGCAGAAAAAGATAGGCTAATCAGGAAAAGGTTAAAACAATAATATGAAAAAAGTAATTCAGTGAACAATTGTACATAGTTCTTGGTTTTCAATTACCTTTTTAGGATGTTATAGTTTAATGTGAAACCTGAAAACTTTACTGTGAAAATCGTGGAATTGCTTCTGGTTCAACAGCATATTAATGTTCAAAGTGAAACTTGAATGTGGTAAATATACTTGAATATGATAATAACACGTGAAAAGATAAGAACTGAACATTAGAAGTAAATCATACTTAAACTTTAGACATTAGACGTTATGCAAAAAATTTGGGTGTGAACTTCGACCATATATACTAATGGACTGCGCATTGGCAATAGCTGCATCAAAGCCGCCATGGCTCAAACATTGGGCACGTCATCATCAGACTCCAAATTTCGTGTACAAATGCTGTTATGATTACTAATTTACGCTGCAGAACTTCAGTGTATTATGTGAATGCGCCTCATATATAATGAAAACTCTTCAGGTAAGTTTACTTATGAGCTATATACATGCATGATCGTGTTGTTTACATTTTGTGATTTATAATGTGATGAACATTTGCGAAGAATTTGGAACATGCATTCCATTTTTTTTTCTTAAGTTACTATATTTTTATATCAATAGCTGCAAGTTTCTGGTTAAGTAATTGAACTTTATTGACTTAGGTATTTAATTCGTTTCTTACCCATGAGAAATCATAGAACTTTCTTTACTATTTCGGTCAGAGCAACCATAAGCACAGCAGGTGTAACCCATCTTTTTGACTGTTGTCATGTGATTTTATGTTGGAGCCAGAAATTTTGATGTCATGCGCAGTCTATCAGTATATATGGTTGAAGGGTGTGAAGCAAACTCTTTACAATGTATACAAAGTTGTTTTACTAGATGTATACAAATATACATCTAGTTTTTATTGAAATACACTCCTAAAATTTTCCTAAAATTTTTCTAAAAATTCCTAAAATTCTTACCTAAAATTTTCCAGAAGTATGCTATGATCCCTGTATCTGCAACGTATAAGCTCCAGAACTGTGTCCAGCGTCATTTTTCTTGGCTTGTGGACCTCCAGTTCTCCCTTGTAGGGCTCGGTGGTGGGTGGAGTAGTCTGCAGACGAATCTTCCTTCTTTTTTTTCGATGGGTAAACCCAAAAACAAAAACTCCAAATTTAAGTCACCTGAGAAAATGATAGTTGCCAACGACTCTCCTTCGTCTTCTCAACCTACCAAGTCTCATACCCTTAAATGATCTTTAGCCCATGACCTGGACCAAGAATGTGGAACCTCTTCTTCGTCAGCTGTACCAGTCGCTCCGAAGCGTCATCTCCCCTCGATTGCTGTGACTACGCATGCTACACACTTAGTTGTAGAATCCATCGATCCGAATGAGAGACTGTCCACCAGATCTCCCTTTTTCATTTCTAAAGCTTTGGACGCTGCGGTTGGCCCCTTGAAGTCTGTGAGGAAGCTTCGCTCTGGGGACCTGCTTGTCCAAACTTGCAGTGTTTCTCAGAGTAACACTTTTCTGCACCTCACTAGTCTTCAAGGCATTCCTGTCAAAGTGACACCTCACCCGTTTCTTAACACCTCTCGGGGTGTTATTTCGGAGTTTGATCTCTTGCCATGCAGTGAAGACGAATTGGTGACTGAACTTGCAGATCAAGGTGTTATTGCTGCACGTCGTATGATGTTCCGGCGCGAGGGTTCTTTGATTAAGTCTAAAAATGTTATCTTGACTTTTAACTCCCCGAAAGTTCCGACCGAAATCAAGGCTGGCTACTTGGTCTGTGGAGTTCGCCCGTACATTCCCAGTCTGCGCTGTTTCAGGTGCCAGAGGTACGGGCATTCACAACGTTTCTGTAAGAGTTCCGCTCGTTGCGCAAATTGTGGCTCCAGTGAACATGACGGGGAAGGTTGCACTTCTGCGGCCTGCTGTGTTAACTGTGGTGAGGCCCATGCAGCTTACTCCCGCAACTGTATGAAATGGAAGGACGAGATGGCGATCCAGCGCCTCAAGACCCTGGAAGGCCTCTCGTACCTTGCTGCCAAGGCCTAGTTGGGTATATCCACCAACCGACAGCGTACTTTTGCCGCAGTAGTTCAGTCTCTGCCACAACCCGTGCAGCCCTTTGTCCCGCGCCCTGTAGCTCTCGCCGCACTTGCCAAGAGATCTACAGCTGAACAAGCGACACAGGTGGATTTCCCCGAGCTCCAGCTTTTTCGAATAGCTGAGTCTGCGCCTTCTCTTTTGAAGACGATCGACTCTTCCAGTTCTCAGCAGAAAGCCTGCACGTGCGGAAGACCCGGCCCTCAATCCGCAAAGGTGTGCAGTGTCCATCCAACTGTCGCGGTCCAATTGACCACCATTGCAACTGTCTCAGACTCAGCGAGGTCCCCACCCTCAACCAACATTATAGAGGAACATAGGGGGAGGAGAGTGACAGTTCATCCCCAGCCTCAACCAACATTGCAGAGGAACATGAGGGGGAGGAGAGTGACAGTTCGTCCCCGCCCTCGGCCAGCATTGCAGAGGAGTGTGGGGGAGGGAGAGTGACAGTTCGTCCCCCTCCTGGTGACTCATCCTATGTGTAGTTGTGTTCGATTTCGTGATGTGTTTTATCATTCTCATTCCTCAGTTTTACTTAATCGGCTTGTTTCTCACCATTGTACCATGTTTTTCATACTGTTTGTTTCATTGTCTTTTTTGGCCCTTCCTTCGTACTCATGGTTCGGTTTTACTTGGTCAGCCAGATTTGGGGATTTATGCCACGTTTTTAAATTCTGTCTGTTTGTCTTGTGTCTGGCGCTCTTTGGCCAACCATGGCCCTTGCGCCAATAAAATCCACTAACCAACCAACCATTATTAATCCACTGCTGGACGAAGGTCTCCCCAAGTTTCTGCCACAATGGTCTGTCTTGTGTGCCAGTCTCCTCCATGTTACTCCCGCATACTTTCAAATTTCATCCACCCATCTTCACATGTGGTCTTCTTCTGGGTCTTTTCCTGTCCCTTGAAATCCAATCTAAAATTTGGGCTGCCCATCGATGGTCTGTCCTGGCAGTATGTCCATTTCAGGGATTTTACTCTGATCATGATGTATTCCACTCTTGTCATTTATCTGATCCACGAGTTCCTCTTCTTATCTCTCCTGGTTACACCAAGCATGCACCTCTCCATGCATCTTTGAGTTGTCTGCAGCCTTTGTATGTCTCTTTTAGTTAAGGTCCACGTCTCTGCACCATATGTAAGCACTGGAAGGATGCATTGATCAAACACTTTTCTTTTAAGACATAATGGCATATTGTTCTTGAAAATTATGCTGTTTCTTCCAAAAGCTCTCCAGGCAAGTTTTGTACACCGATTAATTTCTTCATCAATGTGACCCTCACTTGATATCTGCTGTCCAAGATAAACGTACGTGTCTGTTATCTCCAGCTTTTCCCCATCAATTGATAAATCTTCTTTTCTTGTAAAAGCATTGTGCATCACTTTTGTCTTCTGAAAGTTCATTTTTAATCCCACTTCTTTACTCTTGTCAGCAGGTTCCTGGATCATACTCTGCAGCTCTGATGGGGTAGTTGCAAAAATGACTGCGTCCTCAGAAATCAAAAACTGGAGGCTAAGGTTGTTACTTACATTTGGTCAAGGAGCATTCTGGAATATTGAAGGGTCTTTTGGTTAATTCTTCAATTAGTTGACAATCTTGTTTTTGTAGTCACCTTGTGACAAAATTATGTCCTTCAAGTTTCAAATGGTAGGTTTCGTTTCTTCAAAATAAACTGTGATTCTGTCAAATCTTCACTTTGAAGGGTTAAGTTCAAGTACAATATTTAATCTTAATATTATTCAATACTTTGTTTCCAAATGGTAAGGTAAAAACAGTAATTGAGTATTCCTCTTACTAAGTCGTCATTTAAAAGATGAAATTTAAGAACGTTTAAAATATTGAACATTCCAAACCTTTTGTTGAAGGGGGGTCAATCTGGTAAGAAATATCTTGTTTTGACGTTAGTCCAGTCTTCGTTTCCCGCAACACCAAATTCCCAAACTAGTTTCAACTAACATTTCGTAGCCTTCTTCTGTGGGCCAAAAAATGATGTATTTCTCATCGTGTTCCGGTTCTTCTTCGGCCAACTATCTCAAATCCACTTGGCTGGCTCGAAAGCTCCACGTTGGCAGAACCTTAGCGCATTCAGATTTTGGTTTCATTGAGCATCCCACGTCATGCTTGTTTCTGATTGGAACGTCCGAATTGCTCCCGATTCCAGTTCCTCCGGTGTCGCCATTTTTCGTAAGTCAATAGACTTATTATTAATCTTGGTCGTACACTTTTTTTTTCTTACTCTATGAGGTATTTCCATGCGTATGGAAGGTCCATTGGGTCGTTATAATTACAATTTTTCTCTCTAGTTTTTTCAATTACGGCTGCTTCCTATGTTAAAATTTGGGCTTTAGTTTTATGCGATGTTATCAAGTTTGCTTCTTGCCAATCTGGGATTGCCTCTTTTTCAATACAATTTTTTTTATGATTATAACCCTTTGTCAAACAAAGATGTTTCCCGTGAGCACTTCAACAATAATACAACGTGAGAAACAGTAAACAATGCAGTAACTGAGTTGTTGACATGTATGTATAATAAGAATTATAACCACGTAAAGAAATTCAACACCTCGAGGTGTATGAAGAATTGATTGAACTGTACAGGTTATTAAAATAGTTCAATTTCCAGCAAAGACAAGATAAGTAACTATTTTCAATTTAAATTTTGCTTTAAGGCTGTCTTTGAATGAGTGTAACAGAAATTCTGTCCTATCTCTAATGCAAATTCTTTTGTACACATTTCCTCAAAAATTATTACTTTGTAGAATTTGAAATTTCGAGGACAAATAAAACGACTCATAGCTAATATTTTTCCGAAAAATTTGTTAGATTTTTTAAAAATTAAATTTATCTGACTCAAAAGCATTCCAATTCGGCACCAGAAGTTAGCTTGGCAGTGTTTCTGTCGAAATCTCTTTATTTCTATCTGATTTTTTTAATTATCTAGGCAAATAGAAATCAAAGAATGGGCACTGAAGTGAGATTGGAATCTTGTCTTCTATAGATCATCTTAAATTTTACTGTACGTTCATTTTTTGAAGAGAAAATGTGTACATTACCAGAAAACACTCGAATTTGAGACAGAAACTATGCCTACCTACTAAGCTCCACCCCCAAACAATGTCATTGGTTAAAACGTAACAGCGCATATTTTGTCTTTTCATTGTGGAGCTAATGAGAGTACGCTTCCATTCTGAATATGGTAAGGTCTTCAATCATTCGCTGACACCAACTTCTGGGACAACCCCTCAAGACATAAAAGCCACGCCCAAGGAGTGATATTTTGCGCCATTTATTGCAGAAGATGAAGCCTAACACTCATTCAAGGACAGCCTTAAGAAAAAGCAAAAATGTGTATTCCATTGATTTATGTATCAAGAAAGTACTATAAAGAATAAAAGATGCATTTCATTAGGAAACTTTTTGAAAAATATGAAGTCACTTTTGTGCACTGCTACCATTTTTTACAAATAATGTTTGTGTTTTATTTTTTCAGGTAGAACCATTTGATGGTGGTTTTAACTGCTGTAACTTTTTACATGTTATATTTCCTTTGAGTGGAAAGCAATTTCTCGGTTGGAAGTTATTAATATTCGTTGCGAATATATATCGCGGTAATCGAATGCGATTCAAGGAAAAATCTTTCACGTGCCTCTCGGTTGTAGTTGGTTGATGTTCAAATCTTTGCACTGTTGTTCTCATCAGGTTCTTGGGTGTAGGCTTCTTTTGACTAACTTCAAAAAGATTCACAAACTGAGCACGTCGCATATTCAACGTAAACTGCAGAGAGAACGGACGACCAGAAGTCCCAGAAGATGGCAGACAGATCTGCCGAAATGCATCGGACAATACATTCAAGAAGTCTGACGAAGTGTTTTGGTGATTGCAATTCCTCATGCGAATATTTTTTCGAGTGATTCATTTTTCCGTTTTTCAAGTTTTCTAACGTAATTTTCACATCTCCTTTGTCTTCATGTGCCTCCCGTAGTTCAACTAAAAAGTATATCCTATTCAAGAATCGTGTGGACTTTTTGAAGTTAGTCAAAAAAAGCCTACACCCAAGAACCTGATAAGAACAACAGTGCAAAGATTTGAACATCGACCAACTACAACCGAGAGGCACGTGAAAGATTTTTCCTTGAATTGCATTCGATTACCGCGATATATATTCACAGCTAATATTAATAACTTTCAACCGAGAAATTGCTTTACACTCAAAGGAAATATTTCATGTATAAAGTTACAGCAGTTAAAACCACCATTTAATGGTTCTACCTGAAAAAATAACGTATGGAAAACGTTTTTATTTTAAAATCTCGATACATCGAGAAATACATGCGTTTGTGTTTTGTTTTGTTTTTCCTTCTCCATTATTTTTGTTGTTTAGGGGTTGAAGACAACCATGAGCAACTTCAATCTGTGTAGGCACTTAGTATGTTTATTGTAAGATTCCCATTGGAACATGCATTGATTTTTGAGGTGAACTAGAAAGAAAAAAATGTTGGAACCATTTGGTGTTTCCCACAAAATGTCTTCAATTTATGGGCAATTTGTTTAGCAAAAATTAGTTTTTTTTAGTGAATTTACTCTGTCATTTTGCTGTCCTGAAAATTTAATTTGTTTTTTACAGTGTGTAATACAATCAAAGTTCCCACTCAGCCTGGAAAACATGGAAAACCTGAAATTCTCAGGGAATTTGAAAATGGTTCCAAAAATCAGGGAAAACTCAGGGAAAATTACCCTTTTTTGTAAAAATCAGAGAAAATTACCTTTTTTTTTGTAAAAATCAATGGATACCTTATTTTGCCAAAAAAAAAAAAAAAATTTTTTTTTCAAGATTTCAAACTTTTGCTTGCAATTACTGCCTGCCTAGAATTTGGTAGATCTTACTTTCAGTTATATTAAGTATTTCCTTTATTCTCTAAAAAAAGATGCAAACTTGAATTTTTAAAATTGCCAGCTAAATAAAAAGTGTTTGTTCAATTTCTGCAGGCAGTTGTTATAACATGGAACAATTAGATACAATGGTTCCTGCTGAAAGAACACTTCACAAGAGAACCAACCAAATGATGGATCAAAGTCCTTCGTCTGTTGGTTCTCTTGAAACATGTTTCTTTGAACAGAGCTATTCCATCATTAAACTTAGCTGCATTGTGTTATAGAAAAACTGGAACTATTCAACTGACAGATTTTTTCTTACATATGACCTGTTTCTATGAAAATGTATTTACAAATTCCGTGTGGGTAGTATTCACAAAAGTTCACGGAACTTTGGTACAGAAAATAATGTGCACAGTTAGTTGTTATTAATGAAAAGCAGGTAATTTTATAAAGACAAATTACTTAAAAGAATTTACAAGTGTGTGCTTTGGTGAGAAAAATGAATGGAATGGAATGAAATGTAACAATTCTTTGCAACATGCCACTCTGGAAAACTTTAAAAACCACCTGGAGAACCTGGAAAAGTCAGGGAATTTTTTCTATTACTTTTGAGTGGGAACCCTGACAATTTTATTCATTACTACTGAAAAATGCTGAAAATTACTGATTTTTGTAGTTTTCACTACAGAAAATTTCCAATCAGAGTTTGAGTCTGATTATACCACCCTCCGCTGGTCCAATGTTTTGATTTTGGCCACTAAAAAATTATAGCTGGCTTACTACAGGGTGATTCAAAAGTCCCCGAACTCTGAATTCAAATGTCCCCGAACTCTGAATTCAAATATTTCTACCACGAATACAGTGATGTATAACTATTTTTACATACTGTTATATTGACACTCATACTTACAGGTAATGAAAACCACTTTACAATAGTTGCTGGAATCATCCCACATTCTGTTGTAGACACAAATTCACTCGACAACACATGTTGGCGGACACTCTTTTCAGCGTGTTGGCTGGTATGTCCCTCACACCTGTAATGATGTTGTCCTGCAGGTCTTGTACCATCTTAGGGTTGTTGTGGTAAACTGTGTCTTTCAGATAGCCCCACAAATAAGTCTGGTGAGCGAGGCGGCCAAAGAACTTTTTCGAGATTAATCGATCGTGGAAGAACTCACAAAGCGTCTCCATTGTGTCGTTTGATGTGTGGCACATTGCTCCATCTTGTTAAAACCAACAGTAACGTTTGTGTTCTTCCAGCATCACTACAAATTGATGGATGACACGCATCAGAATTTACAGTTGTGTAAAAAAAAAAAAAAGAAAATGGCTCCACAATTCGGCGTCTAGACATGGCGCACCACACTCCAACTTTCTGACAGTGAAGTCCAACCTCATGCAATGCATGTGAATTCTGCACAGCCCATATGCGAGTGTTTTGGCTATTGACATATCAATTAAAATGAAACCATGCCTCGTCACTGAAAAACGTGTTGAAAATTAATGTAAGCACATTGCCGCCTATGCACGATAAAATAGTTTAAACATCTTTAATGTAAAAACACCTTAGTCATAAAAGCATTCACATAAAAGCACACTAGAATCTTTCAGATCCGAACGGATCCATCCTCAGGTGTAAGTCTGATGGTTAGATCAGCAGGATATATACGCAGTGGGATGAGATACACAAATGACATAGGATGTAATGAAGGCATGCGCACTACAGAAACATAAAAGTTCAAACAGGTGAGTGTGTTATTATTCAAAGTTTATAAAAATGTTTTTAGAAGCTGCTATCTGTAGCAAAAATTTCCAGGGATTATGAATGAAACTTGGGTAATCGTCGTTACAGCATTGGTGGCGATGAGCGAAAATCTGCAGACTCTCAGTAAGTAGGGTTAGATGCTTAGATTTGGGAGTGGTGAGAATTTTGGTTTTTTCCCACAATGGTTGAAAAGGTTCGTTAAGGAGTAAACGTGACATTGCTGTATTGGAAGAACAAGTTTTTATATTATATTTGTGTTCTTTAAGGCGAGTACTCAGATTACGAGTTGTTGAACCGATATAGAGTAAGTCCTTCGTTCCAGGTTCGATAGCTTTGAGAGGTATTGCATAGATTCCATGTTTGTCTCATAGCTGTACAGGATCTCTGTCTTTTTTGATGATGGAGTAAATATTGCGTGTTTTTAAAAACACACAATAAAAACACGGAAAAAAAAAGAGGTATTGCATAGATTCCATGTTTGTCTGAGAGGTATTGCATAGATTCCATGTTTGTCTAATAGCTGTACGGGATCTCTGTCTTTTTTGATGATGGAGTAAATATTGCGTGTTTTTAAAAACACACAATAAAAACACGGAAAAAAAAAAGAGGTATTGCATAGATTCCATGTTTGTCTGAGAGGTATTGCATAGATTCCATGTTTGTCTTATAGCTGTACGGGATCTCTGTCTTTTTTGATGATGGAGTAAATATTGCGTGTTTTTAAAAGCACACAATAAAAACACGCAAAAAAAAAACATGCAATATTTACTCCATCATCAAAAAAGACAGAGATCCCGTACAGCTATCAGACAAACATGGAATCTATGCAATACCTCTCAAAGCTATCGAACCTGGAACGAAGGACTTACTCTATATCGGTTCAACAACTCGTAATCTGAGTACTCGCCTTAAAGAACACAAATATAATATAAAAACTTGTTCTTCCAATACAGCAATGTCACGTTTACTCCTTAACGAACCTTTTCAACCATTGTGGGAAAAAACCAAAATTCTCACCACTCCCAAATCTAAGCATCTAACCCTACTTACTGAGAGTCTGCAGGTTTTCGCTCATCGCCACCAATGCTGTAACGACGATTACCCAAGTTTCATTCATAATCCCTGGAAATTTTTGCTACAGATAGCAGCTTCTAAAAACATTTTTATAAACTTTGAATAATAGCACACTCACCTGTTTTAACTTTTATGTCTCTGTAGTGCGCATGCCTTCATTACATCCTATGTCATTTGTGTATCTCATCCCACTGTGTATATATCCTGCTGATCTAACCATCAGACTTACACCTGAGGATGGATCCGTTCGGATCTGAAAGATTCTAGTGTGCCTTTATGTGAATGCTTTTATGACTAAGGTGTTTTTACATTAAAGATTTTTAAACTATTTTATCGTGCATAGACGGCAATGTACTTACATTAATTTTCAACCTCCTGCACGAAGTGTTTTTTAGTTTTTTACGGAATGAAAAACGTGTTGTTAAGCTGGTTAGTCACATTGTTGCGTGTGAAACTCATAAACCATTGGCAGTAGGCAATGCGCTTTTCCGAGTCCAAAGGGCGTAGCTCTTGCAGTATTCGGGTTCTGTACGGCCGTAGCGACAGCAGCCGAAGTGACTTCCGGGGTAGAGCGCTGCAGGAAAACGTGAATTTTCTCCAGAAACGTAGTCATCGCCACGGAGGGCCGGCCGCTTTTATGCTTATCCTGAACACTGCCTGTCTCGTGAAACTGGTTCACAAGGTATACACAGTTGTTTTCCCTGGTATAGGAGCATCAGGAAACTTCCTTTGAAAGAGTTGGATGCAACGTTGGTAAGATTTTTCCGCAAAATAAACTTCTAACAAAGCAACTCTGTTCTTGCGTGAGACTCGTGGCTGATTGAACGTTACTGCTTGCCAGCGCCCACATATGCATAGCGTTACGTGGTGCTATCACGTGGTACAGCTCGTTCCCCAAGGTCACACACAACAGCCACAAGCAGCAATACTCTGATATCTTTTATGGTTTTACAGCAAATAAGTTTTAAAATATAGAGTTCGGAGACTTTTGAGTCACCCTGTAGATTTCAGAATATTTTTCTACCCCTGAAGATGTCCATAGCCATGGCACTGATTTCTCCTGGGGTGCCTAATTAAGTATTATTCTCATTAGTGGTTTTACTGAATGTTATACAAGAAGACAAAGCTGAACTTCCTAAAATGAAAACCTATGTTGCAATGCAACTATTAATGCAGTTGTGTAATATGTTCCCTAGTTTTACTTGTGGATATTGTGCTGAATTGTTGAACATTATTTAAGAAGTTCTGAATGTACTTTTGTTTAGATTTCTCCTCATATCTTTAGGAGAAAAAAAGAAAGAAAAAAAGGTGCTGACTCCTGAAGTAAGAGCTGGTGCATAACAATTTTGGAGTTTAGTCTACCCTTGTATTAAATCATAAAAAAGATGTTAGCTTTTAAACTTTGCGTGAGGATATCCCCTTTGTAAGAGCCGCTCCTGGTTCTGAGGTGACTCAAAGGCAAAAATGTGGGTTAAATCAGAAAATGATGGTGGGGTGTGTAAGGAGGTTCTAAAGCAAAACATTTTTTTAAATGTTTTAGTCATTCAGTAATTCATAGTATTTGCAAGATTGTTGCTGTATTACTTAAATGGAAGAGTAACCTTTTAAAAATAGTGTAGTTCTATCCAACAGCTTGAGCTTCATTTTAATTAGGACAGGAGTACATTTCCTTAGGTACAAAAGAAATAGCACCATGCCTGTAGTCTATGCCTAATAATAATTTTAGATTTGGTTACTTTTTTTTAGGCACAAAAGAAAGCATTCTGCTTGTAATCTATGCCTAATAATAATAATTTTAGGACTATGTTACTTTTTCTTAGGCACAAAAGAAATAGCCCTGTACCTGTAATTAATAGCATTATCCATGAAGTTGTTGTTTTTCTAGGGTCTATATATACACATACAATCTTCCTTTCAATGAGTTTTTCATAATCTTGTTCTCTCTCCTAATGTATTGCTCTTATAGGTGTGTTCATCGCTCATGGGAGAGAAGACGCACTCATCACACTGAACCTTGTGACTGGGGAATCTGTTTATGGTGAAAAGAGAATATCTGTTGAAGTGAGTGGATTTTTACCCAATTTACATTAGATACCTACCACTGACTGCATGTGTTAGAATTTTATTTTCTTAAAAGTCTGATGCAGTTTGTTTAGTAATCAGTAGTAAATTTGGCATTTTTTGCAAAATGAAATATGACTGTCTTCTATTTGTAATCTAGCATTTTTTTCCCTATGGAATTTAATTCTACTTGTAATGTTACTACATAACATTACAAACATACTTGTAATGTTATGTAGTGTTGCTGTTTGCTTATATATGTAAACATTAAAGCCGTGCCCCTCTATTTTGAAGCAAATGTCACTTCCATGAAATATACAGGGTGTCTCAAAAATACACGGCAAAACTGCAGGAATGAGTTCCTCATAGGTAGATAAGAAAAAAAGTTCATATGAACATAGGTCCAGAAAGGCTTGGTTTCTCAGTTAGGAAGGTCTGTATACGACACTTAACTGTTCACACTATCTGACTCAGGTTTGTCTTGGTTTCCCAGTTATTCACCGTAATGTTTTATCTCCCGCACGTGGATTCCTTCACCACAAAGTACTGACAGTATCTGGTGGTTTTCCTTTCCGACCAACAAGCACACTTTATGCACGATGGCGCTCCTGCGCATTTTAGCCACCTAGCTCGCAATTATTTGAATCGAAAGTTTTTTTAGTCGGTGGGTAGGTAGAGGTGGACCAACTGCCTGGCCTCCATGCTCACCAGATTTAAACCCTCTAGATTTCTTCTTGTGGGGCCATTTAAAATCATTGGTGTATTTGACTCCAGTAGCAGATGTGGAAACTCTCCGCAATGGAATTGTGGCAGGTTGTGAAACAATATGACACATGCTAGAAATTTGGCAGCGTGTTGGCGAGTCCGTGAGACATCGATGTGAGGCCTGTATTGAGGGCAGAAGGTGGAAATTTTGAACAATTACTATAAGGTAATGTGAGCAGTTAAAGTGTCGTAGGCAGACTTTCATAACTCGGAAACCAAGCATTTCCGGACCTATGTTGATATAAACTTTTTTCTTATCTACCTATGAGGAACTCATAGGTAGATAAGAAAAAAGTGCGACCAAAAAAAATTGTCTGAAGTTTTGCTGTGTATTTTGAGACCCCCTGTATATACAATGTATATACACTTATACGGGACTCCACAAATCTCGGGCGCCTTCATAGTTTGCAGAAAATACTATGACTTTTGTCGTATAATCCACATATTATCTGTTAAAAAATCATAAATTTTGGTTCTGCAGATAATACACTGGCAATGAAAGAAGAAATACATTTCTTTGGTGTTTTGAAAAATCGATATGGCAACTGTCAGCAGAGGTGATGTTATTGGAAAAGTACCAAAAATGTGGTAACAAAAAAAATAAAAAAATTAATGCAATATGGAAATGGCAGACTGCAAAGAAATTTAAATAATATATATTTTCTTTACTTATGAACATTCTGGCATCCAATATGATGCAATGAAGGCAGTACTATTTGCACTTGTGAAAGCCTATGTGTTATCAGAAGCTCACAGAGCTATTCCCTGGCACATAATCATTTTACAAATTTCATTCGTTGGTTTTGCTGTTCTAATCGTATTAGTTATTGTCGGATTGAAAAATGTGGTTGCCTGGTTGCCCAGGGTGACCAAAAAAATTGTCTCACAGAAAACATCACTGAAAAACATGTACCGTAACTTTCGTCATATAATCTGCGGATTATCTACTAAAAAAAGTTTAAAATGTAGGTTCTGCGGATTATACGCTGATGCAAATAATATAACATTTTTTTTTTTTTCGGCTCTTTGTTTTTAAAAAAAATCCACAGGGTAATTGTTCAGGAGACCGGGTGTAATTGGAAAAGGAACTCGGAATTTTGTTTTCTCAGTTCAGGAGTTTGTACCGAGCAGAGAGGAAAGGGAAGGGGTGTCATAAAGAAAGATCGGCGAAAGTATATGTGTGTGAGGGGTGGGGGGTTGAGTCATTTTGTATTGCGACACGTGAACGGAAAGTGACCCCCCGAAGAAATAACACCTCCTGAATAAATGATGCTCAACTACATGTTACTGGCAGATGGATGCCATGTACACTATATTGACAAAAGTCACTGGACACCTAGAAGAGAAACACAACCTAGCATTTGTTGACATGCAGTAGTACGGTGTCAGTCCACATTTGGCCTTAATGCATACACTGTCCCTTCGAGACGTGCTTTCGAGAAGGCTTTGGAACACAGCAATAGGGATGCCCTTCCATTCAGTACATAATGCTGCCACTAACTGTTGCTTAGTAGTAGGCCTTGGTTCCAAACTTCTTATGCTGCGCTCTAATTCATCCCATGGGTGCTCTATGGGATTAAGATCAGGGCTCTGTGCTGGCCAGTCCACACACGATACGGAATTATTGTCAAACCACACTGTAACAGTCCTTGCTTTATAGCTCGGTGCATTATCCTGCTGGTACCAACAAGGCTCGGTTCCATAGTATTGCCACAGAGTTGGTAGGGCATATCCAGAATATCGAGGTAGACTTGCTGGTTAACAGGTTTGTCCACAGTAACCAATAGGCCGGGACCATACCACGAAAAACACTCCCACACGAGTACACTGTAAGCTCCAAACTTGGCCGTAGAAACAGTACACTGTGGTAAATAGCGTTCCCCCGGCTGCCGTCATACCCACACATGGCCATCAGACTGATGGATCATGTATCTGCATTCATCAGTCATAGGACCCGTTTCCATTGATCTACGGTCCACGATAAATGTTCTTTACCCCATGCTAAATGACGAGTAGCATTTCGAGTGGAAATGAAAGGCTTATGAGCAACCGCATGACCACGGTAACCCACGAAATGAAGTTCTCTGCTAATGGTACGTGTACATACCAAGGTTCCAGCATTTTTACTCACCTGTACACTAAGGTCTTGTGCAGTAAGTACTCCATAGATGAGCTGTAACGACTTTCCTGAAGCTTCAATGTCCCCTCTATAAATAACTCAGGATGTCTACTGGTCATGAAAGTCATGAAAAAGTAATGAAATTGAGCAGGTGGTCATGAAGTAATGAAAAAGTAATGAAATTGAGCAGGTGGTCATGAAGTAATGAAAAAGTAATGAAATTGAGTGGGTGGTCATGAAATTGTCTTTTTTGTATCAGTATCTGAATGAAGACAAGTTTGCGTACCTAGAAGAAAACATGAACCGGCACACTTATAAACCGGCTTGTAGTCAATGCCCAATGAAAGTGAAAAGCAACGGCCAACGCAAGCAAGAGTACAGAGTGACAAGAATGCCGTGTCGGGTAAAGCCAGAGAGTCAATTTACGCAACTTACGGAGAGAGGAGAGGCTTGATCATCGGGCTGAGCAGCAATGATATTATAAACACATCAGTTTTGCCTAAACTATTGTTGCATGGAATTAATTTCAGTGTTTGAAAAAATAAAAAATAACCTGGGATCTCCAGCCAAGGGTAATGGTTGTCATTGTGTCGCGCATTGTCGAGAAGTCATGAATTTAACTGAAGATGTCATGCAAAAGTCATGAATTTGGTTCACATGTGCCAGATTTCTAAAGCTATCCAAAAATTGCGTAACAGGCATTACGTAAAGCAAAGAGCTTACATGTAACAGGTAATTTTAACGAAAATTTGGGGTCGTGCTGCCAATCACATTGGAAGAGCACAATGTTACCCAACATAGTGACTCATCCCCAAAACACGTGGCATACAAAATGCTATAGTCGGAGGCAAAGAGAAAATGGTGACTCATCCCAAAACATGTGGCACACAAAATGGTATGGTCGGATGCAAAAGAAAAATGGTGACTCACCCCAAAACATGTGGCATACAAAATGCTATAGTCGGAGGCAAAGAGAAAATGGTGACTCATCCCAAAACACGTGGCACACAAAATGGTATGGTCGGATGCAAAAGAAAAACAGTGACTTATCCCAAAACATGTGGCATACAAAATGCTATAGTCGGAGGCAAAGAGAAAATGGTGACTCATCCCAAAACACGTGGCATACAAAATGCTATAGTTTGAGGCAAAGAGAAAATGGTGACTCATCCCAAAACACGTGGCACACAAAATGGTATGGTCGGATGCAAAAGAAAAATGGTGACTCACCCCAAAACACGTGGCATACAAAATGCTATAGTCGGAGGCAAAGAGAAAATGGTGACTCATCCCAAAACACGTGGCACACAAAATGGCATGGTCGGAGACAAAAGAGAAACGGTGACTCATACCAAAACACGTGGCATACAAAATGCTATAGTCTGAGGCAAAGAGAAAATGGTGACTCATCCCAAAACACGTGGCACACAAAATGGTATGGTCGGATGCAAAAGAAAAATGGTGACTCACCCCAAAACACGTGGCATACAAAATGCTATAGTCTGAGGCAAAGAGAAAATGGGGACTCATCCCAAAACACGTGGCACACAAAATGGTATGGTCGGATGCAAAAGAAAAACAGTGACTTATCCCAAAACATGTGGCATACAAAATGCTATAGTCTGAGGCAAAGAGAAAATGGTGACTCATCCCAAAACACGTGGCACACAAAATGGTATGGTCGGATGCAAAAGAAAAACAGTGACTTATCCCAAAACATGTGGCATACAAAATGCTATAGTCGGAGGCAAAGAGAAAATGGTGACTCATCCCAAAACACGTGGCATACAAAATGCTATAGTCTGAGGCAAAGAGAAAATGGTGACTCATCCCAAAACACGTGGCACACAAAATGGTATGGTCGGATGCAAAAGAAAAATGGTGACTCACCCCAAAACACGTGGCATACAAAATGCTATAGTCGGAGGCAAAGAGAAAATGGTGACTCATCCCAAAACACGTGGCACACAAAATGGCATGGTCGGAGACAAAAGAGAAACGGTGACTCATACCAAAACACGTGGCATACAAAATGCTATAGTCTGAGGCAAAGAGAAAATGGTGACTCATCCCAAAACACGTGGCACACAAAATGGTATGGTCGGATGCAAAAGAAAAATGGTGACTCACCCCAAAACACGTGGCATACAAAATGCTATAGTCTGAGGCAAAGAGAAAATGGTGACTCATCCCAAAACACGTGGCACACAAAATGGCATGGTGGGAGACAAAAGAAAAACGGTGACTCATACCGAAACACGTGGTGGACAAAATGACAACTTGGTGAAAATAAAATGGCGAACAAAAGATGGTCGGAAATACCATGTGAAAAAAAAAATTGGCGGCGAGGTCCTTTCCTCCCCTCCCCTCCCCTCCCTTCCCTTCCTCCTCCTGACCACACACAACCGTAGATGACCATGTGGTGATCCAAGATGGTGTCGGAGAGGGCACCATGGAGGTCGTGGGCAGCTTTCCTTTGCCATAGAACTCTCGTTCTCCCTCTACTTGCGATTACCTTTTTTTGCGTTATTTATTGTAAAACTTGTGGATAATGCATCTGTTTTTTAACTTTTACTACAAATTTTGTCTGCGGATTGTGCGCCGCCTTTTTTTCTCTCGTGCTGACTTTTACCGTCTGCGGAATATATGCCAAAAAAAATACAGTGACATTTTTGTTTTATTTTTTTAAGTCTACAAGCAAAAACTATCTGCAAAACCTGCTAATAATTTGGAAACTACCCACTTACAGTGTACACCCGTATGTCTACATTCTGCTACTCTCAGTGATGGAAAGTTTGCTGCAATTTCGTTATCTTGCGCCAAACTGCTACAAATCACGAAAAAAATCTAATATTTGCGCCCAACTGGCATGCCACGGCAAAAACTGCCAAGCGGGAAAAATATTTTCACGGCAAAAATATTTTCACGGCAAAAAATGCTGTTTTGAACGGCAAATTGAATGACCCTTTTTTATGCGTAATTTGGTTAAACGTATAATGACACTTAATCAACACGTACCGCCAATCCCAACATTTCGGAATGTTTTTCACCTACCTTCTAATTCGTTGTTTTTTCGGCATAAGTGACGAATAGGTTTCGCGATGTAGGTAGAGCTTATGGAGGAGTTTTTTTGTTATCACGTAGTATGTAGAAGAAACGATGCTGTACATTATGAAATCCTGATGAAGATTGTTTATAGGTGGTTGTCTTTTGGACTGTTGTGCAATTGAGATTGTTTATACGTCGTTCCTTGCTCTTTGGTATGGCGCAGTTATTTCGTTCAAGGCAAGGCGCGCGATTACGTAAATACAGCGTAAGGTCAGTCGTTAGCTATTTCGTTGATGCGATGGACGACTGAAAATGGCTCTCCCGTGGCGGGGTACGATGGTTCTGTTTCTAAAGGATTCATATGTATTCAGAGATGCCAACTTTTACGGATTTTCCGTAGTTTGCACGGATTTTTACTCCGTCTTACAGTTTTACGAAAGTCACCCAAAAATCTATGGAAAAACCCACGCAAGATCTCTGTAACTCTAACAAATTCTCAGTGGACAGTATACCACTCATGTTCACAAAGTATCATAGAATTATGATACCAAAAGTAATGCACCTTGTGCATTTAATTGTTATTAATAGAAAGCAAGTAATTGTATAAAGATCAGTAATTTAAAGACATTATAAATGTGTGATCTGGATTGCCACTCTGGAAGAACTTTTTTAAGCCACCCAGAGAAGTCGGAGATTCTTTTTATGCATTGATTGTGATGAAATTTCTGTTGTTTACAGTGCATTGTACAGAAATTAAAGTAATGAGAACCTGTTTGTGGTGGACTAAAGATACTTGTTCCATAACCCTCCCTTGTTTTATTTGATCCCTTTTCAGGATGACAGTGGAAAAGTGGAATACAGGGTGTGGAATCCTTTTAGATCGAAACTTGCAGCTGCCATATTGGGAGGTATTGACGGAATCCATATGCCACCAGGGTCCAAAGTGCTGTATCTTGGAGCTGCGTCTGGAACAACAGTGTCACATGTGTCCGATATTGTTGGGCCAGTAAGTTTTTTGTTCTGATATTGTGAGACTACACATCTTGTCTATTTGAATTTGTTTGAATTATTTGAATTTATTTGTTTGAATTATTTGAATTTGTTTGTAAATGTTGTGTAATTTATGCTGATTGTGAAAATTTGTTATACAAGATATACACGGTCGAGTCACATTATTGTGACCACCAGCTAATATCCGGAGTAACCGCCTTGTGCAGTGCGGACCGCAGCTAGACTGGCTGGGAGTGGCTCAATAAGGTGCTGGAAGGTGTTCACAGTTATGTGGAGCCATGCTGACTGCAGTGCATCTCACAGCTGCTGGAGGGTGCGTGCTGGAGGATCCATTGAGCGAACAACACGTTAGAGGTGGTCCCACAGATGCTCAATTGGGTTTAAGTCTGGGGAATTAGGGGGCCAGGGAAGTACTTTGAAGTCTTCATTGTGCTCTTCCAACACTCTCGGACATTTCTAGCTGTGTGACGTGTCGCATTGTCGTGCTAGAAGATCCCATCTGCCCCAGGGAAGACAGTCTGTGTGTATGGGTGTACGTGGTCTGCAAGGATGGGTTCATAACGAACTCGGTCCATACTGCCTTCCACAGGTATGAGTGGACCCAGAGATGCCACGAAAACATTCCCTAGACCATAACACTGCCCCCACCAGCTTGTGTTTTTCCAGCAATGATTGAAGAGTGTTTGTTCTCGGATGTTTCTCGCCTTATGCGCCAACGTCCATCTGTTCCATGAAGCAGAAAACATGAGGTCCAATTCCGATATAGCTGTTCAAATGTAAGCCTTTTCTGCCGATGCACCTTCGTTGGCATAGGTGCAGTGCCCACCCGTCTGCGTCGGAGCCATATACGCAGCAGGGTTAGCTGAACTCTCATTTTAGACACACTTCCGGTAGCCTCCTGGTTTGACCGGCCCTCGTGCACCTTCGCAACCGACGTTCACCTCTCACATCAATGGCACGTGGTGCTCCACAGTTTTCCACATCGCTTTTTCGCAATGGTGCCATTTCTGCAATCACGTTACATTTTAATCACAGCAACACTCGAACAGTTCACAAAATGCGCTGTTTCAGAAATACTGCCACCCTTCGCCCGAAAGCCGATAATCATCCCATTTTGCAATCCGATAAATCGCTCTTTTTATCCATGGCAGCCACGAGTGATATGTTTTTAGAATGCCTACAGCACACCTTATGTACCCTCCCAGCCAGCTCACAACACATGCTTTCTTTCATTGGCTACACGCTGTTGACGTCAAAAGTAGGAAGTGGTCACAATAATGTGACTTGACTGTGTATATAGCAAAGATTGTTCAGTTGTAAGAGTAACAACTATGTGTAACTTTCCAGGGAGAGAACATTTTCAAAACTGTAACACGCCCATCAGCATGTTGTCCGAAATTACACACACACACACATTTTTCTAATGAATTGCCTTAAAAAACATGTAAAAAAACAAAGGAATTTCAAACTGTTAAAAACTATTGTAATATTTTGAATTCTTCCAAAGAACGGGGGAGGGAGCACATAATTTTAGATTACGCTAATTTATTATGTAAGACATACATACATTCATATTGGGTTGAAAAGAAAGTAATGTACATTTCACCACAAGGAAGTTCTAATTATTTGCTGAATACTTAGAACCTCCTGGTGATCTTCCATTTTAATCATGCCTTAACTTTAAATAGCTGTTCCTTTTCATATTTTAATTTCTCCAAATGATAGTTTTTGTTACCTAATGCCTTAAAATTAAAAATATCGTTTTAAACTCAAAAGGCGAAAAAAAATTTAAAATTTGCCAGACTAAACATTTGAGTGCTGAAGTTGTACAGAAAAGAAGGCTTATGTATAACTTGCATGCAAGATATTTGAATTTATGGTGTGATATACAAACAATAAATTATGTTAATGCTGGAAATTCTTGGAAGAATTTTTATTATACTTACTTTTACTGAAATTAATGAAATTGTACAGAAACATAAAAACAATTTTACTGAGCAAAGTAATGCAAAAAAAAAAAAAAAAAATTGATAATTTATTTGAAAGTTAACATTTTCAATGTTATAATAATTTTCCTGTTCTTTAAAACCAATCCCAGGCTAACTTGACGTACACTCAATTAGCGGTCTTGTAAAAAGGGAAAAAGTATGCCCTTCTTTAAATCTTGCCTAATACTGAAGAGTAACGATCATTTGGGGAAGTTAAAATGAACAGCTATTAAAGTTAATCTATGATCAAAATTTGAAGTTTTGTGAGGCAGATAAATCCGGTCAGATTTTCCTTTTGAGAATAGATTATAATGAGAAGATGAAAAAAGCTATAAATTTACAGACTTAAAATGTAGTATCATTGATAGAGATCCAACAAAAACTAAATAAATAAAAAAAAACAGCTTAAATATCTGTCACAAATTAGAAACCATAGTATACCACCAGATGTAATTAAGAAAGCCTCTCCACCCACAGATGCAGGAGTACCAAAAATATTTTCTAAAATTAAAACACATAAAGAAGAGTCTCCAAGGAGATTAATAGTATCGAAGTAAAACTCACCACTGATTCAGTTAGAAGGAAATATTTATAGATTCTCGGCTCCTTTGCATATGAAGAATTACTTTAGTTTAAAGAATATACAATGACTAGCTTGGACATCAAAGCTTTATATCCTAGCACTCCTGTTCTTATGGCCGTCGATATCATTACAGAAAATTTAGTACAGCAAAATGTTTTGAGAAGCACCCAAATAATTGAACTGAAGGGTGTTTTGATTACATTAACAATAGTATTTTCTCTTTTGAGGATGCACTCTATAAGCAAAATCAAGGCAGACATATGGAATCACCATTATCAGCTTCATTTGCCAAAGTGGTTATAGATTACATTGAAAAGAAAGTTACTAAAAACATGAAAGAACCGTGATTAATTTATTTTCGTTATACTAATGTTATTTTTATTTTATCAAAATCAAATAAAACTGAATTACAGAATTTGGCAAAGCAATATAGTAATCTGTTCATCCATTTAATTAACTATTAAATTGAAAAATAATAAACAAATTCCTTTTTTAGTTATACAGGGTAATTCAAAATGATTCATCCAATTTCAAATGACTGTATTTTATGTGTTTCTAAATATACTGCAATGAAGTGTACTTAGTGTAAAGAAAAAAACTGTCCAAATTTTGGTTTCATACTTTTTAAATGTCCCTTGCGACTTCCCTTGGTGATGCGAACTACGTCGAGGGGGTAATCAAATTCTTGCCGTACGTGATCGAGCATGTCTGTTGTCAATGACTGCAGAGCACTATGAATGCAAACTATGATTGAAAAGTGGAATTTGGAATTCTCACAGCGTGTAGGCTTTTATGAGAATGCTTCTACAAATGCTCTGAGCACCTGTTGGATCGATTTTGTAACTTTTACAAAAAGCTCGCTGCACAGTAACTACTGATTTACACCACAAATTCCAGAGCACAAAACACTTTCTGTTGTGCGGTTGCTGTTTTTCACAATGATAGTCTTTTGCCCAGGAGCAGATACATGGGTTACACACAGACTAACTGCTATGGATTCTCCATAGTTTTTACGGAAATTTTCAGTTGACCTATGGATTGCAGGAAGCATGGAATATACTACAGAAATTGAAATCTCAGTGAAATGTTATTAAAAGCATCTGTGTGAGGTTTGTATCAATATGTAGAGATTCTAACATTCATTAAATGTTTTTGGAATTGCTTCTTGGAATTCCAAAAACATTTAATAAATGTTAATTCAATATTGTGACATTTCTTTAAAAAAATGTTTTACGTTTTATAGACATCTTAAAAGTTTCTGCTCACGTGATTGTAGCGGAACTGAATAGGATGCTGTTTTTGCTTTGTTTCGTTTGTGCTAACCGATAATTGGGTATAATAAACAAAGACACCGCTCTTTCTATGTTTAGCAACGCACAGCAACCGAAAAATTGTTATTCGGCCACCGCCGGGGAATTGAATCCCAAATCTCTCAATATCTAGCCGAGCGCGTTAGTCTTACACCACGGTGGCCAACAATCCATGGCGCTATGTGTGTTTTTCTGTCAACTTCTGACATTATAAATCCGTAAGATGGGCTCAGCTACTGAGACGTCTCAGTGAGTGAGTGAGCGTACATATAACAGATATTTACGTTGACATATAATGGATATTCCATGGTAAAAATATAATTTTTTTCTAAAATGTGTCAGCAACCAATTTAATTGAAATCATGTGATATTTTATGGAATGACTCTGAATTAAGCTTATTTTTCTTCTTAAATTTAGTTTCAGACTGAGTGGTGCCTTTTCTCAGACATTTATTGAGTGTTTTTACACTTTATTAAACTAACTGTTGATATTTCAGTGTGATGTGATATGTGTTTATAAACATACTTGTTTTTCTTTTGTAGAATGGTCTTGTTTATGCTGTTGAATTTTCTCATCGTTCGGGAAGAGATCTTATTGGTGTTGCCCAAAAGAGGACTAATATTATTCCTATAATTGAAGATGCCAGACATCCTCACAAGTATAGGATGCTTGTTGGTAAGCACAAATTCTTTTTAATAAAGTCTCATAATAATATATGTATGAGTGGGTCATATATTTGAGAAACGAATTTCTCCGGAGAAATAATTTTTCATTTATACATGGTTTTGCATTTATTATGATCACTATGAAATACATAATATATAAAAATTTTGGTCATTATTATTGCTATGAAAAATTCAAGTTTTCTGAATGGAGTAAATACATGGAATACAGCAAAAAGATGCCAATAGTCCGTGGAATATTCGTCTAGCCATGATTTAGTGATTGTGGATGCGTATGGATTGCCATAGCATTAAATGTATGAGTGATGTATCACCATACATAAATTTAAAAAGAAGTCCATATAATTCGTATTTCTAGTTTTTCTATTGCTTTTGAATACCTGAAACTGACTTCATAGCAACTGACTATTGTTTAACTTAAATACTTTGGCTGTCAAAAGCCAAAGGTATCTTACAAAACATGCTACCAAATATACAGTGTGGAAGAAATATTCTTCTCATAATATGTGGTCAATACGTCATGATATTTAACCCAGCTATCAGACATAGCTGAATAGACTAATTGCTGTTTGACATGTAATATCAATCACCTCAGAAAACTTGAAAATCTCATCAACCTGGAGTGGGAATGCTCGAGTGGTAATATTACGTATAAAACAGTAATTACAGTCAATTCAGCGATGTCTGATTACTGTGTTAATTACCATGCTACCAAATATTAATGCATCACAATGCTGAATTTAAGAAAAACAAGTTAATAAAATCATGCAATGGATTGATTATGATACGCTTTCCAACATACCAGAAATCATTACTCAAGTTATGAGGATAATTGCTGTGGAATAAATCTCGCTCCTGTGCCCTGACTTGACCCCATTTTGATGATATTCAAAAGAACCGGTTCAGTATACCTCTGGAACAACATACTGAAGTTTTGTCACAATAAAAGAATTTTTTAGTCGAGTTATGAGGATAATGGCTGTGGAATAAATCTCGCTCCTGTGCCCTGACTTGACCCTATTTCATTGATATTAAACAGAATTGGTTCAGTGTATTTCTGGAACAACATACTAAAGTTTTGTCACAATAGAAGCATTTTTAGTCAAGTTATGAGGATAATGGCTATGGAATAAATCTCGCTCCTGTGCCCTGACTTGACCCCATTTCAATGATATTAAACAGCACCGGTTCAGTATACCTCCGGAACAACATGATAAATTTTGTTGCAATAGAAGCATTTTTAGTCAAGTTATGAGGATAATGGCTGTGGAATAAATCTTACTCCTGTGCCCTGACTTGACCCCATTTCGATGATATTAAACAGAACTGGTTCAGTATACCTCCAAAACAACATGATAAAGTTTGTTGCAATCGAAGCAATTATAAGTTATGACGCATAAGGGTGGTGGAATGGATCCCGTTCCTGACCTTTGACCCCCATTTTCAATAGGGTTCCTCTCCAGGTTGCAGGTTGTCCCCTAGCACATACTAAAATTTCATCGAAATCGAACCTTTTTATGCGAGTTATCGTGCGGACAGACATGCAGACAAAGTTGGAGCATATACACTTCTTCAACCTACAGTTGGAAAGTGTAAAAAATGTCTGGGGATTTTTGTCAATATAGTGTGTGTGTATATATATATATAACACCGGACACCTAGAAGAGAAACACAACATGGCATTTATTGACATACATTAGTACAGTGTTGGTCCACCTTAGGCTGTAAGGCATGCACTGACCCTTCCAGACATGCTTTCGACAAGGTTTTGGAGCACAGTGACAGGTGTGCGCTTCCATTCAGTACATAATGCTGCCGATAACTGTTGCTTATTAGTAGGCCTTGGTTCCAAACTTCTTATGCAGCACTCTAATTCATCCGATAAGTGCTCAATGGAATTAAGATCAGGGCTCTGTGCTAGCCAGTCCACACGCTATAATGGAATTATCGTCAAACCACACCGTAACAGTCCTTGCTTTATGGCTCGGTGCATTAACCTGCTGGTACCAACAAGGCTCGGTTCCATAGTATTACCACAGAGTTGGTAGGGCATAATTGTCAGAATATCGAGATAGACATGCTGGTTAACAGGTTTGCCCACGATAACCAATGGGCCGCGACCATACCGCGAAAAACACCGCCACAGGACTACACTGCCAGCTCCAAACTTGACCGTAGGAACAGTAAGTACACTGTGGTAAATAGTGTTCGCCTGGCTACTGCCATACCCACACATGGCCATCAAACTGATAGATTGTGTATCTTCATCCATCAGTCCATAGAACCCTTTTCCATTGATCTACAGTCCACGATAAATGTTCTTTACACCATGCTAAAGGAAGAGTAGCATTCCGAGTGGAGATGAAAGGCTTATGAGCAGCCGCACGATCACAGTAACCCATTGAATGAAGTTCTCTGCGAATGGTACGTGTACATACCAAGGTTCCAGCATTTTTACTCACCTGTACACTAAGGTCTTGTGCGGTACTCCGTCGATTAGCTGTAACGACACTCCTGAGGCTTTGACATCCTCTGTCACTGATTTTCTTTGGTCTGCCGATACGTTATGCTGCTTCAGACACGCCATGTGTCTTCCACGTATACAGTACATCCAAAACAGTTGAATTGGGTATGTTTAAGTGTCTGGGTACTACAGAAGAAACATAGGAGTCGTTTGTGCGCTGGAGAGAAATGCGTTACAGGGGGTGGGTGGCAAGACACGTTCTGATTGTGTGAGGAATGAAGATGTGCTGCAGTTGTGTAATGTGAAGCAAAATGTTGTTAGCAAGTTGGAGACTAATATGCTTCAGTGGTTTTGCCATGTTGAAAGAATGAGTGATGAGATGCTTACTAAGAAAATCTTTTTAGCCGAAGTGGCAGGAAGAAAAGGCAGAGGAAGGCCAAGGAAGTCATGGGATGATCAGATTCAGGAGTGTCTGCATGAGAAAAAGATTATGAGTATGAAGTATAGAAGATCTGGTGTGTGATGGATGTCAGTGAAGCCCGAGTTGTATGTCAAGATCGCTGTAAATGGAGAAGTTTGATACGGCAACAGTAAGTAAAAATCATGTGGTAGTTTGTATATCTTTGTGGAGCTAACTTCTGAATTTCAGAGAACAGCCTAGTGATGATGATGGAGTGGAAATACAGCAAGTACAGAAAGGCAGTTTCCCAATCATTGTCTTGTAATGGCAATAGCCACTTATTGTTACCTCCATCTCCACCATTCATAATGAGCAGAAGTAAACATAATAAATATCCTGCTCTTCCTTGGATTTGCGCACCCTAGTGGATGCAGCAGATTCTGACACCAGACATTGTTTCTGCTCCGAAGAAAACACACTAACTGGGGTTGTCAACTGGATGCATGAAGGTAATTTTTGTAAAAGAGCAATTCACATGAGATAGTGTTTGATGCAGAATTGAAACTAACTCTATGGGAAAGTAGGAGGGATGAGCAGTAAGACCAAAATAAGGAAAAAAGAAGCTAAACCCTAAACAATAAAACATAAAAAAGGGTGTGGATTTTTTGTAACCTTGACGTCTTCTCGTTCCCTTTTTGCTTAAAAACAGATTGAAAATGCACTCTTATTCTACTATGTCACTAATCTATCAGAATCTTATTTTGGAAACACTCTTTGCTCTTTGAGTTGCACTTTCAAATTAGATGTTTTAAAAACAAAGACTGGAGATAATTGTATTGAAATGATACATTGTTTTCTGCATATACCATAAATGTTTAAGTTTTTTTTTTTTTTTTTTTAACGGACCAGTGGGCATTTTCGTGAACCAGTGGTTTGCAAATTCTAGTGGTCCGCTAGGCCAGTAAAAGATTTATTTCTAATTCTAACACTATCATGTGGTAAGTGAAGCTTTGTGCAGTGCATGTTCACAGGCTTCAAGTTCCTGGTTCCAGTGGGGGATTTTGAACACATCTGAACTGGTTACTACTGGTGGCAGCTTGGAACTGAAATCTGACAAAGTTACCTATCATGCCCTCAGTGTTTCACAGGTCTTAAGTTCATTTCATTACTATCCTTGCTTGTTTGGTGCATGTTTCTTTTTCACAAAAAGGTGGATCATTCCCTGAAAAAAGCATTGGTTTCACGGTGTCCACACTTCACAAAAAGAAATCTGTTGAAATTGCTAAAAGTGTCTGAATATGAGAATTAATATTTTTGTGATTTATTTATTGTGATTTTTGTGAACAAAGAGCTTATGTTAATGATTCTTTTACAGGTATGGTAGATACTATATTTGCTGATGTTGCCCAACCCGATCAAGCTAGAATTGTCGCATTAAATGCTCACAACTTTTTAAAAACTGGAGGACATTTTGTTATATCAATTAAGGTAAATTCTTGTTTGTTTCTTAATCATTTTCCCTAAATGAAAATTTTGTAATTCTTCAAGCAAATGTGATTATTTTTTTCTGTAGCATGGTCTCATTTCAGAATACTTAAGGGGAAGAAATTTCTAATTACTGCAGAGGTTGCAACATAAGTTGCTGGTATATTATGACGTTTGATTTGCCATGGTTTGCTGATTTCTTAAAACCTGAGAGAATGGTGTTTTGATTTTATTTGCAAATAGAAATACAGTGGTGGCAAAAATTGTGGACACTTTTTGAAATGTTCATGTTTAACAACTTTGCAGGTTTATAGGAAATGTTAGTTTGCTCCAACTGCAAATGTTATGTCAATTTAAAGTAATTCTAATGCTGAATTCAATGCAAAAAACAAGATGAAAATATATGCAGTGCAAGAAAGGTTATGCAGGGAATACTGCAATCAGGCTAAATATACTGTAATGCACTTACGATTTCAATGTACTATCAGTAACATACAAATAATATCTAAGGTATTTTACCTGATATTGTCGAAGCACGTTGTTTGCTCTGTGAGGCACGTTCTCCTGGCCCGAGAGGTCTCTTCGTCACGGACCTTTGGTTAGTTATTAAAAAAATATTTGCAGAAATAAAACAGTTAGGTTATATATTTTCAGTTCCACATTCATTCATTTCGCACAATCAAACGTTTGAAATTTACAATAGCAGTGGCCAGAAGATGGCGGTTGTGCTAGCGCTTTCAGCTGTGCACAACCGCCATCTTCTGGCCACTGCTTCTTCACGAGGGTTCCTCGTGTGTATGTGGTTTTGGAGTTGCATGTCGGGAATCGATGAGAAGGTTTGCTGCCTGTATGTGTTAGGTGATTTGTTTCTAATGTGTCGCCATCTATTGGATGAGTTGGTAGGTATCAGTCGTAAGAAGTATAATTCTTTTGTGTAGATGTTTTGGGGCTATTATTGTTTGTTCGTAGAAACAGGTTTTTTTATTATATTTATTTATTTATTGGTGTGACTTTTTGTAATGTCCTTTTTTTTTTTTTGTCTTTTTTTTTTTTTGTCTTTTTATGATTTTTTTTTCTTTTTTTATAAGTGATTTCCAGGCTGTGTTTAGTGTGGTGGGGTCTTTTAATGATATACTGTTAAAAAACACCAATCACTTACCCTAAAGATCATGGTAATTTCCATCCACAAACACTTCAAGCATGTCAGTTATCGTAATGTTGTTGGTCTTCAAAAATTTACTGACACCTTGCTTACGATTCTTTCTTCCGGGGATGAAACCTCGTATTATTATTATATTTTTTTATTTGCTAGACAAACAACGCTGGTTTTTTTAGCCAAATGAGATGTAACCATAGCTCGTCAATTCCATAAAAACCACACAAGCGTACTACTCATTCATACATTCAATTAAAAAACTATGTACATATTTACACTACATTACATTCCCAGGTGGTTAAACCTTTGTCAACTGTGAGTAACAAAATGCTCCATCCGTTTCAAAACCCGTGCCAATCCTACCGCAAGTGTCACCCTCATTCAGCCCTTCACACAATCCTCTAGCGCTTTCAACAGGCTACTGTCGTCATTAGGGGCCAGGTGTGTCTCACCCGCCCACCACAGCTCAAGTGAGCAGAGCCGTCGGGCGCGGGCTCCAGTCGCAATCTCTGAATCTTTGTGTCTCTGGCGCCATCTATTGTCATTGCTGCTCTCTTTTCTTTTTTTCTTTCTAAGCTCTTGTTCAATTTTTATTAAGGCCTTCCATTGTTCGTTTAAGTTGCTAGGTCTTTTAAGTTGCATATTTTATCTTTTTTTTGTTCAATTATAACGCTTTCAGAAATTCTTAATTCTTTTTCGTTTGTGTGGGTGGTTAGTAATTTAATGTTTTCCAAATCAGGGTATTGTTTATGTTCACAGTGTTGGATAAGTGCAGTTTTTTCTTCTTTTTTGTTCCAGTTTTTTTATATGTTGATGTAGTCTTTTATTAATCTATTTTTTGTGCTGCCAATGTATGAAATGTGGTCTTCAGAACTCTGTGAAACAATAGGAATTTCATATTCGCCTGCTGATTTGTAGTATATTATTGTTACTTTTCTTTCTTTATAATTAAGTCACCAATATTCTGAACTGAATGTCCAAAAATAATGTGTTTCTTCATTAAGCTTAAAAATTTTTCACTTAGTCCTCTAATAAGAGGGAAAGAACCTGAAAATTTGTATTTCTTTTTTGGGATGTTTTGTCTAGACTCTTTTAATTTCTTCTTCTATTCAAAAATAAACTTTTTAACAGTTTTTGTGTCATATCCAAATTGTTTGGTTGTGTTAATAATCCATTGGATTTCTTCTCTGTATTTTCTATTTGAGGAATGTGTGAAGGCTTTTTTTTACCCAATTCCTAATACCATTTACTTTATGAGTTTTTGGGTGAAAATTCAGCTCTGATAGCCTCAGATGAAATTTTTCTGTCCTTCAGACAGTTTTTTTATTCTTCTGTCATCAACAGCTTTCGTCACTTTTTTCGGCCTTTTTCGTGTTTGTTTTTCAGTGACTTTGTTTTCCTGATAACGTAAATTTTCTAGCATATCCAAGTAAATGTCACCATTTATGGTTTTTTCACAGAAGAAGAAAGGGCCAATCACTTCTCTTTTTGATAGGGCGCACCACACATTAACTTTTGGAGAATCCTGTTCCTGTTCAATAGCAGCATGAGGCGGTTCAGTGCCCCATATCCTACAGTTGTGACGATTCACAATACCTGATACATGAAATGTGGATTCATCACTAAAAATTACAGTACTGAGAAAGTTTTTGTCGTTTTCCACTCGATTCAGCATATCCACAGCAAAATCGTATCGCAGAGTCTGATTATTTACATGCATCTTTTGCACTAGTTGAATTTTATAAGCATTGAACTTTAATTTCTTGTGCAAGATATCGTGAACTGTCAATTTCGGAATGCACAGTTCTCTGCTTGCTTTACGAACGGATTTCCTGGGCCTTCGTCGGAAACTTTCATTAACTTGGTCAACCGTCTCACTGCTGATGCTAGGTGTACCGGCTCCTCCATGATGTTCCGCATTGCCAGTTTCGTTAAAATGTTTCATCCACCGCTTAATTGAATTCGTTGATGGAGGACTACAACCATACTCTAAATGGTACTGTCTTTTAACTTTAATGACAGACTTTAATTCTGCAAGCCATAACACACACATCGCCTTCTGCTGTATGGATGACATGACTACTGATTTCGCATTTCTCATACATTCCTCATCAGGCCACACCTAGCACCATCTATCGGATTCTGGGAAAAACAATTCTGCAAAACAAAAATATAGAAACCGTGTTAGTAATATGTGATATAGAAAAACAGACAATGCTCATAGGATTTTTTTGTAATGTGTCCAATAATTCTCGGACACCCTGTAGTCCGATGGAGCAAGGTCTGGTGAATAGGGTGGATAGTCTATGCACTAAAACCCTAGATCCCCCAAAACATCCATTGTCTTGCCAGTCTTGTGAGCCAGTGCATTGTCCTGCAAAAAGTGGAATCCTTTCCACAGTTTTCCTCACCTTTTTTCCTTCAACGCCTCCTATAATTGGCACAGCAAGTTGGAATAGTATTCAGCATTTATTGTTTGGCCCTTAGAATTTCTTTGGTCGTGGAAAGCTCGAGTGCCACCACTGCAGTGACTGTTGTTTCGTCTCTGGATCGTAGTGATGTAACCATGTTTCATCAACAGTGACAAGTTGCTGCAAAAAATTATCACCAAATCACTCAAAATGCTACGAAACCAATTTGGAAGTGTACACTCGTTTTAATTTCTCATCGGTGTTCAAACATTTGGGCATTGACATCTTCTGCATATCCAAGTGCTTATGAATTGTGAACTCAACATGTTCCCTGGATATCTCCAGTGTCTCAGCTATTGTTTTAGCCGAGATTCGCCGATCTGACAAAATCAAGTCCTGAACACAATCAACAATTTGCATATCCAAAGTGCTCATGAATTATGAACCCAACATGTTCCCTGGATATCTCCAGTGTCTCAGCTATTATTTTGACCCAGATTCGCCGATCTGACAAAATCAAGTCGTGAACACGATCAACAATTTTAGGAAACACATGTCGTGATGTGAAATGTCATCGTCGTTGTACAAGGTGACGGAGCTTTCTCCGACGTCCGGGTACATGCGATATAAAGTGCAGCCGAGGTGCCTGGGGTCATTCCCGAAGTGTTCGGCATACTCATAGGTAGTCGGTTGCATTGCTGCGTGTGTAGTGGACTGCAGTGCAAATCTGAAGTTTGTCCTTTCCGATTACGAACTGTGTTGCAGGTATGGGAAGATTAGGTGATGTTTCACCACAAACGGCTTACAGAATGGTGACATTAAGTGACCGTGGCAAAAGCAATGCCGAAATTGTCCGCATGACTGGGGTGCACAAGAGCACTATTGGACGGCATCTGGCGAAAATCCGTGATACGGGTGGTATCAACAATTGCAGGCTGGGTAAATGCGGCCGAAAAACGGAAACAACGGCGAGAACTGACAGGGCCTTGCAGCAGTTATGTCTGCGAAACAGGTTCCAATCGTCAATAGTTCTTTCCAAAGAATTGTGGAAGAGCTGTGGTGTTGCTGTTTGTCCTCGAACAGTGAGGAACAGGTTACGTGATGTGGGTCTGACGTTTCATAGGGCGGTTAAGAAGCCCTTGCTAACCCATGTGCAATGTACGAAACGTGTAGAATGGGCTAAGGAACATAAGGACTGGAGCACTGATCGGTGGCGTCAAGTTTTATTCAGCGATGAGACCAAATTGAACATTGAATGTAACGACGTGGGGTGCTGAGTGTTTCACCGAGGAAACGAGGCGTTGAGTCCCTCTTGCACACTGAAGCCCACAAAGTACCCAGTCAGTGTTATGATTTGGGGATGTTTCGCTGCTGCTGGAGTGGGCAGAATCCATATGTGTGACAGCACTGTTAATGCACATGTGTACAAGAGTATCCTCCAGGACAGGGCAAGATTTCATCTTTTTTGCTCACTAGCAAATTTTGCTAGTGACCAAATAGTTTGCTAGCAAAACGTTTGCATGACTAGCAAGTAAAACTAAATCACATCGTAACTTATTTTCTAATAAAGTTACACAGAAATTTAAATATGTGTATAAATATTTTGACTTACCTTTCTGAATAATGAATAGAATCTTAGATAAGTTTAGTGACTATCTTTATTATTAATTTCTTACAAATTCTCATACCACATGAATATATTTCACTGACATTCTAATTCAGATTTCTTCCCATATGGTTTACACTCAGGGTGTCTGACTTTGTCATCATACCACTTTATAACTGCTGACCGTGGATTAAAAATCTCTTCTTGGGGCCCTTCTACAGTATTTCAACTGTCAACAGAGCATTTAAAGTTTCAACAGACAAATTGTTCCTCCAATCCCCTTGTATTCTTTTTAAAAAACTGAATCCCACCTCACAACATGCAGTACTAGGTGGAAGTATCGCACAAATTTCTGCTAAACTTCTACACACTTCAGATCTACCAACTACCACACAATGCCGTAGTTTCTACGGAATTAGTTGTCTGACTACGGAACTCACTATCAAAACTACGGTTTCTACAAATTTTTCTTTTGCTATTATTTTTATGATATACACGAGATTCTTACAGGGATTCGCGGAATACCGTTTTTTTTTTTTTTTTGTCGTCAGTTAGATCATTCTAACTGATGACAAAAAAAAAGGGAGTGGGGGTTTGTTTTCCATCTGGAGATGAAATTTCGTGCTTCAAAACTTTCGAACACAGTAGTGAAACGGAGTAAGAAAATTTTGCCGTAATCGCAAATTTTTCTCCCAATGTTGTCTTTGTGTCCGCTTTTCTTGTTAAATATCATTTTATTGCATAAATGTTTGCATTTTAGCTTGAAACTGTGGAGAACAATTTGCTAAAACGGAAGTTGGCTGCTGCAAAATTTTTCAGTAATCTTCAGGCATGAGATTCTTCCGCGAATTCAAGGAATTCCGGCTTTTTTCGTTATTATTGGAATTCCGTCTTTACGAAACTAGAAAACGAAAGGTAGACGGAATTCGGATTTTTCCGTAATCATATTTATTTATTTTTCTCACGATGTTGCCTCTGTCAAGTATTATTGCTCATTAACATTTTACTGGATAAATATTTGTATTTCAGCTTGAAAATACAAGGAAAATTTCCAAAACCAGAAGTCAGACGAAGCAAAAGTTTCTTCCGTAATCGTTTACTCCCTCCACGAACACGTTTCGTAAAAAAGCGTCTATCTATGCCACGCAATAAGGCTAGTTACTATGGATAAGACTTTTGCCAGTGTTGGCAGGCTATTTTCCAGTAACATTTTGGTTTGCTTCTTTCGGTTTTGTCTACCATCCGAATAGGTGGAATTATTCTTGCTTATTCATCACTGATCATTAGAGCGCAGTATTTGATGTATGCACGACTATCAAGACTTGTGGAAGTAGGAGATCGCTTCGCTTAGGGTACGACAGGAGTTGAGGACAAAGTTCGTGGGGCAAAAGAAGGGAGGGTGGCAGAGCAAGTGGTCAAACAACCGATCCATCCCAGAGCTCTGGGTTGCCACAGCAACCATTGCCGACGTCATGTTCAGTTTCTGTAATAGACCAATGAGGGCACGATGGAGAGGAGTTTCAATGCGCTTCTACGACAGTTTGGAAGGAATGAAAGATATGGGGAGGATGGGTATTAAGTGTCGAAAGGAAATTGGCGAAAGAGAATTGCTGATCGTCGCTGTTTTAACAAGTGATAATAGAAACTTATGTAAACTTCGTGGATTAATAATGATTTTTGGTTACTTTAAATAAAGAAATTACCTTACTAGCAATATTTGCTACTGCGATTTTTTTCACTAGCAAATTTGATTTTTCACTAGCTATTTGCTAGTTGCTAATCGGTGAAATCGCGCCCTGCTCCAGGACAAGATGGTTCCTTCAGTATGTGATTTGTTCTAGGGTCAACCATACATCTTCCAGGGCGATTCGGCCCCATGCCACCGTGCAAAAAGCATTAAAGCTTATGTGACGTCTTTAGGAAATGTTATGTCTCTACCTTAGCCTGGTAATTCCCCAGACTTGAACCCAATAGAGAATTTGTGGCGCATTCTCAAAAGAAAGGTGCACGACAGGCACCCCACAAGTAAAGTGGAACTCTTTAACGCCATTACTCACGGTTGGAACAACTGCATGTCATCTGAGATGTTGGGTAACTTGGTTAACTCCATGCACAAGAGATGTGCAGTAGTCGTTAAATCCAAAGAGCACCTAACAAAATATTAGGGACGTTATTTCTTTTCATATCATCCCGTTACTTTGCCATGATTTCTGTTTCACAGCACATTTCTGTGCATAACTTGAGTTCTATTTAAGCTATTTCCATTCTGTAACCTCATTTGGATTCTGCATAAAATTGGCTTTTCAATGTTGTACATATTGTCCATTTTCTCTGCATATTTACTTTTGTAGCAACACTCAAACCTCAAAAACCTCCTAAATTTCCGGAGTTGCTATTAATTTTTCCCATACTGTACATACATATCACTAAGCTGTTCTCTGAGATTCAGAGGTTAGCTCCAAAAAAAAAAAAAAAAACTACCAGATATTTTTACTTACTGTTGTCGTATCAAACTTCTCCATTTACAGCGATCTTGACATACAACTCAGGCTTCACTTATATCCATTATACGCCGTACCCAAGATCTTTTATATTTCATACTCATAATTTTTTTCTCATGCAGACACTTCTGAATCTGATCCACCCATGTCTTCCTTGGCCTTCCTCTGCCTTTCCTTCCTGCCACTTGGGCTAAAAAGATTTTCTTAGTAAGCATCTAATCACTCATTCTTTCAACATGGCCAAACCACCGAAGCATATTGGTCTCCACCTTGCTAACAACATTTTGCTTCACATCACACAACTGCAACACATCTTCATTCCTCACACAATCAGACTGTGTCTTGCCACAAATCCCCTGTAAGTAACGCATTTCTCCAGCACACGACGACTATGTTTCTTCTGCAGTACCCAGGTTTCACTGCCTTGCATCAGAGTAGGAACAATTACACTTTCATATATAGCCATGCGGTACTCTCTAGAGAACCCATCGTTCCTGTGAAAACCTCCCAGAGCAGCTATGACTTTCAATGAAGAATTCACTCGCCTACTAATTTCACCATTCAATTTGTTCTCTCTGTGAGACATGCTTCCTAATTACACAAACTCACTCACCTGGTCAATCACAGTGCTATTTAGACTTACATTACATTCAGTTCCTCTCTCATACACCATAACTTTGAGTTTTCTCTTATTTATACTCAGTTTGAATTTCATGCAAACTTCGTTCATCCGAGACAACATACTCTGCAAATCACTTTTGCTCTCTGCCAAATAGGACGGTGTCACCAGCATACAACAATCTGCACACACGGATATCACCAAGACATAAACCACTATCATCTATTTTGCCATCACACATGCACACGTCCATAAATATATTAAACAGTCATGGTGACATTACACAACCTTGTCTAACTCCTGCACCAATAGCAAACCATTTTGATAAAACACCATTCACTTGTACACAAGCTCTACTACCAGCATACATGGCTTTTACACTATTAAGTAGATTCCCAGTAACACCATATTCATTCAATACCTTCCAGAAAAGTGTCCTATTTACTCGGTCGTAGGCTTTCTTATGGGTTTTGTAAGTATATTATTTTTGAATTAAGTTGTTGAAAATCCTATTTAAAAGTTTTGAAGATTCATTGATGGAACTGTTTTTGTTTTAATGTAAAAACCTTAAAAACTTCTTTAATTAGTCTTGTTTTATGAGGTCCATAGTCCAATATTTAAATTGTTTGCGATAAATGCTAACATTTTTTATAACTGTATGTGATTTGCCAATGCAGTATTTTGGTCTTCGTTATGAGTAGGAGCTTTTCATGTTCCTTAATTCTGAGTTCCATAATTATGGTAAGTAGCACATACATCTCGAAAACTGGAACTCAGAATTACGGAACATGAAAAAGCTGTTAATAACAAAGATAAAAAATAGTGTGTTTTGCAAATCATATACAGTTATGCAAATTTTAACCTTTATGGTAAAAAAAAATAAATATTGGACAATGAACCTCATAAAAACAAGAGACCAATTAAAGTTTTTACATCCAAAAAAAACAAAAACAGTTTCATCAATGAACCTGTAAAACATTTAATTAGGATTTTCAACAACGTAATTCAAAAATAATATACTTACAAAACACATAAGGAAAAGATTTTAATTTAATAACTTCAATAGCAAGAGGAGCCTGGCAACAATGTTTAAATTCTTCATGTGTAAACAAAACTTTTGATACTGTCTATACATTGAGAACAGGCCTTGATAAAAATCTAGAGGCCAGAAACATCTGTAAAAACAAAAGAACTCAGAAGATGTGAAAAATTATTGAAGGTTCTTCAAGTTGAAATAGGGATTCTGAGTAAAGCCTTGAGTAAGTAGTTTAGAATAGATCAGTTGCGCTGTGGATTTTGGTTGAATCATACTGTCATATTCAGATACCATTTGCTCTCTGGTTCCATTTTAAAATGTGTTCCAGTTATGTTTTACTACTCAAGAATGTTCTCAAGAGGATGATCAGAGTAGCAGAATGTAGATGTACGCTGTACACGGATAGTTTCCAAATTATTCGCAGATTTTGCAGATAGTTTTTGCTTGTAGATTAAAAAATAAAAAATGTTATTTACAACAATTATAACATTTAGTCAAGGCTTGAAGAACTTTCAATTGTTTTTCACATCTTCTGAGTTATTTTGTTTTTACAGACATTTCTGGCTTCTAGATTTTATCAAGGCTTGTTATTGATGTATAGGAATTGTATCAGTTTCGTTTACACAAAAAGAATTTAAATTCCATTGCCATGATATTCTTGCAGTAGCCAGTTATTAAATTAAAATCTTTTCCTTGGGTATTTTGTTAAGTCTACTATTTTTGAATTAAGTTGTTGAAAATGCTATTTATAAATTTTGAAGGTTCAGTAATGGAACTGTTTTTCTGGATTTAAAAACTTTCTTTAGTTAGTCTTGTTTTTTAGAGGTTCATAGTCCAATATTTTGATATTTTGTCATAAAGGTCCAATTCACATACATTGCTGCACAGTCAATTGTAATGCACTTTTGTCCTCACTGGAATCTGTAATGTTCTAATAATTATTTATTGTTTCATTGATTTTTATATAAATTACTTATTCTGTTGTTATCGTGGTTCAGGGGTTTGCAGCAAGTTTTCTGATTCAATGGCTGTGTATGCAGATACATTTTATTTTTATACAACTCTGACCATGCTTCAGGTGGACGTCAAGTAATATTGCTTCCCATACTTCCAATGGAAAAACTTCTGCACACATTTTCTTCACAATTAATGTGTTCCCAAGGATGAAAATTTTAACATCGATTAAAATAGCTTCATTTTATAACTTGGAATACTTAATATTTTCTAAAACATAACCATAATTATATGCAATCCAAGATTTGTTTGTCTACTGGCGTCATGAAAGTACAGGTCGCGCTATATATAAAAATCAATGAAACAATAAATAATTATTAGAACATTACAGATTCCAGTGAGGACAAAAGTGCATTACAATTGACTGTGCAGCAATGTATGTGAATTGGACCTTTATGACAAAATATCAAAAATAGTTTCAACACCACCAAAGGAAAAGTTATTCATTTTTAATATAATTATGGTTATGTTTTAGAAAATATTAAGTATTCAAAGTTATAATATGAAGCTACTTTAATCGATGCTAAAATTTTCCTCCGTGGGAACGCATTAATTGTGAAGAAAATGTGTACAGAAGTTTTTGCAATGGAAGTATAGGAAGCAAAATTACTTGACATCCACCTTAAGAGAAATGCTAACTAGTCCCCCTCTTTTGACGAGGCGTGTGTTGATGCTGTCCCTGTACAATATCCTGATGGCTTGAACCGGTACTACATTGGAATGGCCAAACATCTGTTTAGGATTAGAATCAAGGGCCATAAAAGAGACACAAAGGATGGAAAAGTAACCACTACTTTATTCAGAGAAGTCAAGTTGAAGTCCACTGGTCCTAGTTGGGTTGATGTAGAAAAATTACATTCCTACTCCACACCTAAATCTACTGCCATTAGAGAAACCTTGGAGATCATTACCAAGAGTGAGGTTGCAATGATAGTGTCTCTCTAGAGTTGCCACTAATTTGGGTCCAAGGTGGGAAATTAGAAAAATTTGGCTTGTGCAAAATTGCACCTGTAACTAAAATTGTAGGTGCAAATCTAACTGTACTGTGCACATAATCTGTTTTTTGAGTGAAAAGCATACAAAAATAGGTCAGGGTTCCCACTGAACCTGGAAGACAGGGAAAGCCTAGAATTCTCAGGGAATTTGAAAATGGTTCCAAAAACTCAGGAAAAATTACCCCCCCCCCCCTTTTTTTTTTGTAAAAATCAATGGATACTTTATTTTGCCAAAAAAAAAAAAAAAGCACTTATTTTTTTTAAGATTTCAAACTTTTGCTTGCAATTACTGCCTGCCTAGAATTTGGTAGATCTTAATTTCAGTTATATTAAGTATTTCCTTTATTCTCTAAAAAAGATGCAAAATTGAATTTTCAAAATTGCCAGTTATTAAGCTTCTGTTCAATTTCTGCAGGCAGTTGTTATAACATGGAACAATTAGGCGCAATGGCTCCTGCTTGAAGAAACACTTCACAAGAGAACCAACCAAATGATGGATCAAAGTCCTTTGTCTGTTGGTTCTCTTGAAACATGTTTCTTTGAACAAAGCCATTCCATCATTAAGCTTAGCTGCATTGTGTTAATAGAAAAACTGAAACTATTCAACTGACAGATTTTTTCTTGCATATGACCTGTTTCTATGGGAATGTATTTACAAATTCCGTGTGGGTAGTATTCACAAAAGGTCACAGAACTTTGGTACAGAAAATAATGTGCACAGTTAGTTGTTATTAATGAAAAGCAGGTAATTTTATAAAGACAAATTACTTAAAGAATTTACAAGTGTGTGCTTTGGTGAGAAAAATGAATGGAATGGAATGAAATGTAACAATTCTTTGCAACATGCCACTCTGGAGAACTTTAAAAACCACCTGGAGAACCTGAAAAAGTAAGGGAATTTTTTTATTACTTTTGAGTGGGAACCCTTGTAGGTATCACAGAGATTAAGCTCTGGTCGTTATTTTTGCAAAATAATCCAAATAATCCAGAAACTTAATCCAAAATGCAACAGAAAAATGAGTGTCTGTAGCGAAATGGCACCAGCAGTTTAAATATCAACAATCAGCAGATTCTGCTGCAACTTTTCTATTCCTGTGAAAACTAGGTTTCCAAAATTCGGCCACGTTTCACACTTCCCTGACCTTATTTTCTTAACCCTTAAGGTATGTTGCTACTGAACTTGTTGGCTTAATCACCCCCCCCCCTTCAACCTTTATACACTTTCAATCACTCCGTAAAGGGTTAGGTAAGATTATAGAGGCTAGAGGGATCAGATCCTTCTCCCATTCACAGTTCAAGTTTAAACCTGAGTCAACTGTGATGTCTATGGCATTTTCCCAAGACCATAAACATTAGTTTTCCACTGATGTCCAATGCATTGTTGGTGTGAATGATTCAGCTGATGTTATGATTTGCTGAGTGACAAAAGTGGCTAACTTTCTTTAGCATTTTGCTACACCCCCCCCCCCCCCCCCATTTTAGAATTTTTGCTATCGCATTTTTTTTTAACTAGCTTAAACTTCTGGTATAACAGATATGCTGACATGCACTTAAAGGAAATTGTGATTTAAATAATTACATATGGGGTGTTTTGGGTAATCCTCTTACATGTTTGAAATTTGATCTATGTAAATAAAAAAAATTGCACGTGGGGTGGGGGATGATTTTTGTAGATTTTTAAACCACATTTTATCAAAGCTCACTGTAAATTACAGTTTAAAACTCTTATTTTATCAGCAAAATGTTCTTTATTTCTTCCATCAGATGTATAATAAATACCATGAACACATAAAGTAAATTGAAATTTGCTGTATTTTCATAATTTGGGTATTGAGGTCCACCATATTCAACTTCTTGCATTCTCAAAATAAACTGCATGCATGAAGAGGAGAGAAAAATCTTTAGCCATTTACTGAGTTTTTATCTACGCTTCTTGAGTCGCAGAAGTTAACATACTCAATCTGTACATCAAAAATTACAACCCCTAAAGGCTAAAATTGCTGCTACTAGGAAATGTCTCAACAGTCTAGCTAGGTGTCCCCATTTTCCCCAACAGATGCCTTTGACCTTCCATCCTCAAGGTGAAGTGCCAAAGCATAGGCTTATAAGCTACTTATAAGATTCTCTACTCCCACCCTCTCATGCTTATTTCCTTCTCTGCATGCTGCATTTGGAAAAAAAAGTGAAACGAGTGCTCTTTATTTGTTTGATTTGATTTGCAGCTGTATGGATGGAATGATCATACGATCGGCAAGGTGTTTCAAAAGTTTTACTTTCTCTCTTTTTCAGGAATGCACTATTCCGCAAAAGCTTGTTTAAGGTTTAGGAAAAAGGAGTAGTTGTTTTCTCATATCTACTGCTCCCCTTCCCCAATGTCTTTTAAGCAGCTTTTTTGAGTTCCTACACTGAAAGTCGAAGATGCCTCGCATTTCCATCCCTTCCTCCTCTGCTTCATTCCGGATGAAGACTGGAGAGTCTGTGCTACCCTCTCCCTTCTGGACGAGTGCACAACAAAAAAACACACCCTTTCTTCATGCCCTTCTGAGTTGTCCTGACGTGCCCCCTCCCCACCCTAACCAGGAGCTATCTTTTGTGATATCACTAACTTCAGCAGGGAAAATGTAATATAAAAATAATTCTTTAAAAAGAAAAACTTTGTGCAGTCGCGAATTTGTGCCCATGCTCAAAATACTTGTCGCAGAACAAAAAATTACAGGCACCTTGTGCCCACTAATTTCCTGCCCTGTTTGGGAACAGTTCTCTAAATAACAGTTCTCTTACCACATGTCCAACCAACATGACACTTCCTTTGTTTGAATGATCAATTACATTTGCATGCAATCATTCATTTGTTTGCTCAAATTCTTGAAGCACTCTGTTATTCAGTATGCTGTTATATTCCTTAAGAAAGCCATCTGGTTGATGTGCAAAAGCTTGGAAACTTTGATTTCTATTTTACACCAATATATTCTGATTAATAGTATAGTTTACTGTTTTAAATATGGTTGGTGTACAGTTTGTCGTTATCAATTAGTTTGATGTTGTGCATGGCTTTTCAGAATTGTTACTTAAAAATTATTTTATCATCATTTCCACCAGAATTACTTATGTTTCGCTTGTTTTGTAGGCAAACTGTATCGACTCGACAGCTGATGCTGAGGCCGTGTTTGCAGGAGAAGTCAACAAATTGAAAGCTGAGCGACTGAAGCCACTGGAACAGATTACACTAGAGCCTTACGAAAGGGACCATGCTGTTGTTGTTGGCGTTTACAGGTAATAAACATTAATCAGTTTGCTTCCCTTCCTATTTAGATGTACAATAAAACCTGCTTATAATGGAAATCCTCGCTAAATTAATTTTGAGATGAAAAATATGCATTTATTAGTGGTGTTTGGGTTCTGCTTTTCTGGCAAGCTAAATGAATGTTTGAACAATATACAACCAGTAAATAATGGTGTGGTATATTGTTTAAAACGTTCCCCCTTTTTGCAGTTTTGTACATTGTTCTCATACTGGTAAGTAGTATGGTAAAAATTGTTTAAAACAATTAGTCGTGATTTTATCTCTGGCATTAATTAACAGCTGAAGAAATATGTAGCACTGTCTAATAAGCATGCAGGACAAAAATCAGTCATCCCTAACACAAATTACAGTGGGAAGTTACCAGCTGCACAGAGGGCGCCGTGAAAGCATTGTTGGGAGAAAAATAGCACTGAGGTGGTCTACAGGATCTTTTCTGTCTCGTGCAGTGGTGAAGAGCAATGTGCGTGTTGAATTTAGTCTACAATATGGATTGTAAGACAGATGTTACTGAGTGGCAAAAAGGAGCCATCCAGTCAATGAAAGTCCACTCCAACCAATTTCCTAAAGGACACTGCGACAAGAACTGCATGCAATGGACATCTGGAGCAGAGTACCATGAAAGAGGCTTCTTTTGACAGCGAGTCGCAAAGTGGCACATTATCAATAAACTCAGAGGCACCAAAACTTTACTGTGGAGGATTGGAAATGGGTAATTTGGTCTGATGAGTCTCGTTTTTGTTTGTACTCCAATGATGGTAGGCAGCGAGTGCACCGCGGGCCCAATGAATCCTTTAATCCTGATTGTGTCAAAGGTGTTGTTGAAGCTGGAGGAGGTTCTGTGATGTTTTTTGTACCACAAAATGGGTCCTCTTGTTGCCGTTATGATGAACTTGAACCAGCCTGCGTACCTCTGCATTCTGAATGACAAAGTGTTGCTCTACATATCCAAGAGCAGCAACACATTGCCACTCCTGCCTTCCAAGACGACAATTGCTTTGTGCACATTGCTAAAACTGTGCCTGAGTGGCACGATGAACAATCAGCAACACTTTCACCTTGACTGGCCCGCCGAATCCCCAGATTTAATTCCTATTGAAAATCTGTTGGATCATTTGGAACAGAAGGTGAAACACCGGAATAGACACCCAAATACTCTTCCGGAACTTCGGGACCAATTGACGCTCGAGTGACTGCAAATCGATGTTTAATACATCCACAGCCTCGTGGAGTCTCTACCACACCAAATTCATGCTGTTGTCAAGGCAAGAGGTACTGTCACCCGTTATTAAGTAAATTCTGACAGGAGTGACTAATTTTTGACCGGTCTGCTTACCTTTTACAGTATTTGCTGTCTTACCACTCCTTGCACATTAGGTAGCAATGCTGAAATTCCGTCCAATGCTGTTATCAGGGCAAGAGGTACTGTCACCCGTTATTAGGTAAGTTCTGACAGGAGTGACTAATTTTTGATCGGTCTGCTTACCTTTTACAGTGTTTGCTGTCTTACCACTCCTTGCACGTTAGGTTGCAATGCTGAGATTCTGACCAATGTTGTTATCAAGGCAAGAGGTACTGTCACCTGTTATTAGGAAAGCTCTGACAGGAGTGACTAATTTTTGACCGGTCTGCTTACCTTTTACAGTATTTGCAGTCTTACCACTCCTTGCACGTTAGGTTGCAATGCTGAGATTCCGACCAATGTGCATTGCTTTTCTGTTGTTTTCCTCACAATGGAGTTAGGGCTGCTTTTTGCTCAGCATTTAAGCTGTAATTTTTTTCTCTTGGAGCAATTTGGCTATTTTGTCAGCAAAAGTTATAGAGTGCTATGAAGATTAGCAAAATTTGCGGCGCTATTTTTTGCTATATTCACGAATGAAAATACAAGCACAGTGCATTGGCTAAATGAAATTTTGTACTTTAAACAGAATTCAAGAATAAAAACAAATGGGCTTTTACACTTCTAATTTTAATTAAAATATTTACATTTGCTGATGCATGAAGTTTGTGAAAATACAGGGGGATTGTAAACTCCTGCAACAAAATAAGAGGGGTGATAGTGCACATCAAGACGAACAATATTCACAATGGAACCTAAGGCCGCATTCCACTCCTAGTGCCAGAAAAGAGCACGTTCGAAAAACGTCCAGCAGGCACTCGGAGTTCCAACCAGTGCATGAGAAGCACAAGATGCAAATCAGGTGCGCTGAACATGTGCCTAGACGATGAGAAGCAAACATTTGAAAACGCAGCCGAACCCGTTCAGCAATATTACCGTGCGAACATCACCTGAGAATTGACATATACGTCTGACTGGCGCAGTGTAACGTGTGTTCCTGGAGCAAGTGCTTCCCTGTCTGTTGCAGGATGTTCCGCTCACCATGTGGTTTATGCATGATGGGGCCCCAACACACTTTGCCGCTGAGATCCGATGCTTCCTAAATGCAACATATCCTGGGCGGTGGATTGGACGTGGTGGACCTGTGGCTTGGCCTCCATGCTCCTCGGACCTTAATCTACTGGACTTCTTCTGGGGGCGCATGAAAACATTGGTGTACAAAGACACCTGTGGACTCCTTGGAAGATCTTGTCGCGCGAATCACTGTTGCGGACAAGATCAACACCACACCGGGAGTCTACAAGAGGGTGCGACAGTCCTTCTTTTGCCAGTGTGGGCTGTGCAACGACGCTTTGGATGCCAGTTTGAGCAGCTCCTTTGAGTCTTTCTCTGATGCGAATGGAATTGTGCAACCCATAAATTAGACCTAATTTATATGTCTCTTTGTTTTCACTGTTTAAGGCTCAACATGGCTATTTAACTTTACTCTTTTCTGGCACTAGGAGTTGAATGCTGCACTAGGTTCCATTGCAAATATTGTTCGTCTAGATGTGTACTATCACCCCTCTTGTTTTGTTGAAGGAGTTTACAATCACCTTATAAATACAAAGACCAGGACTGACCAAAAGCACAACCGACAACAAACCTGTCAACCCGAACCAAAACGGTGCATGCTGCTGTAGCAACAAGCTGCCAAAGAAGCAAATGAAGAGCTTCTTTCCTTATCCATCTCAGCAAAGCCCTTGCGAAAGGGGCTCAAGTGAATGGTTTGTGGAACGCGAGGAAGACTTCTAGGTATTCGCTCTATGCCACGCTGCTCAGATTGTAAGTGAATGGTTTGTGGAACGCGAGGAAGACTTCTAGGTATTCGCTCTATGCCACGCTGCTCAGATTGTTAGTGAATGGTTTGTGGAACGCGAGGAAGACTTCTAGGTATTCGCTCTATGCCACGCTGCTCAGATTGTTGGTGAATGGTTTGTGGAACGCGAGGAAGACTTCTAGGTATTCGCTCTATGCCACGCTGCTCAGATTGTAAGTGAATGGTTTGTGGAACACGAGGAAGACTTCTAGGTATTCGCTCTATGCCACGCTGCTCAGATTGTAAGTGAATGGTTTGTGGAACACGAGGAAGACTCCTAGGTATTCGCTCTATGCCACGCTGCTCAGATTGTAAGTGAATGGTTTGTGGAACACGAGGAAGACTTCTAGGTATTCGCTCTATGCCACGCTGCTCAGATTGTAAGTGAATGGTTTGTGGAACACGAGGTATTCGCTCTATGCCACACTGCTCAGATTGTAAGTGAATGGTTTGTGGAATGTGAGGAAGACTTCTAGGTATTCATACATGAGATTCTCCCATGAATTCACGGAATTCCACTTTTTTCACTATCATTTGGGTCATTCTCAAGATCGATGCAAAACTGAAGAGAAATTTCTTGCAGATTAGTTTGGGGGACGTGGGTCGTTTTCCGTCTGTGGACAATATTACGCTTTCAGAATTTTGAAAACTGAAAGTTAAACTGAGTGAAGATTATTTGTCTCTCCTGCTTTGTATTGCAGTTAAATAACATTTTGTTCCATAAGTATTTGTATTTTAGCTTGAAAGTGGAGGAGGAAATATCCAAAAATGGAAGTCAGACAAAGCAAATATTTCTCCTATAGTCATAACATTTTTCTGCAATGGTCCAGCTGTCCTGTGTTGGTGTTAAATGTTATCTTCCCTCCCTTCTCTGCTCATAAATGTTTGCATTTAATCTTGATAAGGAAGGAGATATTTTCCAAAAATGGAAGTGATGAAGTTGCAAACATTTATAAGAATTGATGCATGGTGTTCCAGAGTTTTAATCAAGTTATACCACATACCTAAAGTAGTGAAAATCCAAATAAATTTCTTTTGTGACTGTGGATTCTGAAAAAAAAAAAAAAAGCCTGATCACATGATCAGCCATTACGCCACACCACACATTTACTTTAGGGTTCCTGGGCATGTTCGATGAAGTGATGTGGATTCTCAAACCCCCAAATTCTGATATTTCTTTGAATTTGGGTAACATATTTCATTTAAAAAAAACCAGCTAACACATTGTATCACAACAAAGGAGCAAACCCACAGTCGTGATATTTTTCTACTTCAACTGCAAGATTTCTAAAAGATATTTCCAAAAATGGCACCGGGGGTTCCCTTTGAGCAAATTACATATTTCTTTGTGTTTTTAAATCCCAAATGAAATCAGATGTCTCATGCTATATAGAAGGCTTCTAAATGATGTTATTTCCAAAAAGGCCCCAAGGGCTCTTTCAGTAAATTTAGTACTTCTTTGTGTATTCAAATAATCCTAACTGAAATCAGACGTGCAATCTTTTGTACTGAAGCCTATATAGAAAGCTTTCTAAACAATATTATTTCCCAAAAGGCCCCAGGGCCCTTTCAGTAAATTCAGCATTTCTTTGTGTATTCAGATAATCCCAACTGAAAACAGATGTGTCCAAAATGGGTCTGAGTTCAAATCCGATGAGGTGTGGATGTTGTGTTTGTCTTGCGGCATTGGTTCTCTCCCTTTTCTGGAACCAGTGACCCTAAATTAGGGAAGGGAAACTGCTTATAGCCCATGGAGTTGCTCATGGGAGTTGTTAAACCACCCAAACAAATAAAAAAATGCTCTATGCATAGCTGCCAATGACTACGGATTCAGTTGTCTGACTATGGAACCGATTGTTGAAACTACGGATTCTATGAATTTTGCTTTTGTTTTTGCTATTATTTCATGATATATATATTATATGTTATGGGCAAATGCTGAATTCCAGAGAGATCATGATCTGCCTGGGCAAATCCAGTGCTCCTAGGCTTCCTGGAAAACCTGGAATTTCGAGAGAGAAAAAAAATCCAGTACCAGAAAAGTCATGGATTTTTGCAAATATGAGGTGTTTGTCATGGAAAAGTAACTTTTGTCATAGATTTTTCTCATGTGTTATGATATGCTATTTTCACTTTTTTTTCATCAGTATATTTTAACATTTAATAAAAAAAAAAAGGTTTTGTTTAGAAACAACAGATGTGACGATGATGGGCAAAACACGTAACAATATTAACAAATAAAGGTCACTTGATCACGCTAGTTACGTTAAATGAAAAACTTTTACAAGAAAGTTCGTAAGTTGGGAGCTTTCGACCTTATCTTAGGTCTTCATCATGCCAATGGAGGACTAAGATTGTTGCCAGCCAATCTTTCGTCCAGTCCAAAATAAAATGCCTGGAAGTTGCGAGACCTAAGATAAGGTCAAAAGCTCCCAACTTGCAAACTTTCTTGTAAAAGTTTTTCATTTAACGTAACTAGCGGGATCGAGTTACCTTTATTTGTTAATATTGTTGCGTGTTTTGCACATCGTCGTCATGTTTCAAAGCTACGCAACTTCCGGGCATTTTATTTTGGACTGGACGAAAGATTGTCTGGCAACAATCTTAGTCCTCCGTTGGTGTGATGAAGACAGTACGAAGAGGAGAAATTAGCATAACAACGGAACGAGCAGGCAGAACGGACCGAAAGACCACTCAGGAGATAGACTAGGGTCTGGTACGGTAGGGCATTCGCATATATGCAGCATGATGGGAGGGGGGGGTGTCGGAATAGTATAAACCACACGGGTGGTGTATGCTCAGTAATTCGGTTAAGCTATTGCACGGTGTACATCAGTTTGAACGACGTCGAGTTGCTGCCACCGTGTGATATGGCCAACAGGCAATCCAGTAGACGACATCTGGATGACTTTACCCAAGGTCGCATCATTGGGAAGTTGGAAGAAGGTCGAAGTGTGACTAGTGTGGCCGAGAAGTTCAGGATCGCTCACAGCATTGTTTCATGAGCTTGGAGAGCATTTCAAATGACAGGAACAGCTGTCCGAGAGTTTAGCAGTGGTCGTCCACGAGGAACCACGGCGGCGGACGACCGGTATATTGTCCTACAGGCGAGAAGGGACAGACGGCAAACAGCGGAGAAAATCGCAAGGCACGTGCAGCAGACAACTGGACATCCGTTATTGTGTTTTACCGTGGCAAGGAGCCTCTGCACAAAGGTTGTCTATTTGCACGACGACCAGTACGATGTGTGCCATTAACGCCTGCTCATCCGAGACGGTGGTTTCTCTGGTGCCAGGAACACAGAAACTGGACACATCAGCAATGGGGTCGAGTTCTCTTTACGGATGAGAGCCGATTTAGTCTGACGAGCGATTCTGGATGTATACACATCTGGAGAGAGCAGGGAACATGCAATCACACTTCCAACATCATCGAAAGGGACTGGTTTTGTGGTAGCGGAGTTCTCGTTTGGGGCGGTATCATGCTTGGTAGCCATCCACATCTTCCAAGGAGGTTCAGTCACTGGTGTCCGCTATTGTACCGAGGTTCTCCTGCCTCACGTGCGTCTGTTTAGAGGTGCTGTGCGTCCTGAGTTGCTCTTCATGGACGACAACGCTACACCTCATCGTACAGTGGCTGTCGCAGAGCTGTTGGAGAGTGAAGATATTCAACACATGGATTGGCCCGCAAGGTCCCCGGACCTAAATTCAATCGAACACGTGAGGGACCTTCTCTGGAGATGCTTGGCAGCATTGTCACCAGCCGCCAGCAACGATTCCGCAGCTGCGATTGGCGCTACAAGAGGAATGGGCCGCAATGCCTCAACAGCTCCTTGACAACCTCATCCTCAGTATGGATGGGCGTTGTAAATCCTGCAACGCAGTCAGGGGTGATCATATCTCTTACTAAAGACTGGATTTTTCTTGGCAACCGCCTTTCACATGGACGTTTCTGTCTTCTGTCCAGTTGTGCTCGAAGCTACCTATTAAATAAAGTGCCTTTGTATCCTTTGGATTCCTTGTTTGAACGGTTTTGCTCACTTGTCCCATATTCTTACATCTTGGGAATCTTATGGTATGATTTGAGTTGATGTGGAGCACTTCTGCACGACGTTACATTAGAAAAACCGTCTCATCCTTTATTTTTGCACGCCAGTGTATAAGTGCACTTTTATTGGACCACAAAAGAAATGTATAAAACTGTAAGGAAATTTTCTTGGGAAAACGCTGCAGGCAAAAAACTACAAATCAATAAGCAGTAGTTTTTTTTTTTTTTTACCAGTTTCAATGCTTTATTTTTTCTACTAAAGCAACATGTGGTACTAATTTTCTTTATGAACAGTAACTATTCTTCACTCCTAGTAAAAAATAATGCAAATAAATTAAAAACTAAATTATTACTTTAGCATTACTACTTTAGCTCTTCATGTGAACTTCAGGGTAGACACCATGAGTCAAGCTTTTTCATTCAGGTGTATATTTTTGTCTCTTATGAACAATGTACTTCTAACAGTTAAGCAAATGTTAATTTTGTGTACTACATAAGCACACACACACACACACACACACACACACACACACATGAATTCCTGTAAATTGACAAGATACACTGAAGTTGTAATATTAGATTTGTCATGGAAAAAAAAATTCATGTCCTGAAAAATTGTGAACAAAATTGAGTAGGAACCCTGAAAATGCTATGTGCCTACCATTTTTGGGCAAAGCTTGATGTATCTTGTACGTATTTTGGGACATGCCCAGGCAAGTTGAGATCTGACCGATCGTCTTTGGGCAAATTGCGATTCAACCCCAATTCAAGTGATCTGCTTCAAAAGTTTTGAATCAGTTTACTGAAATATAAAACAAAAATGTAAAGAATAATGCAAAAAAAAAAAGTATTGACAATACAATTTTATTAAAAAATTTATTTTAGATTTTTTTAAAATTACAACTTGAAACATTACGAAACAAACTTTGAAAATAAACATTACAGTTAAATTACATTAAATTGAAGAACGTAAAAAAAGGTTTTATTAAAAAATTAAGAAACTACTGAAATAAATGTCTCTTCTGTAAGAAAGATGTTCAACTTAGTCAATTAAAATCACATGAAGTAAAATAATAATATTTATGTGTTATTTGCCCGGCCACAGCCTGATATGCAATGGCAAATTGAGGTTTGCCCAGAACTAGTAGTAGACAGATTTTGATCTGTCCAATTTTGGTTTCTGCCTGTAGCATACACTGAAGTGCCAGAAAAACTGGTACACCAGTCTAATACTTGGTAGGTCCACCACGGGAGTGCAGGACTGCAGAAATACGACGGGGCATAGACTCTACCAGCTTCTGGAAATATGCTGAAGGCAATGCACCCCATACTTCCTGCAGAGCGTTCCACAATTCGGGTGTATTCCGAGGTCTCGAATTCCTGTGTTCGATAGTGCGTTGCATGGCATCCCAAATGTGTTCTATCACGTTCAGATCTGGGGACTTGGGTGGGATGGCAACACCCCAAACGCAGTTGAATGCTCCTCTGACCATAATGTGGCATCCCGACACTTGTATGAAGGTGCATTGTATGTTGGAACAGGCCCAACCCCTTAGCATGAATGCAGGACATGAACGGGTGTACCTCGTCAGAAAGGATGCGCACATAGCATTGGCTGGTCACAGACGTTTGTAGACATACCAGGGGTACCAGTGAAGTCCAGCTAAACACACCCCATACCATTACGGACATCCCACCAGCCGGTACAGTTCCCTGTTGATAGGCGGGATTCATGGGGGTTTGCGTCAGACACGAATCCTTCCATCTGCCCGATACAGTTGGAAACGCAACTCGTCAGACCAGGCTACTTGTTTCCAGTCAAGTGTCCAGTGGCGGTGTCGCCGTGCCCAAACGAGGTGCATATCTCTGTGTCGGGCACTGATCAAGGGGACTCGAGTTGGGCATCGGCTCCCAAAGCCCATATCGTGCAGGGTACGTTGCACAGTCCGGACGCTGATGCTTGTTGAGGTTCCAGCATTGAATTCTAATGATACCTGCGAGAGTGTTGCACTCCTATCGCGTGAAACGATTCTTGACAGCCGACGATGGTCATGTTCACTCAATGTCTTTTTACGGCCACACTGGTATCGTAGGTTGGAGGTTTTGCCGGAATTTTTGTAGTCACTGTACACCCTTGCAATGTTCGTCCGTGAAAATCAGAACTTCGTTTCTACCTTCGAAATACTATGGCCCGTCTCACAAGCGCCAACGATGACACCGCATTGAAAATGGCTTAAATTGTTATTACTTGTCATTCTCATGCCGAAAACAGCTTTGACAACTGGCAAGGATGTCTATCGCTTTATATACGCACTGGCGGACGCAACCGAACACGCGCATAGGTGATGTTGCTATGTATTTTGCATAAACTCATCTGTACCAGTTTTTCTGGCACTTCAGTGTGTATGTATAAATGCTTTTTATTGTCGTAAACTGCAATTTTGGAGGCAGCCGCTGAATTCATGATCATGTGGTAAGTGGGGGGTTTGCACAGTCTGCGTTCACATGATTGGAGTTCCCACCTGTCAAGCGTTTGGGGATTCTGAACACATCTGACTGATTCTCACTGGTGGAAGTTTGGAATTTAAATCTGACTATGCTGCTGTATACGTTCGTTTCATTAGTGTCATCTTCCGTTGTATTGTTTTGTTGCGTACTGCGCATTTCTCTTTCACCAAGAGATGGATCTTTTGCCAAAAAAGTGATAGAATATGGAAACAGCTGCAATGCTACCAAAAGAAAATAAAAACAACAACAACGAAGAATAGCCAGAAATTTAAGGAGTAATATTCTAAACAGTGGCCCTGCATTTATTGCTTCAGGGAAGAGGGATTTGTCTATACTGCAACTTCAAATTTTACTGGATATGCCTATTACCAGTAAGCAGTGTGAAATGATGAAAAAGCAGCAGTAAATGAAATATAGCTATGAAAATGTGTGTGTGTGTGTGTGTGTGTGTGTGTGTGTGTGTGTGTGTGTGTGTGTGTGTGATTAAGCCATTTAAAAGCATTTATGGAATTATTTTACCGCTGTCGGAAACAGCAGCTACATATGCCGGTATGCCTTGTGTACTAGCTTCTACTGGCAGAAGTGTGGCTAATGTTGGCAGGTATGTCTATGTGTCCACAAAGATTGTAGATAATTCGATGTTTTCGTTGCAGAGCAATATTTAATGCATTTAAGTGCTACATTATATCAGTTAGGAAAAATAGTGATATAAGAGAAAAGCGACATCACTTACACTTTTAGTTAGATCAGTATCACATTTTGTTTCTTCCAATAAAAGCGATAAAGTCCCTTCTGAAGTCAGAAAAAATTCCGTAAATGTTTTCTGTCTGGTACTCAAACAATGGATTCGATTGCTCAGAAACAAGTCTTGTCACCATAATCAGCATGAAGTTCAAGTGAAACTGTTTTGGACTTTTTATATGTAAGAGTTTCTTCGCCACTAATTAAATTCATTATTTTCACTAACTTACCCACTGCATTTTGTAGTCCCAGCGGAAATCTGCATAATTTTTTTTTGGGGGGGGGGGGATATAACGCAGCAAAACATTTCAGATTTTATTCCATCTCTTTTCAGTCAGAAATCAAATTTAGTTTATTCTTCATTTGTGGCTCACAAAATTTAATTCCATGGACTGCCAGTTTTTTACCTCTCAGTTAAACATTAATTTTTAAAAGTGAAAAGGAGAATGAAATCTGTAGTAGTATGATGTTACGTCGCAGCACACAATAAATATGTCATAAATGTGAGTTAAAATCCTATTTCACATTATTTGATTATTTTAGTACTCATACAGTAAATTTTCATTTGTGTGTTGCTGATATAACTATGCACTATTTACTTATTATATTTTGTCTTAGACTGTATGAGGTAGTTTTTTAGTTGTTATTTTTTTTACCTTTTTGCATACACACAAATTGTGAAGCTGTCACATCTTATAGAATACTGTTCTATTAAAAAAAATTTGAAGAAACTGTGTTCATTTAATTTTTTTTTAAATGACACCTGGGCATTCTTATTTCCTTCATTTCTAGGCCATCATTGAAGAAAGAAAAATGAACGTGATGATATGCTCTGCCTTTGTACATAATTTATGAGCATTGATGCTGTGTTATTATTTTTCATGGTCATTGGATTCCTGTACTCAAGATGAAATTTGTTGTACATGGCATTAAAGATTTCATATTACTTTGCATTTCTCATTTAATTAGATGTAAATCATTGCTCATTTTTCTTTTTATTACTAGAGATTATTTGTTTTATTGTCTTACTAATATCTCACTTTCAAATAACCAGGTGGACATAGCTATCTCCTTATAGAATCTAATGAGTTTCTCTCAAGGCATTTGTTATTAATGTCCTAATTGTGTTGCATGTTTGGCTGAATTTATTAAACTCTGAACTGACATCCTTGCTTTCATTGTATGTGACATCACAGATAACAGGCTTTCCGTAAGTCAACTCATGTCTAGAACTGGTTAACTTCAGTGTCTAGACTTCTGGTTCTGGTTAACTACTAGGGTGAGTCATGTCTAGAACTTGTGGTTCACTTCAGTGCCTAGGACTTCTGGTTATCTACCAGGGTGAGTCATGTGTAGAACTTCTGGTTAACTTCAGTGTCTACGACTTCTGGTTAACTACCAGGGTGAGTCATGTCTAGAACTTTGGTTAACTTCAGTGTCTAAAAGTTCTGGATAACTACCAGGGTGAGTCATATCTAGAACTTCTGGTTAACTACCAGGGTGAGTCATGTCTAGAACTTCTGGTTAACTACCAGGGTGAGTCATGTCTAGCACTTCTGGTAAACTTCAGTGTCTAGGACTTCTGGCTAACTTCAGTGTCTATGACTTCTGGTTAACTACCAGGGTGAGTCATGTGTAGAACTTCTGGTTAACTTCAGTGTCCGACTTCTGGTTAACTACCAGGGTGAGTCATGTCTAGAACTTTGGTTAACTTCGGTCTCTAGAAGTGCTGGTTAACTACCAGGGTGAGTCATGTCTAGAACTTCTGGCTAACTTCAGTGTCTAGGACTTCTGGTTAACTACCAGGGTGAGTCATGTCTAGACGTTCTGATAAACTTCAGTGTCTAGTAGTTCTGGTTAACTTCAGTGTCTAGAAGTTCTGGTTAACTACCAGGGTGAGTCATGGCTAGAACTTCTGGTTAACTTCAGTGTCTAGGACTTCTGGTTAACTACCAGGGTGAGTCATGTCTAGAAGTTCTGGTAAACTTCAGTGTTTAGGAGTTCTGGTTAACTACCATAGTGCGTCATGTCTAGAAGTTCTGGTTAACTACCATGGTGAGTCAGAAGTTCGTAGCGTTTTGCGGTACAGGTGAAGAAGCTCCACTGAGCAAGTGAGACATGCTCAGTAAGGTGGAATGTGTCCCACAGGAAAAAAAAAAAGGGTTGAGTGCGACAGCTGCTGCGAAGGAAATTTTTAATGTAGAAGGTGAGTGGACCGTGCAACAGCAAGAAAATGGTTTCAATGCTTCTGGTCTGGAGACGGAACACGTTGACAAATTGAGGTGTGGGAGACCAGTCATCACCACTTAAGCCCTGCGTCTAGCTGTTGAACATAATCCAGGAACCAACACGCGATGGTTAGAGAGGAAGCTTAAGAGCAATACTGAAGACTAAGGAAAAACTTCAGAATTTAAAACGAAGGTTGCAAAATAACCTGAAGATCAAAACGCGCAACGCAGCAGTTTTGAAAATTCAGAATTCACATTCTATTAAGAAGATACCTAAGCAAAAAAATACATATATAATTTTGACTCACACCTAGTACAACATAGAAAAGGTTATGTATCTACCTGTGTGAGTAAAAGGAGAAAAGATAAAAAAATAAAATAAAACAACTGAATGTAGAAGGTGTCGAGAATACTGAGCCTTGGCTTTATCAAGGACCAGCAAAAACTCTGCATTTTCTCACTTCCACAAAGACCTAGTTGGAAATGGGTTTCTGCAAGGCCATAGATGCAAGTAACATTCCCACCTAAAATAGTTTAAAAAATATATATATGTCATGTCCTCCGTAGAGTTGCATGACCTAGCACTAGTTAACAATTTCGCTTGCATCCATTAACCTTCCTGGCCCGACCCATGCTCTTCATCTGTTACTATTAAACAGAGAGAAGAAGATTAAAGAGAACTCAAGCTGTGAGAGTGACATAATAATTAGAAATGATTTTCAGCCATAACGAAATTCCAAGTTCGTTTGAGAGAGAATTTAAACCTGAATATCAATGCAAAAGAAATCCAGATTTTTACATTGCAATTAAAAAAGGAAATATTAATTTTTAACAAACAGATTTTTGAAAGAAAACTTGAGTCTAAAACCCCCTACTCTACAACTTATGACAGCATGAAAACGAGAATAAGTTAAAGACAATAATTAACTAAAGAAAACTTTGTGAAAGTTATATACCTTAAACAGTTAGTTGCAATATGTACAAAGTATTTCAGCAGTGCTTTAAGTGCATAATTAATTAGTTATTAAGAACTTAACTACTTTGAAAATACAGCGCATAGAAAAGGAACAAGCTTAGCCATCTTCTGTTCCTAGGTACCCCAAAAGACGCTCAAAGTTACAAAGAAAAGAAAGAGTTAAAACCCGCAAAAATGTTAACAGACAAACCAATGCCTAAAAGCTGAAAAGCTAAAAAACAACAGAGAAAAAGTACATGAAGTACAAACATTGAACTTATAAAACCTAGAACCCAAAAACAAGGAAGAGAGCTTACCTCTTGTGTGACAAAACCTTTCTCCTCACAAGAGAAGAACATGGCTGACCTCTTCCGCCACTCCCTAGTCGCTGGGGGGCAGTGAGGGTGGGGCTGATGGCCTCCTCATACAGCAAGAAACCAACGCGCGGAGATTTTAACCAGAGAAAAAAATATATAAACTTAAGACTGTGGATCTGTATGATCAGAAAGAGCAGAATTAACTCTCCAGAATACATGAGAAATATTATAAAATACACGAGTAGTGTATTTAATAATCTTTGCATGTATTAAATCACCTTAGTGAGCTTCTATAGATTAATCAGAATCTTATTAATTTTAATGTTGGTTTTACTATTTTTAGTATAGCTATCCTAGTGATTAATAACTAGTTTTCTTTTTTATTTGTTTTTATTTTCTTTTATAAACAGATTTTTAAGCTTTTTTTGTGATTTTGTTTAGATTATTTAATTTTTGGTTTTAATAGGACCGTCATATCCATAGCACTAAGGTTCCTTTAGGTAGTTAATAGGCATCCTCTAGCCAACTTCCTTACGGCTTTGATTGGTCAGAATCATATTATTAACTGTGTAGAAAATTAAAGCAGATCTGCCAACCTTACTCTATTATTCAGAATAATTTTTCTTAAAGTTCTTTTGATGAAAGAAGAAGGAATTTCGTTCTCTAGAAAACTTTCTAATAGTATATTAATGTGGTAATTGAAGTCCAAATTGTTGCTGCAAATTCTTGAAATTCTTAGGACCTGAGAAATTAGTACATTCTCAATTACTTTGGTTGAAATGTTATTATTCCAGTGTAGATATTTAATTACTTTGAAAGGAAAATTAACTCTTTTATCAAAGAGGCTAATAGATGGGTTACCTCTGTTGAGCTTAATGCTTAAGTCTAGGAACTCAAGTTCCTGATTACTGTGGTTGGTTATACATAAGTTAAGAGAGCTAGGATAGATAGTATCAAAATCACTCTCTATAACTTCTGAATTATTGATACACAGCAGATCATCAATATATCTAAAAGTGTAAAGGTAGTTATCTGAGCAGGTGGGGTGATTTTTAATGAATTTATATTCCTTAAAGAACAGGAATAGATTAGCGATATTCGTGGACGTTGATGTCCGTGCATCACAAACCACCCTCGTTTGTCACCTACACCAGCTCAGTTTTCACTCCAGATGTACATGAATGTTCCCCCATGAGTTAAGCGCAAAGCAAGCTGAGTAGCGTGTCACTGTGTCGAGAATTGCTGCAAACTCGCGACGACCGGTTTTTGCGAAGAATCGTAACAAATGATGAGGTGTGGGTCTTCCTATGTTATCCTGATTCAGGGAATGAGGCTCAAGCAGTGGTCCAAAGAGGGCGTTTTGAAGTGAAGACAATGTTGTCATACATGAAGATTCTTTCGCGGAATTCCGCCTTTTTTGTCATCATTTGGATTATTCTCGAGATCGATGCAAAACTAAAGAGAAGTTTTAAAGGATTTGTCGGGGGGGGGGGGGGGGGGTCGTTTTTGGGTCTTGGGGATGGTATTTTGTTTTTCGAAAACAGAAGTTAAAGGAGTGGAAATTTCCCCCGCAATCGTGATTTCTTTTTCTCGCGATGTTTCTTCTGCGCAGTATTATTGTTAAATGTAATTTTATTCCATAAATATTTGCATTTCAGTTTAAAAATGGAAGAAAAATTACGAAAATGGAAGTTGGCACGAAAATTTCCCTGGGATATTCAGGCACAAGATTCTTCAGTGGATTCGAATAATTCCGCCTTTACCATCGTCATTTCGATGGTTTTCGTGATCAGTGCTGAAATTTGGGAGGGATGGGTGGTGGTGGGGTTGTTTTCCGACGGTGGGCGGAATTACCACTTTCAGAAATGGAAGTTTGACGGAGTGAAGGTTATTGCCGTAATCGTAATCCTTTTTTCTTGTGACGTTTCTTCTACCCACTACTAGCGACGTTTCTATTTAAAACCATTAACTTACGCGACAAATATGCGTGTAAACAATGAATGCCGCCCCGGTGGCGCAGTGGTCTAAGGCGTTGGCCTCTGATCATTCGTCCGAAAGGGGTCCGGGTTCGAATCCCGGTGAGGCATGGATGTTGTGTTTGTCTTACGGCACTGGCTCTCTCCCTTCCCTGGAACCAGTGACCCTAAATTAGGGACGGGCGACTGCTTATAGCCCATTGAGTTGCTCACGGTGGTCGTTAAACCTCCAATAAAAAAAAAACAAAAAACAACAACAATGAATAAGAAAATGTTCTAGTGTGAGTTGTCACTTGAGTTTGAATGGTCGCTCAGAAAAGCTGGTGTCCACGAGCTTGGGATACAGCAAGGAGTTTCTTCATTACAGCAGGACAGGCCATATTCACAGAGAAATAAACGTTCCGCAAAAAGTGCTGTATTTGCTGTGGTGAGGACACAGGACTCCTCCCAAATTGGTATATAAGTTCCTTCTGAAGTCAGTCTGGATAGTGTTGTTGTTTGCACACCCATTTTGACATTGTATCTATGTTCCTTAATGCTGGTTCCCAAAGTGCGTAAGGTCGATCCTATGTAGACTTTGTCTTCTATAGACGAATCTGTAGAGTTTAGAGGCAGGAGCGACTTTAGATCTTTTATCGGCTCATAAATCTTCGTCCGTCAGATTAAAAAAAAAAAAGAGTAAAATCAAGAAAAAGGGGTTTTCACTTTTTAAAATGCCATTCTATCTTCTTATTCTCATTTTGTAAGAAACAGTGCTAATGTAATTCACTTTGTGCGTGCACGTCGAACTTTTTGTTTTTCAAGATATTTCAAAAATTATTATTACAGCTAATAGGAAATCAGAGGATATTAAGTTTGGCACTTTAAATATCCCATGTATTTCATGAACTTACCTCTCTCTAAGGACTGTCAAAGTCCAAAATTCAAAACATTAAAGTTATATTGTGAAAAAACTTCAACTTAGAGGAAAACAATTATTTTTGTGCCTCTCAGATTAGGCTTAACTTGGTTTTTTTTATTATTGGAGGTTTAACGACTACCGTGAGCAACTCAATGGGCTAGAAGCAGTCACCCGTCCCTAATTTAGGGAAACCGGTTTGAGGGAAGGGAGAGAGCCAGTGCCGTAAGACAAACAACATCCGTGCCTCACCGGGATTCGAATCCGGACCCCTTTCGGGCGAATGATCAAGGCCATCGTCTCAACTATTTAAATTTTGCAATCAGCTCATTAATTTCCTGCTGGAGACACTAAGTCCAAAGAATTTGGTTTTCACAAATTTTCAAAAATTATTTTCGGGAATGAATAGAAGATAAACATTCATTAATTTTTTTCCATTTCACTAAAAGTTCACAAATTTCCCTCTAAGAGTTATCAAATTCGAACTTTAGGAAATTTTAGCTTTTACGCTTAGAAGGGACCATTTCAGTTACAGCAAAAGTTCTTTTTGAGTTTGATACGTTAGGCAAAACTGATTACTTGAGCTCCTTTTTAGTTGCAAGTTACTTGGCAAATTTAACGCTTAAAGGCACTGAAAATGGAATTTCTTTAAATTTATCAGTACATTGCGCATAAAAATTGTCAAAAAATTGGAATGCGTTTCAATTGCAAAACGTGCTCTTTCCATTGCTTCAGCTTTGGAAAATCATCTTGTTTTTATGTTATGAGCAAATTAGTGGAAAAAGAGCATGGTATCAGGCAAAAATGAAATACTCTAAGACGTTGGCAACCGGAAATGTCCTCCACATTAGAAAATTTGGGTAAAATGCAATTTGCAGACGTGCCACAACTCTCCGGGTTTAGGCCGGAAATGCCGGATTTTATGACACATTCCGGATTAGAAAATAATATTGCCGGATTCCATCATAATTTCCGTAGCGTAAATTAAAAAGTAATGAGAAAAGCTCGAAGTTCTCCAAGGCATCGGAGAACTTCGTTGATTACCGTAGTGTAAAAAGTAAAGAGGGGAAAAGTTGGAAGTTCTCCGAAGCATCGGTTCATAAGCGGAGAAGTGACCTTTCCCTTCGGAGTCAGCAGCCAGCAGTTTTGCTATGCCGTTGGCAGCGATGTTTACTCTTCTGTCCGGTAATGATCTCTGGCGCTGCGCGCACGGAGTAGCGCGCACCGTACGTACTGACGCAGATTTCTATCGTAAGCGCGCGGTGGTGTTTTGGTCAAGGTCTTTAGATTTGGTTTGTTTCATGTACTTCGTCTATCTTAACAGAAATTTCTGAGAATTTTTTGTGCACGCGTTTAATCAAGCGATGGCTGGTAGAAAATATCCGTCTGTTTTTAAGAAGTATACGACAGATTATCCGTGTATAATCGAATCAAGGAACCGCCAACGATTTGCCTTTTGCTCTATTTGTAGGTGTGACTTTTTCGTTGTCCACAAGGGCAAAGGAGATATCGTTAATCACATTCTCACGCAAAAACACATGGCCAATAATAAATGCGTGGAAAATAACAAAACATTAAATTTTGCTCGAGATAGTACTTCATTCCTCGTGTAACATAACTTACTTTTAAGCTGTGCTGATCATGCAAGTGTGCTTTTTAAGAAAATGTTCCCAGATAGTAACATTTCAAAAACATATGCATGCGTGACAGGACAAAAACATCGTGCGTTGTTGCCGAAATGGGGAAATCTTCAAAAATAGACTTGCATACTTGCCAACTTTTACGGATTTCTGCTTAATTTTACTGATTTACGGATAGAGGTCTGTTTTAACAGATTTTTTTAATATTTAGATTGCTCAATCGAAATATTTCAACCCCCTGCAACCATCCACTTAGATTTTCTAACAGACCTTACGATTAGATTTTCTAACAGACCTTACGAGCGCTGTGTCACGCGATGATGTCATCTTTTTGACTCGCTGGCTTTGTGACATCGTGCGGTAGCTCTCTCTCTCTCCACGTGAGTGTGCTCAAGTGATATGCAGACCAGAGTTCGCCAAAATGCGTAATTGCGCGTTTAGTATGCATCGAAATTTTACCAACGCGTAAAAATACGGATCGGAAATTTTTCTCGATGCGTAAAAATTTGCGTCGGGAACTTCTTTCGCGCGCGTAAAACTACGCATCGAATAATTTTACCAATTCATAAAAATGCGCATCGGGACGGTACAGAAACGGAAGTAAACGAAATAAAGGTTTTCTCCGTAATCAATATTTTTTTCCCTGTGATGCTGCCTTTGTCCAGTATTGTTGTTATATATCATTTTATTCCATAAATATTTGTATTTCAGTTTAAAAATGGAGGAAAAATTTCCGAAATCGGAAATTCGACGGCAAAAAAATTTCGCTTTAGGCATGACAGTCCGACGGCTTCGAGGAATTTCTCCTTTACCGTCTTAATTTGAGTTATCCTCCAGATCGATGCATAACTTAACATAATTTTTTTAAATATTTGTTAACAGAAATTGTTTTACATTTTTTATATACCTTAACGTAACAGTGCTTCAAATTATGTCCATTGATATTTCAAACATACGAAAGTAAGCTTGCAGGATTTTCATAGAAAATTGCAGGATTTTTCCCTTCTTAAGGTTGGCAAGTCTGAATTTGTGTGTAGTACTTCTGTTAAAAAGGGTGGATGACTTTTCGTGGAGGAGTTTTTCGGTGGCAAACAATTCCCTAAATCGAAGACATTCACCGTCCATGGCATAGATGAATGCTATGGACCAAGAAAGTTGGACAGTAAGAATTTCGTCACACAGTGCAGGAAAGCGAGAATGTGTTTCTTGAAAGCATTTTTCTTATTATTTTTATCAGAAAATTGAGAATGTCTGCAGATTTTTTGTACCTGCACTGCAGTTATCAGAAACAGAAACACAAGAATTAAATGCAGAAGATCCGGTTTGCAAATGGAAAAGTAGGAATTACTGTTTTCGAGTAAGGGTATCATTGAAACTTTATTTTTTTTTTCAAAAGTTAGTTTTATGTGGATTTAAGGAAAGAAGAGGTGAGAATACTTGATAATCAGCGGTATTAAACCAAGGAAGACAATAGAAGTTTCTTTTAACACTATTAAATAAGAAATATTCTCCAATTTCTTTATTTTTTTTAGTCTAAATATTAACACTTTTGGTTTAGGTTGGTTTAAGAGGATTAGGGCTGAGAAATAACTTGCCTAAAAACAATTAACAGGAAAAACCCCCTGATCATTAGGACACTTGTCTAGACACTCCTCATCGTAACTCAAGGAGGAAAGGGGAAAGGTTTCAACACAGACACTTTCCTTTGGCTGGAAGTAGCATCAAAGTAATTTATAATAACAGACCAGTTAAGTATTTCGCCTTAAACACTGAAAAGTGTGCAAAACTTCCTTCACCACTAAAAGGAAGGCTAAATTATTTTACCTGTTCCTTTCAAAACAAGTACATCGATAAGAACTCGAAAATTTGAAGTATCAACAAAGCAAGAAAAAATATATGTTACTAGTATCAGAAAGTAAAATATCAATTGATAAAACAAAGTGGTCGCCTTAAGCATTTATTTGTTTCGGTACATGAAAACCAAAATAAAACTGACAATCCATTTAAACGTTTCCGGGCCCCCTCAAGCTCTGGGGGCCCTAGGTGCACGCCTAGTCGGAAATCCGCCCCTGTTTAGAGGTATGTGGTACACCCCAAATTTAGGCCGCCCCGGTGGCGCAGTGGTCTAAGCGATGGCCTCTGATCATTCGTCCGAACGGGGTCCGGGTTCGAATCCCGGTGAGGCATGGATGTTGTGTTTGTCTTACGGCACTGGCTCTCTCCCTTACCTGGAACCAGTGACCCTAAATTAGGGACGGGCGACTGCTTATAGCCCATTGAGTTGCTCACGGTGGTCGTTAAACCTCCAATCAAAAAAAAAATACCCCAAATTTATGATTGTTATTCGTAGGATGTTTTTCATTTCTGACCATGGATAGGGTTTTTGCTGTCCTAATTCCAAAGGCTAAGTTGTGCCCGCAGTGATTCTTTAAGACATTAACCAAGTGAGGCATCGGGAAGATGACAATAACGTAATTTAGATATCGAAGCCAAAAACGTAGATATCGAAACAAATGGCAATGGAATACAAATCTAAATTGAAAGTAAAGCCGAGTTAGATCTTACATTGTGAAGAAAACAATGACAAAATATGCGTGAATGAAATGGGCAACAAAGACACGTAGAAGCCAAAGTTATGGAATTTGCAAAGGAAAAGTTAACGATCAGTAAGGAATAAGCAAGAATAATGCCATTTATTAGAATGTTATAGAAAACTGAAAGCCGCCCCGGTGGCGCAGTGGTCTAAGCGATGGCCTCTGATCATTCGTCCGAACGGGGTCCGGGTTCGAATCCCGGTGAGGCATGGATGTTGTGTTTGTCTTACGGCACTGGCTCTCTCCCTTCCCTGGAACCAGTGACCCAAAATTAGGGACGGGCGACTGCTTATAGCCCATTGAGTTGCTCACGGTGGTCGTTAAACCTCCATTAAAAACAACAAAAAAAAAACAAAACTGAAAGATGCAAACAAAAAGAAAAATTCGAAAATACGTCATCTTCAAGCCTGCTGGGAGGTCAAAGCTCAAATGGACTAAATCACATGGATCGCGGTGATTCCTGGGAATCTCAGCTGTCAATCAACGGTAGTTCTCTTGCAGAGCCTAAGCTGCGATGCAGTCGACTTCATGAGTTTCAGCTTACTACAGCTAGTTTCCTCTCTATGTATCCTTACTTTATGGTGTTTAACTGCTTCTAGGGAGGGTGAAGAGCCAGTGTTGTAAGACAAACACAACATTCATGCTCAGCGGGATCCGGACTGGACCGAACCTATCTCGGACGAACGATCAGGCCACGTGGGCAGCATGAAAAGTTTGTTGCCCCGGTGGCACAATAATCTAAGCGCTGGATCTGACCGTCCGTCCGAGATGGTTACGGGCCGGGTTCGAATCCCATGAGGCATGGATAGTGTTTGTTTTACGGTACTGGTTCTTTGCCTTCCCTGGAACCAGTTCTAAATTAAACGAAACAAGAAAGATGACACCGAATTTTCGGGTGTAATAAATACGTCTTCTGAATCCGTTCTGACGCAAATTAAATTTATCAAAGCTATTCAAAGTCAATGGAACCGGTATGGAAAACAATAGTATCTGACGGAAGAAAGAAGTTTTTCAATCGGGTCTTTATTCCCTCAGATATTGCTGTAAACGGAATCATGAGCTTACGAACTCTTAGAAACAGAGTTATCGACAAAAATAAGATGTGACTTTACGTCCCGTGGTGGGAAAACCATGCATTATTTTAGGAAGAAAGTATTCTCAAAAGGTTTATCCATATGAGCGGTATCGGTCCAAGAAAAAAAAAAATTAGTCGAGTTTTCAGGAGCCCAGATTTTGCTACAAATACTTCAGAAGCGGAAATTAACACTTATGACCCCTGGTGGCCAAACCATTCTTTACCAAGCATTAGAAATTTTGTGAAAAATATTTTCCATCAGGGCTTGTATGCGATACAGAAATAATTTTTCAAATCGGAGTTTTAGAAGCAAAAAACGCAATTTAACTTGGTGCGCCCTAGCGGAAAGTCTATGATTTACTTGAAAATTTTGAATTTATAGGAAAAGCATTTCGCATCGGAAACACTATCCAACAAAGAAGGAATTTTTCAAATCGGACTTTTAGAAGTAGAGATATTCACAAAAATAAGATATACATCTACGCCCTCTGGCGTAGAAACGATGCGTTATTTCAAGAAGAAAATGTTCCTAAAAGGTTTGTCGACATGAGTAGTATCGGTTAACAAAAGACTTTTTCTTCAATCGAGCTTTTAGAAGCTCACATTTTGCTGCAAATACATCAGAAGCGGAAATTAAGACTTACGCCACCTGGTGGCCAAACCATTTTTTACAAAATTAAGAAATTATGTGCAAACGATTTCCCATCAGGAGCTGTATCCGGTGCAGAAAGAATTTTTCAAATAGGAGGTTTAGAAGTAGAGATAGGGTGGAAAAGCAATTTACCTTTACGCCCCCTAGTGGAATGTCTACGAATTACTTGAAAATTTTGAATTTAAAGAAAAACATGTCACAATAGAAATATTATCCAACAGAAAAGGAATTTTTTAAATCGAACTTCTAGAAGTCGAGATATTGACAAAAATAAGATATACATCTTCGCCCCCTGGCGTAAAAAACATGCACTATTTTAAGAAGAAAATGTTTCTAAAATGTTTGTCGACATGAGTAGTATCGGTCTACAAACGACGTTTTTTTCAATCGAGAATGTAGAAGCTCATATTTTGCTGCAAATACATCAGAAACGGAAATTAAAATATACGCCCCCTTGTGGCCAAACCATTTTTTTTTTTTTTTTTTACCAAAATTAGAAATTATGGGCAAACGATTTCCCATCAGGAGCTTATCCGGTGCAGAAAGAATTTTTCAAATCAGAGATTTAGAAGCAGAGATATAGGGAGAAACGCAATGTACCTTTACGCCCCCTGGCGGAAAGATATGAATTACTTGAAAATTTTGAAATTATATGAAAAACATATCACATGGGAAACACTAACAAAGAAGGAATTTTTCAAATTGGGCTCTTAGAAGTAGAGATATTGACAAAAATAAGATATACATCTATGCCCCCTGGCGGAGAAACTGTGGAATATTTTAGGAAGAAAATATTCCGAAAAGGTTTATCGATGTGAGTGGCATCAGTGCACGAAAGAATTTTTTTAACCGATATTATAGAAGCTCATATTTTATGGCAAATACATCAGAAGCAAAAATTAACCCTTACGTCCCCTGGTGGTCAAAGTATTCTTTACCAAAAATTCGAAATTATATACAAAAGATTTTCCATCGAAAAAAAAGAAAAAAAGAAAAAGAAAAAAAGAAATTCAAATCGGAGTTTTACAAGAAGAGTTATCGGGAAAAATGTAATTTACTTTTACGCCTCCTAGCGGAAAATCTATGCGTAATTTGAAGAAGAAACTTTATCTAAAATACTCTTCGGAATCGAAAGATAAAATAATTTTCTCAATTGGATGTTTAGAAGCAAATATGTGGAATAAAACGTAATTTTGAATTCGACATCATCTGCATTTACGCCCTCTACCGGCGAAATTGTACATTGTAAAAAAAAAACCGAAATGAAGGATCATCATTCGCATATTTCAAGCTTCCGAATGCAAACAGGAATTTTTCAAATCTGACTAATAGTTGCAGAGATACCGTGGGTACAGACGGACGGACGGACAAACCGATAACATATGCACTATCTTTTTTTACAAAAGACGTGCTAAAAAAGTGTTTAATTTTCATGACTGTCTGTTATTTAAAGTATCGTTACGACCGCTCTCTTTCTGCCCAGAAATTTGTTGTAAAAACTTACATCGTCTTCGCTATTATGCTATAACAAAATAATAAAAATAAAATAAAACAAATGAGATAAATCAAGTATATATTTGGTAAACCTTCTGCGTTCAGTCCGGAAATAGGTTTTCAAAGTGACGATAGACAGCGACACGTTATCGTTAATCGTTTCGTTACGTTATAAGAGTGGCAAAGGAAGTGAATAACATGGATTAGAGGTGGACCTTTTTGAATGTACAGTTTGGCATATGTGAGAAATATTTATTAAGATGGAAGAATAGTTTTTCCTCATGAATAGGAAACTGTCTAGCTAGCAGAAAAAAAAGCAAGTAAATTTTTATCTGCCAGGGAAGAACTGTCTGATCGCACGAATCAGGATTTCAAAACAATGTTCAGAGGAAAGACGGCAATTCCGTCGGAATAAATAATCCAGAATATGGTCTGCCAAGTACATTTTGTGGTTCCCCTGTGTTAATATATGTTTCAGGGGACGCCGACTGCTCTCTACTCCTTGTGTATGGGCGCCTGTGATGGGATCAACGAAGTTGAGGGAGTGGTTGACAGTGAAATGAATGTAGCCAGAGCTTGGCAGATTTCGATATGCAGCCCACTGGTCAGTCATAATCGTGGTTCCTAGCTCCACGCGTTTGAGGATGAGGGGCAGCAATGTATCTGCAGATATGTTGTTATCAGGACAGATCTCTACCCTGAATCGCTTGGTATCTTGTTCAGAGATGCCAAGAATCCAGGTGCCCTCGAAGAGACGACCGCAGTTGTACTTCCGTTTGCCCACTTTCGCTTCGTCCACTTCCACGATGATTCCATCACCACCAAGCCTTCCTTCCTCACATTGCGAGGCTACCATAAACTCGGAGACTAGTGTTGTCTGCAATACGAATATCAGTCGCAAACTGTCTCACTGGATGCAGCAACATTGCCATGTGAGGTTTCTTCAATCGCCTCATCGTAAAACAATCCTTTGGCGAAACAATACGTCAGAATCGTCACTCTATCAATAGGAATCTGAGCATAAAAACAAACACGTACCAAGTGTATACGGGAAAGGTACTCATCATTCCCTGCAGCGTGCTTCTTCCGACACCTGAATTATCATAAACGATGAGACGCATCGGCACGTAGAGTCATCAGATGGCACTCAGAACATCTTTTAGAGGTGGGAAACAAACCCTGTCGTTCACACCAGGAAATAGACGTTTCCTCATCATTCCCAACTTCGTTAAAAAACCTCTTCCAATTCCACATCTCACAGGAGCACAGATAGAGAAATAAGTTACGTAACACAGATCGAGAAACAACTTACGTAACTAGCTATAACGCATTGAACCTTCAACGGAGCAGAGCTGAAGTGGTATCGTGGCACCGTCTAGCAGCGCTTTCGAAAACTAGCTCTGGGCCGAACGTGGAAGTTTAGCCATATATTTCATCCTGGTTTTCAGAGACTCAGCTTTTTATTTTCTCGACTACTTCAGCAAACCTGTTCTCGTTCCTGAAAAATAAAAATAAAGAATTTCCTGTATTGAGATCCAAGGAATAGCTACTGTCCATCGGTACTTGTCCCGAGAAAGAAACAATAACGACTTCTGTAACCAGGTCCAAGGAACGACTGCTGTAAATCGGTACTTGTGCTGAGAAAGAAAAAGTAACGACTAACGACTGAAACATGAGTACCGAGAAAGAAAAAGTAACGACTGAAACATGAATACCGAGAAAGAAAAAGTAACAACTGAAACATGAGTACCGAGAAAGAAAAAGTAACGACTGAAACATGAGTACCGAGAAAGAAAAAGTAACGACTGAAACATGAATACCGAGAAAGAAAAAGTAACGACTGAAACATGAGTACCGAGAAAGAAAAAGTAACGAGTAACGACTGAAACATGAGTACTAAGAAAAAAAAAAGTAACGAGTAACGACTGAAACATGAATACCGAGAAAGAAAAAGTAACGAATAACGACTGAAACATGAGTACCGAGAAAGAAAAAGTAACGAGTAACGACTGAAACATGAGTACCGAGAAAGAAAAAGTAACGAGTAACGACTGAAACATGATTACCGAGAAAGAAAAAATAACGAGTAACGACTGAAACATGAGTACCGAAAAAAAAAGTAACGGGTAACGACTGAAACATGAGTACCGAAAAAGAAAAAGTAACGAGTAACGACTGAAACAAGAGTACCGAGAAACAAAAAAAGTAACAAGTAACGACTGAAACATGAGTACCGAGAAAGAAAAAGTAACGAGTAACGACTGAAACATGAGTACCGAGAAAGAAAAAGCAACGAGTAACGACTGAAACATGAGTACCGAGAAAGAAAAAGTAACGAGTAACGACTGAAACATGAGTACCGAGAAAGAAAAAGTAACGACTGAAACATGAATGCCGAAAAAGAAAAAGTAACAAGTAACGACTGAAACATGAAAGTACCGATCTTCTGTACCGTTACATTGTAACCATTGCGGAACTACTCACCCATCACTACTGCGAACGGATTCAGTTCCATTCGTGCTGCTTCGTTCAGGCAGAAAAAGAATTTAAACAAGCATGTTGAAAAATTTCATCCGGATGTTTCCGTTATACATGCAACCTCTGTGAGGTAATCTCCAAGTGACGTCCTTTATCAGCTTCAGAAAAACTACACTAAACCAGTTGGAATTGACGGTTAGTCATTTTTTTTCAAAAGAATAAACTCATATGAAACAACAAATGTCAACTTTATTTGATTGACAAATTCATTGAACCACTTCAATAAAGTCAATAGTCCAGGTTCGTGATTTTTTTTTTGACTGAAGGTTTAACGACCACCGTGAGCAACTCAATGAGCTGTAAGCCGTCGCCCGTCCCTAATTTAGTCACTGATTCCAGGGAAGGGAGAGAATCAGTGCCGTAAGACAAACACAACATCGATGCCTCAACGGGATTCGAACCCGGACCCTTCACGAACTAATCATCATAAGCCAGCGCTTAGACCACTGCGCCACCGGGGCGGCCAGGTTCGTGGTGAGCATCACGACTGCAACCTTTTGCAGTCGTAGAATGTGAGGCGGAAGTCCACTCATGTCGATCGTGTGCAAAAATTCAACTGGATAGTGCACTCTTTCACTCTCGTCTTCAGTCACAACTGTGTTTGTAAATGTTGTCGGAATGAGATTCGCGTTGCAAATACTCTTCATGCTCTCTTGTCTGAGACAATGGTTGCGACCCATTGATCGCTCACTCTTAGTAAGGCTCTTGCGTTTTCTTTTCTTTTTCTTTTTTTTTTCTTTCGGCGGGAGAGACATTCTGTTAAGGGTAAGTATGCAATAAAGTATTTACTTACTTTAGGACTGATCATAGAACATCATGCGCACAACAAGTCTGATACTGAACTGAGCGCCTGATGTAGAAAAGGGCAGCACGCTTCTCCCATAGACTTTACATGGGAACTTTGCTGCCCCGCCACAACCGAACCGTCGCTCCAATCTCAGTTTTCTCTTCGACTGTCACATCTACATTGTAAGACCTTTATTTTGGTACCTGAACCATAGTTTTACGTTTAGCCGTTCTCTCAAAGTAGGTCTCACAATAAAAAAACTTATAGAATGAATACATAGATGCCGCAACTCTATGTACATTCCAAATACTTTCACTAACAATGGTCAACGGAATGTTTATTTTCATCCTTACATAATGGGAAACGTGTTACCTACGTGAATAAACTGGATCGAATGAATATTAAATTGTATACTAACATCACACAGTCCAACAGCATAACGCATTCAGGTCTTCAAGAGTGTTCGCTGTTCCGATGAGAATAACTTTGATACGAATGTCTGCTAGCGTTGCTTCGCGCAACGGTTCGCTCAGAAAAGAGAAGGCTTTAGAACCATCTCAGTCCCTCCATGCTTCACCTTCAACAGCGCGTGAGTCAACCGCACGCTTCTTCCATAGGCTTTACATGAAAACTTTGCCACCCCACACTCCAGAACCGTTGCCTCAATCTCATTTTTCTCTTCGACTGGCGCATTTACATGGTAAGACCTTTATTTTAACACCTCAACCGTATCTTTACGTTCAGCCGTTCTCTCAAAATAGGACTCACACTGAAAAACCTTATAGAATTAATATATAGATGCTTTCCATAGTATGAAATGTGGTCCACAAATGTGTTTATTCTTTCAAAAGGCTTAGTCCTCCACAGTTCGGATGCGAAGGGAGAAAAAAAATATCAAGTCAGCGTTTTTTTTTTTTTTTTTTTTGCCATGTTTGAAACAAGCAAAGATTAGTGAATAATTTACTTGGCATTTCGTCGATGTGTGTAAAAGTCCACGCTCGCATTTCAAACTTGCGTGTGAAGTGAATATTTGTACACATGAGAAGAGTTGCTAGGACTAACGGCACTAAAAAATAATTTGTATTAAGGTTGTCTTTGAATGAGTGTTAAGCTTCATCTTCTACAATAGATGGCGCAAAAAGAAACCAAACTACCTCCATGGGTCTCCCATTGGTTTCAGAGGAATTAATCGCACACGAAATCATCGATGGGAGATTTCATCGTAGAGCAAATTTTTCGGGCTTTAAGTCATGGAATTAAGAAATAAGAGGCCCTGCCCATTGGACTGGTGCTATCTAATGTGACGGTGATCTCCCGTACTTGGACGCTTACGAAACTATAACAGCTGAACCTATGTTCTTTCCAACTATTTTTTTTTTTTTGATTGGAGGTTTAACGACCACCGTGAGCAACTCAATGGGCTATAAGAAGTCGCCCGTCCCTATTTTAGGGTCACTGGTTCCAGGGAAGGGAGAGAGCCAGTGCCGTAAGACAAACACAACATCCATGCCTCACCGGGATTCGAACCCGGACCCCGTTCGGACGAATGATCAGAGGTCATCCAACTATTTGAAACAGGTATTTGCGGTGGTAAAAAAAGGTAGTTGTACTGAGTAAATAGAACAAGATCTGTAAACTCAATGTTATAAGTTTTTTTATTTATTAATTTTTTTAGGGGGCGGTGGTTTTCGAGGGCAAGCGATTCAATACGTTGATTCTATTAGTCAAAAACAAATGCAATGAAACTTGGAAAGGAGGAAGGGGTGTTTAGTAACTCGATTTTAAGCTGTCTTGATGGCTAAATAAAAACGGAAATTCCGTTTTAATTTTGCCACTTGGACTGGAAACACAAAAAAGTTAATAATTCCGTTTTAATTTTGCCACTTGGACTTCCCCCTCCAAAAAAAAAGTTAATAAATAAGACAACCTCTGTGCATTAAGTTTACAGATCTTGTTCTATTTATTCAACACAAATACTTTTTCTTCTGTTTCTTTAATTTATATCTCATCTCTGACTCTAACAATAGGCCGACGCATGAGGGACTGTTGAGGAATCTATTAATCTTTTACCTTATTTTTCCATTCAGAAACTCATTCATTCATTCTTTTAGTAAACTAAAATGTTTAATAGATACTTTCTTTTAACTTTTTGAATTTTGTTTTACTTCATTCAAGTAAGGATCCTTTAAAATTGCCATTTTCACTTCCTTCCACACAGATCAGACAACCAACTGAGAGGGTGGGAGCCTGCACAAGAGTTTTCGCTTGCAACAGGAAGTATACAATTTATTTAGAAATCACATTTTAGAACACTACATATACTTAGTAAGAGGTTCATGATAAAAGTATTTAAAATTAAAAAATTAGTACAAATTAGACTAAACGAAATAACTTTTTAAATTATGAAAAAATAGGATAGTAGTGTAACACGATAAAAAAACATAAATGGATTCAATTTTTTTTAATTTTATTAATGCCAAATGCTTTAATTTTAATGTTCCGTAATTAAATAATTCACTGATTACATTATAATATAATCAGTAATTTGTTGAAATCTTTTAAATATAAGAAAATTTGAATTTGTTAATTATATTTATATTTTTCAATAAAATACTGATAAAAAGTAAAACATGATATGTTTTAGTTTTTATTTGACGCATTTATAAATTTCAGTTTTATTTATGTTTCACATTCACAAATCCTTTTTTCTTACTATCTATAATATTTGCCCTTGCTCCAAAGTTGCAACACTACCTAGGGCATTGAAGTTAAACAAATTTGTTTTCTGAATATGTTAGATGAAAAAGTGGTTTATCTTCAGTTAAGAAATCTCTTTGCACCGTCAGTTTAATAGTTAGAAGTGTTCTCATATTTTTCTCAACAGTGTGCCATAAGTAGTAGCATTACCTTAGGGAATTAAAGATTAAAAGTAATAAAGCTTAGTTTTAACACCTTGTTGGTAGGTGCTAAAACTAAGTTTTATACTCTCTCTATATATATGTTTTGCCACACAGCACATGGTATTTTGCTTTCGTGCACTTTGAAATTTAACCTGATATAATTATTTCATTGAATATCACTTATGTACATCTAAAAAAAGCAGTGCAGTTCATTACAAGGAACCTTTTATTTCCTGAAGACACTTAAACACTTTCTAAAAAGAAGCTTTAAAAAGCAGGACTGGAAGAAATTTTTGGCAAATTAGTTTACGAAAAAATGTGATCCTCTTCGTGGCATTTTAAAACTGGGCATTTTCCAGTTTTGGAAAAATATATGTCGATAAGTTTTGCACCAAACAGTTTTGTGGCAAATATGGAAGAGATTTTTCAACAAAATCTTGTATGATAGAATGGATCATAATAAATGCTGATGTTGGGTAAGTCAGTTCTCCACGGTCTTGATTTGCGATTAAGAATGGGTGCAATGCAATTACAGTTAGCCAATTTTTCGAAGCAGGAGGGCAGTCTGTTCTTTCATCAATAACTTTCACTAAACATCCAGCCACAAATGCTAAACTTGCAAACTTTAAGCTGACTCTTGGGGTTTCTTGTTAAGGGGAGAAAACAAATATATATATTATATCTCTAAAACCAAAAGTAACGCACTCCGGTTTCGTAGTACTAAAGGGGCTCTTAACTCCTCTCATCCGTGTAAGAACTTTGTGTCTTTTTTGACTGGATTATCCGCGGACAAGTTCTTGCCTGGCTATCGTTTTTTCGGGCCCCGCAGGGAAACTACCCATAAGTGTTACAAGCTTGGTGGGCACCTTCAGGCCCTTGCGGAGGCCAACCGGAACGGGAATAACTTGAAGCAGATGTACTTTCATATCCTTCCTAGACCCAGGGAGAAGATCATTGAGTTCAATGTTGTTAACTTCGATAAGAGGGAGGCGTGGATGTGTGTCCATGCTGCTGGGGTTGATTGCAAAAAACGGGACTTTAAGTTACGTTTGGCGCATGATGCCCTTCCTACGAGGAAACGGCAGTGCAGGTGGGGTGGTGCTGTCACTGACAGGTGTCTTTCCTGCAATCTTATCGAAGATAGACACCACTTGTTTTTTAGTTGCCCTATGGCTGTGCAGGTTTGGCGGTTGGTCTGGGATTGGGCCGGCCGCCCTCAGCAGTTTATGCCTCAGCATGTTTTCTACCAGTATCCCGGTCCCAAAGCGGGAAGGGATGTCTGGAGACTCATCATTACGGAGACGACGTACAAAATCTGGAGAGAGAGGAACAGAGTTCTTTATCGTAATCACGGTAATGTGGGATTCAGCCCTATGAAAGTTGCCTGGCAGGTCAAGTGCGAGATCCGGAACAGGGTTGAACTTGACGCCCACTCCCTTTCGGACCGTGCCTTCAGGTATCGGTGGGTCTTCTGGCCTCGGATTGTTACCGGTACTAGGGAAAAGTACTTCTTCCACTGGAGAACTTAACCCCCTCCCACTCCCCTTGTTTCGGCTTGCAATCCTGCATTACCGGATCCTTTTGAATTTTTGGTTGATGTTTTGTTTCGTTGATACATGGTTTGTGTGTTCTACTAACTTCTCGGATCGAGCGTGAGGGGCTCCGGAGACGCCGTTTTCCGGACCCCCGATTTGTCGATTCGGTGCTTTTTGTTTCGTTTCAGCCACTTCTGCTTTGCGGTTTGGATCCAGCTTCGGTTTCCGGATCCCCGGTTTCCGCGTTCGGTGTGCTGTGCTTCGGAAGTGTTGCTTGCGAGAGTGTTTTATTTATTTGTATGTGTATGCGTGTTTTTTTTTTTTTTTTTTTTTGGAGCGGATGCCTTGGGGAGTTTTTTGTTGTTGTCTGGTGTGTGACTGGCGTGTGCCGGTTCTGTGTGTGTGTCTTTAGGGGGGAGGCTTCCTCGTTTTTGGAGATGCCTGTTGCTCTCCGCCGTTGCCTCCTCTGATGTTGTCATCCGTTGGGTGACTATGTCACGGGGTCTCCTCCGAAGGAGGAATTTCCTCCTACATGAACGTTTCGAAGGGCCTTGTCTCTCCGTCGTTCTAGGAGACTCCGCCGTCGGTTTGTATGGTGTTGCGTCGGGGGTGTGAGTGTCCTTGCTTGTGGAACCGTGGTGAGTGTATCGGGGCGTGTGTGAAACACCGGTGGAACCGATCCCATGTTCATACATGGAAGCGGGGAAACAAGCGTGTTGGTGTTGCTGGGCAACAAAAGTTCGTAATGGGAGACAGGTCGTCGTGCTTTTGCACAATATGACGTCCCTTTCTTTCTGTTTCCAGTGAATGGTATTTGAAGACAAACCAAAAGTAATGCCCCAGAAGTACAGTATTTCAAATAAAATGAAGCTCAAGAGGAGTCAAATTGAACTGAATAAAGACTGTTACTGATTAGAAATAGGGAAGAAGGGGTGGGTACATGCATTTCGCTAAAAGTGTGTTTATGTTTATTCACTATCAGCCCTTGCGAAACTGCTGAAATTTTTCAATGTGGCTAGTGGAATAAAAATTTTACTGGCCAAACGCCAAAATATACTGGCCACGCAAAGTAAAAAAAAAAAAAATTCAATAAGTTCTTTACTTACATTTTTTTGAAATTAAATGGGTGAATGTTTTTTCCCCCTTTCTAATGAGAGATCCCTCTCCTATTTACTTCATAAAAATAGATGCAGAGCAGTTACTGCACAGAAACATTAGATTGATTACAAATATTGCATATGCTTTTGTTCCAAAATGATTTTTTGACAATTTATTTTCAGTGCTGTAATTTCATTACTATCTTAATTTACACGTACATAATTTATTTTCGAGAGGCCATTGAAGTTAGGTGTCTAATTTATTTAATAATATTTAAAACAAAGGGACAAAAGCTGGAATATATGTACATAAAGTGGCATTAATAATGTTGATACGGTTTACGGTTTACTGCTGATATGTAGGCACCGTGTCTCATCTTACCATCAGGGGTGGCTTGTCAGCAATGATCCTCAAAATGCTATTTGATTGCCCACCACAATCAAATAGCATTTTGAAGATCAAAATCTTCAAATTGAAGGGTCATTGCTTAAGTAATTTAAAGTGTCACTATTCAGACATGTCCGATTACACATTTTGAGGTTCATTGCTGAAAAGCCACGCTCACAAGGAGCACTACTACATGGCATTAGATGTAGCACATTGCCATAACAGCTTGTTTCTTTTGTCCATTCATTTTTTCGTGCTCAGATGTGCAGAAAGGAACGCAGCAGTAAACCATGATGCTTCTAGCAAGAAAAATGAAAAGAATTCACACACACGAAACAAACTAAAAAATAGTCACAAATGAGTAAGTAAACCTCCACGTGTATTAGAAATTACTTAATCACGTGCGGATAGATGAGATTAACAGTAGGGTTTCAGCGCCCCCAGACGTCAATGGTTAGAACTAGAAAAGTGGGCGTGTTTCCTGACGACCCATTGTTCTTTTGCGCATGCGGCAAGCCGCTAAGCCTGATCAAGTCGGGCCATGCTGCTTTGGTCTCGATTCGGATATTACTTTTGTCTTCTAAAACCAACACTTGGAGAACCAAGACTTGGCATCCGAGAGAGGGGGACGCCACTGTGCGTGAACACGACGAACCCTCTCCCGGCACGAAATTTTGTTGCCCAGCAACACCAACACACTCGCTTCGCCGAACCACATATAAAATGTGAGTTCGGTTCCACCGGTGTTTCACTCACACCCCGATGCACCTACCACGGTTCCACAGTCAGCACATCCAGACCCCCGAAACACGCTGGCCTGCCGAAGAACTCGAACAGGCCACAGTTCACGCTTGCAGACAAGGACACCAAGAATGACGAGGCAGGCCCTAGGCCACCCCGAAACACTCAAGTAGGAGTAGGCTCTCCTTCACGGGTGTCCTGTGATGACATCCCAACCGAGACACCACCAGAAGGGTCGCCGAGCCGTCCGCGTGGCACAACGACATGCGTTCGACCCCACCAATGGCTTCCAACTCTGCACACAACCACGCAGAACCGACACACCACAAACAGCAATCACACACCACCCACCCAACAGGCAAACACACACAGACAAACCACACTCGGAAAGGCAAAGTGAGGAAAGATCCCAGCTAAACACACAGACCCCCCCGATTCAAACATAAAGTTGACCAGCCGCCCCCAAAGCCAGCGCCGCTGGAGGAGACTGGTATGGTAAGAAAACAGGCACCCGGCAGGGAGGAAGAAGGGTAAGCTCCTCACTCCATCCCGTAAACTAGAAAAGAAACATCCAAATGATTAAAGCACAAACCAAAGTTTCACCAAAAACACAAGAAACCAAGGGACCGGAAATGCAGGATTACAAGCCGAAAAGCTGGGGAGACTAATTTCCCCAATGGAAAAAATATTTTTCCTTCGTTCCGGTAAAAATTTTGGGCCAGAAGACCCACCGGAACTTAAAGGCACGGTCCAAAAGAGTGCGAGCATCCAACTGAACTCTATCCCTAAGCTGACACTTGACGTGCCAGGCCACTTTCAAAGGGTCGAATCCCGCATTTCCGTAATTACTATGAACAACTCTGTTACTCTCTCTCCAGATTTTGTAAGTGGTCTCAGTGATGATCAACCTCCAGATATCCCGCCCAGTCTTGGGGCCGGGGTACTGGTAAAAGACCTCCTGAGCCTTGAGTCGCTGCGGGCAACCTGCCCAGGTCCAAACAAGCTTCCACACCTGCACGGCCATGGGACAACTCCAGAACAAGTGGTACCGGTCTTCAATGAGATTGCAAGAGGCGCACTTGTCGGTGATGGCAGTACCACCCTGAATGCTAAGATGAACCTGAACCTTCCTTAAAATGGTCTCAATGACCAAAACAAACAACAACGGGGAGAGCGGGCAGCCTTGTCTTACACCTCTTCTAACCTCAAAGAGGTGAGAAAGACGGCTTGAAATAATGACTCTTCCGTTGAGGTCCCTGTACAAAGAGTCCACCGCTCTTCGGAAAAACTCTCCGAAGCCGTGGGCTTCCAGCAGCTTTCTAATAAACTCGTGAGAAACACGGTCAAAGGCCTTACTCTGATCAGCGGAAAACATTCCCAACTTAACATACCTGTCTCTGATATAGGCAATCATGTCCCTCACACAATGAATATTATGGTACATCCGCCTACCACGGATGCTACACGTCTGCCCAACACCAACTAACTTCTCCGCAACCCGTGAAAGTCTCGCATTGACGATCGCCGCCATGATCTTATAGTCAATGGTAGACAGAGACACCGGTCTCCATCCAGCAAGATTACGAGCAGGATCGTCGGAGGTTTTAGAAAGAAGAGTCACAACACTACTCCTCATGGACTTAGTCATAATTCCTTTATCAACAATGTTGGTATAAATTCTACATAACCAGGGGAATAAAATATTGACAAATTTCTTGTAAAATTCGGCCGGAAGCCCGTCAATACCCGGCGACTTTCTGGGCTTGAGGTTCAGGATAGCCCACCTGACTTCAGTTTCGGTGAATTCCTCTTCGAAGAACTCCCTATCTTCATCCAAAATACTCGGAGTACCCTCCAGCCGAGCTTCCATGACTTCAGGCTGCACTTCCTCTTAGCCAAATAACCTGCGATAAAATTCAGCCACCGCCCGCAAGATATCGGGAAGATCTCGGACCTCCCTACCGTCAATGTCGAGGCATTGAAGTTTCTCCCTAACCCTCTCCTTCTCGATTTTCCGGTAGATGAAGTCAATATCACTCTCCTGCCGGAGCACATCCAAGGCCCCAGTCAACTTGACCGCCGAGCCTTCCTCCCGATAGAAGTGACTAATTTCACTCCTGATATTAGTAATCAGAGAGGAATTACACCAATCTATTTTCACCTCGAATCGCCGCATGAAGGATGTTCATCAAAATCATGTGGCGCTTCCTCTTCGACCTGGCCAACTGTCTACCCTTCTGAGAAAGGAAATCTTTCACCTCCTCTTTGGTCCGTTCCCACACACCGCACTCATCGTCAGTGATCGTGCCTGCGCCCGCGTTCAGGATCGAGCGAAGGTGCACTAGCGTATCTTCATGTCTAACACAGAGATGTTCAAACGTCACGGAGTAGCACTTCTCTCTCTCGGAACCGGCACACACATGTCCATCAGGACGGCAGAGTGGTCCGAAACATACAACAGTGGAGAATGCGGACCAAAGATCTTATTCCTGTTAATCATCGACACAAGAAACATATCAAGGCGGGAGGTGCTGCTCCCTCTAAACCAGGTATAACCCGGAATACTGGGGTTAAGTCTCCTCCAGGCATCGCGCAGACCCTGGCTATCCAGGAGGACCTTAACCACGTTCCCATAAGCTTTCGACCACCTACTGGTGCCGGCTCTGTTGAGGTCGTTGTCGGCGACCGCATTGAAATCCTCGCCAACAATTAAGACATCTTCCGAACTTCTGATGAAATGCGGAAGTTCATTATAGAACGACCTCTGCAAGTTACCCTTATTAGGAACGTAAATACACACTAGTTTCACAGAGATATTCCTACTGTGGACGGTAAGAGAGATCACCTGACCTTCCCCGTCCGATTCAAAGTGAGTGATATCTCTTTCAAACTTCTCTTTATAAATTATAGCAACTCCCATGTAACCAGTACTCCCAAGCGAGTACTTAAATCTGAGACCGGACCTTCTGCGAAAAGCAAAAATCTGTTCCTTATCCTTATGGTGGGTTTCCTGAATCATGAGGAAGTCCAGATTATTCTGGCGAAAGAACCCTTCGAGCACAACATTGCTTCACCTCCGTATTGAGGCCCTGAACGTTCAAGGAACCAACCCTAATGTTGGTGCCGGCAAAAATTAACTCTACCAGAGTCCATACTTACCTGGTCCTGCAAAAAGAAAGGGTTACAAAAACAAACACAGAAATAAAATGCAAAACCCATACTCCAAACTTGGAGAGAGAGGAAACGCGACCAAGTTACTTTTTAGTTCTAGCCTTCTTAACAACACTTCTAGTCAACCTTTCTTCTCGAAGAACTTGGCCATTCGCCGTTGGAATCACATGTCCCGTGCCATGCGACATTACAGAGGCAGCAGCAGCAAGATCATTAACCGCTTTAAAATTGGCCGCCGTATACTCTTCTCCAGCTCTTTTTTCTTGTTCTGATACTGACGCTGCAAGTCAGCACAAAAGGACTCAGTATTATCATTATCCACTTTGGTATCAGTACAAGCCCAAAACTTACCGTTCACAGCACCAGTATCAGAGCATTGATTTTCCTCCTCACTCCCGACGCCGACGTTCAGCGGTCCTGCGGCAGGACCCCAGAACGTCCCGGGGGCCTCCGGCATCGCCTCAGAGCCGGCGACGACGTGGCCGCTGACCGCACTAGTGGGAACGCTAAGCGTAAGTGAGCCTGCGGGACCCAGAACGGGCTGCTTCTGCCCGTCTGAGGGTGGAGTAGGGCACGCGGCTTCTCTTTCGGGAGGCCGCCTGTCCTGGCTATCCACGGCCGCGGAGGTGTACCTACGCCCCTTGGCCTTGGCCTTGGCCAGAAGGGCGGCTGCAGTCATATCCGTTTCTTCCCAATGACTAGGGTCCTTGGGGACACCCGGAAAGGGTCCTCACTGGAAACCAAAGTTCCGCCGATTTCACCAAAACACGGGGCTTAATTTTTTCCTTCATTTTGACACATCACTTTCAACACACTCATTATGCACTTCATCCTCAATAAGAATATTGTTATAACTAAATTCGGGGAATATGTCAGCATCGCAGCTATCATTACCTTTGCTTTCACTTACAATACTCTCCATCACAGAACCGATGTCAGAGTTCAGACTCATATTGTTTGTTCTCTCAGGCATCAGTACTTTCCACACTAGAAATCTCTTCTCCATCGCTGGAAAATTCCCTACTTTCTCCAGGCTCTTTTCGGGCACTGCTGGGAGCGTGTTTGTCCTCTTCGATGGAAATAACCTCCGTGCTGGATTCCACTGGAAAAGCAGCACTTGAGGTATTAACATCAACCCCCATATTTTCCTCAGTTTGCCCATCCACGATGCTTAGGCTTCCGGGCCAAGATTTAAGAACTTCAAGGTCTTTGACAGACAAATTTCTTGACTTCTTAGTAACTTTAGTGTACCCATCATCATCAGAAGGTTAAGGGGACAGACCCCGCTTCCCATCTTCCCCGAGAGGAAAGGTTTCTCCCTCCTTCGCTGGAACAGAAAATTGCTATTTATTCACATTGCTATTTACACTGTTCTTACCTTAACTAGTAGCCTTATCTTTCTCAGGGATCCTGGGAGGTTTTGAGGCGTGCTGCGAGCTCGAAATTTGGTGGGTCCCATCTGTTTTACTCGAGGCCGCAGCCTCGGCAACACTTTTTGAACATTCCGCCTCACCAGCGTGGCACTCCTCCATCTCTTCTGGTATTATCTGCACCTCTGGTCATTTAAGCAAAGGACTTCTGTGTACAAACCTTCCTCTTATGGTGTGGTGACTTGCAGTTTCCACATGGTTCTTAGCACTCCTCATCACTGTGACCCAAAATGTAGCAATTACCACAGGTATACTTCGCGCAGTCCACTGCTATGTGCCCAGCATGGTTGCAGCGCCTGCACACACGGACTTGCCCCCTATAAACATTCATACAGCGCTGGGGACAGTTTGTTTTATATCAATGGTAACAACACGAGTCCCAGAAAGGGCTCCCCTTATGTGCGCAGCCATTTCTTCACGAACCTCGAACTTCACACCTTTTCATATAGTCCAAATGCTGTAGCGACTTCTGCATTGGAAATTCCACAATGCAAAAACTTACAAAAAATTATTTTAACATTAGTTTGAGCGTTAGTGCATTTTAAAACAGTGTTACTGCACTCTACACTACTATCAAGTCACTTGAAGTTGTGATCTCTGCTATTTAGTACTACTTCAAGCTTGTTCTTATTCACCTCTTGAATTAAAGAAAATACTGGGGTGGAGGGTGCACCCACGTGATTGTACAGAGCAAGAGAAATGTCCGAAGCAGGAATACCCTTATGGGTAACCACGACGGCATTAGCCCTATTTGGCTCAGTCCTAACAGACATCCTAACTCTTCAAAGAGGACAAAAGTCCGACCCCTTCCAAAAGCTAGCAATAGTCAGAAAACAAAAAACACACAGTCCTAACCAAAGAAAATGTGAAAAAGTACTCACAAAATTCCCGGCTTGAAATCCAATCCAGTAACAGGCGCACAAACACAATACCCGCAGACCACGTGCAGCACAATAGACGTAGACCACGTGAAGTTTAAACAATAGCGGTATAGGCAAACTGCCAAAATATCGTAACCGGAGTCTCCGGATTGGCGGCGGAGCAAAATTCTTCTATAGAAATAGAAGAAAATTGACAAAATTTCCGCGCAAATCAACCAGGGAGTTCTCTAGAAATTTATTAATAAACTTACACGAGCGGCTATCTTTGAATCGTTATAGTGATCGATGACACCACCAAGACGACGTCCCTCAAGGCCGGTACGAGCGCCCGGTTGGGCGGCCAGTCCCGCGTTCCTTCTCACGAACGGGTATTCGGAACTTAAACTGCAACACGAACAACTAAAATTGAACGAAGAGGCAAAACGGTGACGACAAAACTACACTCCATGGTGAGGCATGGACATTTAGTAAAAGGCGAAAAATTAGAACGGTAAATGCACGATGCTTGAACTTTAGATGAAGACATTGATGAAGATATTAATTGGCGTACAAAACTTGGTTGGAGAGCTTTTGGAAGAAATAGTTCAATTTTTAAGAGTTTAAGATGGACGTCAAGTAATTTTGCTTCCTATACTTCCAACGGAAAAACTTCTGTGCACATTTTCCACACAATGAATGCGTTCCCAAGGATGAAAATTTTAACATCGATTAAAATAGCTTCATTTTATAACTTGGAATACTTAATATTTTCTAAAACATAACCATAATTATGCAATCCAAAATTTGTTTGTCTACTGACGTCATCAAATGACATGTCGCGCCATCTTTTTTCTGGTTTCCACACCACTAAAGGAAAAGTTATTGATTTTTAATATAATTATGGTTATGTTTTAGAAAATATTCAGTATTCCAAGTTATAATATGAAGTTATTTTAATCGATGTTCAGATTTTCATCCTTGGGAACACACTAATTGTGAAGGAAATGTGTACAAAAGTTTTTCCATTGGAAGTATAGGAAGCAAAATTACTTGACGTCCACCTTAAAAGAAAAGTGTTTAATCAATGCAGGTACGCAGCAGAGACGTGGACCTTAATATAACTAAAAAGAGACAAAGAAAGGCAGCATGGAGAGATGCATGTTTGGCGTAACTTAGAAAGGGAAGAAGAGGAACTCGGATAAGGAAAATAATAAGAGTGGAAGACAGCACGATCAGAGTGAAGTCCCTGAATTGGCAATGGACTAGACATATTGCCAGAAGAACAGACCGCCGATGAACAACCGACACTTTAGACTGGATTCCAATAGACATGAAAAGACCCAGAAGAAGACCACGTCGGAGATAGGTGGATGGAGGAGACTGGCGCAAGACAGTCCGTTGTTGAAGAAACTTGGGAAGACCGTCATCCAACAGATTTATAAACTTAGCCATCAATGCTGACTAGTAGTCTACTGATTTATAAACTTCGCCATCAATGCTGACTCAGTAGACTAGTAGTCTACTGATCTGTAAACTTAGCCATCAATGCTGACTAGTAGTCTACTGATTTATAAACTTCGCCATCAATGCTGACTAGTAGTCTACTGATTTATAAACTTCGCCATCAATGCTGACTCAGTAGACTAGTAGTCTACTGATCTGTAAACTTAGCCATCAATGCTGACTAGTAGTCTACTGATCTATAAACTTAGCCATCAATGCTGACTAGTAGTCTACTGATTTATAAACTTAGCTATCAATGCTGACTAGTAGTCTACTGATCTCTAAACTTAGCCATCAATGCTGACTAAAAGTCTACTGAACTATAAACTCAGCCATCAACGCTGACTAGTTGTCTACTGAACTATAAACTTAACTAACAATGCTGACTCAGTATACTAAGAAACAATGGCTGGCAAACATTTTCTTAATGTTACATACATACTTGCCCTACCTTCACGCTTTCTCTAAACTATACAGTATGTATAATGCCACGCACAAGATAACATACAAGAGATACATATATTTCTATGTATGCCTGCAATCCTCGCTAACAGTATTCTAACACATTTGTAAGAACTAGTTTCCTGTGGATACTGTATGTTCAACACAGCACAATTTTATTGGAAATTGAAAAATAATAGTAATCTAACCAACTTACAACTTGTTTAGATTACTACACATTTACAGCTCTCCGTGTGTTCAACTTTTAAAGCGAAGTATGCGAACTTAACAATAGGTTTAGATGAAAATTAGTTTCAAAAAATGTACCAAAACTTGGCGCGATGCAGGAATGTGTGCTGACATGTGTCGGCGGGGATGTGAGATGACAACACATGTGCTCTGTATGAATCTCAAACATTTCTAATTTGGCTAGACATTAAGAGTATTTTCAATGATGTTAACTGAGTACGTAATCCGAAATACGTATTCCGCAGAAAATGTTTCGGGTCCTCAAGAATCAGAAGTTATCTACGTAGCAGAATGTATCAAGTACATTTATTACTTCCCTGTACATGCCAGTCCGTTATATGATTAGTTCGACTCAAAGCGAGTACATGGTAATCCTTGAAACTCCAATGGAAATAGACTAGAGGACTCCCGAAACCTCAGACAAACTAGTGTGGTCACATGACAGTCCTAAACCAATAGCAACAGATTACAGATCTTTACTTAGATGTGCATGTTTTACATGCGTTCTGGTGAATTAGTGTATTAATATGGTGAGAAAACGTTGTCGTTTTAAGGATTGTTCAATTGCAAATAAAGACAAATTGAGCCTTTTCCGATTTCTAAAGCAAAAAGGTTGGCAAGTGTTTCTTTGGTATTTATTTCTTTCGTAATAATTATTTCTTATTGTTGAGGAACTCACGTGCAGCTTGTGTGAAGCTGATAGTATTGAATTCAAATTGAATCCTATGATCGTACTTCGAGAAGCGAAGCTCGCTGTAGAAGTTCTTTTTAAACATTTTTGCAGTATCAAAAATAATAATTAATGAAGCATAATAATTGTAAATTGTAATACACACGTGACCCTCGCTCCGGCATGCATTTGCTCCCGCATACCGTTTCCCCCACTGGCCATCGTTTCGGCAACACTGCGACAACTGTTGGATACGAAACGAACATTCGATAAAAACGGGTCACCAGTAACTATTCATTCACCCATTAGATGGCGCTACATTCGCGGGAGGGAACGGCTCGTAATTGAAAGATGAACCGACAATTCTTGTGTGTGGCGGCTCTCGTCTTTAACGTTACGTTCCCTGGCTTAATCTTGCATTCGCTTTGGTTCTTACTACTCAAGCACGCATAAATGAGATAAAGAACTAGAGGTAGCCGATTCTCATTCTACACACTATACTCCAATCACCCTAAAAGTGTACTGTTTTCATAGGGAGGAGAACCTTATTATGACTCGTCCTTGAACGCAAGAACGGTACCCATCCGCGTTAATATACTCTTCTATTGTTTCCTTCCCCTGAACCTCTCGCACATCTCCCAACAGTGGGGATCTGATGGAGGCCGAGCTGCTTCCCCTATTGCCTGTTCAAGGGACCTACCCTTCGAGTTTCTTCGATTTTTAGTTCATTTTCCTTTTGTTGTTAATGTTGGGAGAGATCTTCCACCCCTTCACGATGTCCGAGTTGTATCCCTAGTGGGTGGAAACAGCCGGAAGGGGGAAGCTCTTCATTCAGCAACTTCACGTAACAAATTTATTTCCAAAAACGCACTACCTTCTGCAACTTTTTTAGATGGCAATTTTGTCTAATAAAATACTCAGTAGAGATGAGCGATATTTCACTTCCTGTGATTTGATCACTGTTATAAAAAAATCACAGGTAGCGCCTGCTACTGAAAACCTTAAGTAACAGTGATTGTAACAGCCAACAGAATACACCGAAGTGCCCGAAAAACTGGTACACCAGTCTAATACTTGTTAGATCCTCCACGGGAGCGCAGGACTGCAAAAATACGACGGGGCATGGACTCCACTAGCTTCTGGAAATATGCTGTAGGCAATGCACACCATACTTCCTGCAGAGCTTTCCACAATTCGGGTGCATTACGAGGTCTCGGATTCCTGTGTTCGATAGCGCGTTGCATGGCATCCCAAATGTGTTCTATCACGCTCAGATGTGGAGACTTGGGTGGGATGTCAACACCCTAAACTCAGATGAATGCTCCTCTAACCATAATGTGGTGTCCCGACACTTGTGTGGAGGTGCATTGGAACAGGCCCAACCCATCAGCATGATTGCAGGACATGAACGAGTGTACCTCGTACACATAGTTTTGACCGGTAACAGACGTTTGTAGACGTACCAGGGGTCCCAGTGAAGACCAGTTAAACACACCCCATACCATTACGGACACCCCCAGCCAGTACAGTTCCCTGTTGACAGGCGGGATCCATGGCTTCATGGGGTTTCCGCCACACACGAATCCTTCCATCTGCCCGATACAGTTGGAAACGCAGCTCGTCAGACCAGGCTTCTTGTTTCCAATCATCAAGTGTTCACTGGCGGTGTTGCCGTGCCCAAGCGAGGCGCATAGCTCTGTGTCGTGCACCCAACAAGGGGACTCGATTTGGGCGTCGTCTCCCAAAGCCCATATCGAACAGTTTACGTTGCACAGCCCGAACGCGTATTTCACAAGTGAGTGTACAGAATTGCGATTAAGGCAATTTCCGCCACGCGACTGGTTCAAAGGTACTTTGGAGATTGTGAGTAGGCAGGGCCTATGAGCAGAGTCATGTGACGAAGACATGTTGAATTATATCTTGGGAAGTTCTGCTTCCTAAGAAATTCACTGTGAGGTTACTTAACATATGTGACAAATGATCATATTGACTATTAAGGTAAAGTAATTTTGCGTACAATATCATAAGGAATATCTGCAGTTTCTCAGATGTTTTAGTTATACCATAATCCATAACGGCCAATAGATGGCAGCACGTCAACCTAGTACCCGTTATGATTAATGGTGTTGTGCAAGTACGTATATAAGGATACTAAAAGGTACCCTTTTAAAGGTCCTTTCTATTACCCTTAAAAGAACCTTTAACAATGAAAATTATGTCTCCACATCAAAATATTTATTCTGACGATCAAGTTTTTTTCCTCATGAATGTGAAGAGGTCTAGCTAGAAAAAAATCAAATAGAGTGATTTGGTATTAGCAAAGAACTGCTTAACGACACAAAGTAAGACCTCAAAACAGCGTTCTGTTTAAATAAGACAGTTCCGTTCAAATAAATACTCCAGAATGTTGTTTACCATATATTGTGTCTGATAAAATAGTAAGTGATCTGTCATGTATATATTTTTCTAATATTTAGGAAGTTCCTCATATTTTTGTCCCTTTAAACTTCATTAAAATGCCTTCAATTCAACATTTCAAGCCCCCCCTTCCGCCTCTTCTCCCCGAAAATTTAAAAAAAAAAACGTTAAACAAATCATGAGTTTTCCATACAAAACACATCAATACTAATCATAGCTAAAGGTGGAATGAGCGCTGACGTGCTGACATCTTTTGTGCTCATTGAGAACTATATACAATATAGAGTAAAGGTATTTCGGAAGATAAGTCACAAGTCCATGAAGCCATGTTGACATAAAAACTCAAACGTTCCCCTACCAATAAAGTACACTCTCTATTTATCTCCTGTCGCATTCCGACTGTATGGGTAAAACCATTGAAGGTAACCATTTTGCAAAGAAAACACCCGAACTTTAAAATGGCTTATGCCTTATCGGCGAGTGCAGCAAAGCCTACATGTCTCCGTCACATGACTCTGCTCATAGGCCCCGCCCACTCGCAATCTTCAAAGTAGCTTTGAACCAATCGCGTGGCGGAGATTGCCTTAATCGCAATTCCGTACATTCACTTGTGAAATATGCAGCACGGACGCTGATGCTTGTTGAGGCTCCAGCATTGAATTCCGACGATACCTGCGAGAGTGTTGCACGCCTATCGCGTGAAACGATTCTTGACAGCCCACGATGGTCACGTTCACCCAATGTCTATTTACTGCCACACTGGTATCGTAGGTTGGAGGTTTTGCCGGAAATTTTGTAGTCAGGGTACACATTTGCAATGGTCGTCTGTGAAAATCCGAAATAAAGTGACACCGCGTTGAAAATCGCTATTACTTGTCATTTTCATGCCGTAAACATCTCTGACAGCTGGCAAGGATGTCTATCGCTTTATATACGCACTGGCGGACGCAACCGAGTACGTGCATAGGTGACGTTGCTATGTATTTTGCATAGGTGACGTTGCTATGTATTTTGCATAAGCTCGTCTGTACTAGTTTTTCTGGCACTTCAGTGTACGTTCCTCAGTATGTTCCTCACTATGTCACTGCTACCCAGTATGCTCTTCGTGATGTGTAACAGCGGTGGTATGTAAATTGCGAACCAAAATCAGACCGCCATTGAAACTTTATATGTAAATTGCGAACCAAAGCCCATGACCGCTATATATAAATTCCGAAGCGACTTCTCTAAGAATCTGCGCGAATTTATCATTTGGGATTTGCCTGGCATCGAAAAATTCAGATGTTGAGTTTGAGCAAAGAATATAAAGATAAAACCAGTGAGGAATGCCAGTGGTTGCGAACCTTGTTCGGACTGTCCTTTTTGGGTCCTATAGAAGTAGGTGAGTGTTCTGCAATTAATTTAGCCGAATTCCAATTGATTCATCCAAGTGTCACGAAAAAGGCAGATTATTTGAGTGACAATTACAGTATATTGACAGCAGTTTGAATTTTCCTCCAGATTTGTGGGCAGAAGCCAGTGCTTCTAATGAACACACTACAAATGCATACGAGTACTTTCATCCTAGGTTCAACGCCCATTTGTATCATCCGCACCCAAGTTTGTGCAATTTCCTGGAAGTGTTGAAATTATCATCATTATAAAATGTTATTGTTTTTGAAAATGGGGAGATTAGCATGGCCCCTGCGCAAGGATGACAAACTAGTTTTAATGTTTTCCGGAATACATTGCTTTACATTGTTTTCATCATTATTTGTTTACTTTTGACACTGTTTAAATACATATATACTTACTTAACACATTGTTTGTTTTCGTGAATACACTGAATTAAGTACATATACTAAAATAGAAAATTACAAAGAAAATTAACATGGTCCCTGCTCAAGGATGACAAACTAGTTTTATTGTTTTCGGGAATACACTGCTTTACACTATTTTCATCATTATTTGTTTACTTTTGACACTGTTTAAATACATATATACTTACTTAACACATTGTTTGTTTTCGTGAATACACTGAATTAAATACATATACTAAATTAGAAAATTACAGAGAAAATTAACATGGTCCCTGCTCAAGGATGACAAACTAGTTTTATTGTTTTCGGGAATACATTGCTTTACATTGTTTTCTTCATTATTTGTTTACTTTTGACACTGTTTAAATACATATATACTTACTTAACACATTGTTTGTTTTGTGAATACACTGAATTAAGTGCATATACTAAATATAGAACATTGCAGAGAAAATAACATGGTCCCTGCTCAAGGATGACAAACTAGTTTTATTGTTTTCGTGAATACACTGCTTTACACTATTTTAATTATTACTAGTTTACTTTTGAGACTGTTTAAATACATGTATACTTATTTAACACATTGTTTGTTTTCGTGAATACACTGAATTAAGTACATATACTAAATATAGAAAATTACAGAGAAAATTAACATGGTCCCTGCTCAAGCATGACAAACTAGTTTTATTGTTTTCGTGAATACATTGCTTTACACTATTTTCATCATTACTAGTTTACTTTGAGACTGTTTAAATACATGTATACTTATTTAACACATTGTTTGTTTTCGTGAATACACTGAATTAAGTACATATACTAAATATAGAAAATGACAGAGAAAATTAACATGGTCCCTGCTCAAGGATGACAAACTAGTTTTATTGTTTTTGGGAATACATTGCTTTACATTGTTTTCATCATTATTTGTTTACTTTGACACTGTTTTGATACTTTTGACACTTCGAAATTTACACATATGGGTCTTGGGCCTTAGTTTGCAATTTACACATAGGGTCTAGAAAAGTTGGTTCGCAATTTACACATAGGGGTCTTGGGCCTTAGTTCGCAATTTACACACAGGGTTTGAAAAAGTTGGTTCGCAATTTACACATAGGGGTCTTGGGCCTTAATTCGCAATTTACACATAGGGTCTAGAAAAGTTGGTTCGTAATTTACACATAGGGGTCTTGGGCCTTAATTCGCAATTTACACATAGGGTCTAGAAAAGTTGGTTCGTAATTTACACATAGGGTCTTGGGCCTTAATTCGCAATTTACACATAGGGTCTAGAAAAGTTGGTTCGTAATTTACACATAGGGGTCTTGGGCCTTAGTTCGTAATTTACATATAGAGGTTGAGGTAGGTCCGATTTTGGCTCGCAATTTACACGCTCCGGTCACAGCGCCGTGTTAACTGTTACCAAGTGAATTCTGCTCCTATTACTCGCTACCTGCTGTTGTGATTGGTATTCCTGCTATCAGCTGTTCCTGATATTTTCACAGCTTTGCTACTTGCTTGTCAGCTGAATTTGTGAATTCGCTGTTTCTTCATTCTCGGGCGAGTGCGCTTCGTCACACGTGATCAAAATGTCCCATCGTTTAGAAAAAATATTGTTTCCAATCATCCGACTGTTAAACTAAAACTACCGATAGATTCACTAAACAAAACTATCGACGTTTTAAACTAAAACTTCCAATACACTGTTGTATTCAAATATAAGTTTTTCTCTGTTTTTTTCGGAAGGAGAATTCCTTCCGAAACTGAAATAAATTTCAAAATTTCTTCCAGGTTTATACTAGAAATCTGTAAAATAAACATCACCGTGTGCTGAATGTCTAAAAAAATTTACAAAAAATTGTTTTTTATCTTTTTTTTATTTTGACGTCTGCACTGCTGTAAGACTCCTGGAATATGATTTACATTATTTTTTCTCAACGCGGCGCTGTCCACCATTCAAATGTTAATTATTGACTGCCAATTTGGTTTTGTGGCCATGCATCTGATCAAATGACCATATGTAGAGTATTTTAGGAAGGGAGTGTCGGACCCCAGGTCTTAAACAAAACTCAGAAATAGGAAGCTAGGAGATTTGGGCTAGAGTGTCCGATAGGAAAGTGACACGGAAGCGAAGTAGAAAGGGGGAGGAAGACGCTCTTATTTATTACCGGGGTGGCCAGTACCCTGGGTCCGACGGCTTAATGTGCCCACCCGACGCACGGCGGATATTTAGTGGATCGAGCGTTCGTATCTGCCTGGGATCTAACCTGAGGTCCTTTCCGTGGCAGTCACGAACGTTGCCCACTAGGCCACACGCGGCCTTGGCAATGCACCTATATAATATGCAAACTATTAAATGAACCTTCACGGAAATCCCGTCCATAGAGACGTAATGAGTTGCTCAAACTAAAGTCTCCTTTTACTTACAAAACGTTTTACCTGATTTTAATTATTTCTTTGCACATAATTTCCGCAATCGCTCCATCCCCACCACCTGCAAAAAATCGTCCGGTATTAAACACTTTGCAAGATCTGATATTCGTACTTATTACAAGGAGGAACATACATTATCTACCAACAAGTAATTGGACACCTGTGATAGCAAAGGAAAACGAAGTTTATTCACCTTCAATAGTTAGTGGAGCCTCCACGAACGGCGATTACAGCTGCGACCCTCCGGGGCATACTCTCAACCAAGCGTTGTACGACGGCTAGCGGTATTTTCTTCCACTCGGCTTGGAGAAGACAGGTCAGTTCCTTCACCGATTTCGGACGGTGGGGGCACCCCTTAAGTCGACGCTCCAACTCGTCCCAGAGGTGCTCGATAGGGTTAAGGTTCGGGCTCTGCGCAGGCTAGTCCATTCGATTAACCCCATTGTCACAATACTAAGTCATGGTGGACCTCGCAAGATAACAGGTGGCATTGTCATCCTGAAAGTAACATGGGTCCACCCCGTAAAACTGCCACAACGTAGGAAGCGCATGGTCATCCAAAATGGTGCAGTAAGTCTTGGCGTTGAGTCTACCAGTAATTTCGACCAAGGGTCCCGTGCCATACCAGGAGAAACGCCCCCATAGCATAATTCCATCGTCGCGGAAACTCACAGTTGGCACAGTGCATTCCGGCAGGGATCGTTTTCCAAGCAGACGCCAAACCTAGACCCTGCCATCCGAACGGTAGAGGGTGAACCTTGATTCGTCGCAGCACAGGAGAACCTGTTTCCACTGTTTAACGGTCCACTGTCGACGTTCTTTGCACCACGTTAGCCAAGCACCGCTATTGGATTTAGTGAGCAAAGGCTTGTGGGCGGCAGCACCTCCATGATAACCGAGCAGATGGGCTTCCTTACGGATGGAATTCATCAAAAGAACACTCCCGGATGCCTGTTAAAACTCCTCGCGAATGTGGCCCATCGATTTGGTGAGGTTCTTCAGAATTTCTCTGGCCATTACCCGCGCGTCGGTCTCTAACTCCCAGTTTTGTGGGTCTGCCGGGTCGGGGCAAATTCCGACAGTCACCTCTCATCTTCCACTTGCCAATCACGTAGGCCACTGTCGATTTTGGGTACTTCAACACGCTGGATAAGTCACGTATGGATCGGCCATTTCTGTGATACCCGACGATTACATCTTTCTCGAAATCAGAGAGCTCCGAACTGCGTGGCATCTTGCGTGCGACTGGTTGCGTTGTTGTTTCCCACACGTTATTTAACGGCGGCGGCCGTGACGTGTATCAGGACCGCAGAAATCGTCGATTGCCGGGTGTCCAATTATTTGTTGGTAGATAGTGTATAAGAACCGAAATTTCTGTCATGCAACTTTATGTGTGCTGTGTCCGTATCTTCTTCTGAATCAGAAAACTAACAAATTCATAATTTTGTAATCTGTCTCAGCCGACAGACTACAAAATTAGTATATATGCAGCCCAGACACACACTTATGTATGCCCACTATATGTATGACAGCACACTCCCGTTGTAAATTTATCAGATTCTATTACCTTCCTGGGACAGAATTGAAAGAACATGTTCTAAACTGTGATTCGAATCACGGTGTTACTGTTGAAGTAGCAGTCACAGTTTGCGCCGTGATGACCAAGTAGCAGTTAAGCTGATCTCTACTGCTCAGCAAACAAAAATATATTCTAAGCAATAAATTATTGTGGTTTTAAACCTAAATTCTACAGACTACTTTTCGTAACGGAGGTAGCTGATAAGTGGCACAACCGCAAAACCGGTTGTTGTCTTCCAATAAGACGCCCAAATCATGAGGACTGGGAGAGAGGCGCGTCCTAATGTGGTCTCGCACGACATCCCCTCCCCGATGCACGAACTTTGTTAAAACACACCTTCACACTGTTCACTACGCCCCAGGTAAACAACTGGACATGGTTCACTGATGTTAACACACACTGCTACCACGGCCCAACAAGCAACGCCAGACAAACCATCGCGTCATTCAGATCCTCCGAGGAACTCGAAAGGACTCGCACACAAATAGGCGGCAAGTTCACCTAGAACGGCGAGTGCAACCCGAAGGTGCATTCGAAACGTCCATGTAGACGGACAAAAGTGCCATTCAGAGATGTCCAAGTGACAGCGACCCGGACGGGAGACTGTCAGAGACGACACCGGGCCGACATGTGCACCAAGGCACTCCCATGATCCATGGCAGGTGCCTCCCCGGACCACATCCACACGGAACCGGCACACCACAAGCACGAAATACACAACACCCTCCCTCCAGACACCATCCATTCACACCACACCAAAAGGCAAAGAGCAGAGACAGAACCAAAACACTGCCCCCTCCCCCGACTCACACAGCCTCCTGCCATCTCGGTCAGCGGCCAGCACTGCCAACCTTGACCGGAGAGAAGACAAGTTAAATTACCGATGAAAGGGTCGGAGGCAAACCTCCACACCCTCCATCAAAACAACAAGCACAAGTCACAAAAACATGACCCTAGAAAAAGCCCAGCACCCCCGGAGAGGTATCCCTCGGGTTTCTATGGCCGAAACTAAGGGGTAAATTACCGCAATGAAAGGTGTAGTTGTTCTTGGTACCGGTAACAATCCGAAGCCAAGTCCCCCACCGATACCTAAAGGTCCGGTCGTTCAAAGTGCGGGCGTCCACTGACGCCCTGTCTCGGAGCTCGCACTTGACCTGAAGGATAACCGTTGTCGGAGAGAAAACTGAGTTAGCCGTCCGAGAATGCAGAACCCTATTCCTCTCCCTCCACATCTTATAACAGACTTCGGTCATAATCAACCTCCAGACCTCCCTGCCTGCCACCGCGGCAGGATGTAGATAAAACACATTAGCCGAGTGAAACTGGAGGACTTCAAGCCTTTTGTGCCAAGCCGAAGTCCATATTCCCTGCTAAACCTGGTGCGCCATGAGGCAGGCCCAAAAGAGATGGAACCTGTCCTCAATCCCCGCACACGAAAGGCATCTATCGAAAGAGATGCCACCCCACCGAAACTGCCTACTCCTGGTTGAAGGACATTGTGAGCCAACCGCCACGTAAAGTCCCTCTTCTTGCAGTCCACACCCGTGGAGTGAATGCTCATCCAAGCCTCTCTCATAGAAAATTTTTTAGGAACGTTGAAATCTTAGACGACGTGTTCTCTAGGCGTATGGAGCAGGTCAATAGACATCAGATGCATGTTCTTAACTGCGCGGTCAGCTTCCACAAATTCCTGCAGGCGACCTCCAAGCTGGTAAGACCTATGCATCCTCTCGCGCAGAGGGCCAACAAATCTGTTGCCGGGAACGTATTTGGACGAGTCCCACCCCGTGAAATAGGAGGCCAAAAGTCCACACGGGTGTTCGGCGACCAGGGCTCCCTTCACACTCTTAAACTGGAGTGCACTGAGCCATATCGGAAGGTGCTTGACTTCCAAACACCCCTCCGACATGGGACAGTACAGGACGGCCCGAGCCACCTCCTCGGTCTTCTTCCCGGCCCAAATGAAGCCAAAGACCACTCTCTCCATCTGCTTCATGAGACTTCCGGGTTGGGATTCAACTTCCCCGGCAACAGTGCATTTCGAAAACAGAAGCGCATTGGCTTCTTGCCACCGTTCTTGCTCCTTCTTCATCTCCGCAAGAACTTTACCCCAGGTGCTCACGTGGACCCCTTCCTTAGAAAACTGGTGGCCGAGTATCCGAGCGGGCCAATCGGTCACAGCTAAACCTATAACCGCTGACCTCTCCCACTTGCCCTAGAGCATAACACTGGACTTCTCCTCATTGAGACAGGCACCGGTCGCAATGCAGTACTCAGCGAAAGCATCCCGCATCCAATTCGAGCTCCTTTCCGAGTCGACGAAGAAGGAGACGTCATCGGCGTACGCAAAGTATTTCAACGACTCCCCCGCCCCAGGAACGGAAAACCCCTAACACTATCCTTCCCAGCAACTCTTCTCAAAAGCGTCTCCAAGACCAAAAAAAAAAAAAGGGGGGAGAGAGGGGGCTTCTCTGCCTCAGTCCTCTTTGAACCTCAAAGAGGGGGAGAGACGACCGGCAATAATGACTCTCTCGGAGGGGTCTCTGTACAACGTCTCAATCGCATTCCGGACAAATACTCCCAAGCCGTGGGCTTCTAACAATCTTCCGACAAATTCGTGCGATACCCTATCGAAAGCCTTGCTCTGCTCTGCCAAGAAGAGCCCCATCTTAATGCCGTTCTCGCCCAGGTAAGTGATAGCGTCTCGTATGCACCTAGTATTCCATTGCATCCAACGCCCCCCTCCCCCGATACCACACGTCTGGTTAGCTCCAACGAGATGAACGGTCACCCTCGCAAGGATCTTATAGTCCACTGTGGAGAGAGACACCGGTCTCCAATCACTTAACTCCCTCGACGGGGTCTTGCACGGCAAAGTGACCATGCTCCTCCGCATGGTCCCCGGCATACGACCCACCAGCACAATCAAGTTGTACACCCTGGTAAGTCAGGGCGCTAACACATTAACAAACTACTTGTAAAATTCCGACGGGAGACCATCACAACCCGGAGACTTACCTGGCGAAAGGGCCTGAATCGCAACCCTTACCTCAGACACCGAGAACTCCTCCTCGAGCCTCTCCAAGTCCTCGTCGTATCCTCCAACCACATATCCATGACGGCAGGATCAATTTCCTCGCTGGAAAAGAGATTGTCCCTCACCTGGATACCATCAATATGAAGAGCTTTCGGTAAATGTTGTAAAACTACTTGATATAAATGATAATGCAGACTTCATAAAGCAAAAATTTTTAAAATTTGATATATTCTAGTTTTATTAAAAATGTAGTGACAATAATATATCAGAAAACAAGAAACTGCTCTAAGCAAATAGTCATCAATCGGATCGAAGGAAACCATCGTGGATCAAAGAAAAGCTTCACTGCCGCAGTCCCCCCTTAACGTGTTTTGCTCCTGAATGTTAACTTTCCCGCAGAGCATATTATATCTTAAGATGTGGTGGCGCGGTTGCCGCCTGTTTTACGTTATCTCTATGAGAGTTGACCTTCTTTAAGTGTTAGATATTATTTGGCCCTTCTAGAAAAATAGAAGGAATGCGCAGACAATCCAATAGTTGGTTAACAAGAGATCGCCATCTCGAATCGATAGCGTAGCCATGTTGACTTGCACTTTTGCGGCTCTGCTAAGTAAGGCCGCCAACACCGTGCACCACTTTGGCGCACGCAACCAGCAGATTAGTTTTGTTCTGACATAGACTGATCATATCAAACTCAACCCTCCGACAACCGGAACTACCAGAAGGTGTATTTAAGACAAATTGATGTGTGTGACAAAGTTGACCCAGAGCAAAGAATTTTGAAATGTCATATATCCTTATTTTATAAAAAATATAGTAACAGTAATATATCAGAAAACAACAACAAAAAACTGCTCTAAGCAACTAGTAATCAATCGGATCGAAGGAAACCATCGTGGATCAAAGAAAAGCTTCACTGCCGCAGTCATCCCCTAACGTGTTTTGCTCCGGAATGTTAACTTTCCCGCAGAGCATATTATATCTTAAGATGTGGTAGCGCGGTTGCCGCCTGTTTAACGTTATCCCTATGAGAGTTGACCTTCTTTAAGTGTTAGATATTCTTTGGTCCTTCTAGAAAAACAGAAGGAAAATGCAAGAATGCGCAGACAATCTAATAGTTGGTTTTGACCATCTAGAAAGGAAACTGATCGCCGGTGTATTTAAACGTATTGACGTGTGTGATAAAAATTTCCCAAAGCAATGCAGAATTTGTCATTTTCATGTAGGACTTCCGTCCACAGGGACTAGAGTTTAGGTCCCAGCCACCTACAGCGAGATCGCCTTTTGGGCAGGACACAGAAACGGAAGGAATGAGAGCAAGTCTAGCGACTTTGACAGAACAGTTTGTAGTGAGTTTAGAGTACAGTAGATGGCGCCACCGTACAAGTACGATATTGCACATAGATGGGTGAGAGAATTTCAGGGGGGACATAGGAAAGGATACCCATTTTACCAGTGGGTCCAGCCTGGGGGCCGTCACTTTACGTGCTCGTCCGATGCACTGCGGATATTCAGCGATTGTTAGTAAATCACACCATCTCTGAAAGATCAGCCCAGGCTTGAACCTGGGGACCCAGCATCGACAGTCTGAAACACTGACCACTAAGCCATCCGCGGCTCTTTCCCAAAGCAAAGAATTTTGAAATTTGATATATTCTTATTTTTTTTAAATATAGTGAAAATAACAATGAAAAGGATTTCTATTTATTGTACTACATACTCATCTATAAGTCCAAAGTTTTATGAAGAAATCCTGTTTTCAAAGTTGAGGGAATGGGCCAGAAATGGAATTAGGGCTTGACTCCCGTGATTTCTCCCGCGGAATTTATCAGCGGATTTGTTTAAATTTTAGACCGCGTCCTTCAGGGTAACAGTTTTCTGAACAGAAAAAAAAAAAAAAAAAAAAAAAGAAATAACGAAATATTTTTCCACAAAGACTAGAATTCTTACGGGAATAGGTACCAATAATATAATATGTGAAAAACCTAATCCTGTTTCAAATTGAAACTTAATTTTCTGGCTTCCAATCATTACTTAACGTGTGTAATGGCGAGACGTCGTCGACAACAGCTAAATCACTCAGCTGGTTGGATGGGACACAGCCAATCAGATATCTCTCTTCTCCTGAGTGTGCGTGTTTGCGTTCCAAGGTAGCAAAAGCCATCCGCAATATTGAATAACAAAGACATAGTCCTTTTAATAAAGCTCATGTTGAGAATTGGCTTGCTAGTTTCTTAATTTAGTTACTAATCAAAAACTTTTATTATGGAAATTTTCACTAGGAAATTTTTCATTTTAATTGCAAATTTTCGGAGAAAACTCTTCTCTCTCTTCAGGTTGTGTTTTGTTGCCACTTTTTCCCTTCACTATCGCGGTTACGGTTCATCTTGACGGTTACGGTTATTTTTCACCAAATCCTGCCAGATGTTAGGCAGGGATAATCCTCTGCAGTCATTTATGATAGAATTCTGATTTTTCTCAATCTTTATTCCTTCTTTTAGCTTTCTCTTTTGAAAGTTGCTTTGGAAATTGATGATTTTAAGGGAATATCCAATACATGTTGTGACCAGTTTCTATAACATGGCTTGTTGGAGCAATTTTTTATAGCAGCTATATGCTCCTATACGAGTTTCTAGTCTGCGACCTCTCTCACCTATGTAAGATACTCCACAACTACACTGAAGAGCACTTGAATTAGAGACAGCTGGCGTTATGCAAACGTGGCGCTGTGGGCGGCCCTGTAAACGGAAACGACATGACGTATGCAGCGATCCGACAATATAAGGAGTAATGCGACGGGAATAAGTAAGAGTCGGACGCAGTATGGGTAATACGAAGGATCTATGCGCATTTAATTGAGGGGAAATTGTCGGGGCCCAACGAATGGGTCACTCCATCTCGAACGTCGTGCAGGCACTGGGATTTTCACGAGCCACTGTGTCACGGGTGCACCGTGAGTACATCGAATCCGGTATAACCATCCCTGCAAGGGCCAACTGCCGTGGACAACAGTGTGTGGATGAGCGGGATCATCGTCGGCTAGCTCGCATTGTAACAGCGGATAGACGGGCCACACTGCAAGCAATCACTCGGCAATTCAACGCTGGTGCACAAAAACGTGTAAGCAGCCACACCATCCAGAACCATCTCCTCGCTATGGGGTACATCACAGGGTGCAAAGATTAGCATGGGCGCCGGAACATCGCCACTGGACCCTAGACATTGCAGAAAATGCTGCCTGGACTGATGAGTCCAGACTCACGTTGGTACATGCGGATGGCAGGATACGTGTACGGCGCAAACCACATGAAGCGATGGATCCTTCTTGCCAACAGGGTACTCTTCAAGCTGGTGTAGGTAGCATTCTCGTCTCCGGACTGTTTACGTGGAGTGAAGTGGGACCCCTGGTACGTGTGACATCGTCTCTCACACATTAACGTTACCGGAATATCCTGGACGACCATTTGCTCCCGTTTGTGCGTCTTCAACATCTCACTGGGGACCTCATCCTGCAATAAGACAATGCATCTCCCGAATTGTATCCGAATGGTTGAATGAACACTCCACCGACGTGATCTCGCTTCCTTGGCCAGCTAGGTCACCTGACCTCAATCCCATCGAGCATATCTGTGATGCCACCGAAAGAGATGACCTCCCATCATCAAATCTTCGTGAACTGTGGGAGCTTGTTCAGGGGTCGTGGATCCGTATGGCTTCCCAACACTTCCGGTGTCTTGTCGAGTCCATGCCGAGACGAATCGCCGCCGTCATCAGGACGAAAGGTGGTGCTACACGTTACTAGACAGGTATCTCTAATTCAATCGCTCTTCAGTGTACATTGTACTTCATAGACAACACCTTGCATTTTAAAATATCTTCCTCTCTGTGAACTGTTTTTTGGGGGAAATTCCTTAACCTTGTTCTCGAAATTTGGAGCTAGCCTGATATTAAACTTCTTACTAATCCTCTTTAAAGACTCAAATAAACATAGTGCTAGGTAGACATAGTGTTTAACGATAGGTGGTAACTTAAAAGAAGGTCGAGGTGGCCAGGAGCATTGTATCGATTTTTTGACAGCGGGAGCAACATGTCAGAATACGAAATTTTTGAAGAAAACATAATATTTATCGTACTATTGTAAAACAGCAGGAGCTGATGTCATTAAGAAGAGCTCCATAGCCCACTGCAAAGAGGGATGTGGAAAAGCTGCAGACAAAACTTTTATATCGATAAAACTTTCATCTACAAAAAAAATGTTTTATATCAATGTAAACCGTCCACAGTGGCAGGAATTCCACAAAAACCACAGTTAAAGACGTTATAATCACACTACGAACATAGGCATACCTTATTCCGCACCCTAATTTCCCTTTCTTTCTTTCGTTTAAAGTATTTTGTCATTTTCTTGCAGGACTTCCGTCCACAGTGAGTAGAGTTTAGGTGCCAGCCACCTACAGCAAGATCGCCTTTAGCACAGGACATAGAAACGGAAGGAATGAGAGCAAGTCTAGCGACTTTGACAGAACAGCTTGTAGTGAGATTAGAGTACAAGTACGATGTTGCGTACAGAGGGGTGGGAGAATTTCAGAGGGATACCCATTTAACCAGTGGGTCCAGCCTGGGGGCAGTCACTTAACGTGCTCGTCCGATATTCAGCGATTGTTAGTAAATCACACCATCTCTGAAAGATCAGCGCAGGTTCGAACCTGAGGACCTTGCATCGATAGTCTGACTCGCTAACCACTAAGCCATCCTCGGCTCTTCTTTCGTTTAAAGAGTATTACTGAGTTTTTTTTATAAGAAATAAAATATAAAACCTTACTGGCCTTCAAACGGGATCTGTCTCACTGGATTATTTATTGAGACTAGTATTTCTTGACACTTTTTCCTTTGCCGGACAGAAGGAGGTCGGTTTAACCCTCTAAGCTGCGGATGTGCCCGAACCAAATGGTGATCAAAATCTTCTGCTCTGTCAAACAGAAATCTTCACATAGAGGACGGGTTTAACGAAAGCTACGGCAAAGTAATTCCTTTTCCCTTCTCATTTCAGAAGCACCGATCATATAACAATGATACAGGTATTATGATTGCGTATAATTATATACTAGAAGATAGTGATTATGACCAATTATTGGTTACAAGTGCTTCCTTCAAGCCTTTTATTCTCTGCTCCATGACCCAATGCATAGTCCTCCTGACTCGGACATCTTGGTACTGGGCGGAAACAACTAATTCAAACATTTTTTCACTTCTTTCTTAGTCCACTACCATCGTTATATCTTTTTCAGTAGGTATTCAGCCAGAAAGGATCAGCATTATCCCCCAAATAACCACTTTGAATAACAAGCCTAAGTGAAATGCAGCTGCTTCTGTTGCACAGATTCAATCATTGCTGCAGCGTCCTTCCGACTTCTTAGACAGCGATTATATCCGTTCAAGCTGATTTCATCCCATTTATCTAACCCAGAGTCAATTCGTTCCAGCCGGTGAAAGGGTTAACCACTGGATTCAGAAGGGGTTTTTTTTGTTTTTTTTTTATTGAAGGTTTAACAACCACCGTGAGCATTTCAACACTTTATTGACAAAAGGCATGATACAGCTCGTCACACTGGACAAGGAAAGAATACAGAGAAAAACATGAATGATACATGAAAATGATATATACATGAATAAGGGGCATAGCCACCCAAAAGGATAAATACAAAATGCTAAAAACCCACAATGGGGACAGACCTGTGACACTGAACACACGCAAAAGACTTTAGGTCAATGACCTGTGATACAATATATAGAGCTTGAGAATACATTAAAAATACAGGATGCACAATAAATAAACAGTGAAGTTAAAGTTTCGAACTCAGCACAACATAGGAGCACAGTGCATATAACATGAGTGGTGCACATTGACATATCAGAAGATCACAAAACAGTTCAGAAACCACGTAATATACAATGCTAAGAAAAACAAGAAAAGTGAAGAGCAAGTAACATACTATACATATTTACATGGAAAAGCACAGCCTGCTGGAGCAGAACAAAAATAAGTAAAATAACTCAGTAAACAAGGTACTAGCAAGGTGAAGAGAACAGCCAAACACAAAAACAAAGACAATCCAAAAGAGGACACAATCAAGTCACCAGTAGGATGGCAGAACCATGAATAGAAAACCACCCGGTGCGCTGGGCCCAGGTGTTCCGAAAGGTGGCGATTGTGTGTGCGGAAGTTGCAGCTGTGAGTTCCAACCGGAGGCGCGCCACAAGCCGGCCCCGAAAGCTAGCCCGCAGCCGCCCACCGGCCGACAGAAGGGATGGAAGTTCAGGAGAATTCCTGAGAGATTGATGAAATGAGTGAATCACTTGCTTGGTAAGTACGAAAAGAAAGCAGCAGGCATCCGGAAGGCTGGTGGGCGGATGTTTTGTGAGCAACAGCCACGGATATGCTTGAAACGGCAAGTCCTGGGAGCAAATTATGTCAGCTAACCGGAAAACAGTATGAAGAAGTGGCAGCAAGATAGGGCAGTGGCAGTACATATGAGCGACGTCTCCGTCAACGCCACAGAAAGGACAGAGAGGAGAAGAGATAAGAGACATGCGATAGAGAAGATGGGGGACAGGGAGTCGGCGATGAAGGAACCGCCAGTGGGTGTTACGTTCTAGCGGAGAAGAAAGGGGGAAGAAGAAGCAGACCAAACGGCCAGGGAGGAGGAAGGAGAAACCCCGGAAATGGGATGGGGGAACTCAGAGGGAGCTCGAAGGAGACGATACAGGGCAGCGGTAGTAAAAGAAAGGACAGGGACGACAGAGTCACGAAAAGGAAGAAAGAAAGGGAGAAGGAGGCTGGGGCCGGGGACTACGAGGAGGCCGTTGTCAGAAACAAGAGAAGGATAGAGAAGCTGAAGAGAGAAACGGAGAAGGGCATAGTCGTCCTCAAGGGAAGGAGTTAGGGTGGAAAAGAGTAAGTCGAGGGGTTTCCAGGAAGAATCGGGATTAATGAGGGCCTGCACGGTTAGGATGCCGGCACGGAACCATGAGAAAAAAAGAAAGAAAGGTTGATCGGGGGATGAACCAGGGTAGAGAAAAAGGGTGGTTCTGCAAGGAGATCCAGGGTGGTGGTAGGAGGAGAGCGAGAGAGAGGGAGGGAACGGAAAAGCGCTAGAGCCTCAGATAAAATAGTAGGAAAGTTTGAAGAGGGAATAGTAAAGTAGTCCATCCTGAGGAAAAGAAGAAAAGTGAAGGATGGATCGCGAAGAGAAAGAATAACGTCAAGAGAAAGTGTAAGAGAAGGAGAAGGCGAAGTGACGAGACGAAGGAAGGAGGCGATGCGGTATGCACGATAGTAACAGTGAACATCTATAAGATTAATGCCCCCATGCTTGACAGGGAGATATAGCGTCGGAGCGGCTGACCAGTGCTTGGAGGCCCAGATTACTGAAGTAAAGATGCTGTTGAGTTCCGTCAGGCGGGTTGACAAGAAGACGGTGGAGGTCCAGGAATAGGTGCCGAGGGAAAGTAAGTACCGTCGAACAATGTGAGCTCGCTGACAGTAAGAAGTAATGGGAATCGCAAATCTCCAAAACGCTGCTTGATGACGTAACCTAGACTGCAAACTGGTCCATGTCAAAAGGCCCGCAGTATAGGGGTGACCGATATGGGCTCCAAGGATCTTCTGAGTCGAGGAGGACCAGACCGCACCCCAGGGGGTATCGGTCCGGCCCATCCACGACCCACACCACAAACCAGTACTTTTGGTGACATTAAGCGAAGCGCCAGAAACAGTAGCGTAAAGATGGTAGGTGGAGAGAAGATTGTCGAACTGGACGTCCTGGCGGAGACAGAAGGTTGCGTCATCTGCAAACGCTGTAAGAACGCACTCATGGTGCCTAGTGCTGGCAACTGACGGAGGAAGAGTAGACAGGAGTGATCTTCGAGCAGCCAGGAGGAATGGTTCAAAGACAATGGCGAAGAGTTGCCCTGAGAGGGGGCAGCCCTGCCGGATTCCTCGAAGAAAAGGTACGGGCGCCGTTAAAAAGGAGGCCGTCCGGACGTGGAAGAAAGCGCCCCGATAGAGGTTGAGAAGTAGAGAAACGAAGGAGGAAGGAAGGCCAAAGCCGTGAAGAGTGGCAGAAAGAAAGTCGTGGGAGATGTTGTCGAATGCTGAACTCTGGTCAAGGTTAAACAGGGCGAGGGGTTCTGAGAGGGTGCGGGCGAGAAAAACTATGTTCTGGAGGAAGGAGATGTTGTTAGAAATGGACCGACCAGGCACAGTGTAGGACTGGTCGGGGGAGATAAGAAAGGGAAGCACAGAGTTCAAGCGGCGAGAGAGAAGTTTTGTGAAAAGCTTATAGTCTAGATTGAGAATGGAAATGGGGCCCCAGTTTCGCAAGTCCAAAAGGTCTCCCTTTTTGGGTAGCAAGATGATATGCGCTACAGTAAACTCCGGCGGCAGTGCGAAAGAGGTTTGGGCGCAAAAAAAGCAAGCGAGAAGAAAGGGCATCAAAGACGGGAGGAAGGCGCGGTAAAAGGAGAAGGGAAGGCCGTCAGGTCCTGGGGATGCGCGTGAATTAAGGGAAGCAAACGCCTCCCGAAATTCAGCAGGAGAGAAGACGGAAAGAAGAGGATCACAGAGTCGGGGTGGGACCTGAGGCAGAGCTGAAAAAAGAGGGAAGGAAGAGATAGCATCAGTAGGCACCACCGCACGAAATTTGTCCTGGAAAAAGCGCCTAACTTCCGTGCAGAGACGTGAAGGGTCCGATGAGATAGTACCATCAGGCAGGCGAAGGTGGCGTAGCGTCTGCGACGTACGGTGTGTTCTTTCGGTACGTGAGAGCTCCTCGTAGGAAATCTCCGGTGAAGAAAGATGCAGCATCTTCAGCCTGCGAGTAGCCTCCACGGCGAGCGGATGGAGTTTCGCTCGTAACGCATCCTGAACAACAAGGTAAGCGGGATCTTGTAAGGGGATTGCAGCCAAGGAGCGACGGAGATTACAAATATCCTTCGCACGTTCGTTACGAATAGCGAACGAAAGACGGCGTACGAGCAGACGAAGATCGTGTTTGATGTTTAACCATAGACGAAGGGTACTGGAAGCGGTACTGATGAGATGTTGTCTATCAGCAAGAAAACGGCGGACGTCGGCGCAAAACGCCACATCCAAGAGTAAAGAATCATCGAAGGCCCAGGAGCGTTGTCTGGAAGGCGGGAAAGAGGAAACGCAGATGGTAAGCGCCACAGCAGAATGGTCGGAAGAGGTAGATGGATGATGTCTCGCCGCAGTGATCGCTGGAAGCAGCGGTGGAATGACATATATGCGATCGAGACGTGCTGCCGCCGAACCTTGTGCTGGAGAATTCCGCCAAGTATAAGAAATGGTGTCCGGGGGAAGATGCCGGTACGATTCAACAAAATGGAAATCGGTGATAAGTTGAGTAAGCAGATCGACAAGAAGGGAGCGGTGCTCCCCTCCTGTAGACGTGCGGTCAAGCAACGGGTGAAGAGTGCAGTTGAAGTCACCCCCGAGGATGCAAAAGTCCCCGGGGGGACCGCCTCAAGCGCAGCCCGAAAGCAATGAAAAAGCGGAAGGAGTTGAGAGTCGTCAGTAGGAATATACACATTAAAGATATGATATGGTACACAATTGATGCAAAATGTAAAACATTGTAATTGATCGGTAAATAAGTTGGTAACAGCAACAGAAGTGATAGATGGGCGAAAACGGTGATGTATCCCGACAGCAATTCCGCCTGAACGCAGTACACGATGGGCATGATGGAAGGTGTACTGCCATCGGCGCCACTGATGGAAAGGTGTTGTAGGCGAGCACCACGTTTCCTGGAGCAGGAGGACATCGGCACAAATTGCCGAGAGGTCCTCATGCACGGCGGAATTCACCTCGATGGATCCAAACCCCCGACAGTTGAAGGAAACTACCGTGAAAGTGCCAGGTCACCCGGCGACGCGGTGAGCCTGGTGATAGAAATCTTGAGTCCGTGGATCTGTTTACGAATGAACTTGGCCGTCTTAGCGGAAGGACCAGATAAGTAAGAAGAATTGTCCACAAGCTTATCCAGATCGGAAAGCTGTTGCAGGATTGCAGGAAGTCCAGCTTCATGGGTCTTCGCATACTGGAGGAAGCCGTGCGCTTTTTTGCGTGTAACAGGTGAGACCATGTAACTCCTCATACGTAAGAGGCAAAGACGGGAACGATGTGTCGCGAAGATTCTGATCAAAGTCTTCATATGAAACCATTGGAGAGGAAGGCTCAGAAGTGGTATCAAAGTCTTGAAGATAAGATGGTTTCTGGCGGGTCCGGGACGAGGAGCGAGTGGAGCTCCCAGCAGCTCTCCCTCGCTTGGTGGTGTTGCGAGGAGATTTGGGCGCTGTCCTCTTATCTTGGCGAGCGCTGTGATCAGGCTCGGAGGTGTCACTCATGGTCTGTTCCGTACTGGTGGAAGCGCCGTCAGTATCTGCAATTGATACTTCCGTAGCCGACAAGACACGTTCGTCCGCGGAGTCAGCAGGTGGATCGGGGGCGCGGAATGTGGAGGACTCCGGCAGCACTGGAAAGTCAGTCGCGGAGAGAGATGGCTGCACACCAGTCGATGACGGAGCCCTTTCTCGTCTCAGAGGGGCTTCAGACGAAAGTCGTGGAGGCAAGGGCGAGACAGAGGATTGAAGAGAAGTCACCTGCGGTGAATCTTGTGGGGCAGCATCAGCATTGCGACACTGCTTGTAAAAGTGCCCAAACTTCTTGCATTTGCTGCAGTGATGTTCAGTGAGCACATCAATATAGCGGATCTGGTTACCGCTCTTGACTTTGAATTGAGTCGGGATGGTCTGGATGTCCTCCGGGGAAGAAAACAACTCTACCCACGCACCGAGCGCAGAGCAGGGTGTTGTCGTCGGGGTCTTTAGGGGCAGCAGAATATGTCTGAATCGTTCCAACCACGCGGCCGAATGACGCAAGAACCACAAATAAAACTGTATCGGTCACCTCCGGGGGTATTGGGTAGAAGGACACATTCAATGGGCGCTCGGCAACTGGGCTGGGAAGAAGATGTTGATCACCAATGGTGAGACCGGCATTCGTCACAGCACGAGCAGAGTCGGCCTTGGAAAAGTAAACCACAATCGTTCGGCCTCGCCGAAACATGTGAGAAATGGCATGTTTTGGAAATTGCCGCTTTAAAGCGGTGGAATAATCTTTGAAGAAGGTGTTTGGCAAGGATTCAAAGACAACAAATCTGTCTAAGATCGTAGTGAAAGCAGTACCTGCTGGCGAGTCTTGGGGAATTTCCAAAGAAATGGTATTTCCGTCACGTTGTAGTTGTGATTGGAGAGCTTCGGCGCCGGCGTACATGCCTTGCGGGGGGCGTTGCACAGTGGAAGAGGCCATGGCATTGGCATACGTAAACGATGACGTCAGAGGTTTAGATGACATGGGGAAGGCACCGTTGCACGAGACATCCATTACGTCTTCGTCAGCAACGAAGGTGGTGGCAGCTTGAGATGAGTGAGAAGGCAACGGAACAGCCTGAGGAAAGAGGTTGTTCACGTCACGAGTTGAGGGCAGTGCAACGCCACCACGTGGGGAGGGCAGCGAAGCAGCACCCATGGAAGAAGAAGAGGTTGTCATCAACAGCGAAGGAACACCGGAAGTGAGATCCTGATCCGGGGCCTCACTGCCGGAAGACGCCATTTGCAATGGCGCCGACTATCGTAGCTTCGACCAGCCCGGCCGAGAGATAAACAAGTTGTAATAGCAAAAGAAAAAGCAACTCACCAATCTGGGAGTAATCACAAACGATAGCGGAACCGTCCAAAGGGAAATGCTGCGAAACTTGGGATACACAACTCTCTAGAAACCCACAAAATACGCACGAATTGACGGAGCTCAGAAGTCGCAACACCTACCACCGTGAGCAACTCAATGGGCTATAAGCAGTCTCCCGTTCGTAATTTCGAGCCACTATTTCCAGGGAAGGGAGAGAGCTAGTGCCGTAAGACAAACACAACATCCATGCCTTACCGGCATTCGAACCTGGACCCTTCTCGGACGAATGGTCATAAGCCCCTCTTACGGGTGGAATAAGCTTCTTTTTTTTTTTTTTTTTTTTTTTTTTGATTGGAGGTTTAACGACCACCGTGAGCAACTCAATGGGCTATAAGCAGTCGCCCGTCCCTAATTTTGGGTCACTGGTTCCAGGGAAGGGAGAGAGCCAGTGCCGTAAGACAAACACAACATCCATGCCTGACCGGGATTCGAACCCGGACCCCTTACGGACGAATGATCAGAGGCCAACGCCTTAGACCACTGCGCCACCGGGGCGGCGGAATAAGCTTCTGATCATCCGTTAGAGACAGGTCATGGTTCTATTCCCGGGGAGGCAAATATGTCGTATTTGTCTCTTATGGCACTAGCTCTCTCTCTTCCCTGGAACCAGTGGCCCTAAATTAGGAACGAGCTATACTATTTACAGCCCACTGAATTGCTCACGGCGGTGGTTACTACTTTTCCTCCGAAGGAGCAGAATGAAAAAAAAAATCAGATTTATAAATAGTTCATGGTAAAAATAGAAAACACCCCAAATTTTACCAATATGAACTTTAAAAGGGAAAATAGGTAAAAATAGAACCCCCCCCCCCCATTTCCCCAAATTTTATCAAAAGGAACTTTAAAAGGAAAACTAAAAGAATCTGAATGTTTATGGGATTTGAAATCACGAATATAATTTGATAAGGAAGAAAGTGAGGGGGCAAATGTAATGTTTTGCTTTCGCACTCAAATTGTGTGCGGAGGCAGCTGATCCCGCGGTCCGACTCCCCTAGAGGTGGATGTGTTATTTCTGGGGGAAAGAATTGTGGGTCGCAATTTCACCAGAAATGATTATAAATTCTCTAAACAAATGCTGCATAAGTAATGCAATTGTTGTTAGTACAATGGACCTTGCCGCCCCAGTGGCGCAGTGGTCTAAGGCGTTGGCCTCTGATCATTCGTTCGAAAGGGGTCCGGGTTCGAATCCCGGTGAGGCATGGATGTTGTGTTTGTCTTACTGCACTGGCTCTTTCCCTTCCCTGGAACCAGTGGCCCTAAATTAGGGACGGGCGACTGCTTATAGCCCATTGAGTTGCTCACGGTGGTCGTTAAACCTCCAATAAAAAAAACAAAAAAAAAACAATGGACCTTATTCACCTCGCATTGCATCATGGGAAAGCTTTTCCGTTGCTGCGGAGCAACAATACTTTGTTTACATGGGTTTTCCCATTGCTTAACAAGGCGTTAAGTTGCAGGAGTTCGAGAAAGTCGAGATTTTCGTGAATTTTAAGACATTTCTAGCTTTTCCCCATCGTATGACTGCGCTAATGAATTTTACCACCTAAATTGCATAGAGAAGGGATAACTTTCCATAATTTTCCTCTGAAAAGGTAAAGGAATGGCTGAGTAAAATGAAACGCCATGATTTTTTCCATCCTGATGTGCATTCTCCAATATGTTCTGCCCACTTTAACGAAAACGATTATGGATATTATGGCACTACGAATCAAAGGAAGTTGATTCGTAGTGATCAAAGTTGATCAAAGGAAGTTGATTCTAAAAAGAGCACTGTAAGTTGAAACCTTGCAGTGCTCCTTCGAATTTCAATTTCAAAAAAAAAAAAAAGGAGAAGGAGAAAACTCATGGCATATTTTGGATCGGGAAATTATGAATTAATTATGAATTATCAGAGATATGCGTGTTTCGTTCTTTCTCCGAAGAACGAAGCAGGCATATCTATGATTTTTCTTTTATTTAATGTAACGTTCAATTAGTAGAACTGTACACCAATTAGGACCTTTCCTGTTATTTGCCCGGCCACTGTTTGCTTTTGTTCATTGTTATGTAAAATGACACTATTTGACATCCGAAAAAGAACGCTTTCAAGATGATCGCGATTTTGAGTGTAACGTTCCGCTTTGTTTACATGAAACCTGATCACACCCAACATGAGAGAAAGTAGTTCAGGATAAATGTTATGGGAATTTTTTATTGGTATGTAAAATGACATTATAAACAGCAAAAACCTACTTATTCACTTTTTAACAAAATTTTAACTGTTTAAGAAATATATAAAAGAAAAAATTATACAGTATTAGAAAACAAATGAAAACCAGTAGGTACAAATTAGGTGCCAATATCACTCGAGGGGGGGGGGCAATACGTTACGATATATTTCATAATTTCTAAAAATGAATCGTCATTGGTTTTCAATCTTTTTCGCCACATAAATTCACATAATTCCACAGCGCAGAGAAACGCTTAAAAGAATGTGATCACTGCTAATAGGTAGTACGCATAGAGAAGCATGTGATCACTGCGCATCTCCTGTCAAAGGCTTTGTGTTCTACTTTCGAAATCAGGAACTACTTGAATGCGTTCTTATTCGGAAGTCAAATAGTGGCGGGCAGATAACAGGAAAGGTCCCACCAATTATACTCAAATTAGTATAACTATACTAATTATCCGAAATTTCTTGGCGTAAAATAGAAATAAAGCTTTCCAAGTCTTCGCACATCAACCAGATGGCTTTTTCAAGGAAGGTAGGCAGCTAACTGCAAACTGGACAATAGAACGTTTCAACAATTAGAACGCGGTGACTTGACTAGACAATAAATAAATAGGCGCAAACGTGATATTTCTAAGAAACGAGGCCACGTTGTTTGGGCACGCGGTACCATGGTAGAAGACAGCGAAGGCTCTTCTAATTCGAGAACGGAAGAAGGCCGTCTTGTAATCATCAGGGCAGAATGAACTGCGGAGCATCAGGTTGAGAACGGAGCCGGGTTTATAATGGACTTCCGTATGAAGGCGATTGTCATGCGATTTGCTCACTCAGACGTCGAGATAAGATAAGGTACCGTTGTGTTCAAGCTCCATGGCGAAATTGATTGTAGGGTGTATCATCATCATCATCATCATTGTCAACCAATATCAATCCACTGCTGGACGAAGGTCTCCCCAAGTTTCCTCCACAACGGTCTGTCTTGTGCCAGTCTCCTCCATGTCACCCCTGCATACTTTCGAATTTCATCCACCCATCTCCCATGTGGTCTTCTTCTGGGTCTTTTCCTGTCTCTTGGAATCCAATCTAAAATTTCGGCTGTCCATCGATGGTTTGTCCTGGCAGTATGTCCAGCCCATTGCCATTTCAGGGATTTAACTCTGATCATGATGTCTTCCACTCTTGTCATTTTTCGGATCCACGAGTTCCTCTTCTTATCTCTCCTGGTTACACGAAGCATGCACCTCTCCATGCTATTTTGAGTTGTCTGCAGCCTTTGTGTGTCTCTTTTAGTTAAGGTCCACGTCTCTGCACCATACGTAAGCACTGGAAGGATGCATTGATCAAACACTTTTCTTTTAAGTATATTAATTTATTTTATCGAGGAAAAACGGAAGAGTCTCTTTTCCGTGTGGCCATATGAAAAATATGTTGTCGGCATATCGTAGCCAGGTAATAGGCCTTGAGGTGATGTTGGTGAATATATGTTGCTCAATGGGACGAAGTATTGCTTCCACAAGTACGGCTGAAAGCGAGAATCCTAACCGAGCGCCATTTACTTGTTCATAAATTTGCCCTCGGAAACTGAAGTAGCTGGAATTTGAGAACAAGTCCATTAATTTGAAGATGCTGATGCAAGAATCCTGAGAATAAACTGATGAATTAGATACAGCCCCTTTCAATGTCCTGATGGCTTCCGGTACGGGGATCGATGGATAAAGAGAAACTACGTCGAAACTGCCGATAATATCGCGTTGTTGAACAGTGAGCTGCTTGGTTTTCGTGATATTATAAAGTCAGACTCCGGTAGATGATTAGTTAGGAATTTGGATAATGCTTTCTCTAGATGGTACGTCGGTGCAGATATTCTGGACACGATCGGTCTCAATGGATTGCCGGGCTTGGGGTGTTTAAGTCTTCCGAAGAGTTTTGGGATTTGAGGGCCAGGCGGTAATTTGGCGGATTTCTTGAGATCACCCAGAATAGCGGTTTGCCTTGCAGCTCTTTTTAGTTGTGTAATCCAAGAATTTAGAGGATTCCTTCGTAAGATTATAGATCTAGAATCGGATATAAATTCTAGTTTGTTTATTATAGTCCGCTGCGTGCATTATAGCTATCTGGCCGGATTTGTCCGTTAGCGTCAACATTATGGAGCGGTCATTTTTAAGGTTGGAAATCATCTTTGGAATCTGGTTGATGTGCGAAAGCTTGGAAAGTTTTCTTTCTATTCTAAGGCAATAAATTTCGGATTATTAGTACAGTTATACTATTTTGAGTCAATGTTACGCATTCATTTAATTTTTAAGCGAATTGCCTAGCGTGCGAACCTTAGTTTGTCACCATATTACGTACTTGTCTGGGCTTCTGAATGTCTTGTATCGTAAAAAAAAAAAAAAAGGTCCCAAGTTTCTGTTTCAGATATTTCGCTATGTCTGACAATAAGAACATGAAAAATTAATGCACTGTGTATGAGAAATCCTTCATTAAAGACTTCATGATGAGTAATGGCGATGTTTTTTTTTTTTTTTTTTTTTGCAGCATGAGAAATAAACATTAAACACAAAATTGTCTTCGTATATTTTTGCAACTTTGATTTGCTTTTCCAAGAAATTAGTTTTATCTTCTTTGCCTTGTAGCTCTATTAATTCGTTGGCATACGCCATGGAGTTAAAATCAAAAAAATTGGCCAACAGTAAGGCGTAATCAAATAGCGGCAAAATTGAATCAACAGCCATCGTGTTTTCAGAAATCCACTTCTGACGTCACATGAGTAAAGTCATAACCCACTGGAAAGAAAAGGCCCTGAAACGAACGACTGTCACTGAGGTCATGTGACCAACCATGGAGGAAAGAAAAGAGAGGAGGTGCCTTGAGCGGTAGCTCGCATGCTAGAAAATCGTGGATAGTTTCGCAAAGGATCATGGGATACACTTACCCAAAGCATTTCAGAAGAATAGAGCATCGCGTTGGTTTGCGCTGTGTGGAATGAATGTATTTTTGATTTATCTGTATAGTGGATCGAAAAAATGTCTTCCTGTTCAGCTTTTGGATGTACGAATCAACCTTCTAAAAAGATTCCAGGAGTCACATGTAAGTGTTATTTTGCATTTTTATTATATAATTCGTGTGCTTCTGAGTGGATGGGTGGGTCGACTTTACGGTGGACATGTTTCAAAGAACTTTAAAATGTGAGATTTTTCAAAGAACTTTAAATGGCTTAGAAAATATAGGTTTTACTGTGATTCGTGTTGCCACAGACAACAATTCCATTGATTGTAGGTGTATGTCATCAATCGCAAGTGTATGTTATTGTGATTTGTGTTGTCACTGACAACAATTCCATTAATCGTAAGTGTATGCCATATGTCAATAAATGATTAACTGTTAAATGAGTATATTTTTGATCATTTTTTTTAACCAGAGCAAGGTGTAGTTCAGGCATTATTTGTGTGTGGGGTGGAGTAACCCGAAAGAAATGCAGGCCTTAGCGTTTTTAAAATCTAATTTTTGTGTTGGCAGTAATTGTATGTTTCACGAGTAATATTCTGTCATAACAAATCACCCCTAGCTTATACTAGGGTTTATAGGATTCGTACCTCGGTATCTTTTGAAATAATTCTACTAGACAATCATCTCTCTTTGGTGCAAAATTGTTAATGCATTTTTTTTTTCTTAGATTTTAGATTCGGCCATTTGCAAAATGTTTTTTGTTCTCCCCTTTTGTTTTCCTTTCCATATATCATCATCATCATCATTGTCAACCATTATCAATCCACTGCTGGACGAAGGTCTCCCCAAGTTTCCTCCACAACGGTCTGTCTTGTGCCAGTCTCCTCCATGTCACTCCCGCATACTTTCGAATTTCATCCACCCATCTTCCATGTGGTCTTCTTCTGGGTCTTTTCCTGTCCCTTGGAATCCAATCTAAAATTTCGGCTGTCCATCGATGGTCTGTCCTTCTGGCAGTATGTCCAGCCCATTGCCATTTCAGGGATTTAACTCTGATCATGATGTCTTCCACTCTTGTCATTTTTCGGATCCACGAGTTCCTCTTCTTATCTCTCCTGGTTACACGAAGCATGCACCTCTCCATGCTATTTTGAGTTGTCTGCAGCCTTTGTGTGTCTCTTTTAGTTAAGGTCCACGTCTCTGCACCATACGTAAGCACTGGAAGGATGCATTGATCAAACACTTTTCTTTTAAGTATATTAATTTATTTTATCGAGGAAAAACGGAAGAGTCTCTTTTCCGTGTGGCCATATGAAAAATATGTTGTCGGCATATCGTAGCCAGGTAATAGGCCTTGAGGTGATGTTGGTGAATATATGTTGCTCAATGGGACGAAGTATTGCTTCCACGAGTACGGCTGAAAGCGAGAATCCTAACCGAGCGCCATTTACTTGTTTATAAATTTGCCCTCGGAAACTGAAGTAGCTGGAATTTGAGAACAAGTCCATTAATTTGAAGATGCTGATGCAAGAATCCTGAGAATAAACTGATGAATTAGATACAGCCCCTTTCAATGTCCTGATGGCTTCCGGTACGGGGATCGATGGATAAAGAGAAACTACGTCGAAACTGCCGATAATATCGCGTTGTTGAACAGTGAGCTGCTTGGTTTTCGTGATATTATAAAGTCAGACTCCGGTAGATGATTAGTTAGGAATTTGGATAATGCTTTCTCTAGATGGTACGTCGGTGCAGATATTCTGGACACGATCGGTCTCAATGGATTGCCGGGCTTGGGGTGTTTAAGTCTTCCGAAGAGTTTTGGGATTTGAGGGCCAGGCGGTAATTTGGCGGATTTCTTGAGATCACCCAGAATAGCGGTTTGCCTTGCAGCTCTTTTTAGTTGTGTAATCCAAGAATTTAGAGGATTCCTTCGTAAGATTATAGATCTAGAATCGGATATAAATTCTAGTTTGTTTATTATAGTCCGCTGCGTGCATTATAGCTATCTGGCCGGATTTGTCCGTTAGCGTCAACATTATGGAGCGGTCATTTTTAAGGTTGGAAATCATCTTTGGAATCTGGTTGATGTGCGAAAGCTTGGAAAGTTTTCTTTCTATTCTAAGGCAATAAATTTCGGATTATTAGTACAGTTATACTATTTTGAGTCAATGTTACGCATTCATTTAATTTTTAAGCGAATTGCCTAGCGTGCGAACCTTAGTTTGTCACCATATTACGTACTTGTCTGGGCTTCTGAATGTCTTGTATCGTAAAAAAAAAAAAAGGTCCCAAGTTTCTGTTTCAGATATTTCGCTATGTCTGACAATAAGAACATGAAAAATTAATGCACTGTGTATGAGAAATCCTTCATTAAAGACTTCATGATGAGTAATGGCTATGTTTTTTTTTTTTTTTTTTTTTTTGCAGCATGAGAAATAAACATTAAACACAAAATTGTCTTCGTATATTTTTGCAACTTTGATTTGCTTTTCCAAGAAATTAGTTTTATCTTCTTTGCCTTGTAGCTCTATTAATTCGTTGGCATACGCCATGGAGTTAAAATTAAAAAAATTGGCCACAGTAAGGCGTAATCAAATAGCGGCAAAATTGAATCAACAGCCATCGTGTTTTCAGAAATCCACTTCTGACGTCACATGAGTAAAGTCATAACCCACTGGAAAGAAAAGGCCCTGAAACGAACGACTGTCACTGAGGTCATGTGACCAACCATGGAGGAAAGAAAAGAGAGGAGGTGCCTTGAGCGGTAGCTCGCATGCTAGAAAATCGTGGATAGTTTCGCAAAGGATCATGGGATACACTTACCCAAAGCATTTCAGAAGAATAGAGCATCGCGTTGGTTTGCGCTGTGTGGAATGAATGTATTTTTGATTTATCTGCATAGTGGATCGAAAAAATGTCTTCCTGTTCAGCTTTTGGATGTACGAATCAACCTTCTAAAAAGATTCCAGGAGTCACATGTAAGTGTTATTTTGCATTTTTATTATATAATTCGTGTGCTTCTGAGTGGATGGGTGGGTCGACTTTACGGTGGACATGTTTCAAAGAACTTTAAAATGTGAGATTTTTCAAAGAACTTTAAATGGCTTAGAAAATATAGGTTTTACTGTGATTCGTGTTGCCACAGACAACAATTCCATTGATTGTAGGTGTATGTCATCAATCGCAAGTGTATGTTATTGTGATTTGTGTTGTCACTGACAACAATTCCATTAATCGTAAGTGTATGCCATATGTCAATAAATGATTAACTGTTAAATGAGTATATTTTTGATCATTTTTTTTAACCAGAGCAAGGTGTAGTTCAGGCATTATTTGTGTGTGGGGTGGAGTAACCCGAAAGAAATGCAGGCCTTAGCGTTTTTAAAATCTAATTTTTGTGTTGGCAGTAATTGTATGTTTCACGAGTAATATTCTGTCATAACAAATCACCCCTAGCTTATACTAGGGTTTATAGGATTCGTACCTCGGTATCTTTTGAAATAATTCTACTAGACAATCATCTCTCTTTGGTGCAAAATTGTTAATGCATTTTTTTTCTTAGATTTTAGATTCGGCCATTTGCAAAATGTTTTTTGTTCTCCCCTTTTGTTTTCCTTTCCATATATCATCATCATCATCATCATTGTCAACCATTATCAATCCACTGCTGGACGAAGGTCTCCCCAAGTTTCCTCCACAACGGTCTGTCTTGTGCCAGTCTCCTCCATGTCACTCCCGCATACTTTCGAATTTCATCCACCCATCTTCCATGTGGTCTTCTTCTGGGTCTTTTCCTGTCCCTTGGAATCCAATCTAAAATTTCGGCTGTCCATCGATGGTCTGTCCTTCTGGCAGTATGTCCAGCCCATTGCCATTTCAGGGATTTAACTCTGATCATGATGTCTTCCACTCTTGTCATTTTTCGGATCCACGAGTTCCTCTTCTTATCTCTCCTGGTTACACGAAGCATGCACCTCTCCATGCTATTTTGAGTTGTCTGCAGCCTTTGTGTGTCTCTTTTAGTTAAGGTCCACGTCTCTGCACCATACGTAAGCACTGGAAGGATGCATTGATCAAACACTTTTCTTTTAAGTATATTAATTTATTTTATCGAGGAAAAACGGAAGAGTCTCTTTTCCGTGTGGCCATATGAAAAATATGTTGTCGGCATATCGTAGCCAGGTAATAGGCCTTGAGGTGATGTTGGTGAATATATGTTGCTCAATGGGACGAAGTATTGCTTCCACGAGTACGGCTGAAAGCGAGAATCCTAACCGAGCGCCATTTACTTGTTTATAAATTTGCCCTCGGAAACTGAAGTAGCTGGAATTTGAGAACAAGTCCATTAATTTGAAGATGCTGATGCAAGAATCCTGAGAATAAACTGATGAATTAGATACAGCCCCTTTCAATGTCCTGATGGCTTCCGGTACGGGGATCGATGGATAAAGAGAAACTACGTCGAAACTGCCGATAATATCGCGTTGTTGAACAGTGAGCTGCTTGGTTTTCGTGATATTATAAAGTCAGACTCCGGTAGATGATTAGTTAGGAATTTGGATAATGCTTTCTCTAGATGGTACGTCGGTGCAGATATTCTGGACACGATCGGTCTCAATGGATTGCCGGGCTTGGGGTGTTTAAGTCTTCCGAAGAGTTTTGGGATTTGAGGGCCAGGCGGTAATTTGGCGGATTTCTTGAGATCACCCAGAATAGCGGTTTGCCTTGCAGCTCTTTTTAGTTGTGTAATCCAAGAATTTAGAGGATTCCTTCGTAAGATTATAGATCTAGAATCGGATATAAATTCTAGTTTGTTTATTATAGTCCGCTGCGTGCATTATAGCTATCTGGCCGGATTTGTCCGTTAGCGTCAACATTATGGAGCGGTCATTTTTAAGGTTGGAAATCATCTTTGGAATCTGGTTGATGTGCGAAAGCTTGGAAAGTTTTCTTTCTATTCTAAGGCAATAAATTTCGGATTATTAGTACAGTTATACTATTTTGAGTCAATGTTACGCATTCATTTAATTTTTAAGCGAATTGCCTAGCGTGCGAACCTTAGTTTGTCACCATATTACGTACTTGTCTGGGCTTCTGAATGTCTTGTATGGTAAAAAAAAAAAAGGTCCCAAGTTTCTGTTTCAGATATTTCGCTATGTCTGACAATAAGAACATGAAAAATTAATGCACTGTGTATGAGAAATCCTTCATTAAAGACTTCATGATGAGTAATGGCTATGTTTTTTTTTTTTTTTTTTTTTTTGCAGCATGAGAAATAAACATTAAACACAAAATTGTCTTCGTATATTTTTGCAACTTTGATTTGCTTTTCCAAGAAATTAGTTTTATCTTCTTTGCCTTGTAGCTCTATTAATTCGTTGGCATACGCCATGGAGTTAAAATTAAAAAAATTGGCCACAGTAAGGCGTAATCAAATAGCGGCAAAATTGAATCAACAGCCATCGTGTTTTCAGAAATCCACTTCTGACGTCACATGAGTAAAGTCATAACCCACTGGAAAGAAAAGGCCCTGAAACGAACGACTGTCACTGAGGTCATGTGACCAACCATGGAGGAAAGAAAAGAGAGGAGGTGCCTTGAGCGGTAGCTCGCATGCTAGAAAATCGTGGATAGTTTCGCAAAGGATCATGGGATACACTTACCCAAAGCATTTCAGAAGAATAGAGCATCGCGTTGGTTTGCGCTGTGTGGAATGAATGTATTTTTGATTTATCTGCATAGTGGATCGAAAAAATGTCTTCCTGTTCAGCTTTTGGATGTACGAATCAACCTTCTAAAAAGATTCCAGGAGTCACATGTAAGTGTTATTTTGCATTTTTATTATATAATTCGTGTGCTTCTGAGTGGATGGGTGGGTCGACTTTACGGTGGACATGTTTCAAAGAACTTTAAAATGTGAGATTTTTCAAAGAACTTTAAATGGCTTAGAAAATATAGGTTTTACTGTGATTCGTGTTGCCACAGACAACAATTCCATTGATTGTAGGTGTATGTCATCAATCGCAAGTGTATGTTATTGTGATTTGTGTTGTCACTGACAACAATTCCATTAATCGTAAGTGTATGCCATATGTCAATAAATGATTAACTGTTAAATGAGTATATTTTTGATCATTTTTTTTAACCAGAGCAAGGTGTAGTTCAGGCATTATTTGTGTGTGGGGTGGAGTAACCCGAAAGAAATGCAGGCCTTAGCGTTTTTAAAATCTAATTTTTGTGTTGGCAGTAATTGTATGTTTCACGAGTAATATTCTGTCATAACAAATCACCCCTAACTTATACTAGGGTTTATAGGATTCGTACCTCGGTATCTTTTGAAATAATTCTACTAGACAATCATCTCTCTTTGGTGCAAAATTGTTAATGCATTTTTTTTCTTAGATTTTAGATTCGGCCATTTGCAAAATGTTTTTTGTTCTCCCCTTTTGTTTTCCTTTCCATATATCATCATCATCAGCATTGTCAACCATTATCAATCCACTGCTGGACGAAGGTCTCCCCAAGTTTCCTCCACAACGGTCTGTCTTGTGCCAGTCTCCTCCATGTCACTCCCGCATACTTTCGAATTTCATCCACCCATCTTCCATGTGGTCTTCTTCTGGGTCTTTTCCTGTCCCTTGGAATCCAATCTAAAATTTCGGCTGTCCATCGATGGTCTGTCCTTCTGGCAGTATGTCCAGCCCATTGCCATTTCAGGGATTTAACTCTGATCATGATGTCTTCCACTCTTGTCATTTTTCGGATCCACGAGTTCCTCTTCTTATCTCTCCTGGTTACACGAAGCATGCACCTCTCCATGCTATTTTGAGTTGTCTGCAGCCTTTGTGTGTCTCTTTTAGTTAAGGTCCACGTCTCTGCACCATACGTAAGCACTGGAAGGATGCATTGATCAAACACTTTTCTTTTAAGTATATTAATTTATTTTATCGAGGAAAAACGGAAGAGTCTCTTTTCCGTGTGGCCATATGAAAAATATGTTGTCGGCATATCGTAGCCAGGTAATAGGCCTTGAGGTGATGTTGGTGAATATATGTTGCTCAATGGGACGAAGTATTGCTTCCACGAGTACGGCTGAAAGCGAGAATCCTAACCGAGCGCCATTTACTTGTTTATAAATTTGCCCTCGGAAACTGAAGTAGCTGGAATTTGAGAACAAGTCCATTAATTTGAAGATTCTGATGCAAGAATCCTGAGAATAAACTGATGAATTAGATACAGACCCTTTCAATGTCCTGATGGCTTCCGGTACGGGGATCGATGGATAAAGAGAAACTACGTCGAAACTGCCGATAATATCGCGTTGTTGAACAGTGAGCTGCTTGGTTTTCGTGATATTATAAAGTCAGACTCCGGTAGATGATTAGTTAGGAATTTGGATAATGCTTTCTCTAGATGGTACGTCGGTGCAGATATTCTGGACACGATCGGTCTCAATGGATTGCCGGGCTTGGGGTGTTTAAGTCTTCCGAAGAGTTTTGGGATTTGAGGGCCAGGCGGTAATTTGGCGGATTTCTTGAGATCACCCAGAATAGCGGTTTGCCTTGCAGCTCTTTTTAGTTGTGTAATCCAAGAATTTAGAGGATTCCTTCGTAAGATTATAGATCTAGAATCGGATATAAATTCTAGTTTGTTTATTATAGTCCGCTGCGTGCATTATAGCTATCTGGCCGGATTTGTCCGTTAGCGTCAACATTATGGAGCGGTCATTTTTAAGGTTGGAAATCATCTTTGGAATCTGGTTGATGTGCGAAAGCTTGGAAAGTTTTCTTTCTATTCTAAGGCAATAAATTTCGGATTATTAGTACAGTTATACTATTTTGAGTCAATGTTACGCATTCATTTAATTTTTAAGCGAATTGCCTAGCGTGCGAACCTTAGTTTGTCACCATATTACGTACTTGTCTGGGCTTCTGAATGTCTTGTATCGTAAAAAAAAAAAAAAGGTCCCAAGTTTCTGTTTCAGATATTTCGCTATGTCTGACAATAAGAACATGAAAAATTAATGCACTGTGTATGAGAAATCCTTCATTAAAGACTTCATGATGAGTAATGGCGATGTTTTTTTTTTTTTTTTTTTTTTCAGCATGAGAAATAAACATTAAACACAAAATTGTCTTCGTATATTTTTGCAACTTTGATTTGCTTTTCCAAGAAATTAGTTTTATCTTCTTTGCCTTGTAGCTCTATTAATTCGTTGGCATACGCCATGGAGTTAAAATTAAAAAAATTGGCCACAGTAAGGCGTAATCAAATAGCGGCAAAATTGAATCAACAGCCATCGTGTTTTCAGAAATCCACTTCTGACGTCACATGAGTAAAGTCATAACCCACTGGAAAGAAAAGGCCCTGAAACGAACGACTGTCACTGAGGTCATGTGACCAACCATGGAGGAAAGAAAAGAGAGGAGGTGCCTTGAGCGGTAGCTCGCATGCTAGAAAATCGTGGATAGTTTCGCAAAGGATCATGGGATACACTTACCCAAAGCATTTCAGAAGAATAGAGCATCGCGTTGGTTTGCGCTGTGTGGAATGAATGTATTTTTGATTTATCTGCATAGTGGATCGAAAAAATGTCTTCCTGTTCAGCTTTTGGATGTACGAATCAACCTTCTAAAAAGATTCCAGGAGTCACATGTAAGTGTTATTTTGCATTTTTATTATATAATTCGTGTGCTTCTGAGTGGATGGGTGGGTCGACTTTACGGTGGACATGTTTCAAAGAACTTTAAAATGTGAGATTTTTCAAAGAACTTTAAATGGCTTAGAAAATATAGGTTTTACTGTGATTCGTGTTGCCACAGACAACAATTCCATTGATTGTAGGTGTATGTCATCAATCGCAAGTGTATGTTATTGTGATTTGTGTTGTCACTGACAACAATTCCATTAATCGTAAGTGTATGCCATATGTCAATAAATGATTAACTGTTAAATGAGTATATTTTTGATCATTTTTTTTAACCAGAGCAAGGTGTAGTTCAGGCATTATTTGTGTGTGGGGTGGAGTAACCCGAAAGAAATGCAGGCCTTAGCGTTTTTAAAATCTAATTTTTGTGTTGGCAGTAATTGTATGTTTCACGAGTAATATTCTGTCATAACAAATCACCCCTAGCTTATACTAGGGTTTATAGGATTCGTACCTCGGTATCTTTTGAAATAATTCTACTAGACAATCATCTCTCTTTGGTGCAAAATTGTTAATGCATTTTTTTCTTAGATTTTAGATTCGGCCATTTGCAAAATGTTTTTTGTTCTCCCCTTTTGTTTTCCTTTCCATATATCATCATCATCATCATTGTCAACCATTATCAATCCACTGCTGGACGAAGGTCTCCCCAAGTTTCCTCCACAACGGTCTGTCTTGTGCCAGTCTCCTCCATGTCACTCCCGCATACTTTCGAATTTCATCCACCCATCTTCCATGTGGTCTTCTTCTGGGTCTTTTCCTGTCCCTTGGAATCCAATCTAAAATTTCGGCTGTCCATCGATGGTCTGTCCTTCTGGCAGTATGTCCAGCCCATTGCCATTTCAGGGATTTAACTCTGATCATGATGTCTTCCACTCTTGTCATTTTTCGGATCCACGAGTTCCTCTTCTTATCTCTCCTGGTTACACGAAGCATGCACCTCTCCATGCTATTTTGAGTTGTCTGCAGCCTTTGTGTGTCTCTTTTAGTTAAGGTCCACGTCTCTGCACCATACGTAAGCACTGGAAGGATGCATTGATCAAACACTTTTCTTTTAAGTATATTAATTTATTTTATCGAGGAAAAACGGAAGAGTCTCTTTTCCGTGTGGCCATATGAAAAATATGTTGTCGGCATATCGTAGCCAGGTAATAGGCCTTGAGGTGATGTTGGTGAATATATGTTGCTCAATGGGACGAAGTATTGCTTCCACGAGTACGGCTGAAAGCGAGAATCCTAACCGAGCGCCATTTACTTGTTTATAAATTTGCCCTCGGAAACTGAAGTAGCTGGAATTTGAGAACAAGTCCATTAATTTGAAGATTCTGATGCAAGAATCCTGAGAATAAACTGATGAATTAGATACAGACCCTTTCAATGTCCTGATGGCTTCCGGTACGGGGATCGATGGATAAAGAGAAACTACGTCGAAACTGCCGATAATATCGCGTTGTTGAACAGTGAGCTGCTTGGTTTTCGTGATATTATAAAGTCAGACTCCGGTAGATGATTAGTTAGGAATTTGGATAATGCTTTCTCTAGATGGTACGTCGGTGCAGATATTCTGGACACGATCGGTCTCAATGGATTGCCGGGCTTGGGGTGTTTAAGTCTTCCGAAGAGTTTTGGGATTTGAGGGCCAGGCGGTAATTTGGCGGATTTCTTGAGATCACCCAGAATAGCGGTTTGCCTTGCAGCTCTTTTTAGTTGTGTAATCCAAGAATTTAGAGGATTCCTTCGTAAGATTATAGATCTAGAATCGGATATAAATTCTAGTTTGTTTATTATAGTCCGCTGCGTGCATTATAGCTATCTGGCCGGATTTGTCCGTTAGCGTCAACATTATGGAGCGGTCATTTTTAAGGTTGGAAATCATCTTTGGAATCTGGTTGATGTGCGAAAGCTTGGAAAGTTTTCTTTCTATTCTAAGGCAATAAATTTCGGATTATTAGTACAGTTATACTATTTTGAGTCAATGTTACGCATTCATTTAATTTTTAAGCGAATTGCCTAGCGTGCGAACCTTAGTTTGTCACCATATTACGTACTTGTCTGGGCTTCTGAATGTCTTGTATCGTAAAAAAAAAAAAAAAGGTCCCAAGTTTCTGTTTCAGATATTTCGCTATGTCTGACAATAAGAACATGAAAAATTAATGCACTGTGTATGAGAAATCCTTCATTAAAGACTTCATGATGAGTAATGGCGATGTTTTTTTTTTTTTTTTTTTTTTGCAGCATGAGAAATAAACATTAAACACAAAATTGTCTTCGTATATTTTTGCAACTTTGATTTGCTTTTCCAAGAAATTAGTTTTATCTTCTTTGCCTTGTAGCTCTATTAATTCGTTGGCATACGCCATGGAGTTAAAATTAAAAAAATTGGCCAACAGTAAGGCGTAATCAAATAGCGGCAAAATTGAATCAACAGCCATCGTGTTTTCAGAAATCCACTTCTGACGTCACATGAGTAAAGTCATAACCCACTGGAAAGAAAAGGCCCTGAAACGAACGACTGTCACTGAGGTCATGTGACCAACCATGGAGGAAAGAAAAGAGAGGAGGTGCCTTGAGCGGTAGCTCGCATGCTAGAAAATCGTGGATAGTTTCGCAAAGGATCATGGGATACACTTACCCAAAGCATTTCAGAAGAATAGAGCATCGCGTTGGTTTGCGCTGTGTGGAATGAATGTATTTTTGATTTATCTGCATAGTGGATCGAAAAAATGTCTTCCTGTTCAGCTTTTGGATGTACGAATCAACCTTCTAAAAAGATTCCAGGAGTCACATGTAAGTGTTATTTTGCATTTTTATTATATAATTCGTGTGCTTCTGAGTGGATGGGTGGGTCGACTTTACGGTGGACATGTTTCAAAGAACTTTAAAATGTGAGATTTTTCAAAGAACTTTAAATGGCTTAGAAAATATAGGTTTTACTGTGATTCGTGTTGCCACAGACAACAATTCCATTGATTGTAGGTGTATGTCATCAATCGCAAGTGTATGTTATTGTGATTTGTGTTGTCACTGACAACAATTCCATTAATCGTAAGTGTATGCCATATGTCAATAAATGATTAACTGTTAAATGAGTATATTTTTGATCATTTTTTTTAACCAGAGCAAGGTGTAGTTCAGGCATTATTTGTGTGTGGGGTGGAGTAACCCGAAAGAAATGCAGGCCTTAGCGTTTTTAAAATCTAATTTTTGTGTTGGCAGTAATTGTATGTTTCACGAGTAATATTCTGTCATAACAAATCACCCCTAGCTTATACTAGGGTTTATAGGATTCGTACCTCGGTATCTTTTGAAATAATTCTACTAGACAATCATCTCTCTTTGGTGCAAAATTGTTAATGCATTTTTTTTCTTAGATTTTAGATTCGGCCATTTGCAAAATGTTTTTTGTTCTCCCCTTTTTGTTTTCCTTTCCATATATCATCATCATCATCATTGTCAACCATTATCAATCCACTGCTGGACGAAGGTCTCCCCAAGTTTCCTCCACAACGGTCTGTCTTGTGCCAGTCTCCTCCATGTCACTCCCGCATACTTTCGAATTTCATCCACCCATCTTCCATGTGGTCTTCTTCTGGGTCTTTTCCTGTCCCTTGGAATCCAATCTAAAATTTCGGCTGTCCATCGATGGTCTGTCCTTCTGGCAGTATGTCCAGCCCATTGCCATTTCAGGGATTTAACTCTGATCATGATGTCTTCCACTCTTGTCATTTTTCGGATCCACGAGTTCCTCTTCTTATCTCTCCTGGTTACACGAAGCATGCACCTCTCCATGCTATTTTGAGTTGTCTGCAGCCTTTGTGTGTCTCTTTTAGTTAAGGTCCACGTCTCTGCACCATACGTAAGCACTGGAAGGATGCATTGATCAAACACTTTTCTTTTAAGTATATTAATTTATTTTATCGAGGAAAAACGGAAGAGTCTCTTTTCCGTGTGGCCATATGAAAAATATGTTGTCGGCATATCGTAGCCAGGTAATAGGCCTTGAGGTGATGTTGGTGAATATATGTTGCTCAATGGGACGAAGTATTGCTTCCACGAGTACGGCTGAAAGCGAGAATCCTAACCGAGCGCCATTTACTTGTTTATAAATTTGCCCTCGGAAACTGAAGTAGCTGGAATTTGAGAACAAGTCCATTAATTTGAAGATTCTGATGCAAGAATCCTGAGAATAAACTGATGAATTAGATACAGCCCCTTTCAATGTCCTGATGGCTTCCGGTACGGGGATCGATGGATAAAGAGAAACTACGTCGAAACTGCCGATAATATCGCGTTGTTGAACAGTGAGCTGCTTGGTTTTCGTGATATTATAAAGTCAGACTCCGGTAGATGATTAGTTAGGAATTTGGATAATGCTTTCTCTAGATGGTACGTCGGTGCAGATATTCTGGACACGATCGGTCTCAATGGATTGCCGGGCTTGGGGTGTTTAAGTCTTCCGAAGAGTTTTGGGATTTGAGGGCCAGGCGGTAATTTGGCGGATTTCTTGAGATCACCCAGAATAGCGGTTTGCCTTGCAGCTCTTTTTAGTTGTGTAATCCAAGAATTTAGAGGATTCCTTCGTAAGATTATAGATCTAGAATCGGATATAAATTCTAGTTTGTTTATTATAGTCCGCTGCGTGCATTATAGCTATCTGGCCGGATTTGTCCGTTAGCGTCAACATTATGGAGCGGTCATTTTTAAGGTTGGAAATCATCTTTGGAATCTGGTTGATGTGCGAAAGCTTGGAAAGTTTTCTTTCTATTCTAAGGCAATAAATTTCGGATTATTAGTACAGTTATACTATTTTGAGAGCCGCCCCGGTGGCGCAGTGGTCTAAGGCGTTGGCCTCTGATCATTCGTCCGAACGGGGTCCGGGTTCGAATCCCGGTGAGGCATGGATGTTGTGTTTGTCTTACGGCACTGGCTCTCACCCTTCCCTGGAACCAGTGACCCTAAATTAGGGACGGGCGACTGCTTATAGCCCATTGAGTTGCTCACGGTGGTCGTTAAACTTCCAATCAAAAAAAAAAAAAAAAAAAAAAAAAAAATACTATTTTGAGTCAATGTTACGCATTCATTTAATTTTTAAGCGAATTGCCTAGCGTGCGAACCTTAGTTTGTCACCATATTACGTACTTGTCTGGGCTTCTGAATGTCTTGTATCGTAAAAAAAAAAAAAAGGTCCCAAGTTTCTGTTTCAGATATTTCGCTATGTCTGACAATAAGAACATGAAAAATTAATGCACTGTGTATGAGAAATCCTTTCATTAAAGACTTCATGATGAGTAATGGCTATGTTTTTTTTTTTTTTTTTTCAGCATGAGAAATAAACATTAAACACAAAATTGTCTTCGTATATTTTTGCAACTTTGATTTGCTTTTCCAAGAAATTAGTTTTATCTTCTTTGCCTTGTAGCTCTATTAATTCGTTGGCATACGCCATGGAGTTAAAATTAAAAAAATTGGCCACAGTAAGGCGTAATCAAATAGCGGCAAAATTGAATCAACAGCCATCGTGTTTTCAGAAATCCACTTCTGACGTCACATGAGTAAAGTCATAACCCACTGGAAAGAAAAGGCCCTGAAACGAACGACTGTCACTGAGGTCATGTGACCAACCATGGAGGAAAGAAAAGAGAGGAGGTGCCTTGAGCGGTAGCTCGCATGCTAGAAAATCGTGGATAGTTTCGCAAAGGATCATGGGATACACTTACCCAAAGCATTTCAGAAGAATAGAGCATCGCGTTGGTTTGCGCTGTGTGGAATGAATGTATTTTTGATTTATCTGCATAGTGGATCGAAAAAATGTCTTCCTGTTCAGCTTTTGGATGTACGAATCAACCTTCTAAAAAGATTCCAGGAGTCACATGTAAGTGTTATTTTGCATTTTTATTATATAATTCGTGTGCTTCTGAGTGGATGGGTGGGTCGACTTTACGGTGGACATGTTTCAAAGAACTTTAAAATGTGAGATTTTTCAAAGAACTTTAAATGGCTTAGAAAATATAGGTTTTACTGTGATTCGTGTTGCCACAGACAACAATTCCATTGATTGTAGGTGTATGTCATCAATCGCAAGTGTATGTTATTGTGATTTGTGTTGTCACTGACAACAATTCCATTAATCGTAAGTGTATGCCATATGTCAATAAATGATTAACTGTTAAATGAGTATATTTTTGATCATTTTTTTTAACCAGAGCAAGGTGTAGTTCAGGCATTATTTGTGTGTGGGGTGGAGTAACCCGAAAGAAATGCAGGCCTTAGCGTTTTTAAAATCTAATTTTTGTGTTGGCAGTAATTGTATGTTTCACGAGTAATATTCTGTCATAACAAATCACCCCTAGCTTATACTAGGGTTTATAGGATTCGTACCTCGGTATCTTTTGAAATAATTCTACTAGACAATCATCTCTCTTTGGTGCAAAATTGTTAATGCATTTTTTTTTCTTAGATTTTAGATTCGGCCATTTGCAAAATGTTTTTTGTTCTCCCCTTTTGTTTTCCTTTCCATATATCATCATCATCATCATTGTCAACCATTATCAATCCACTGCTGGACGAAGGTCTCCCCAAGTTTCCTCCACAACGGTCTGTCTTGTGCCAGTCTCCTCCATGTCACTCCCGCATACTTTCGAATTTCATCCACCCATCTTCCATGTGGTCTTCTTCTGGGTCTTTTCCTGTCCCTTGGAATCCAATCTAAAATTTCGGCTGTCCATCGATGGTCTGTCCTTCTGGCAGTATGTCCAGCCCATTGCCATTTCAGGGATTTAACTCTGATCATGATGTCTTCCACTCTTGTCATTTTTCGGATCCACGAGTTCCTCTTCTTATCTCTCCTGGTTACACGAAGCATGCACCTCTCCATGCTATTTTGAGTTGTCTGCAGCCTTTGTGTGTCTCTTTTAGTTAAGGTCCACGTCTCTGCACCATACGTAAGCACTGGAAGGATGCATTGATCAAACACTTTTCTTTTAAGTATATTAATTTATTTTATCGAGGAAAAACGGAAGAGTCTCTTTTCCGTGTGGCCATATGAAAAATATGTTGTCGGCATATCGTAGCCAGGTAATAGGCCTTGAGGTGATGTTGGTGAATATATGTTGCTCAATGGGACGAAGTATTGCTTCCACGAGTACGGCTGAAAGCGAGAATCCTAACCGAGCGCCATTTACTTGTTTATAAATTTGCCCTCGGAAACTGAAGTAGCTGGAATTTGAGAACAAGTCCATTAATTTGAAGATTCTGATGCAAGAATCCTGAGAATAAACTGATGAATTAGATACAGCCCCTTTCAATGTCCTGATGGCTTCCGGTACGGGGATCGATGGATAAAGAGAAACTACGTCGAAACTGCCGATAATATCGCGTTGTTGAACAGTGAGCTGCTTGGTTTTCGTGATATTATAAAGTCAGACTCCGGTAGATGATTAGTTAGGAATTTGGATAATGCTTTCTCTAGATGGTACGTCGGTGCAGATATTCTGGACACGATCGGTCTCAATGGATTGCCGGGCTTGGGGTGTTTAAGTCTTCCGAAGAGTTTTGGGATTTGAGGGCCAGGCGGTAATTTGGCGGATTTCTTGAGATCACCCAGAATAGCGGTTTGCCTTGCAGCTCTTTTTAGTTGTGTAATCCAAGAATTTAGAGGATTCCTTCGTAAGATTATAGATCTAGAATCGGATATAAATTCTAGTTTGTTTATTATAGTCCGCTGCGTGCATTATAGCTATCTGGCCGGATTTGTCCGTTAGCGTCAACATTATGGAGCGGTCATTTTTAAGGTTGGAAATCATCTTTGGAATCTGGTTGATGTGCGAAAGCTTGGAAAGTTTTCTTTCTATTCTAAGGCAATAAATTTCGGATTATTAGTACAGTTATACTATTTTGAGTCAATGTTACGCATTCATTTAATTTTTAAGCGAATTGCCTAGCGTGCGAACCTTAGTTTGTCACCATATTACGTACTTGTCTGGGCTTCTGAATGTCTTGTATCGTAAAAAAAAAAAAAGGTCCCAAGTTTCTGTTTCAGATATTTCGCTATGTCTGACAATAAGAACATGAAAAATTAATGCACTGTGTATGAGAAATCCTTCATTAAAGACTTCATGATGAGTAATGGCGATGTTTTTTTTTTTTTTTTCAGCATGAGAAATAAACATTAAACACAAAATTGTCTTCGTATATTTTTGCAACTTTGATTTGCTTTTCCAAGAAATTAGTTTTATCTTCTTTGCCTTGTAGCTCTATTAATTCGTTGGCATACGCCATGGAGTTAAAATTAAAAAAATTGGCCACAGTAAGGCGTAATCAAATAGCGGCAAAATTGAATCAACAGCCATCGTGTTTTCAGAAATCCACTTCTGACGTCACATGAGTAAAGTCATAACCCACTGGAAAGAAAAGGCCCTGAAACGAACGACTGTCACTGAGGTCATGTGACCAACCATGGAGGAAAGAAAAGAGAGGAGGTGCCTTGAGCGGTAGCTCGCATGCTAGAAAATCGTGGATAGTTTCGCAAAGGATCATGGGATACACTTACCCAAAGCATTTCAGAAGAATAGAGCATCGCGTTGGTTTGCGCTGTGTGGAATGAATGTATTTTTGATTTATCTGCATAGTGGATCGAAAAAATGTCTTCCTGTTCAGCTTTTGGATGTACGAATCAACCTTCTAAAAAGATTCCAGGAGTCACATGTAAGTGTTATTTTGCATTTTTATTATATAATTCGTGTGCTTCTGAGTGGATGGGTGGGTCGACTTTACGGTGGACATGTTTCAAAGAACTTTAAAATGTGAGATTTTTCAAAGAACTTTAAATGGCTTAGAAAATATAGGTTTTACTGTGATTCGTGTTGCCACAGACAACAATTCCATTGATTGTAGGTGTATGTCATCAATCGCAAGTGTATGTTATTGTGATTTGTGTTGTCACTGACAACAATTCCATTAATCGTAAGTGTATGCCATATGTCAATAAATGATTAACTGTTAAATGAGTATATTTTTGATCATTTTTTTTAACCAGAGCAAGGTGTAGTTCAGGCATTATTTGTGTGTGGGGTGGAGTAACCCGAAAGAAATGCAGGCCTTAGCGTTTTTAAAATCTAATTTTTGTGTTGGCAGTAATTGTATGTTTCACGAGTAATATTCTGTCATAACAAATCACCCCTAGCTTATACTAGGGTTTATAGGATTCGTACCTCGGTATCTTTTGAAATAATTCTACTAGACAATCATCTCTCTTTGGTGCAAAATTGTTAATGCATTTTTTTCTTAGATTTTAGATTCGGCCATTTGCAAAATGTTTTTTGTTCTCCCCTTTTGTTTTCCTTTCCATATATCATCATCATCATCATTGTCAACCATTATCAATCCACTGCTGGACGAAGGTCTCCCCAAGTTTCCTCCACAACGGTCTGTCTTGTGCCAGTCTCCTCCATGTCACTCCCGCATACTTTCGAATTTCATCCACCCATCTTCCATGTGGTCTTCTTCTGGGTCTTTTCCTGTCCCTTGGAATCCAATCTAAAATTTCGGCTGTCCATCGATGGTCTGTCCTTCTGGCAGTATGTCCAGCCCATTGCCATTTCAGGGATTTAACTCTGATCATGATGTCTTCCACTCTTGTCATTTTTCGGATCCACGAGTTCCTCTTCTTATCTCTCCTGGTTACACGAAGCATGCACCTCTCCATGCTATTTTGAGTTGTCTGCAGCCTTTGTGTGTCTCTTTTAGTTAAGGTCCACGTCTCTGCACCATACGTAAGCACTGGAAGGATGCATTGATCAAACACTTTTCTTTTAAGTATATTAATTTATTTTATCGAGGAAAAACGGAAGAGTCTCTTTTCCGTGTGGCCATATGAAAAATATGTTGTCGGCATATCGTAGCCAGGTAATAGGCCTTGAGGTGATGTTGGTGAATATATGTTGCTCAATGGGACGAAGTATTGCTTCCACGAGTACGGCTGAAAGCGAGAATCCTAACCGAGCGCCATTTACTTGTTTATAAATTTGCCCTCGGAAACTGAAGTAGCTGGAATTTGAGAACAAGTCCATTAATTTGAAGATTCTGATGCAAGAATCCTGAGAATAAACTGATGAATTAGATACAGCCCCTTTCAATGTCCTGATGGCTTCCGGTACGGGGATCGATGGATAAAGAGAAACTACGTCGAAACTGCCGATAATATCGCGTTGTTGAACAGTGAGCTGCTTGGTTTTCGTGATATTATAAAGTCAGACTCCGGTAGATGATTAGTTAGGAATTTGGATAATGCTTTCTCTAGATGGTACGTCGGTGCAGATATTCTGGACACGATCGGTCTCAATGGATTGCCGGGCTTGGGGTGTTTAAGTCTTCCGAAGAGTTTTGGGATTTGAGGGCCAGGCGGTAATTTGGCGGATTTCTTGAGATCACCCAGAATAGCGGTTTGCCTTGCAGCTCTTTTTAGTTGTGTAATCCAAGAATTTAGAGGATTCCTTCGTAAGATTATAGATCTAGAATCGGATATAAATTCTAGTTTGTTTATTATAGTCCGCTGCGTGCATTATAGCTATCTGGCCGGATTTGTCCGTTAGCGTCAACATTATGGAGCGGTCATTTTTAAGGTTGGAAATCATCTTTGGAATCTGGTTGATGTGCGAAAGCTTGGAAAGTTTTCTTTCTATTCTAAGGCAATAAATTTCGGATTATTAGTACAGTTATACTATTTTGAGAGCCGCCCCGGTGGCGCAGTGGTCTAAGGCGTTGGCCTCTGATCATTCGTCCGAACGGGGTCCGGGTTCGAATCCCGGTGAGGCATGGATGTTGTGTTTGTCTTACGGCACTGGCTCTCACCCTTCCCTGGAACCAGTGACCCTAAATTAGGGACGGGCGACTGCTTATAGCCCATTGAGTTGCTCACGGTGGTCGTTAAACTTCCAATCAAAAAAAAAAAAAAAAAAAAAATACTATTTTGAGTCAATGTTACGCATTCATTTAATTTTTAAGCGAATTGCCTAGCGTGCGAACCTTAGTTTGTCACCATATTACGTACTTGTCTGGGCTTCTGAATGTCTTGTATCGTAAAAAAAAAAAAAAAAAGGTCCCAAGTTTCTGTTTCAGATATTTCGCTATGTCTGACAATAAGAACATGAAAAATTAATGCACTGTGTATGAGAAATCCTTCATTAAAGACTTCATGATGAGTAATGGCGATGTTTTTTTTTTTTTTTTCAGCATGAGAAATAAACATTAAACACAAAATTGTCTTCGTATATTTTTGCAACTTTGATTTGCTTTTCCAAGAAATTAGTTTTATCTTCTTTGCCTTGTAGCTCTATTAATTCGTTGGCATACGCCATGGAGTTAAAATTAAAAAAATTGGCCAACAGTAAGGCGTAATCAAATAGCGGCAAAATTGAATCAACAGCCATCGTGTTTTCAGAAATCCACTTCTGACGTCACATGAGTAAAGTCATAACCCACTGGAAAGAAAAGGCCCTGAAACGAACGACTGTCACTGAGGTCATGTGACCAACCATGGAGGAAAGAAAAGAGAGGAGGTGCCTTGAGCGGTAGCTCGCATGCTAGAAAATCGTGGATAGTTTCGCAAAGGATCATGGGATACACTTACCCAAAGCATTTCAGAAGAATAGAGCATCGCGTTGGTTTGCGCTGTGTGGAATGAATGTATTTTTGATTTATCTGCATAGTGGATCGAAAAAATGTCTTCCTGTTCAGCTTTTGGATGTACGAATCAACCTTCTAAAAAGATTCCAGGAGTCACATGTAAGTGTTATTTTGCATTTTTATTATATAATTCGTGTGCTTCTGAGTGGATGGGTGGGTCGACTTTACGGTGGACATGTTTCAAAGAACTTTAAAATGTGAGATTTTTCAAAGAACTTTAAATGGCTTAGAAAATATAGGTTTTACTGTGATTCGTGTTGCCACAGACAACAATTCCATTGATTGTAGGTGTATGTCATCAATCGCAAGTGTATGTTATTGTGATTTGTGTTGTCACTGACAACAATTCCATTAATCGTAAGTGTATGCCATATGTCAATAAATGATTAACTGTTAAATGAGTATATTTTTGATCATTTTTTTTAACCAGAGCAAGGTGTAGTTCAGGCATTATTTGTGTGTGGGGTGGAGTAACCCGAAAGAAATGCAGGCCTTAGCGTTTTTAAAATCTAATTTTTGTGTTGGCAGTAATTGTATGTTTCACGAGTAATATTCTGTCATAACAAATCACCCCTAGCTTATACTAGGGTTTATAGGATTCGTACCTCGGTATCTTTTGAAATAATTCTACTAGACAATCATCTCTCTTTGGTGCAAAATTGTTAATGCATTTTTTTCTTAGATTTTAGATTCGGCCATTTGCAAAATGTTTTTTGTTCTCCCCTTTTGTTTTCCTTTCCATATATCATCATCATCATCATTGTCAACCATTATCAATCCACTGCTGGACGAAGGTCTCCCCAAGTTTCCTCCACAACGGTCTGTCTTGTGCCAGTCTCCTCCATGTCACTCCCGCATACTTTCGAATTTCATCCACCCATCTTCCATGTGGTCTTCTTCTGGGTCTTTTCCTGTCCCTTGGAATCCAATCTAAAATTTCGGCTGTCCATCGATGGTCTGTCCTTCTGGCAGTATGTCCAGCCCATTGCCATTTCAGGGATTTAACTCTGATCATGATGTCTTCCACTCTTGTCATTTTTCGGATCCACGAGTTCCTCTTCTTATCTCTCCTGGTTACACGAAGCATGCACCTCTCCATGCTATTTTGAGTTGTCTGCAGCCTTTGTGTGTCTCTTTTAGTTAAGGTCCACGTCTCTGCACCATACGTAAGCACTGGAAGGATGCATTGATCAAACACTTTTCTTTTAAGTATATTAATTTATTTTATCGAGGAAAAACGGAAGAGTCTCTTTTCCGTGTGGCCATATGAAAAATATGTTGTCGGCATATCGTAGCCAGGTAATAGGCCTTGAGGTGATGTTGGTGAATATATGTTGCTCAATGGGACGAAGTATTGCTTCCACGAGTACGGCTGAAAGCGAGAATCCTAACCGAGCGCCATTTACTTGTTTATAAATTTGCCCTCGGAAACTGAAGTAGCTGGAATTTGAGAACAAGTCCATTAATTTGAAGATTCTGATGCAAGAATCCTGAGAATAAACTGATGAATTAGATACAGTCCCTTTCAATGTCCTGATGGCTTCCGGTACGGGGATCGATGGATAAAGAGAAACTACGTCGAAACTGCCGATAATATCGCGTTGTTGAACAGTGAGCTGCTTGGTTTTCGTGATATTATAAAGTCAGACTCCGGTAGATGATTAGTTAGGAATTTGGATAATGCTTTCTCTAGATGGTACGTCGGTGCAGATATTCTGGACACGATCGGTCTCAATGGATTGCCGGGCTTGGGGTGTTTAAGTCTTCCGAAGAGTTTTGGGATTTGAGGGCCAGGCGGTAATTTGGCGGATTTCTTGAGATCACCCAGAATAGCGGTTTGCCTTGCAGCTCTTTTTAGTTGTGTAATCCAAGAATTTAGAGGATTCCTTCGTAAGATTATAGATCTAGAATCGGATATAAATTCTAGTTTGTTTATTATAGTCCGCTGCGTGCATTATAGCTATCTGGCCGGATTTGTCCGTTAGCGTCAACATTATGGAGCGGTCATTTTTAAGGTTGGAAATCATCTTTGGAATCTGGTTGATGTGCGAAAGCTTGGAAAGTTTTCTTTCTATTCTAAGGCAATAAATTTCGGATTATTAGTACAGTTATACTATTTTGAGTCAATGTTACGCATTCATTTAATTTTTAAGCGAATTGCCTAGCGTGCGAACCTTAGTTTGTCACCATATTACGTACTTGTCTGGGCTTCTGAATGTCTTGTATCGTAAAAAAAAAAAAAGGTCCCAAGTTTCTGTTTCAGATATTTCGCTATGTCTGACAATAAGAACATGAAAAATTAATGCACTGTGTATGAGAAATCCTTCATTAAAGACTTCATGATGAGTAATGGCGATGTTTTTTTTTTTTTTCAGCATGAGAAATAAACATTAAACACAAAATTGTCTTCGTATATTTTTGCAACTTTGATTTGCTTTTCCAAGAAATTAGTTTTATCTTCTTTGCCTTGTAGCTCTATTAATTCGTTGGCATACGCCATGGAGTTAAAATTAAAAAAATTGGCCAACAGTAAGGCGTAATCAAATAGCGGCAAAATTGAATCAACAGCCATCGTGTTTTCAGAAATCCACTTCTGACGTCACATGAGTAAAGTCATAACCCACTGGAAAGAAAAGGCCCTGAAACGAACGACTGTCACTGAGGTCATGTGACCAACCATGGAGGAAAGAAAAGAGAGGAGGTGCCTTGAGCGGTAGCTCGCATGCTAGAAAATCGTGGATAGTTTCGCAAAGGATCATGGGATACACTTACCCAAAGCATTTCAGAAGAATAGAGCATCGCGTTGGTTTGCGCTGTGTGGAATGAATGTATTTTTGATTTATCTGCATAGTGGATCGAAAAAATGTCTTCCTGTTCAGCTTTTGGATGTACGAATCAACCTTCTAAAAAGATTCCAGGAGTCACATGTAAGTGTTATTTTGCATTTTTATTATATAATTCGTGTGCTTCTGAGTGGATGGGTGGGTCGACTTTACGGTGGACATGTTTCAAAGAACTTTAAAATGTGAGATTTTTCAAAGAACTTTAAATGGCTTAGAAAATATAGGTTTTACTGTGATTCGTGTTGCCACAGACAACAATTCCATTGATTGTAGGTGTATGTCATCAATCGCAAGTGTATGTTATTGTGATTTGTGTTGTCACTGACAACAATTCCATTAATCGTAAGTGTATGCCATATGTCAATAAATGATTAACTGTTAAATGAGTATATTTTTGATCATTTTTTTTAACCAGAGCAAGGTGTAGTTCAGGCATTATTTGTGTGTGGGGTGGAGTAACCCGAAAGAAATGCAGGCCTTAGCGTTTTTAAAATCTAATTTTTGTGTTGGCAGTAATTGTATGTTTCACGAGTAATATTCTGTCATAACAAATCACCCCTAGCTTATACTAGGGTTTATAGGATTCGTACCTCGGTATCTTTTGAAATAATTCTACTAGACAATCATCTCTCTTTGGTGCAAAATTGTTAATGCATTTTTTTTTCTTAGATTTTAGATTCGGCCATTTGCAAAATGTTTTTTGTTCTCCCCTTTTGTTTTCCTTTCCATATATCATCATCATCATCATTGTCAACCATTATCAATCCACTGCTGGACGAAGGTCTCCCCAAGTTTCCTCCACAACGGTCTGTCTTGTGCCAGTCTCCTCCATGTCACTCCCGCATACTTTCGAATTTCATCCACCCATCTTCCATGTGGTCTTCTTCTGGGTCTTTTCCTGTCCCTTGGAATCCAATCTAAAATTTCGGCTGTCCATCGATGGTCTGTCCTTCTGGCAGTATGTCCAGCCCATTGCCATTTCAGGGATTTAACTCTGATCATGATGTCTTCCACTCTTGTCATTTTTCGGATCCACGAGTTCCTCTTCTTATCTCTCCTGGTTACACGAAGCATGCACCTCTCCATGCTATTTTGAGTTGTCTGCAGCCTTTGTGTGTCTCTTTTAGTTAAGGTCCACGTCTCTGCACCATACGTAAGCACTGGAAGGATGCATTGATCAAACACTTTTCTTTTAAGTATATTAATTTATTTTATCGAGGAAAAACGGAAGAGTCTCTTTTCCGTGTGGCCATATGAAAAATATGTTGTCGGCATATCGTAGCCAGGTAATAGGCCTTGAGGTGATGTTGGTGAATATATGTTGCTCAATGGGACGAAGTATTGCTTCCACGAGTACGGCTGAAAGCGAGAATCCTAACCGAGCGCCATTTACTTGTTTATAAATTTGCCCTCGGAAACTGAAGTAGCTGGAATTTGAGAACAAGTCCATTAATTTGAAGATGCTGATGCAAGAATCCTGAGAATAAACTGATGAATTAGATACAGCCCCTTTCAATGTCCTGATGGCTTCCGGTACGGGGATCGATGGATAAAGAGAAACTACGTCGAAACTGCCGATAATATCGCGTTGTTGAACAGTGAGCTGCTTGGTTTTCGTGATATTATAAAGTCAGACTCCGGTAGATGATTAGTTAGGAATTTGGATAATGCTTTCTCTAGATGGTACGTCGGTGCAGATATTCTGGACACGATCGGTCTCAATGGATTGCCGGGCTTGGGGTGTTTAAGTCTTCCGAAGAGTTTTGGGATTTGAGGGCCAGGCGGTAATTTGGCGGATTTCTTGAGATCACCCAGAATAGCGGTTTGCCTTGCAGCTCTTTTTAGTTGTGTAATCCAAGAATTTAGAGGATTCCTTCGTAAGATTATAGATCTAGAATCGGATATAAATTCTAGTTTGTTTATTATAGTCCGCTGCGTGCATTATAGCTATCTGGCCGGATTTGTCCGTTAGCGTCAACATTATGGAGCGGTCATTTTTAAGGTTGGAAATCATCTTTGGAATCTGGTTGATGTGCGAAAGCTTGGAAAGTTTTCTTTCTATTCTAAGGCAATAAATTTCGGATTATTAGTACAGTTATACTATTTTGAGAGCCGCCCCGGTGGCGCAGTGGTCTAAGGCGTTGGCCTCTGATCATTCGTCCGAACGGGGTCCGGGTTCGAATCCCGGTGAGGCATGGATGTTGTGTTTGTCTTACGGCACTGGCTCTCACCCTTCCCTGGAACCAGTGACCCTAAATTAGGGACGGGCGACTGCTTATAGCCCATTGAGTTGCTCACGGTGGTCGTTAAACTTCCAATCAAAAAAAAAAAAAAAAAAAAAAATACTATTTTGAGTCAATGTTACGCATTCATTTAATTTTTAAGCGAATTGCCTAGCGTGCGAACCTTAGTTTGTCACCATATTACGTACTTGTCTGGGCTTCTGAATGTCTTGTATCGTAAAAAAAAAAAAAAGGTCCCAAGTTTCTGTTTCAGATATTTCGCTATGTCTGACAATAAGAACATGAAAAATTAATGCACTGTGTATGAGAAATCCTTCATTAAAGACTTCATGATGAGTAATGGCGATGTTTTTTTTTTTTTTTTTGCAGCATGAGAAATAAACATTAAACACAAAATTGTCTTCGTATATTTTTGCAACTTTGATTTGCTTTTCCAAGAAATTAGTTTTATCTTCTTTGCCTTGTAGCTCTATTAATTCGTTGGCATACGCCATGGAGTTAAAATCAAAAAAATTGGCCAACAGTAAGGCGTAATCAAATAGCGGCAAAATTGAATCAACAGCCATCGTGTTTTCAGAAATCCACTTCTGACGTCACATGAGTAAAGTCATAACCCACTGGAAAGAAAAGGCCCTGAAACGAACGACTGTCACTGAGGTCATGTGACCAACCATGGAGGAAAGAAAAGAGAGGAGGTGCCTTGAGCGGTAGCTCGCATGCTAGAAAATCGTGGATAGTTTCGCAAAGGATCATGGGATACACTTACCCAAAGCATTTCAGAAGAATAGAGCATCGCGTTGGTTTGCGCTGTGTGGAATGAATGTATTTTTGATTTATCTGCATAGTGGATCGAAAAAATGTCTTCCTGTTCAGCTTTTGGATGTACGAATCAACCTTCTAAAAAGATTCCAGGAGTCACATGTAAGTGTTATTTTGCATTTTTATTATATAATTCGTGTGCTTCTGAGTGGATGGGTGGGTCGACTTTACGGTGGACATGTTTCAAAGAACTTTAAAATGTGAGATTTTTCAAAGAACTTTAAATGGCTTAGAAAATATAGGTTTTACTGTGATTCGTGTTGCCACAGACAACAATTCCATTGATTGTAGGTGTATGTCATCAATCGCAAGTGTATGTTATTGTGATTTGTGTTGTCACTGACAACAATTCCATTAATCGTAAGTGTATGCCATATGTCAATAAATGATTAACTGTTAAATGAGTATATTTTTGATCATTTTTTTTAACCAGAGCAAGGTGTAGTTCAGGCATTATTTGTGTGTGGGGTGGAGTAACCCGAAAGAAATGCAGGCCTTAGCGTTTTTAAAATCTAATTTTTGTGTTGGCAGTAATTGTATGTTTCACGAGTAATATTCTGTCATAACAAATCACCCCTAGCTTATACTAGGGTTTATAGGATTCGTACCTCGGTATCTTTTGAAATAATTCTACTAGACAATCATCTCTCTTTGGTGCAAAATTGTTAATGCATTTTTTTTTCTTAGATTTTAGATTCGGCCATTTGCAAAATGTTTTTTGTTCTCCCCTTTTGTTTTCCTTTCCATATATCATCATCATCATCATTGTCAACCATTATCAATCCACTGCTGGACGAAGGTCTCCCCAAGTTTCCTCCACAACGGTCTGTCTTGTGCCAGTCTCCTCCATGTCACTCCCGCATACTTTCGAATTTCATCCACCCATCTTCCATGTGGTCTTCTTCTGGGTCTTTTCCTGTCCCTTGGAATCCAATCTAAAATTTCGGCTGTCCATCGATGGTCTGTCCTTCTGGCAGTATGTCCAGCCCATTGCCATTTCAGGGATTTAACTCTGATCATGATGTCTTCCACTCTTGTCATTTTTCGGATCCACGAGTTCCTCTTCTTATCTCTCCTGGTTACACGAAGCATGCACCTCTCCATGCTATTTTGAGTTGTCTGCAGCCTTTGTGTGTCTCTTTTAGTTAAGGTCCACGTCTCTGCACCATACGTAAGCACTGGAAGGATGCATTGATCAAACACTTTTCTTTTAAGTATATTAATTTATTTTATCGAGGAAAAACGGAAGAGTCTCTTTTCCGTGTGGCCATATGAAAAATATGTTGTCGGCATATCGTAGCCAGGTAATAGGCCTTGAGGTGATGTTGGTGAATATATGTTGCTCAATGGGACGAAGTATTGCTTCCACGAGTACGGCTGAAAGCGAGAATCCTAACCGAGCGCCATTTACTTGTTTATAAATTTGCCCTCGGAAACTGAAGTAGCTGGAATTTGAGAACAAGTCCATTAATTTGAAGATGCTGATGCAAGAATCCTGAGAATAAACTGATGAATTAGATACAGCCCCTTTCAATGTCCTGATGGCTTCCGGTACGGGGATCGATGGATAAAGAGAAACTACGTCGAAACTGCCGATAATATCGCGTTGTTGAACAGTGAGCTGCTTGGTTTTCGTGATATTATAAAGTCAGACTCCGGTAGATGATTAGTTAGGAATTTGGATAATGCTTTCTCTAGATGGTACGTCGGTGCAGATATTCTGGACACGATCGGTCTCAATGGATTGCCGGGCTTGGGGTGTTTAAGTCTTCCGAAGAGTTTTGGGATTTGAGGGCCAGGCGGTAATTTGGCGGATTTCTTGAGATCACCCAGAATAGCGGTTTGCCTTGCAGCTCTTTTTAGTTGTGTAATCCAAGAATTTAGAGGATTCCTTCGTAAGATTATAGATCTAGAATCGGATATAAATTCTAGTTTGTTTATTATAGTCCGCTGCGTGCATTATAGCTATCTGGCCGGATTTGTCCGTTAGCGTCAACATTATGGAGCGGTCATTTTTAAGGTTGGAAATCATCTTTGGAATCTGGTTGATGTGCGAAAGCTTGGAAAGTTTTCTTTCTATTCTAAGGCAATAAATTTCGGATTATTAGTACAGTTATACTATTTTGAGTCAATGTTACGCATTCATTTAATTTTTAAGCGAATTGCCTAGCGTGCGAACCTTAGTTTGTCACCATATTACGTACTTGTCTGGGCTTCTGAATGTCTTGTATCGTAAAAAAAAAAAAAAAAGGTCCCAAGTTTCTGTTTCAGATATTTCGCTATGTCTGACAATAAGAACATGAAAAATTAATGCACTGTGTATGAGAAATCCTTCATTAAAGACTTCATGATGAGTAATGGCGATGTTTTTTTTTTTTTTTTTTGCAGCATGAGAAATAAACATTAAACACAAAATTGTCTTCGTATATTTTTGCAACTTTGATTTGCTTTTCCAAGAAATTAGTTTTATCTTCTTTGCCTTGTAGCTCTATTAATTCGTTGGCATACGCCATGGAGTTAAAATCAAAAAAATTGGCCAACAGTAAGGCGTAATCAAATAGCGGCAAAATTGAATCAACAGCCATCGTGTTTTCAGAAATCCACTTCTGACGTCACATGAGTAAAGTCATAACCCACTGGAAAGAAAAGGCCCTGAAACGAACGACTGTCACTGAGGTCATGTGACCAACCATGGAGGAAAGAAAAGAGAGGAGGTGCCTTGAGCGGTAGCTCGCATGCTAGAAAATCGTGGATAGTTTCGCAAAGGATCATGGGATACACTTACCCAAAGCATTTCAGAAGAATAGAGCATCGCGTTGGTTTGCGCTGTGTGGAATGAATGTATTTTTGATTTATCTGCATAGTGGATCGAAAAAATGTCTTCCTGTTCAGCTTTTGGATGTACGAATCAACCTTCTAAAAAGATTCCAGGAGTCACATGTAAGTGTTATTTTGCATTTTTATTATATAATTCGTGTGCTTCTGAGTGGATGGGTGGGTCGACTTTACGGTGGACATGTTTCAAAGAACTTTAAAATGTGAGATTTTTCAAAGAACTTTAAATGGCTTAGAAAATATAGGTTTTACTGTGATTCGTGTTGCCACAGACAACAATTCCATTGATTGTAGGTGTATGTCATCAATCGCAAGTGTATGTTATTGTGATTTGTGTTGTCACTGACAACAATTCCATTAATCGTAAGTGTATGCCATATGTCAATAAATGATTAACTGTTAAATGAGTATATTTTTGATCATTTTTTTTAACCAGAGCAAGGTGTAGTTCAGGCATTATTTGTGTGTGGGGTGGAGTAACCCGAAAGAAATGCAGGCCTTAGCGTTTTTAAAATCTAATTTTTGTGTTGGCAGTAATTGTATGTTTCACGAGTAATATTCTGTCATAACAAATCACCCCTAGCTTATACTAGGGTTTATAGGATTCGTACCTCGGTATCTTTTGAAATAATTCTACTAGACAATCATCTCTCTTTGGTGCAAAATTGTTAATGCATTTTTTTCTTAGATTTTAGATTCGGCCATTTGCAAAATGTTTTTTGTTCTCCCCTTTTGTTTTCCTTTCCATATATCATCATCATCATCATTGTCAACCATTATCAATCCACTGCTGGACGAAGGTCTCCCCAAGTTTCCTCCACAACGGTCTGTCTTGTGCCAGTCTCCTCCATGTCACTCCCGCATACTTTCGAATTTCATCCACCCATCTTCCATGTGGTCTTCTTCTGGGTCTTTTCCTGTCCCTTGGAATCCAATCTAAAATTTCGGCTGTCCATCGATGGTCTGTCCTTCTGGCAGTATGTCCAGCCCATTGCCATTTCAGGGATTTAACTCTGATCATGATGTCTTCCACTCTTGTCATTTTTCGGATCCACGAGTTCCTCTTCTTATCTCTCCTGGTTACACGAAGCATGCACCTCTCCATGCTATTTTGAGTTGTCTGCAGCCTTTGTGTGTCTCTTTTAGTTAAGGTCCACGTCTCTGCACCATACGTAAGCACTGGAAGGATGCATTGATCAAACACTTTTCTTTTAAGTATATTAATTTATTTTATCGAGGAAAAACGGAAGAGTCTCTTTTCCGTGTGGCCATATGAAAAATATGTTGTCGGCATATCGTAGCCAGGTAATAGGCCTTGAGGTGATGTTGGTGAATATATGTTGCTCAATGGGACGAAGTATTGCTTCCACGAGTACGGCTGAAAGCGAGAATCCTAACCGAGCGCCATTTACTTGTTTATAAATTTGCCCTCGGAAACTGAAGTAGCTGGAATTTGAGAACAAGTCCATTAATTTGAAGATTCTGATGCAAGAATCCTGAGAATAAACTGATGAATTAGATACAGCCCCTTTCAATGTCCTGATGGCTTCCGGTACGGGGATCGATGGATAAAGAGAAACTACGTCGAAACTGCCGATAATATCGCGTTGTTGAACAGTGAGCTGCTTGGTTTTCGTGATATTATAAAGTCAGACTCCGGTAGATGATTAGTTAGGAATTTGGATAATGCTTTCTCTAGATGGTACGTCGGTGCAGATATTCTGGACACGATCGGTCTCAATGGATTGCCGGGCTTGGGGTGTTTAAGTCTTCCGAAGAGTTTTGGGATTTGAGGGCCAGGCGGTAATTTGGCGGATTTCTTGAGATCACCCAGAATAGCGGTTTGCCTTGCAGCTCTTTTTAGTTGTGTAATCCAAGAATTTAGAGGATTCCTTCGTAAGATTATAGATCTAGAATCGGATATAAATTCTAGTTTGTTTATTATAGTCCGCTGCGTGCATTATAGCTATCTGGCCGGATTTGTCCGTTAGCGTCAACATTATGGAGCGGTCATTTTTAAGGTTGGAAATCATCTTTGGAATCTGGTTGATGTGCGAAAGCTTGGAAAGTTTTCTTTCTATTCTAAGGCAATAAATTTCGGATTATTAGTACAGTTATACTATTTTGAGAGCCGCCCCGGTGGCGCAGTGGTCTAAGGCGTTGGCCTCTGATCATTCGTCCGAACGGGGTCCGGGTTCGAATCCCGGTGAGGCATGGATGTTGTGTTTGTCTTACGGCACTGGCTCTCACCCTTCCCTGGAACCAGTGACCCTAAATTAGGGACGGGCGACTGCTTATAGCCCATTGAGTTGCTCACGGTGGTCGTTAAACTTCCAATCAAAAAAAAAAAAAAAAAAAAAAAATACTATTTTGAGTCAATGTTACGCATTCATTTAATTTTTAAGCGAATTGCCTAGCGTGCGAACCTTAGTTTGTCACCATATTACGTACCTGTCTGGGCTTCTGAATGTCTTGTATCGTAAAAAAAAAAAAAGGTCCCAAGTTTCTGTTTCAGATATTTCGCTATGTCTGACAATAAGAACATGAAAAATTAATGCACTGTGTATGAGAAATCTTTCATTAAAGACTTCATGATGAGTAATGGCTATGTTTTTTTTTTTTTTTTTTTCAGCATGAGAAATAAACATTAAACACAAAATTGTCTTCGTATATTTTTGCAACTTTGATTTGCTTTTCCAAGAAATTAGTTTTATCTTCTTTGCCTTGTAGCTCTATTAATTCGTTGGCATACGCCATGGAGTTAAAATTAAAAAAATTGGCCAACAGTAAGGCGTAATCAAATAGCGGCAAAATTGAATCAACAGCCATCGTGTTTTCAGAAATCCACTTCTGACGTCACATGAGTAAAGTCATAACCCACTGGAAAGAAAAGGCCCTGAAACGAACGACTGTCACTGAGGTCATGTGACCAACCATGGAGGAAAGAAAAGAGAGGAGGTGCCTTGAGCGGTAGCTCGCATGCTAGAAAATCGTGGATAGTTTCGCAAAGGATCATGGGATACACTTACCCAAAGCATTTCAGAAGAATAGAGCATCGCGTTGGTTTGCGCTGTGTGGAATGAATGTATTTTTGATTTATCTGCATAGTGGATCGAAAAAATGTCTTCCTGTTCAGCTTTTGGATGTACGAATCAACCTTCTAAAAAGATTCCAGGAGTCACATGTAAGTGTTATTTTGCATTTTTATTATATAATTCGTGTGCTTCTGAGTGGATGGGTGGGTCGACTTTACGGTGGACATGTTTCAAAGAACTTTAAAATGTGAGATTTTTCAAAGAACTTTAAATGGCTTAGAAAATATAGGTTTTACTGTGATTCGTGTTGCCACAGACAACAATTCCATTGATTGTAGGTGTATGTCATCAATCGCAAGTGTATGTTATTGTGATTTGTGTTGTCACTGACAACAATTCCATTAATCGTAAGTGTATGCCATATGTCAATAAATGATTAACTGTTAAATGAGTATATTTTTGATCATTTTTTTAACCAGAGCAAGGTGTAGTTCAGGCATTATTTGTGTGTGGGGTGGAGTAACCCGAAAGAAATGCAGGCCTTAGCGTTTTTAAAATCTAATTTTTGTGTTGGCAGTAATTGTATGTTTCACGAGTAATATTCTGTCATAACAAATCACCCCTAGCTTATACTAGGGTTTATAGGATTCGTACCTCGGTATCTTTTGAAATAATTCTACTAGACAATCATCTCTCTTTGGTGCAAAATTGTTAATGCATTTTTTTTCTTAGATTTTAGATTCGGCCATTTGCAAAATGTTTTTTGTTCTCCCCTTTTGTTTTCCTTTCCATATATCATCATCATCATCATTGTCAACCATTATCAATCCACTGCTGGACGAAGGTCTCCCCAAGTTTCCTCCACAACGGTCTGTCTTGTGCCAGTCTCCTCCATGTCACTCCCGCATACTTTCGAATTTCATCCACCCATCTTCCATGTGGTCTTCTTCTGGGTCTTTTCCTGTCCCTTGGAATCCAATCTAAAATTTCGGCTGTCCATCGATGGTCTGTCCTTCTGGCAGTATGTCCAGCCCATTGCCATTTCAGGGATTTAACTCTGATCATGATGTCTTCCACTCTTGTCATTTTTCGGATCCACGAGTTCCTCTTCTTATCTCTCCTGGTTACACGAAGCATGCACCTCTCCATGCTATTTTGAGTTGTCTGCAGCCTTTGTGTGTCTCTTTTAGTTAAGGTCCACGTCTCTGCACCATACGTAAGCACTGGAAGGATGCATTGATCAAACACTTTTCTTTTAAGTATATTAATTTATTTTATCGAGGAAAAACGGAAGAGTCTCTTTTCCGTGTGGCCATATGAAAAATATGTTGTCGGCATATCGTAGCCAGGTAATAGGCCTTGAGGTGATGTTGGTGAATATATGTTGCTCAATGGGACGAAGTATTGCTTCCACGAGTACGGCTGAAAGCGAGAATCCTAACCGAGCGCCATTTACTTGTTTATAAATTTGCCCTCGGAAACTGAAGTAGCTGGAATTTGAGAACAAGTCCATTAATTTGAAGATGCTGATGCAAGAATCCTGAGAATAAACTGATGAATTAGATACAGCCCCTTTCAATGTCCTGATGGCTTCCGGTACGGGGATCGATGGATAAAGAGAAACTACGTCGAAACTGCCGATAATATCGCGTTGTTGAACAGTGAGCTGCTTGGTTTTCGTGATATTATAAAGTCAGACTCCGGTAGATGATTAGTTAGGAATTTGGATAATGCTTTCTCTAGATGGTACGTCGGTGCAGATATTCTGGACACGATCGGTCTCAATGGATTGCCGGGCTTGGGGTGTTTAAGTCTTCCGAAGAGTTTTGGGATTTGAGGGCCAGGCGGTAATTTGGCGGATTTCTTGAGATCACCCAGAATAGCGGTTTGCCTTGCAGCTCTTTTTAGTTGTGTAATCCAAGAATTTAGAGGATTCCTTCGTAAGATTATAGATCTAGAATCGGATATAAATTCTAGTTTGTTTATTATAGTCCGCTGCGTGCATTATAGCTATCTGGCCGGATTTGTCCGTTAGCGTCAACATTATGGAGCGGTCATTTTTAAGGTTGGAAATCATCTTTGGAATCTGGTTGATGTGCGAAAGCTTGGAAAGTTTTCTTTCTATTCTAAGGCAATAAATTTCGGATTATTAGTACAGTTATACTATTTTGAGTCAATGTTACGCATTCATTTAATTTTTAAGCGAATTGCCTAGCGTGCGAACCTTAGTTTGTCACCATATTACGTACCTGTCTGGGCTTCTGAATGTCTTGTATCGTAAAAAAAAAAAAAAAAGGTCCCAAGTTTCTGTTTCAGATATTTCGCTATGTCTGACAATAAGAACATGAAAAATTAATGCACTGTGTATGAGAAATCTTTCATTAAAGACTTCATGATGAGTAATGGCTATGTTTTTTTTTTTTTTTTTTTTTTTTCAGCATGAGAAATAAACATTAAACACAAAATTGTCTTCGTATATTTTTGCAACTTTGATTTGCTTTTCCAAGAAATTAGTTTTATCTTCTTTGCCTTGTAGCTCTATTAATTCGTTGGCATACGCCATGGAGTTAAAATTAAAAAAATTGGCCACAGTAAGGCGTAATCAAATAGCGGCAAAATTGAATCAACAGCCATCGTGTTTTCAGAAATCCACTTCTGACGTCACATGAGTAAAGTCATAACCCACTGGAAAGAAAAGGCCCTGAAACGAACGACTGTCACTGAGGTCATGTGACCAACCATGGAGGAAAGAAAAGAGAGGAGGTGCCTTGAGCGGTAGCTCGCATGCTAGAAAATCGTGGATAGTTTCGCAAAGGATCATGGGATACACTTACCCAAAGCATTTCAGAAGAATAGAGCATCGCGTTGGTTTGCGCTGTGTGGAATGAATGTATTTTTGATTTATCTGCATAGTGGATCGAAAAAATGTCTTCCTGTTCAGCTTTTGGATGTACGAATCAACCTTCTAAAAAGATTCCAGGAGTCACATGTAAGTGTTATTTTGCATTTTTATTATATAATTCGTGTGCTTCTGAGTGGATGGGTGGGTCGACTTTACGGTGGACATGTTTCAAAGAACTTTAAAATGTGAGATTTTTCAAAGAACTTTAAATGGCTTAGAAAATATAGGTTTTACTGTGATTCGTGTTGCCACAGACAACAATTCCATTGATTGTAGGTGTATGTCATCAATCGCAAGTGTATGTTATTGTGATTTGTGTTGTCACTGACAACAATTCCATTAATCGTAAGTGTATGCCATATGTCAATAAATGATTAACTGTTAAATGAGTATATTTTTGATCATTTTTTTTAACCAGAGCAAGGTGTAGTTCAGGCATTATTTGTGTGTGGGGTGGAGTAACCCGAAAGAAATGCAGGCCTTAGCGTTTTTAAAATCTAATTTTTGTGTTGGCAGTAATTGTATGTTTCACGAGTAATATTCTGTCATAACAAATCACCCCTAGCTTATACTAGGGTTTATAGGATTCGTACCTCGGTATCTTTTGAAATAATTCTACTAGACAATCATCTCTCTTTGGTGCAAAATTGTTAATGCATTTTTTTTCTTAGATTTTAGATTCGGCCATTTGCAAAATGTTTTTTGTTCTCCCCTTTTGTTTTCCTTTCCATATATCATCATCATCATCATTGTCAACCATTATCAATCCACTGCTGGACGAAGGTCTCCCCAAGTTTCCTCCACAACGGTCTGTCTTGTGCCAGTCTCCTCCATGTCACTCCCGCATACTTTCGAATTTCATCCACCCATCTTCCATGTGGTCTTCTTCTGGGTCTTTTCCTGTCCCTTGGAATCCAATCTAAAATTTCGGCTGTCCATCGATGGTCTGTCCTTCTGGCAGTATGTCCAGCCCATTGCCATTTCAGGGATTTAACTCTGATCATGATGTCTTCCACTCTTGTCATTTTTCGGATCCACGAGTTCCTCTTCTTATCTCTCCTGGTTACACGAAGCATGCACCTCTCCATGCTATTTTGAGTTGTCTGCAGCCTTTGTGTGTCTCTTTTAGTTAAGGTCCACGTCTCTGCACCATACGTAAGCACTGGAAGGATGCATTGATCAAACACTTTTCTTTTAAGTATATTAATTTATTTTATCGAGGAAAAACGGAAGAGTCTCTTTTCCGTGTGGCCATATGAAAAATATGTTGTCGGCATATCGTAGCCAGGTAATAGGCCTTGAGGTGATGTTGGTGAATATATGTTGCTCAATGGGACGAAGTATTGCTTCCACGAGTACGGCTGAAAGCGAGAATCCTAACCGAGCGCCATTTACTTGTTTATAAATTTGCCCTCGGAAACTGAAGTAGCTGGAATTTGAGAACAAGTCCATTAATTTGAAGATGCTGATGCAAGAATCCTGAGAATAAACTGATGAATTAGATACAGCCCCTTTCAATGTCCTGATGGCTTCCGGTACGGGGATCGATGGATAAAGAGAAACTACGTCGAAACTGCCGATAATATCGCGTTGTTGAACAGTGAGCTGCTTGGTTTTCGTGATATTATAAAGTCAGACTCCGGTAGATGATTAGTTAGGAATTTGGATAATGCTTTCTCTAGATGGTACGTCGGTGCAGATATTCTGGACACGATCGGTCTCAATGGATTGCCGGGCTTGGGGTGTTTAAGTCTTCCGAAGAGTTTTGGGATTTGAGGGCCAGGCGGTAATTTGGCGGATTTCTTGAGATCACCCAGAATAACGGTTTGCCTTGCAGCTCTTTTTAGTTGTGTAATCCAAGAATTTAGAGGATTCCTTCGTAAGATTATAGATCTAGAATCGGATATAAATTCTAGTTTGTTTATTATAGTCCGCTGCGTGCATTATAGCTATCTGGCCGGATTTGTCCGTTAGCGTCAACATTATGGAGCGGTCATTTTTAAGGTTGGAAATCATCTTTGGAATCTGGTTGATGTGCGAAAGCTTGGAAAGTTTTCTTTCTATTCTAAGGCAATAAATTTCGGATTATTAGTACAGTTATACTATTTTGAGTCAATGTTACGCATTCATTTAATTTTTTAAGCGAATTGCCTAGCGTGCGAACCTTAGTTTGTCACCATATTACGTACCTGTCTGGGCTTCTGAATGTCTTGTATCGTAAAAAAAAAAAAAAGGTCCCAAGTTTCTGTTTCAGATATTTCGCTATGTCTGACAATAAGAACATGAAAAATTAATGCACTGTGTATGAGAAATCTTTCATTAAAGACTTCATGATGAGTAATGGCTATGTTTTTTTTTTTTTTTTTTTTTTCAGCATGAGAAATAAACATTAAACACAAAATTGTCTTCGTATATTTTTGCAACTTTGATTTGCTTTTCCAAGAAATTAGTTTTATCTTCTTTGCCTTGTAGCTCTATTAATTCGTTGGCATACGCCATGGAGTTAAAATTAAAAAAATTGGCCAACAGTAAGGCGTAATCAAATAGCGGCAAAATTGAATCAACAGCCATCGTGTTTTCAGAAATCCACTTCTGACGTCACATGAGTAAAGTCATAACCCACTGGAAAGAAAAGGCCCTGAAACGAACGACTGTCACTGAGGTCATGTGACCAACCATGGAGGAAAGAAAAGAGAGGAGGTGCCTTGAGCGGTAGCTCGCATGCTAGAAAATCGTGGATAGTTTCGCAAAGGATCATGGGATACACTTACCCAAAGCATTTCAGAAGAATAGAGCATCGCGTTGGTTTGCGCTGTGTGGAATGAATGTATTTTTGATTTATCTGCATAGTGGATCGAAAAAATGTCTTCCTGTTCAGCTTTTGGATGTACGAATCAACCTTCTAAAAAGATTCCAGGAGTCACATGTAAGTGTTATTTTGCATTTTTATTATATAATTCGTGTGCTTCTGAGTGGATGGGTGGGTCGACTTTACGGTGGACATGTTTCAAAGAACTTTAAAATGTGAGATTTTTCAAAGAACTTTAAATGGCTTAGAAAATATAGGTTTTACTGTGATTCGTGTTGCCACAGACAACAATTCCATTGATTGTAGGTGTATGTCATCAATCGCAAGTGTATGTTATTGTGATTTGTGTTGTCACTGACAACAATTCCATTAATCGTAAGTGTATGCCATATGTCAATAAATGATTAACTGTTAAATGAGTATATTTTTGATCATTTTTTTTAACCAGAGCAAGGTGTAGTTCAGGCATTATTTGTGTGTGGGGTGGAGTAACCCGAAAGAAATGCAGGCCTTAGCGTTTTTAAAATCTAATTTTTGTGTTGGCAGTAATTGTATGTTTCACGAGTAATATTCTGTCATAACAAATCACCCCTAGCTTATACTAGGGTTTATAGGATTCGTACCTCGGTATCTTTTGAAATAATTCTACTAGACAATCATCTCTCTTTGGTGCAAAATTGTTAATGCATTTTTTTCTTAGATTTTAGATTCGGCCATTTGCAAAATGTTTTTTGTTCTCCCCTTTTGTTTTCCTTTCCATATATCATCATCATCATCATTGTCAACCATTATCAATCCACTGCTGGACGAAGGTCTCCCCAAGTTTCCTCCACAACGGTCTGTCTTGTGCCAGTCTCCTCCATGTCACTCCCGCATACTTTCGAATTTCATCCACCCATCTTCCATGTGGTCTTCTTCTGGGTCTTTTCCTGTCCCTTGGAATCCAATCTAAAATTTCGGCTGTCCATCGATGGTCTGTCCTTCTGGCAGTATGTCCAGCCCATTGCCATTTCAGGGATTTAACTCTGATCATGATGTCTTCCACTCTTGTCATTTTTCGGATCCACGAGTTCCTCTTCTTATCTCTCCTGGTTACACGAAGCATGCACCTCTCCATGCTATTTTGAGTTGTCTGCAGCCTTTGTGTGTCTCTTTTAGTTAAGGTCCACGTCTCTGCACCATACGTAAGCACTGGAAGGATGCATTGATCAAACACTTTTCTTTTAAGTATATTAATTTATTTTATCGAGGAAAAACGGAAGAGTCTCTTTTCCGTGTGGCCATATGAAAAATATGTTGTCGGCATATCGTAGCCAGGTAATAGGCCTTGAGGTGATGTTGGTGAATATATGTTGCTCAATGGGACGAAGTATTGCTTCCACGAGTACGGCTGAAAGCGAGAATCCTAACCGAGCGCCATTTACTTGTTTATAAATTTGCCCTCGGAAACTGAAGTAGCTGGAATTTGAGAACAAGTCCATTAATTTGAAGATGCTGATGCAAGAATCCTGAGAATAAACTGATGAATTAGATACAGCCCCTTTCAATGTCCTGATGGCTTCCGGTACGGGGATCGATGGATAAAGAGAAACTACGTCGAAACTGCCGATAATATCGCGTTGTTGAACAGTGAGCTGCTTGGTTTTCGTGATATTATAAAGTCAGACTCCGGTAGATGATTAGTTAGGAATTTGGATAATGCTTTCTCTAGATGGTACGTCGGTGCAGATATTCTGGACACGATCGGTCTCAATGGATTGCCGGGCTTGGGGTGTTTAAGTCTTCCGAAGAGTTTTGGGATTTGAGGGCCAGGCGGTAATTTGGCGGATTTCTTGAGATCACCCAGAATAACGGTTTGCCTTGCAGCTCTTTTTAGTTGTGTAATCCAAGAATTTAGAGGATTCCTTCGTAAGATTATAGATCTAGAATCGGATATAAATTCTAGTTTGTTTATTATAGTCCGCTGCGTGCATTATAGCTATCTGGCCGGATTTGTCCGTTAGCGTCAACATTATGGAGCGGTCATTTTTAAGGTTGGAAATCATCTTTGGAATCTGGTTGATGTGCGAAAGCTTGGAAAGTTTTCTTTCTATTCTAAGGCAATAAATTTCGGATTATTAGTACAGTTATACTATTTTGAGTCAATGTTACGCATTCATTTAATTTTTAAGCGAATTGCCTAGCGTGCGAACCTTAGTTTGTCACCATATTACGTACCTGTCTGGGCTTCTGAATGTCTTGTATCGTAAAAAAAAAAAAAGGTCCCAAGTTTCTGTTTCAGATATTTCGCTATGTCTGACAATAAGAACATGAAAAATTAATGCACTGTGTATGAGAAATCTTTCATTAAAGACTTCATGATGAGTAATGGCTATGTTTTTTTTTTTTTTTTTTTTTTTCAGCATGAGAAATAAACATTAAACACAAAATTGTCTTCGTATATTTTTGCAACTTTGATTTGCTTTTCCAAGAAATTAGTTTTATCTTCTTTGCCTTGTAGCTCTATTAATTCGTTGGCATACGCCATGGAGTTAAAATTAAAAAAATTGGCCACAGTAAGGCGTAATCAAATAGCGGCAAAATTGAATCAACAGCCATCGTGTTTTCAGAAATCCACTTCTGACGTCACATGAGTAAAGTCATAACCCACTGGAAAGAAAAGGCCCTGAAACGAACGACTGTCACTGAGGTCATGTGACCAACCATGGAGGAAAGAAAAGAGAGGAGGTGCCTTGAGCGGTAGCTCGCATGCTAGAAAATCGTGGATAGTTTCGCAAAGGATCATGGGATACACTTACCCAAAGCATTTCAGAAGAATAGAGCATCGCGTTGGTTTGCGCTGTGTGGAATGAATGTATTTTTGATTTATCTGCATAGTGGATCGAAAAAATGTCTTCCTGTTCAGCTTTTGGATGTACGAATCAACCTTCTAAAAAGATTCCAGGAGTCACATGTAAGTGTTATTTTGCATTTTTATTATATAATTCGTGTGCTTCTGAGTGGATGGGTGGGTCGACTTTACGGTGGACATGTTTCAAAGAACTTTAAAATGTGAGATTTTTCAAAGAACTTTAAATGGCTTAGAAAATATAGGTTTTACTGTGATTCGTGTTGCCACAGACAACAATTCCATTGATTGTAGGTGTATGTCATCAATCGCAAGTGTATGTTATTGTGATTTGTGTTGTCACTGACAACAATTCCATTAATCGTAAGTGTATGCCATATGTCAATAAATGATTAACTGTTAAATGAGTATATTTTTGATCATTTTTTTTAACCAGAGCAAGGTGTAGTTCAGGCATTATTTGTGTGTGGGGTGGAGTAACCCGAAAGAAATGCAGGCCTTAGCGTTTTTAAAATCTAATTTTTGTGTTGGCAGTAATTGTATGTTTCACGAGTAATATTCTGTCATAACAAATCACCCCTAGCTTATACTAGGGTTTATAGGATTCGTACCTCGGTATCTTTTGAAATAATTCTACTAGACAATCATCTCTCTTTGGTGCAAAATTGTTAATGCATTTTTTTCTTAGATTTTAGATTCGGCCATTTGCAAAATGTTTTTTGTTCTCCCCTTTTGTTTTCCTTTCCATATATCATCATCATCATCATTGTCAACCATTATCAATCCACTGCTGGACGAAGGTCTCCCCAAGTTTCCTCCACAACGGTCTGTCTTGTGCCAGTCTCCTCCATGTCACTCCCGCATACTTTCGAATTTCATCCACCCATCTTCCATGTGGTCTTCTTCTGGGTCTTTTCCTGTCCCTTGGAATCCAATCTAAAATTTCGGCTGTCCATCGATGGTCTGTCCTTCTGGCAGTATGTCCAGCCCATTGCCATTTCAGGGATTTAACTCTGATCATGATGTCTTCCACTCTTGTCATTTTTCGGATCCACGAGTTCCTCTTCTTATCTCTCCTGGTTACACGAAGCATGCACCTCTCCATGCTATTTTGAGTTGTCTGCAGCCTTTGTGTGTCTCTTTTAGTTAAGGTCCACGTCTCTGCACCATACGTAAGCACTGGAAGGATGCATTGATCAAACACTTTTCTTTTAAGTATATTAATTTATTTTATCGAGGAAAAACGGAAGAGTCTCTTTTCCGTGTGGCCATATGAAAAATATGTTGTCGGCATATCGTAGCCAGGTAATAGGCCTTGAGGTGATGTTGGTGAATATATGTTGCTCAATGGGACGAAGTATTGCTTCCACGAGTACGGCTGAAAGCGAGAATCCTAACCGAGCGCCATTTACTTGTTTATAAATTTGCCCTCGGAAACTGAAGTAGCTGGAATTTGAGAACAAGTCCATTAATTTGAAGATGCTGATGCAAGAATCCTGAGAATAAACTGATGAATTAGATACAGCCCCTTTCAATGTCCTGATGGCTTCCGGTACGGGGATCGATGGATAAAGAGAAACTACGTCGAAACTGCCGATAATATCGCGTTGTTGAACAGTGAGCTGCTTGGTTTTCGTGATATTATAAAGTCAGACTCCGGTAGATGATTAGTTAGGAATTTGGATAATGCTTTCTCTAGATGGTACGTCGGTGCAGATATTCTGGACACGATCGGTCTCAATGGATTGCCGGGCTTGGGGTGTTTAAGTCTTCCGAAGAGTTTTGGGATTTGAGGGCCAGGCGGTAATTTGGCGGATTTCTTGAGATCACCCAGAATAACGGTTTGCCTTGCAGCTCTTTTTAGTTGTGTAATCCAAGAATTTAGAGGATTCCTTCGTAAGATTATAGATCTAGAATCGGATATAAATTCTAGTTTGTTTATTATAGTCCGCTGCGTGCATTATAGCTATCTGGCCGGATTTGTCCGTTAGCGTCAACATTATGGAGCGGTCATTTTTAAGGTTGGAAATCATCTTTGGAATCTGGTTGATGTGCGAAAGCTTGGAAAGTTTTCTTTCTATTCTAAGGCAATAAATTTCGGATTATTAGTACAGTTATACTATTTTGAGTCAATGTTACGCATTCATTTAATTTTTAAGCGAATTGCCTAGCGTGCGAACCTTAGTTTGTCACCATATTACGTACCTGTCTGGGCTTCTGAATGTCTTGTATCGTAAAAAAAAAAAAAAAGGTCCCAAGTTTCTGTTTCAGATATTTCGCTATGTCTGACAATAAGAACATGAAAAATTAATGCACTGTGTATGAGAAATCTTTCATTAAAGACTTCATGATGAGTAATGGCTATGTTTTTTTTTTTTTTTTTTTTTTTCAGCATGAGAAATAAACATTAAACACAAAATTGTCTTCGTATATTTTTGCAACTTTGATTTGCTTTTCCAAGAAATTAGTTTTATCTTCTTTGCCTTGTAGCTCTATTAATTCGTTGGCATACGCCATGGAGTTAAAATCAAAAAAATTGGCCAACAGTAAGGCGTAATCAAATAGCGGCAAAATTGAATCAACAGCCATCGTGTTTTCAGAAATCCACTTCTGACGTCACATGAGTAAAGTCATAACCCACTGGAAAGAAAAGGCCCTGAAACGAACGACTGTCACTGAGGTCATGTGACCAACCATGGAGGAAAGAAAAGAGAGGAGGTGCCTTGAGCGGTAGCTCGCATGCTAGAAAATCGTGGATAGTTTCGCAAAGGATCATGGGATACACTTACCCAAAGCATTTCAGAAGAATAGAGCATCGCGTTGGTTTGCGCTGTGTGGAATGAATGTATTTTTTATTTATCTGCATAGTGGATCGAAAAAATGTCTTCCTGTTCAGCTTTTGGATGTACGAATCAACCTTCTAAAAAGATTCCAGGAGTCACATGTAAGTGTTATTTTGCATTTTTATTATATAATTCGTGTGCTTCTGAGTGGATGGGTGGGTCGACTTTACGGTGGACATGTTTCAAAGAACTTTAAAATGTGAGATTTTTCAAAGAACTTTAAATGGCTTAGAAAATATAGGTTTTACTGTGATTCGTGTTGCCACAGACAACAATTCCATTGATTGTAGGTGTATGTCATCAATCGCAAGTGTATGTTATTGGGATTTGTGTTGTCACTGACAACAATTCCATTAATCGTAAGTGTATGCCATATGTCAATAAATGATTAACTGTTAAATGAGTATATTTTTGATCATTTTTTTTAACCAGAGCAAGGTGTAGTTCAGGCATTATTTGTGTGTGGGGTGGAGTAACCCGATAGAAATGCAGGCCTTAGCGTTTTTAAAATCTAATTTTTGTGTTGGCAGTAATTGTATGTTTCACGAGTAATATTCTGTCATAACAAATCACCCCTAGCTTATACTAGGGTTTATAGGATTCGTACCTCGGTATCTTTTGAAATAATTCTACTAGACAATCATCTCTCTTTGGTGCAAAATTGTTAATGCATTTTTTTTCTTAGATTTTAGATTCGGCCATTTGCAAAATGTTTTTTGTTCTCCCCTTTTGTTTTCCTTTCCATATATCATCATCATCATCATTGTCAACCATTATCAATCCACTGCTGGACGAAGGTCTCCCCAAGTTTCCTCCACAACGGTCTGTCTTGTGCCAGTCTCCTCCATGTCACTCCCGCATACTTTCGAATTTCATCCACTCATCTTCCATGTGGTCTTCTTCTGGGTCTTTTCCTGTCCCTTGGAATCCAATCTAAAATTTCGGCTGTCCATCGATGGTCTGTCCTTCTGGCAGTATGTCCAGCCCATTGCCATTTCAGGGATTTAACTCTGATCATGATGTCTTCCACTCTTGTCATTTTTCGGATCCACGAGTTCCTCTTCTTATCTCTCCTGGTTACACGAAGCATGCACCTCTCCATGCTATTTTGAGTTGTCTGCAGCCTTTGTGTGTCTCTTTTAGTTAAGGTCCACGTCTCTGCACCATACGTAAGCACTGGAAGGATGCATTGATCAAACACTTTTCTTTTAAGTATATTAATTTATTTTATCGAGGAAAAACGGAAGAGTCTCTTTTCCGTGTGGCCATATGAAAAATATGTTGTCGGCATATCGTAGCCAGGTAATAGGCCTTGAGGTGATGTTGGTGAATATATGTTGCTCAATGGGACGAAGTATTGCTTCCACGAGTACGGCTGAAAGCGAGAATCCTAACCGAGCGCCATTTACTTGTTTATAAATTTGCCCTCGGAAACTGAAGTAGCTGGAATTTGAGAACAAGTCCATTAATTTGAAGATGCTGATGCAAGAATCCTGAGAATAAACTGATGAATTAGATACAGCCCCTTTCAATGTCCTGATGGCTTCCGGTACGGGGATCGATGGATAAAGAGAAACTACGTCGAAACTGCCGATAATATCGCGTTGTTGAACAGTGAGCTGCTTGGTTTTCGTGATATTATAAAGTCAGACTCCGGTAGATGATTAGTTAGGAATTTGGATAATGCTTTCTCTAGATGGTACGTCGGTGCAGATATTCTGGACACGATCGGTCTCAATGGATTGCCGGGCTTGGGGTGTTTAAGTCTTCCGAAGAGTTTTGGGATTTGAGGGCCAGGCGGTGATTTGGCGGATTTCTTGAGATCACCCAGAATAGCGGTTTGCCTTGCAGCTCTTTTTAGTTGTGTAATCCAAGAATTTAGAGGATTCCTTCGTAAGATTATAGATCTAGAATCGGATATAAATTCTAGTTTGTTTATTATAGTCCGCTGCGTGCATTATAGCTATCTGGCCGGATTTGTCCGTTAGCGTCAACATTATGGAGCGGTCATTTTTAAGGTTGGAAATCATCTTTGGAATCTGGTTGATGTGCGAAAGCTTGGAAAGTTTTCTTTCTATTCTAAGGCAATAAATTTCGGATTATTAGTACAGTTATACTATTTTGAGTCAATGTTACGCATTCATTTAATTTTTAAGCGAATTGCCTAGCGTGCGAACCTTAGTTTGTCACCATATTACGTACCTGTCTGGGCTTCTGAATGTCTTGTATCGTAAAAAAAAAAAAAAAAAGGTCCCAAGTTTCTGTTTCAGATATTTCGCTATGTCTGACAATAAGAACATGAAAAATTAATGCACTGTGTATGAGAAATCTTTCATTAAAGACTTCATGATGAGTAATGGCTATGTTTTTTTTTTTTTTTTTTTCAGCATGAGAAATAAACATTAAACACAAAATTGTCTTCGTATATTTTTGCAACTTTGATTTGCTTTTCCAAGAAATTAGTTTTATCTTCTTTGCCTTGTAGCTCTATTAATTCGTTGGCATACGCCATGGAGTTAAAATCAAAAAAATTGGCCAACAGTAAGGCGTAATCAAATAGCGGCAAAATTGAATCAACAGCCATCGTGTTTTCAGAAATCCACTTCTGACGTCACATGAGTAAAGTCATAACCCACTGGAAAGAAAAGGCCCTGAAACGAACGACTGTCACTGAGGTCATGTGACCAACCATGGAGGAAAGAAAAGAGAGGAGGTGCCTTGAGCGGTAGCTCGCATGCTAGAAAATCGTGGATAGTTTCGCAAAGGATCATGGGATACACTTACCCAAAGCATTTCAGAAGAATAGAGCATCGCGTTGGTTTGCGCTGTGTGGAATGAATGTATTTTTGATTTATCTGCATAGTGGATCGAAAAAATGTCTTCCTGTTCAGCTTTTGGATGTACGAATCAACCTTCTAAAAAGATTCCAGGAGTCACATGTAAGTGTTATTTTGCATTTTTATTATATAATTCGTGTGCTTCTGAGTGGATGGGTGGGTCGACTTTACGGTGGACATGTTTCAAAGAACTTTAAAATGTGAGATTTTTCAAAGAACTTTAAATGGCTTAGAAAATATAGGTTTTACTGTGATTCGTGTTGCCACAGACAACAATTCCATTGATTGTAGGTGTATGTCATCAATCGCAAGTGTATGTTATTGTGATTTGTGTTGTCACTGACAACAATTCCATTAATCGTAAGTGTATGCCATATGTCAATAAATGATAAACTGTTAAATGAGTATATTTTTGTTCATTTTTTTAACCAGAGCAAGGTGTAGTTCAGGCATTATTTGTGTGTGGGGTGGAGTAACCCGAAAGAAATGCAGGCCTTAGCGTTTTTAAAATCTAATTTTTGTGTTGGCAGTAATTGTATGTTTCACGAGTAATATTCTGTCATAACAAATCACCCCTAGCTTATACTAGGGGTTTATAGGATTCGTACCTCGGTATCTTTTGAAATAATTCTACTAGACAATCATCTCTCTTTGGTGCAAAATTGTTAATGCATTTTTTTCTTAGATTTTACATCCGGCCATTTGTAAAATGTTTTTTGTTCACCCCTTTTGTTTTCCTTTCCATATATCATCATCATCATCATTGTCAACCATTATCAATCCACTGCTGGACGAAGGTCTCCCCAAGTTTCCTCCTCAACGGTCTGTCTTGTGCCAGTCTCCTCCATGTCACTCCCGCATACTTTCGAATTTCATCCACCCATCTTCCATGTGGTCTTCTTCTGGGTCATTTCCTGTCCCTTGGAATCCAATCTAAAATTTCGGCTGTCCATCGATGGTCTGTTCTTCTGGCAGTATGTCCAGCCCATTGCCATTTCAGGGATTTAACTCTGATCATGATGTCTTCCACTCTTGTCGTTTTTCGGATCCACGTGTTCCTCTTCTTATCTCTCCTCGTTACACCAAGCATGCACCTCTCCATGCTACTTTGAGTTGTCTGCAGCCTTTGTATGTCTCTTTTAACTAAGGTCCACGTCTCTGCACCATACGTAAGCACTGGAAGGATGCATTGATCAAACACTTTTCTTTTAAGACATAATGGCATATTGCTCTTGAAAATTATGCTGTTTCTTCCAAAAGCTCTCCAGGCAAGTTTTGTACGTCGATTAATTTTTCACCAATGTGACCCTCACTTGATATCTGCTGTCCAAGATAAACGTACGAGTCTGTTATCTCCAGCTTTTCTCCATCAATCGATAAATCTTCATTTCTTGTAAAAGCATTGAACATCACTTTTGTCTTCTGAAAGTTCATTTTTAATCCCACTTCTTTACTCTTGTCAGCAAGTTCCTGCATCATACTCTGTAGCTCTGATGGGGTAGTTGCAAAAATGACTATGTCATCAGCAAAACGAAGGTGGGTTAGATAATCTCCATTAATCTTTATGCCTTTGTTTTCCCAGTTCAGTGATTGAAAGACATTTTCCAATGTAGCATTAAAGAGCTTCGGAGATATGGTGTCACCTTGTCTCACTAATTTTCCAATTTTTATGTGTGTTGTATTTTCAAATAGCAGAATCTTTGCACTTGCATTTTCATAGATGTTATTAATAATATTAATGTATGCATCTTCAATACCGCAGGATTTCAGAGCCATTGCAACTGCTGATGGTTTCACCGAAACAAAGGCTTTTTCATAATCGATAAAAGCCATGCACAATGGAAGTTCATATTCCCTCGCTCTTTCAATTAGTTCTCTCAGTACGTGGATATGATCTATTGTGCTGTAGCCACTCCTGAATCCAGCTTGTTCTCTCGGTTGAGCCATGTCCAGTGTTACCTTCAAGCGGTGTGAAAGAACTTTAGTGAAGATTTTATAAACCACTGATAGGAGGCTGATAGATCTGTAGTTCCTGAGATCCTCAATGTCACCTTTTTTATGTAGCAAGATCATTGTAGCGTTGTTCCAATCCTCAGGAATTTTCCCTTCATTAAGGCATCGAGTGAAAATTTGGGCGAGTACTGTTTCGATTTCTCCACTTGCTTCTTGTATGATGTCTACAGTAATTCCATTTTCTCCTGGAGCTTTTCCCCGCTTCATGTTCTTGATTGCATGTGCAACTTCTGCTGGAAGGACTTTAAGAACTCTGGTACCTTTCATGATGCCTGGAGTACATGTATCATCCCTTTTCATATAATTTGGAGTAGAAATCTTTCACTCTTGTCAAAATTTCGCCTCTATTTCTTGTTACAGAACCATCTTCTTTTCTCAGTGCCATAATCTGTTTTTTTTTCCCTTACTGAGATGTCACTTTGCTGTCTTTAGGCTTTGGTTGTTTTCAATTGCTTTCCTTACTAGTTCACAGTTGAATTTCCTTACGTCTTCAGTGATGCTTTTTCGTACTGTCTTGCATAGCTCTATATATTCCACTTTGGAAGTCACATCTTCTTTAGTTGTCCTCATCTCTCTTCTTTTTTGCATCAACATTTTGGTTTTTCCTGATAATTTGTTCACATGCAATTTGTTCTTAGACCCAGCTAATTTTGTTGCTGTTTCCATAAGAGCTTTGGTTACTTTTCTGTTAACTTCAGAAATATCCACTTCTTCCGAGGTTAGGCCTTCTAAAGCAGAGAATCTGTTCTTCAGTTCCAACTTGAAGGTATTATGGTGTTTTTTAAGGTTGGTTATGTCAATAGATTTTGTTTGTGTTATGAGCTTGCCACGTTCAAGTTTAGTGTTGAGATGCATCTTACATCTCACCAATCTATGGTCACTGCCTATGTTGAACTTGTTTAGCACACTGCAGTCTTCTATGATGAATTTTTTGTTACACATAATAAAATCAATTTCACTTGTCGTCCCATTTGGATGTCTCCATGTCCATTTCCTGTGTGGCTTTTTCTTGAAAAAGGAGTTCAAGATGAAAAACCCTTCTGCCTCTGCAAACTCTACGAGAGTATTTCCACGCTGGTTTCTGTTGCCGTGACCGAATTTACCTACTGAAGTTTCATTCTGTTGCCGTTGCCCTATTTTTGCATTGAAATCTCCCATAATTATCTTCAAGTGCTGCTTACCTTTATTATATATATATATATATATATATATATATATATATATATATATATATATACTATAAAGATACCTAAGCAAAAAAATACATATATAATTTTGACTCACACCTAGTACAACATAGAAAAGGTTATGTATCTACCTGCGTGAGTAAAAGGAGAAAAGAAAAAAAATAAAACAACTGAATGTAGAAGGTGTCGAGAATACTGAGCCTTGGCTTTATCAAGGACCAGCAAAAACTCTGCATTTTCTCACTTCCACAAAGACCTAGTTGGAAATGGGTTTCTGCAAGGCCATAGATGCAAGTAACATTCCCACCTAAAATAGTTTAAAAATATATATATAAGTCATGTCCTCCGTAGAGTAGCATGACCTAGCACTAGTTAACAATTTCGCTTGCATCCATTAACCTTCATGGCCCGACCCATGCTCTTCATCTGTTACTATTAAACAGAGAGAAGAAGATTAAAGAGAACTCAAGCTGTGAGAGTGACATAATAAATAGAAATGATTTTCAGCTATAACGAAATTCCAAGTTCGTTTGAGAGAGAATTTAAACCTGAAAAACAAATTTTACATTGCAATTAAAAAAGGAAATGTTAATTTATAACGAACAGATTTTTGAAAGAAAACTTGAGTCTAAAACCCCCTACTCTACAACTTATGACAGCACGAAAACGAGAATAAGTTAAAGATAATAATTAACTAAAGAAAACTTTGTGAAAGTTATATACCTTAAACAGTTAGTTGCAATATGTACAAAGTATTTCAGCAGTGCTTTAAGTGCATAATTAATTAGTTATTAAGAACTTAACTACTTTGAAAAAACAGCGCATAGACAGCGCATAGAAAAGGAACAAGCTTAGCCATCTTCTGTTCCTAGGTACCACAAAAGACGCTCAAAGTTACAAAGAAAAGTAAGAGTTAAAACCCGCATAAATGTTAACAGACAAACCAATGCTTAAAAGCTGAAAAGCTAAAAAACGACAGAGAAAGGTACATGAAGTACAAACATTGAACTTATAAAACCTAGAACCCAAAAACAAGGAAGAGAGCTTACCTCTTGAGTTACAAAAACTTTTCTCCTCACAAGAGGAGAACATGGCTGACCTCTTCCGCCACTCCCTAGACGCTGGGGGGCAGTGAGGGTGGGGCTGATGGCCTCCTCATACAGCAAGAAACCAACGCGCAGAGATTTTAACCAGAGAAAAAATATATAAACTTAAGACTGTGGATCTGTATGATCAGAATGAGCAGAATTAACTCTCCAGAATACATGAGAAATATTATAAAATACACGAGCAGTTTATTTAATAATCTTTGCATGTATTAAATCACCTTAGTGAGCTTCTATAGATTAATCAGAATCTTATTAATTTTAATGTTGGTTTTACTATTTTTAGTATAGCTATCCTAGTGATGAATAACTGGTTTTCTTTTTTATTTGTTTTTATTTTCTTTTATAAACAGATTTTTAAGCTTTTTTTGTGATTTTGTTTATATTATTTAATTTTTTTTGTTTTAATAGGACCGTCATATCCATAGCACTAAGGTTCCTTTAGGTAGTTAATAGGCATCCTCTAGCCAACTTCCTTACGGCTTTGATTGGTCAGAATCATATTATTAACTGTGTAGAAAATTAAAGCAGATCTGCCAACCTTACTCTATTATTCAGAATAATTTTTCTTAAAGTTCTTTTGATGAAAGAAGAAGGAATTTCGTTCTCTAGAAAACTTTCTAATAGTATATTAATGTGGTAATTGAAGTCCAAATTGTTGCTGCAAATTCTTGAAATTCTTAGGACCTGAGAAATTAGTACATTCTCAATTACTTTGGTTGAAATGTTATTATTCCAGTGTAGATATTTAATTACTTTGAAAGGAAAATTAACTCTTTTATCAAAGAGGCTAATAGATGGGTTACCTCTGTTGAGCTTAATGCTTAAGTCTAGGAACTCAAGTTCCTGATTACTGTGGTTGGTTTTACATAAGTTAAGAGAGCTAGGATAGATATTATCAAAATCACTCTATATAACTTCGGAATTATTGATACACAGCAGATCATCAGTATATCTAAAAGTGTAAAGGTAGTTATCTGAGCAGGTGGGGTGATTTTTAATGAATTTATATTCCTTAAAGAACAGGAATAGATTAGCGATATTCGTGGACGTTGATGTTCCCATTGGAATACCGTTCACTTGCTTATAGAGAGTATTATTATATAAGATATGGTTATTTTTTATGCAGCAATTGAGATAAGAGTTCCAAGTTCCTACATCAACAAATTGGTTAAGTTTAAATTCTGCATACAGCTCTTTAAAGGTAGTGATTATATCTGATAGAGGCAGATTAGTATATAGGTTTTCAAAATCATAACTATTAATATCTAGGGGACACACTTTGAGTATAGTAGAAATTACTTCTGCATTATTATTAATTATCCAAAAATCTCTGTACATCAAGTTAGAACAGTTTCTAATGTGTTTCAAAACCTTCTTTAAGACATCTTCAAAAGCAAGATCTATTTTCTTTTTATGACTCCTTACTCCACTAGCTATGAACCTGAACTTCACAGGATCCTTATGAAACTTAACCGTTGCAAAGAAATGGAAATTCAGGCCCATATCTTCTAGTTTGCGGAATTTTAAGTTTCTTGAAGAATGCCTTAAACCGATTTTCTAACTGCTTGGTAGAATAACTTACGGGCTCGTATGTTACTCTATTATTGAGTTCCATAGTTAACAATTCAAAATAGAACTTCTTACAGATAATTGCAAAATTATTGCTAGCTTTATCCGTAGTGGTAAAAATAAATTGGTCTTGTAGTTTGGAGAGTGACCTTTTAGCTTCTCCAGAGAAAAGAGATTTCTGTCGAAACAAAAAGTCCAGACCTGCCAACTCACCGGTGAAGCTTATTGATTATATTATATTTCCATTCTGCGAAGGCCTCAATAGGCTGATTGTACGTTAAACTGGTTTTTACGATGTACTTATTTACATCTTGAGTGAAGCTCTCAAGAATCCTTTCTTTGGAAATTGTGAAGGAAGGTCTGAAATTAGAGCCATACTCTAATAAATTCCTAATTTCACTATGATAAGAATTACAACCATATTATCACCGGAAACTTGAGTTTTGTTGAAAATGAAAAGCTTAGGAATTTATTAGAGTATGGCTCTAATTTCAGACCTTCCTTCACAATTTCCAAAGAAAGGATTCTTGAGAGCTTCACTCAAGATGTAAATAAGTACATCGTAAAAACCAGTTTAACGTACAATCAGCCTATTGAGGCCTTCGCAGAATGGAAATATAATATAATCAATAGCTTCACCGGTGAGTTGGCAGGTCTGGACTTTTGTTTCGACAGAAATCTCTTTTTCTCTGGAGAAGCTAAAAGGTCACTCTCCAAACTACAAGACCAATTTATTTTTACCACTACGGATAAAGCTAGCAATAATTTTGCAATTATCTGTAAGAAGTTCTATTTTGAATTGTTAACTATGGAACTCAATAATAGAGTAACATACGAGCCCGTAAGTTATTCTACCAAGCAGTTAGAAAATCGGTTTAAGGCATTCTTCAAGAAACTTAAAATTCCGCAAACTAGAAGATATGGGCCTGAATTTCCATTTCTTTTGCAACGGTTAAGTTTCATAAGGATCCTGTGAAGTTCAGGTTCATAGCTAGTGGAGTAAGGAGTCATAAAAAGAAAATAGATCTTGCTTTTGAAGATGTCTTAAAGAAGGTTTTGAAACACATTAGAAACTGTTCTAACTTGATGTACAGAGATTTTTGGATAATTAATAATAATGCAGAAGTAATTTCTACTATACTCAAAGTGTGTCCCCTAGATATTAATAGTTATGATTTTGAAAACCTATATACTAATCTGCCTCTATCAGATATAATCACTACCTTTAAAGAGCTGTATGCAGAATTTAAACTTAACCAATTTGTTGATGTAGGAACTTGGAACTCTTATCTCAATTGCTGCATAAAAAATAACCATATCTTATATAATAATACTCTCTATAAGCAAGTGAACGGTATTCCAATGGGAACATCAACGTCCACGAATATCGCTAATCTATTCCTGTTCTTTAAGGAATATAAATTCATTAAAAATCACCCCACCTGCTCAGATAACTACCTTTACACTTTTAGATATATTGATGATCTGCTGTGTATCAATAATTCCGAAGTTATAGAGAGTGATTTTGATAATATCTATCCTAGCTCTCTTAACTTATGTAAAACCAACCACAGTAATCAGGAACTTGAGTTCCTAGACTTAAGCATTAAGCTCAACAGAGGTAACCCATCTATTAGCCTCTTTGATAAAAGAGTTAATTTTCCTTTCAAAGTAATTAAATATCTACACTGGAATAATAACATTTCAACCAAAGTAATTGAGAATGTACTAATTTCTCAGGTCCTAAGAATTTCAAGAATTTGCAGCAACAATTTGGACTTCAATTACCACATTAATATACTATTAGAAAGTTTTCTAGAGAACGAAATTCCTTCTTCTTTCATCAAAAGAACTTTAAGAAAAATTATTCTGAATAATAGAGTAAGGTTGGCAGATCTGCTTTAATTTTCTACACAGTTAATAATATGATTCTGACCAATCAAAGCCGTAAGGAAGTTGGCTAGAGGATGCCTATTAACTACCTAAAGGAACCTTAGTGCTATGGATATGACGGTCCTATTAAAACAAAAAAAATTAAATAATATAAACAAAATCACAAAAAGCTTAAAAATCTGTTTATAAAAGAAAATAAAAACAAATAAAAAAGAAAACCAGTTATTCATCACTAGGATAGCTATACTAAAAATAGTAAAACCAACATTAAAATTAATAAGATTCTGATTAATCTATAGAAGCTCACTAAGGTGATTTAATACATGCAAAGATTATTAAATAAACTGCTCGTGTATTTTATAATATTTCTCATGTATTCTGGAGAGTTAATTCTGCTCATTCTGATCATACAGATCCACAGTCTTAAGTTTATATATTTTTTTCTCTGGTTAAAATCTCTGCGCGTTGGTTTCTTGCTGTATGAGGAGGCCATCAGCCCCACCCTCACTGCCCCCCAGCGTCTAGGGAGTGGCGGAAGAGGTCAGCCATGTTCTCCTCTTGTGAGGAGAAAAGTTTTTGTAACTCAAGAGGTAAGCTCTCTTCCTTGTTTTTGGGTTCTAGGTTTTATAAGTTCAATGTTTGTACTTCATGTACCTTTCTCGGCGGTTTTTAGCTTTTCAGCTTTTAAGCATTGGTTTGTCTGTTAACATTTATGCGGGTTTTAACTCTTACTTTTCTTTGTAACTTTGAGCGTCTTTTGTGGTACCTAGGAACAGAAGATGGCTAAGCTTGTTCCTTTCTATGCGCTGTCTATGCGCTGTTTTTTCAAAGTAGTTAAGTTCTTAATAACTAATTAATTATGCACTTAAAGCACTGCTGAAATACTTTGTACATATTGCAACTAACTGTTTAAGGTATATAACTTTCACAAAGTTTTCTTTAGTTAATTATTATCTTTAACTTATTCTCGTTTTCGTGCTGTCATAAGTTGTAGAGTAGGGGGTTTTAGACTCAAGTTTTCTTTCAAAAATCTGTTCGTTATAAATTAACATTTCCTTTTTTAATTGCAATGTAAAATTTGTTTTTCAGGTTTAAATTCTCTCTCAAACGAACTTGGAATTTCGTTATAGCTGAAAATCATTTCTATTTATTATGTCACTCTCACAGCTTGAGTTCTCTTTAATCTTCTTCTCTCTGTTTAATAGTAACAGATGAAGAGCATGGGTCGGGCCATGAAGGTTAATGGATGCAAGCGAAATTGTTAACTAGTGCTAGGTCATGCTACTCTACGGAGGACATGACTTATATATATATTTTTTAAACTATTTTAGGTGGGAATGTTACTTGCATCTATGGCCTTGCAGAAACCCATTTCCAACTAGGTCTTTGTGGAAGTGAGAAAATGCAGAGTTTTTGCTGGTCCTTGATAAAGCCAAGGCTCAGTATTCTCGACACCTTCTACATTCAGTTGTTTTATTTTTTTTTCTTTTCTCCTTTTACTCACGCAGGTAGATACATAACCTTTTCTATGTTGTACTAGGTGTGAGTCAAAATTATATATGTATTTTTTTGCTTAGGTATCTTTATAGTATGTGAATTCTGAATTTTCAAAACTGCTGCGTTGCGCGTTTTGATTTTCAGGTTATTTTGCACCCTTCTGTTTTAAATTCTAAAATTTTTTCCTTAGTCTTCAGTTTTGCTCTTAAGTATATATATATATATATATATATATATATATATATATATATCGTGGTGAGTTATGGCCAAACCCCTCCAAAATGATTCCACAACTTAAATCTTGGCCCTCAGTCTCCGGCAGCTGGAATGTACCTGGCCAAGGCAGCGGCCAGTGCGACATGAAGGCAGAGGGTGCTAAGAATCCCCGGAGGACCGGACTAGGCTGCCATCTGATGCTGACCTTGGCTACGTACAATGGACGCTCCCTATCTTCTGATTCAAGGCTTCTTGAATTTAAAGAGGAACTACAAAGGATCAAGTGGGACATCGTGGGGCTAAGTGAGGTAAGGAGAAAAGGAGAAGATCTCATTGAACTGAAAAGTGGACATCTCTTCTACTATCGTGGGACAGATACTGGCAGAACTAGTGGTGTTGGATTTATAATAAACAAGAAACTGAAGGATAAAGTTGTAGAAGTTGAAAGTTCCTCTGACAGAGCTGCACGACTTGTTATCCAACTCTCGAAAAGATACCAGGCTCAGATTATTCAAACTTATGCACCCACCACAAGTCATCCTGAAGAAGAAATTGAAGAATTTTATGAGGAAATTTGTCATCTAAATAATAAAGGTAAGCAGCACTTGAAAATAATTATGGGAGATTTCAATGCAAAAATAGGGCAACGGCAACAGAATGAAACTTCAGTAGGTAAATTCGGTCACGGCAACAGAAACCAGCGTGGAAATACTCTCGTTGAGTTTGCAGAGGCAGAAGGGTTTTTCATCTTGAACTCCTTCTTCAAGAAAAAGCCACACAGGAAATGGACATGGAGACATCCAAATGGGACGACAAGTGAAATTGATTTTATTATGTGTAACAAAAAATTCGTCATAGAAGACTGCAGTGTGCTAAACAATTTCAACACAGGTAGTGACCATAGATTGGTGAGATGTAAGATGCACCTCAACACTAAACTTGAACGTGGCAAGCTCATAAGACAAACAAAATCTATTGACATAACCAACCTTAAAAAACACCATAATACCTTCAAGTTGGAACTGAAGAACAGGTTCTCTGCTTTAGAAGGCCTAACATCGGAAGAAGTGGACATCTCTGAAATTAACAGAAAAGTAACCAAAGCTCTTATGGAAACAGCAACAAAATTAGCTGGGTCTAAGAACAAGTTGCATGTAAATAAATTATCGGGAAAAACGAAAATGTTGATGCAAAAAAGAAGAGAGATGAGGACAACTAAAGAAGATGTGACTTCCAAAGTGGAATATATAGAGCTATGCAAGACAGTAAGAAAAAGTATCACTGAAGACGTAAGAAAATTCAACTGTGAACTAGTGAGGAAAGCAATTGAAAACAACCAAAGCCTAAAGATAGCAAAGGGACATCTCAGTAAGGGAAGAAAACAGATTATGGCACTGAGAAAAGAAGATGGTTCTGTAACAAGAAATAGAGGCGAAATTTTGACAAGAGTGAAAGATTTCTACTCCAAATTATATGAAAGGGATGATACATGTACTCCAGACATCATGAAAGGTACCAGTACCAGAGTTCCTCCAGTCCTTCCAGCAGAAGTTGCACATGCAATCAAGAACATGAAGCGGGGAAAAGCTCCAGGAGAAGATGGAATTACTGTAGACATCATACAAGAAGCAAGTGGAGAAATCGAAACAGTACTCGCCCAAATTTTCACTCGATGCCTTAATGAAGGAAAGATTCCTGAGGATTGGAACACCGCTACAATGATCCTGCTACATAAAAAAGGTGACGTTGAGGATCTCGGAAACTACAGACCTATCAGCCTCCTATCAGTAGTTTATAAAATCTTCACTAAAGTTCTTTCACACCGCTTGAAGGTAACACTGGACATGGCTCAACCGAGAGAACAAGCTGGATTCAGGAGTGGCTACAGCACAATAGATCATATCCACGTGCTGAGAGAACTAATTGAAAGAGCGAGGGAATATGAACTTCCATTGTGCATGGCTTTTATCGATTATGAAAAAGCCTTTGATTCGGTGAAACCATCAGCAGTTACAATGGCTCTGAAATCCTGCGGTATTGAAGATGCATACATTAATATTATTAATAACATCTATGAAAATGCAAGTGCAAAGATTAGGCTGTTTGAAAATACAACACATGTAAAAATTGGAAAGGGAGTGAGACAAGGTGACACCATATCTCCGAAGCTCTTTAATGCCATATTGGAGTGGTGTTTTTCAGTCGCTGAGCTGGGAAAATAAGGGGATAAAGATTAATGGAGATTATCTAACCCACCTTCGTTTTGCTGATGACATAGTCATTTTTGCAACTACCCCATCAGAGCTGCAGGGTATGATCCAGGAACTTGCTGACAAGAGTAAAGAAGTGGGATTAAAAATGAACTTTCAGAAGACAAAAGTGATGTTCAATGCTTTTACAAGAAATGAAGATTTATCGATTGATGGAGAAAAGCTGGAGATAACAGACACGTACGTTTATCTTGGACAGCAGATATCAAGTGAGGGTCACATTGATGAAGAAATTAATCGGCGTACAAAACTTGCCTGGAGAGCTTTTGGAAGAAACAGCATAATTTTCAAGAGCAATATGCCATTATGTCTTAAAAGAAAAGTGTTTGATCAATGCATCCTTCCAGTGCTTACGTATGGTGCAGAGACTTGGACCTTAACTAAAACAGACACACAAAGGCTGCAGACAACTCAAAATAGCATGGAGAGGTGCATGCTTGGTGTAACCAGGAGAGATAAGAAGAGGAACTCGTGGATCCGAAAAATGACAAGAGTGGAAGACATCATGATCAGAGTTAAATCCCTGAAATGGCAATGGGCTGGACATACTGCCAGAAGGACAGATCATCGATGGACAGCCGAAAATTTAGATTGGATTCCAAGGGACAGGAAAAGACCCAGAAGAAGACCACATGGAAGATGGGTGGATGAAATTCGAAAGTATGCAGGGGTGACATGGAGGAGACTGGCACAAGACAGACCGTTGTGGAGGAAACTTGGGGAGACCTTCGTCCAGCAGTGGATTGATAATGGTTGACAATGATGATGATGATGATGATATATATATATATATATATACTAAAGAGCAAAGCCGAAAACATAAGAAAAACTTTGGAATTTAAAACGAAAGATGCAAAATAACCTGAAGGTCTAAAAACGCGCAACGCAGCAGGTATGAAAATTCAGAATTCACATTCTATTAAGAGACTGAAGCAAAAATTTTTTTGACTCACACCAAAGTACAACATAGAAAAGGTTATGTATTGACCGGTGTGAGTAAAAAGAGAAAAATAAAACAACTGAATGTAGAAAGTGTTGAGAATACTGAGCCTTGGCTTTATCAAGGACCAGCAAAAACTCTGCATTTTCTCACTTCCACAAAGACCTATTTGGAAATGGGTTTCTGCAAAGTCATAGATGCAAGTAATAAGCCCACCAAAATGTTTTTTTTTATTTTTTTATTTTTATTTAAATATATATTTTAAAGAATATATATAAATGTCATGACCTCCGCAGAGTTGCATGACTAAGCTTTAGTTAACAATTTAGCTAGCATCCATAACTTTCCTGGCCCGACCCATGCTCTTCATCTGTTACTATTAAACAGAAAGGAGAAGAATATAGAAAACTCAAGTTGTAAGAGTGACATAATAAATCAGAAATAATGTTTAGCAATAACAAATTACCAAGTTCGCCTGAGAGAGAATTTAAACCTGAATAGCAATACAAAAGTATTACAAATTCTTAACATTGCAATAAAAAAGAAGATATTAATTTTTTTAAAACACAGATTCTTGAAAGAAAACTGGATTATAAAAACCCCTACTCCACAACTTCTGACAACACAAAAACGAGAATATAATAAAGACAATAATTAATTAAAGAAACGCATTGTGAAGGTTATATGACATGAACAATTAGTTGCAATATGTACAAAGTATTTCAGAAGTGCTTTTAGTGCATAATTAAGTACTTATTAAGAACTTAACTACTTTGAAAACACAGCGCAAATTACAAGAACAATGAAACGGCCGGCTGTTTTGGCCTTAGTTCCCTAAAAAACGCGCAAAGTTACCCAGAAAAGAAAGAGTTAAAATCCGCAAAAAAGTTAATAGACTTGCCAGTGCCTAAAAGCTGAAAGCAAAAAATGAAAAAAGTACAAGAAGTTCAATCATTGAACTTGGAAATCCCAAAACCCAAAGACAATGAAGAGAGCTAACCTCTTATGCAACTGAACTTCCTCCATTCTTGAGGAAACATGGCCGACCTTTTACATAAACTTCTAAACCCCCTGCCACTCCCTAGTCGCTGGGGGCAGTGTGGGTGGGGCTGAAGGCCTCCACACACTGAAAAATCCTACTCGCGGAGATTTTAACTAGAGAATAAAATATATCATTAAGATTGCGGACCTGTATGATCAGAAAGAGCAGAATTAACTCTCCAGAATACATGAGAAATATTATGAAATACACAAGTAGTGTATTTAATAATCTTTGCATGTATTTAATCACCTTAGTGAGCTTCTGTAGACTGTTTAGAATCCTATTAATTTTAATGTTAGTTTTACTATTTTTAGTATAGCTATTCTAGTGAGCGAATAACTAGTTTTCTTTTATATTTATTTTTATTTTCTTTTATAAACAGATTTTTAAGCTTTTTTTTGTGATTTTGTCTATATTATTTAATTTTTTATTTTTAATAGGACCTTCTTATCCATAGCACTAAGGTTCCTTATTGTAGTTAATAGGCATCCTCTAGCCAACTTCCAAAAGGCTTTCATTGGATCGATATGGGGAAATCCGTTCCACATAGGTAATGAATCGGAGTTTCGAAAATTACCAAGTGTGCACATTTTTTATACTAGGGTGAAACTATGACAGCTGTGTGATTGTGAATTTAAATTACTTAGAAATACAGGCAAAGCATCTACTCTACGCTTTGAGACATAGAGGAAAGAAGTTCTTTCCTCCATACTTCGCGATGCCGTACATTCGCTCGCAGACTTACAGCCGAGCTATGGTGGACTAGAAAGATTGGTGTCGAAAGCGCCCTATACGTCACATGTTAAATGATGTCACGGTTTTAGAACAGCGTTTGGTGGCGCTGTTCTACAATCGTCCCCTACTGTTCTTCTTGTCGTGCATTGCTGTGCTGTTAGTTTATCTGTTTTAGAGTGAACTAGAATTCGTTAATTTTTTTTATATATAAACGTTTAAAAGATAATTTTCCAGGACAGTAGAAGGCTTATTACTCAGTTAAAAATGCGATCGACACTTTCCAGAAAATGCTTTATGTCAAAGTGGTTACAAAAATGTCGCCAAAGCATCGTTATTTAAGGCACTTGTTGATGTGCTTTTACTGTCTCAATGGGAGAAAAATATTTCGCGTTCTGATCGTAAGCTTGATAGCTATTGTTGCGTGAGTTGCACCTTGAAAAACAGTTTAAAGAATGAAACAGTTATTATAAAATTAATGGGATTATTATAAAATAATAGTTATTATAAATTTATGCACTATCTTTACCACATATCAATGATTCCTATCCCTCTGTGAGGGAGCAGAGTCTACCCTCAATTTTTTTAAAGCAACACTGAGTATTTAATTCTAGCTATGTCTCTGATGGGGCTTGTGATATATTTCTAATGAAATATAATTCAAAAACATCTTATCTGACAAATTTTGAACCTTGGTGCTATCTAACGTGACGGTGATCTCTTGTACTTAGACGCTTACGAAACTATAACATTTGAAACTATGTTCTTTCTTATTATTTGAAACAGATATTTGCGATGGTAAAAAAGGTATTTGTACTTAGTAAATAGAACAAGATCTGTAAACTCAATGTTATAAGTTATTTTTATTTATTAATTTTTTTAGGTGGGAGGGTGTTTTTCGAGGGCAAGTGATACAATTAGTTGATTCTATTAGTGAAAGACAAATGCAATGAAACTTGGGGGGTTTGTTTAGCAACTCGATTTTAAGCTTTTTTTGATGGCTAAATAAAAACGGAAATTCCGTTTTAATTTTGCCACTTGCCCTGGAAAGACACCCCCCTCCCTAAAGTTAATAAATAAGACAACCTCGGTGTATTGAATTTACAGATCTTGTTCTATTTATTCAGCACAAATACTTTTTCTTCTGTTTCTTTAATTTATACCTGATGTCTGACTCAAACAAAAAGCCTACGCATGAGGTACTGTTAAGGAATCTATTAACATTTTACCTTATTTTTCCATTCAGAAACTCATTCATTCATTCTTTTAGCAAACTAAGATGTTTAACAGATACTTTCTTTAACTTTTTAAATTTTGTTTAACTTCAAGTAAAGATCCTTCAAAAATGCCATTTTCACTTCTTTCTACACGGATCAGACAACCAACTGAAAGAGTTTCCGCTTGCAACAGGAAGTATACAATTTATTTAAAAATCACCTTTTAGAACAATCTACATATACTTAATAAGAGGTTCATGATAAAGGTATTTCAAATTAAAAAATTAATAAAAATTAGACAAAACAAAATAACTGTTAAATTATGAAAAAATAGGAAATTAGTGTAACATGATAGTACAGGAAATACGAAAAGATGAAGATGGAAAAATACAAATGGATTCAAATTTTTTTTCTATTTTAGTAGTGCCAAATGCTATATTTTTAATTTATGATGTTCCGTAATGATTAAATAATTCACTGACTACATCATAATATTCCTTAGTAAATTGTTGGAATCTTTTCAAATAGGCAAAATCGTATTGAGAATTACAGGTTAACTTTCCCAATACAATAACCAAAAAGAAGTCATTTTTTAATTTCTCAGTTTTATTTATGTTTCACAATCACGAATACTTTTTTCGTACTATTTTCCCCTTGCTGCAAAGTTAAAACACACACTATCTAGGGCATTAAAGTTAAATAAAAAATTCTGAATATGTTAGACGCAAAAAGTGGTTTATCTTCAGTTAAGAAATATTTTTGCACCGTCAATTTAATAGTTCGAAGTGTTCTCATCTTTGGCCCGACAGTGTGCCATAAGTGGTAGCGTTACCTTAATGAATTAAACTTTAAAAGTAATAAAACTTAGTTTTAGCACCCTGCTGGTGGGTGTTAAAACTAAGTTTTATACTTTTAAACAAAAAAAGTATCAATTCAATTGCTATAAATAAACAAAGACATCGCTCTTTCCACGTTTTAGCAACACACAGCAACCGAAAAATTGTTATTTGGCCACTCCCAAATAACAATTTACGGTCGTTCGTCAAATTTAACAGGCCTTCCTTTAGTTACGTCAGACGTCGGAGAGCAGGAGGCGTTTGGGCCTTGTTTCAGGGGGCGTTGCTCGTGCCCAGTGTGGGCCTAGACCTGGTCTCCTGGTGTGGGTAGCGATCAGCTATCACTCCCGTACACAACTAGTGTTTGTACCGGGTACGTTAAACAGCACCTCCTACATCAACAACATCATTCAGCCCGTTGTTGTGCCCTTTTTGTAAGGTCGGTCCATCGTGGTGTTTTCCAGCAAGATAACGCACGCCCACACACGGCACGTGCAACGCAACATGCACTTCAGGGTGTTAAACAACTTCCATGGCCAGCACGTTCACCGGATTTGTCCCCCATTGAGCACGTGTGGGATTTTATGGGACAACGACTTATCCGGTCTCCACGGCCAGCCACGATCATCCCCGATTTACGCGTCCAGGTTGAGGATGCTTGGAACTCAATACCCCAAACTTACATCCAACATCTGCACGACAGACTCCATGCCAGAATTGCACAGTGTGACGCAGTTCATGGCGGTTCAACCTCGTACTAACCATGTTACATGGAAATGTTATTTTTCAGTTTACCATCAAATACAGCTGTATTTTGCCATAATTTTTTGATCAGGTTATCCTCTGTATTCCGTTATTATGCTGTATAAATTTCGTTGGTATCAGACGTCTCCTTCTTGGTGTTCTTTTTTCACTTTCCGCCAGTGTATAAATTAAATTGCTTAACGAATGATTTGTCCTATATCAGAATTTTTTTTTTAAATGCTAAAAGTTTTTATGGCGTTTGGTTTTCAACTCCAATGATTATTTGTTTTAACACATTGCTTGCATTTATAAAAATATTTTCAAAACGTTTGCATTTTGTTATGCGTTTTTTTTTTTGTTAAGAGTAGATAATATGAACATGCTTTCTGGGGAAAAATTCGTCGATTATAGTTCTTATGGGGTGGCACAGAAATCCATGGCTTCCGGCACCAGTCATTCAAGTCCACCATAGATGAGCAGCATCTTTTGGGTAGAAGTATCCCATGGTACCTTGCGACAATCAACCTCACTTTTAGGGGCGCGGGCATCTCCCCTCATTTATTTCCAACATGTGACCAACTGAGTCCCAGCTATCAGTAATTTGCTGATGGGCTGAATCGGAAGAGTCACAGAGTAGAGACAGAATTTCATAAAACGTGCGCTGATGGAAATTTCGAAGGTTCTGTTGCAATATGAAGGAAATGTGGTAATATTTAGTTCAAAAATTACTTTGAAAGTCCTACACAAAACGAAGGAAATGCTAATTTTTAAACTAAATTGACAAAGTATTTGCAAAGTTTTCGCTTAGAATTCCAGCTGATGGGAACTTTGAAATTTGCCGTACAAAATAAATGAAATGTATTGTTGTTTGGTTGACAAATTACTTAAGGTGGACGTCGAGTGATTTCGCTTCCTATACTTCCAATGGGCAAACTTCTGTACACATTTTCTTCACAATTAATGCGTTCCCAAGGATAAAAATTTGAACATCGATTAAAATAACTTCATATTATAACTAGGAATACTTAATATTTTCTAAAACATAACCATAATTAAGCAATCCAACATTTGTTTGTATACTGACGTCATCAAGGTCGCGCCATCTTTTTTCTGGTCTCAACACTACCAAAGGAAAAGTTATTGATTTTTAATATAATCATGTTTATGTTTTAGAAAATATTAAGTATTCCGTGTGAAGTTAGTTAAATCGATGTTAAAATTTTCATCCTCGAGAACGCATTAATTGTGAAGAAAATGTGTACAGAAGTTTGTCCATTGGAAGTATAAGAAGCAAAATCACTAGACGTCCACCTTAAAAAGTTGTGGCACGAAATGCGCATAATTTAATGTTTTTGATGGCATATTGGATGTCTGCATCGAAACCAAGATGGCGGCTTGTTTACAATTTTTGTTTCGCTTCTGGTAAACTCCCTGCTGGATTTGGAGAAGCGTATATGCTCCAGCTTTGCCCGTCTGTCTGCCTTTTCGCACGATAACTAGCGTAAAAATGGTTCGAATTCGATGAAATTTAAGTATGTGGTAGGGAACCACCTGGGGATAAACCCTATTGAAAACGGCCGAAAGAAGGTCAAAGGTCAGGACATATGAGCGGGATCCATTCCATTGCCCTTATGCGTCATACCGTACGAAAAATTGTTCGATTCCGATGAAATTTTAATATGTGGTAGGGGACCACCTGGGAACGATCCCTATTGAAAATGGGCAAAATGGGGTCAAAGGTCAGGTCATAGGAGTGGGATCCATTCCTTTACCCTTATGCGTCATAATTTACGTAAAAATTGTTCGATTTCGAAGAAATTTTAGTATGTGGTTGGGGACAACTTGGGGACGAACGCTATTGAAAATGGGCGCAATGGGGTCAAAGGTCACATAGGAGCGGGATCCATTCCATTGCTCTTATGCGTCGTAACTTGCGTAAAAAATGATTCGATTTCAATGAAATTTTAGTATGTGGTAGGGGACAACCTAGGAACGAACCCTGTTGAAAATGGATGAAATGCGGTCAAAGGTCAGGGCATAAGAGCGGGATCCATTCCATCGCCCATATGCGTCATAACTTACGTAAAAATGCTTCTACTGCGACAAAACTTTACTATTTTGTTCCGGAGGTATACCATCGAAATGGGGCCAAAGCTCAGGACACAGGAGCGAAATTTATTCCATAGCCATTATCCTCATAACTTGACTGAAAATGCTTCTACTACGACAAAATTTTAGTATGTTGTTCCGGAGGTATACTAAACCGATTCTTTTGAATATCATCCGAATGGGGTCAAAGGTCAGGGCACAGGAGCGAGATTTATTCCACAGCCATTATCTTCATAACTTGAGTAATGATTTCTGGTATGTTGGAAAGCGTATCATAATCAATGCTTTTACTAACTTGTTGTTGAAGGACTTTGCTCTGCCACCATTTCGGAGGTTCCGGCGTAGGTATTTTTGGTTTTGGCTTATATCAGTAGTGTTAACATTACCTGCGTTTGGTGTCAGTGTGTTCTTTATTCATGTATTACTCAAGGAAGAAGACTTTTAAGTACTTTTTGCACTTCTTTTGCCTGACTTTAATATATTTTCTGTTTTTTTTTTTTTTCTCTGTCGTTATATTTTGGAAGGGCGGACTTTTGTCGTTTGAACATATAGCACCTTTTAAATCTGCCACTAAGGAAAACTTTTAAATGCGGTGCAAAAAAAGATTTTCGTAAGATGTATACATATTACGAAAATGCTAAACCGTTAAGCAACTGATACAGTTTAACCAACAAAACATATGCATAACAAATTCTTTTTTCAATGTATATACACTGAGTGGCCACTTTATTATGACCACCTGACAGTTTTAAGAAAATGAGCTATGGCTGCAAGCTGTTGCTGCCAGACGGTGAGGCTAGTATAAAAAGGGAAAGCTTAGTGCTTGCGACAGTAGTAGAAGTGATTTTTGGGTGACGAGATGGGTAAAAAATGCGATTTGACGGACTTTCAACGTGTGGTGATTGTAGGAGCTCGGAGCCATGGAGCGAGTATCACCGAAACCGCCGCATTCGTGAAATGCTCCAGAGGAGCTGTTGTTAAAGTTTTTAAAGACTGGACTGTCAGCCAAAAAACTGGGTCTCTACGTGCAACGTTTGGTCATCATCGACTAGTGACTGCTCGGGCGGAATGGAGAGTGTCCAGACTGGTAACACACAACAGAAGGGCAACAGTGCAGCAAATTAGAGACCATCTTAATCAAGGATCCCCTCAAATGATCTCTGCACGTACTGTTCGCCGTACACTGCATCGGATGGGATATGGCAGCCGAAGGCCTGTTCGAACACCTTTCCTGTCTGCAGTTAACAAGATAAAACGTCTCCAGTTCGCACAGGAGCATAAGAATTGGGCAGTCGATAATTGGAAACAAATTAGGTTGTCCGATGAATCACGTTTTCAGTTGCACCATGCCGATGGCCGAGTGAGAATTTGGCGGAAACAGCACGAAAACATGGACCCCAAATGCATTGCTACAACCCTTCAAGCTGGTGGAAGCAACGTTATGGTTTGGGGAATGTTTTCTGGCATGGTTTGGGCCCTTTAATTCGTGTTGATCAACGTCTGACTGGCACATCATATCTAAACATCGTTGCGGATCAAGTGCATCTTGTCATGTGGATAGTTTATCCCAATGGCGATGGCTACTTTCAACAAGATAATGCGTTCTGCCATAGGGCTCGTATTGTACAGGATTGGTTTCAGGAACATGCCGGTGAGTTTACTTTGCTCAGATGGCCCCCACAATCTCCAGATCTCAACCCCATTGAGAATTTGTGGGATGAAGTTGAACGAGCCATCACACAGCTGGATCCACAACCCTGCAATCTCACACTCCTATAAAGTGCCATTCATCAAGCATGGTCTCAGAATCCACTAACCACCTATCAACATCTCGCGGACTTCATGCCACGAAGAATCGACGTAGTATTAAAGGCAAAAGATGGACCAACGAAGAACTGAGGAGGTGGTCATAATAAAGTGGCCACTCAGTGTATAAATAACTAAACTTTGCACTTAAGACAGAAAAGAAATCTTACTTGTATATCAGTAACAGCAGATACCAGCACGTAGAAGTAAAAAAATCCTTCTTTTTTTAAAAACAAACAAACGCTCTAACATTTTCTTCTGTTGCAGTTGTAAATCAACATTATATTTTATTGCGAGTGTTAATTTGTTTTTCTTTGGGAAGAAAATCACAATAATAAATAAATATAAAATATGAACACTTCACAAACGGACTAATGACATTCACGACTTCACGTGCATGGAAGCTGACACTTTTTGGTCACATGAATAAATCGTTTCAGGGCCTCTTCTTTCCAAGAAGCTATGAATAAGGTCCATCATTTGGAAACTACGATAGAAAACCGCTCATCAAATAGAAGTCGTCGCTCTTTAAGCGTTTATAAGTGAGTCACGGAAAAATTCTCATCGGCCTCCGCCGGGAATCGAACCCAGGGTCTTCCAGTTACGCGCCGGACATGCTTCCACTGCACCACAGCGGCCTCGAAATTCTACAGACTCACAAACGACAAATTGCCAAACCACATGACAGGTTGCTTTCTTTGGAGTCCCACACAATGCTGGGGATTCACCAAAGATGAACAGCAGCAACTGAACAAATAACTAGAAGGCGAATGAATGATAAATGCACCGTTGACTTAGACCAGGGACATCAAATAGAAGTCATCGCTCTGTGCACGTTTATAAGTGAGTCACGGAAAAATTATCATCCGCCGTGACCGGGAATAGAACCCAGGGTCTTCCAGTTTCGCATTTTTTTTCGTGACTCACTTATAAACGCGGAAAGAGCGATGACTTCTATTTGATGTTCCTGGTCCACGTCAACGGTGTATTTGTCAGGAAACCGCTCATCGAAGGTTTTTGCAGAAGACGCTCGCAGAATTCTGCAGAATTCATTTCAATAAATATATTTTCTAAAATCTTGAAATTTAAAGTTGGCGTATATCAAGTCAAGGTTTTCCACAAATATTTAACTCTTGAACAGTGGTGGTGGTGGGAGGATCGGCTAGTATATATGGTAATCAAAATTCTCTAAATTATTAATTTTGCCTCTTCTTCGTACCCAGATCTTTACTTAGTTACATGTCAGTTGAAATGCGGAACTTATACCACAGAGGACCCCAAAAATCCAACTGGTGAGTTTTACATGGGCGCAACTGAATGTCCTGAAACAACTTTAGCTTTTCTTAGGTATATTTAACCACAGGTTATAAGGGCTTGGTCAACGAGGCTTCTTTTAGTTTTCGTCTTCATTTTCCTCGAGCTTAAGTTAATGAGGATTAACCCAGTCTGACAATGCGGTGTGGTGTTTGCAATTGTGTGGGAGTATTGAAAGGCGTTCGTCCATCCAACAGCTGTCTGCTGCGCCATCTGGCGACGGTGCATCTTTATTAACACTCACGGACAATGAAATCTGCGCACCCAGAAGAAAACATGCTACAACCGCGAAACTTTGCAAATAGCTAGAGTTCGTGCTGGTATGCAAATGATCCACGTTTGGTGAGATTGCGCATGACCACACACACCTTGTGGTGGCGCTGCAAGCACGAACAGGTAGCCTTATAAACCGACGTGTAGTCGATGCACCATGAAAGCGAAAAGCACCGGCCGACGTAAGCAAGAATACAGAGTGACAAGAATGCTGAGACGTCGATTTATACGCAACTTACGGACTTTGAGAATTGAAAGAGGCCTGATCAGCGGGATGAAAGCCGCAGGGTGGACGGCGCGCCTCATAGCCCGTCCACGTGGATCATTCTGACCATACCGTCCGACTGTGTTGGGAGCAGTGGACACGTGACGGCACTGCCACACGGCGGAGCGGCTTCGGACGGACCAGGAAGACCACCGGTAGAGAGGATCAACGGATCGTGCGCCAGGCAAGAGCGGATTCCACTGGGACCTGGTTTATTATACAGGCAGATGTAACGGCTCCTGTGTGCGCATGAACCATTTCCCGACGCCTCGCAGAAGGGGATCTGCGATCCCAGCACCCCTTGCGTGTGCTGCTATTATCACGGGAAAATCGGTGGGTCCGTGAGCTGTGGTGCCAGGCCAGAGCGACGTCGAACGACACAGACGGGCGACGTGTGGTGTTTAGCGTTGAGTGTTGCTTCGTTTTGGGGACAGATGATCATCGTGTCCGAGTGTGGAGGTCCCCAGGTCAACGGCACAATCCCAAACTCGCTATCGAGCGCCACACCTCCCCCACTGCAGGCATTATGGTCTAGGGAACCACAGCCTACGATAGCCGATCAGCTGTAGAATTGGTACGTGGATCATTGACAGGCCAGCGGTATGTGGATGAGATTCTACGGTCCCATGTGCTCCCATTCCTGGCCGGGATACCAGCTTCGCTATGCCAGCAGAATAATGCCCGCCCACACACGGCTCGGGTTGCCCAAGACCGCCTGCGTCATATCCAGACACTTCCATGGCCTGCCCGCGGCCGCTCCACGGACATGTGCCCCATCGAGCATGTGTGGGACCAGTTGAAACACCCGGGCGGCACTATCCGGTATTTGGAGCACACCGTCCGACACGTGTGGGCCATTCTGCTGGAGGACATCATCAGGCGTCTGTTCGCCTCCATGCCGGACCGTTTTGCATCATGTATCGCCGAACGAGGCGGTGCGACGCGCTATTGAAGATGACCGGACTGCGTGCCACAGATTCCTCTGTAATTGTCGTGCAGATCTGTTTTTGCCATCATGTGTATCGTTCATCTGTATCATTACGTTCATAAAATTTCAGTTCAATCCGATGCTTCGTTCTTGGTGCGCAAATTTCATTGTACGTTTGAGTAGTTCTTTGCCTTAAAGTTAATGTTGAATCTCATTTATTGGTGACCGAATACCAGAGCTCATTTAAGAGGGGGACTTGTGTAGCTGCAGCCCTGGGCCCAACATTTTCAGGGAGCCCCAGGATTACTCAGGGTGCTTGAAGAATTGACAGAATTCGCAGAATTTTTTTTCTTTGTAGGTAGCACAGCCAGTGTTTCTTTCAGGCATACATCCGTAGGGGGAGGCGAAGCCCTCCCGGAAACCACCATCGCCCCCTAAGACATTTGATGTTACCGAGCCAAATGTGAATAAATTCAGGCTGTAATTCGTTTCTTTTGATGCTGCAAATTTTTTTCCAATTATAATTTTTTTAATATTTGTTCAAGTATTATAATTTATTTTGCAAAAAAGTGTATTAAGACGCATTCCATTCTACAAAATATAATAAGTAGACTAATCATACCTTACAGTCAGGGAATCGCGATTTAGGTTCAGAAGTGTGTTAAATGTGTTTTAATAGATAAAATTTTCAAACCTGCCGAAACAAACGCCCACATCTTGAACCGCCCCCTAGTTTAGCTGAAGAAAGTTAGCTCTTGAAATGCTTGAAGAGCAAACATTACTATACTATACTATATCTAGAGCGTATATAGAATTTTCTTTGGTTGTGTGTGTGTGGAGGGGCGGGGGACGTCGAAAAATGCAAGTTTTTGAAATCCATCAGAACAAAATTAAAATTAACGAAAAATAGAAGAAACATTACAGCATTTATTTAATTTCAGTTGATGCATTTTTATTAAATTAAGGCATTTTTTTTCTAATATAAGTCGCATTTTAACCAAAAAGTAAAAAACGAAACACTTTCGCGGGGCAAGGCCCCCCTCTACATACTCCCCTGTACTACACTGACGGAAAAAAGATCCCAACACCAGGAAGGGGTTGTGTTAGATAAACGACAGTTGGTATGCGGTGAGAGTACATCTGTAAGATGACGTCTATGCAAATTTCGCGCTCGGCGCATACGTGTGACGCTAGTAGCGCCCCTCAGAACATGCAAAGCAGGTTTGCTGTAAATACGCGCTGTAACGTCCGTGAGCGTTAGTTATCGTTGCGGTTCGACGTAGTGTGTTGATGTTAGTCAAGAATGCCTTTAAGAAGACGAAGAAGCCCTTATCAACAACTCACGGAGTTTGAACGAGGTCGTGTAATAGGACTACGAGAAGGTGGATTTTCTTTCCGCAGTTTTGCTGAACGACATGGCAGGAATGTAGCCACTGTGCATGATTGTTGGCAGCGGTGGTCAAGGGAAGGTATTGCCTCAAGAAGACCGAGTTCCGGCCGGCCACGTGGCACTACTGAGAGGGAAGACCGCCGTGTACGGCGTATGGCCGTGCCGCATCGTACTGCGTCTGCGGCAGCAATTCGAGCTGCAGTTGCCACCACAGTGACACAACGAACTGTTACAAATCGGTTACTTCAAGGACAGCTCCGAGCCAGACGCCCTGTAGCGTGCATTCCACTTATTCCAAACCACTGCCGTTTGCGACGTCAGTGGTGTCAAGCTAGAGCTCATTGGAGGACGGAGTGGAGATCTGTTGTGTTTTCAGATGAAAGCCGGTTCTGCCTGGGTGCCAGTGATGGCCGTGTGTTGGTTAGAAGGAGGCCAGGTGAGCGCCTGCAGCCAACCTGCCTGCGGCCGAGACACACTGGACCTACACCTGGAGTTATGGTCTGGGGAGCAATTTCCTATGACAGCAGGATCACTCTCGTGGTTAACCCACGCACCCTGACGGCACAGTTGTACGTCGGTCTGGTGATTCAACCTGTTGTGCTGCCATTCATGAACAGCATTCCAGGGGGTGTTTTCCAACAGGATAACGTTCGCCTGCATACCGCTGTTGTAACCCAACATGCTCTACAGAGTGTCGACATGTTGCCGTGGCCTGCTAGATCACCAGATCTTTCTCCAATCGAGCACGTATGGGACATTATTGGACGACAACTACAGCGTCACCCCCAACCAGCATTAACCGTCCCTGTATTGACCGACCAAGTGCAACAGGCATGGAACTCCATCCCACAAACTGACATCCAGCACCTGTACGACACAATGCATGAACGTTTGCATGCTTGCATTCAACATTCTAGCGGTTACACCGGTTATTAATGTACCAGCATTTCACATTTAAAATGGCTCATCTCGCGCTTACATTAAACTGTGATCTTGAAACCTTAATCGATTAAATATGTTACCTATACAAATGTATTGCCGCCATTTCATTCCTCTACAACTATTTTTTCGTGGTGTTGGGATTTTTTCCCGTCAGTGTATATATACATAGTAATTACTTCTAGATATGTAGATATAGTAGTAAAAAGTTATATATATAGCAATTAAAAAACTTGCCCCCCCCCCCCCCCCACCAGCCAAAAGTCTTGAAAGAAACACAGAACACAGCGAAAACTATAAGAAACTGCTTCGTGAAAAAGAAATTCTATTTCCTTACCTTTTTTTAGGAAAAATCCGAATAAAATATATTCACCCCCAGTCCATCCTCAAATCCTTTGAAAGCATTACAGTTGTTTTTTGTTTTGTTTTTTACACAACTGTAATTGGGAGAAATTTCCATACATAAGGAATTCGTTTGATCGTTTGAATCATGATATTTTGACATAATTTCAACAAGCTGAACTCGGGGAGTGTCCATTCTTGAACTATGCACTTTTACATTTTCTTGCTAACAGGAATCATGCGATACACACTTAAATATGGCGTAATTAGCGTCCTAAATTATTTCGTCGGAAAAATTTTAGTACCTGGAAAAAGTGCGACGTACAGATTTTAGAGGATGTAAATTAAAGGCAAATTGTGCAGAATTTTCATATTTCAAATGCCTTTTAAAAATGTTTATCATAATATTTACCTGTAAGTGTGATGCTGTTAAGAGACGCTGCGGTATGCCTAACTCATCGGCACGGCGACGATGTGAAACCCAGCTTCGTTGAAAGGAAGATGCGTTGTAGCATGTGATTCACACGCGGATGACTATAAGTTCAATCACGTACGTTGTTAGCAGGAGTACGAAGCATGTTGTACTCATACCTTACATAATATAGTTCGTTCACGTTTTGTCATTGTTTTAAAAGAAGATGATTCCCTGATTCGAAATAGAAAGTAAGAATATGCATTTCTGTGCTGTACAGAAAACTGGAGAAGTATAAATCTAGGTTTTGCTTTGAACGGCTTCCATTCGTAGCTGATTTTCTATGCCAGTGCACTTTTGGGTAAATGTAAATAGTGTCCTAAATTATTTCCTAGGAAAAATTTCACTGTGTGGGAAAAGTGCTACGTACAAATTTTTAAGCATGCAAAATAATGGGGAAAGGTGCAAATATATATATCATTTTAACATGAAAGGAAAAATTATGTTCCGAAGAACTTACCTTGTAGTGCGAAGGTTGGAAGGGTACGCGCAGTAGGCCTAAGATGACGGAGCGGCGACGTCGTGTAGGTGGATTCTGGTGAATGGAAGCGTTGTTGAGAACGGCAAGCTACGCGCGGAAGAATACACAAGGAAGCGGTTTGGCAGTACGTAGTCCAAAGCTTTGACCACAGCTCTACTCCATCGAGTCATCGAAGCGGGTTGTAGGAATACGCTGAAGGAAAGAGATCGGTTTAATGCTGCATTGTAATATTATTTTTTTAAAGGGTAATTTTGCGAAATGGTAAGTAGAAAATTGCCAAGAATTGTTTTGTCTGTGAATAGTGTCCTGACCATAAATTCGGATTTGGTCAGGGCTTAAAATTTCATCATCCCTAACAATTCGACAGGAAGCTCTAGGTCTCCCTGCCAAAGTATGATTACTGATTATAAGAAAATCGTTAATTTCAACAATATCCGTTTCACGAGGGAAAAAAAGGAGACGAACGAAGGGCTGAAAAACAACAGAAGTACAAATGAGGTGCTTGAAGAAATCACGGACCCCTAAACTTCTCCGAAACCATAACCAAATTTTAGGGTCAACTGGAACCAAAACTTCTAACTCAAAACTTATGCCGCACATTATATCACTTGCATTCCTTGATTTATTTACATTCCCAGACATTTTTACAATAAAAACAAAAAAATTAGCACATTTCTTTATTAATAATTAATGAAACATTTCTGAAGACTTCTTCTTGCAGACGATTACACGACGCATCACACACCTCCTATACATACACCTCACTCTTGTTGTATTACTCCGCGAATTCACTATCAACTGTTATTCCCTTCCGAAGCAAACTTCACGTCGTGGCCGTTAACATCGCTTTAGCCTTCCGCACCAACTGCTGCAAACCATCGTATTCGCACGCAAGTTCTTCGGAAAACATTTTTCCTTTCATGTAATATTACTATAATTTTTTACCTTTCCCCACTATTTTGCATGCTTAAAACATTGTACGTAGCACTTTTTCCACACAGTTTAATTTTTCCGACGAAATAATTTAGGACGCTGAAGTACACAGTTACCTAAAAAAAAACTGCTCTAAGCAAATAATCATCAGATCGAAGGAAACCATCGTGGATAAAAAAAAAAAAAAAAAAAAATGCTTCACTGCCGCAGTCTTCCCTAATGTGTTTTGCTCCTGAATGTTAACTTTCCAGTAGAGCAGATTATCTCTTAAGATGTAGTGGCACTGTTGACGCCTGTTTTACGTTATCTCTATGAGAGTTGACCTTCTTTAAACGTCAGATCAACTGGATCGAGGTTTCTCTATATACCAATCAGTTATCTGATTCGCCCACGTCAATTCAGTGCTGATCAATGACATTTCAACATCATGACATTTCAACATCAAAGAACTCGGCGTTTAGAACGTGATGTTTTGGAAGCGAACCATTAGATTCGTCCTGGAATATTAAGCTTTTGCAAATTGTGTAAATTACAGAATACGTTTGAATTAATATATATATATTTTATTTTATTCACAAAATAGTGAAACTAACAATGAAAGCATGGATTTGCACTTTATCGAAATTCCATAAATGATTAATTTTTTCCTCTTCTTCTTACTCAGTTTTTTCTTTTTTACTTGACATGGCAGTTCAAATGTTGAAATGGTGACACAGACGAAGACGCAAAGTCCAACTCGGAATTTTACTTGCACGAGTGTCCGGGAACTACTTTAGCCTCTCTTAGGTATATTTATCCCAAAGCGTTCAAAGAAAGGTTAGAAACTCCAAAGGAGATAGTGGATCCCCGAAACCTCAGCGCCATCTGGCGGAAAGGGGCAAACCGACATGATCACATGACAATCCTACTCCTAAAGCAGTATGAACAGATTACCGATATTTGGTCAGAAGTGCTTTTTTGGCATGCGATCTGGTGAATTAGTATATCAACAAGGTGAAAAAACATTGTCATTTTAAGGATTTTTCAATTACAGATGAGTACAAATTAAGTCTTTTTCGTTTTCCAAAGCGAAAAGATCGGCAAGTGTTTCTTTGATATTTATTTCTTTTGTAATAGTTGTCATTGTTGACGAACTCAGGTGGAGCTAGTGTGATAGTACGGAATCCAAATTGAATCATATGAGCTTATTTCGAGAAGTGAAGGTTGCTGTACAAGTTTTGTCCGCAACAGGAATAAACATTTTTCAAGAACCAAAAAAGAATAACTAATAAAGTATAATAATTGTAATGCACACGTGACTTTTTTGACACTAGCTCCCGGTCGGCAGTCATGTGCTCCCACAGCCACAATGCATTGCGCGCATTCTGTTTAACTCCCTAGCCGCTGCTTCAATTGGAGCTGCAGGCGAAGAATTCTTGAATCTCGTTTTTAAGTTTCCTCGCTTACTCTTGTACTCGCTTTGATTCATCCACAGGTTATAAGAACCTGGTCATCGAGAAAGTTGCTTCTTTTAGTTTTCGTCTCCATTAACCTTTAGCTTAAGTTAATGAGGATTAACCTAAACTGACTATGCGACTTGTACATCTTCATTTATAGCTTTGCTTCAACGTTAATTTTGATCGAACTTCAGAGCGGGGCCGTAGCTAGGTCCCAGAATTAGGGAGGGGGGGCTCAAATTTTTGCTAGGCGTGGGCAAAGAGGGCAGTCGCTCACGCAGTTTTGCCGACTTGGGGGGCATTCACTAAATTCAGGAGATTTTAGAATGGAGTTAGTGGCAGACATATTGTTTTTCGGATTTATGACTTTTTCAGCGGATTTTTTAATGTTTTAAACGATTTCAGTAACTTTTTACATTTATGGTTTCAAACATTTAAAATGTTGTATTTGAAACTTCTTCAGTTCCGTAGTTTCCATAACCGTGATTTTTAATTCTTATAATATGCAACCCCTTTCCGGAGCAGCTTTCCAGTTTTTAAATCCATTTACAGTAAAAGCATTTTCTTTACTGCCGCAGTGCTGAAAGTGTCTTCAGGCATAGCAGAAAACAGCATCCAGTGATTGGGAATATTCCACCCATTTAAACTTCCTGAACCAATCACTCTGAAAACTTCTTCCTGACGAATTCTTGGGATATTTTTCAAGTATCACTTGTCTGATATTTTCGCCTGTTTCGAAATATCGTCAGCAACATATTTCTGTGGTTGACTCTCTTCAGAATTTTGGGTAGAATCCTTTAATGTCACTGAATACTTTGAAGATGTAAATGGAGAAATTGAAGAATTTGCGTGCTTGCGAATTACTATGTATTTTTCCATATAAAAATAGCTCACACTACAAATTCGAAAAAAAAGTAATTCAGCCGAATTCTTAAGATAACAGCTAACGGAAAAATCATATACACTGCGTGGTTGTGTGCAGGGTTGAGAGCCACGCGGACGGCTCGGCGACCCTTCTGGTGATGTCTCAGTTAGGACGTCATCACAGGGCACCCGTGAAGGAGAGCCTTCTATTACTTGAGAGTTTCGGGGTGGCCTAGGTCCTGCCTCGTCATTATTGGTGTCCCCGTCTGCACGCGTGAACTGTGGCCTGTTCGAGTTCTTCGGCGGTCTAGATGTGCTGACTGTGGAACCGTGGTTGGTACATCGGGTTGTGAGTGAAACAATGGTGGAACCGAACTCACATTTTATATGTGGTTCGGAAAAGCGAGTGTGTTGGTGTTGCTGGGCAACAAATTTCGTGCCGGGAAAGGGGTCGCCCTCTCTCGGATGCCAAGTCTTGGTTCTTCTAGTGTTGGTTTTCGAAGACAAAGATTCTAGTCTGTTAGGCAGACGGCAGTTAAAAGCAACACGGGCGAGGAGACTTTGTTGATGAGAAAACTACTGAAGTCAGTAGAACTATGAGATTGTGTTTCGTATGCTTTAGAATTCCAGAACTTCTCACCTTTAATTGTTTCCGTCTTTGGAGTCCCTTCGCGTCACCATATGTGTTAGCAAGTGTCACGCCAAAAAAAGCAAAACAAATGTACGAATTTGTTACCTCCAGCATAATGAAGGACCTTCCCTTAGAGGGCACGGAACAGACCCAACGGCAATAGGATCCCATGTGGTCTTAAAGTGCTTCGTTCGCCATCAAGGGCAACATTTAATTGCCTCCTTAAAACTACAAAGGATGCAGCCCCCAAACTTCCCACCTACCTTTAATCCGGTCCCGAGTGCAAGCACGTCTCCCAGGGCTACGCCTCCACCATTGATTACTTTCTTTTAGCTTGTTCTTCTAAATTTAACGTCCCCCCCCCCTCTTAAAATGCGTTTCTTGTTCCTTATAACTCCTACCGCTAGTAGAGAATCACTAAAATTACTAATACAGCCGTTACAACTAATTCACAATTCAAAAAGTCGAAATTTCTTTTTTCTTTTGAGTTACATTCGTACTGCGTCGTTCTACTGTTACTTAACTTTTTAAAAAGTCCAGTATACGAATAAAGTATTTATGCCTGTGATGAAATATCAAAGTAATTTACGTAAACCATCGAAATAAAAGTTTAAGTCATTTTTGACAGCGCCAATTTTCCAAGGAAGGGGGGGCGGGCTCGCTAGCCTTGTAGGGGGAGCTGAGCCCCCTCTAGCCCCCGCTAGCTACGGCCCTGCTTCAGAGTGGACTTCCACAAATCACATTATTGGTATGTTGTCTGTAATATGAAGGATTGGATTGTCTACCACTTCAGCTTTCCGTCAGTCTCATAAGAGCCTTGTTCAACGGCTGATACTTAACACTGAAGCATGTTCTAAATGATTTCATCGGATAAATATTGGTACATGAAAAAGTGCGATATACAGATTTTAGAGTATGGAAATAAATGGCAAATGGTGAAGAAATTTCATATTTTAAATGTTTTTAAAATTGTTTATTATTATATTTACCTGCAAGTGCTATGCTGTGAAGAGACGCTGCGGTAGGCCTAACGCATCACAACGGCGATGATGTGAAGCTGTGCTCCATTAAAAGGAAGGTTCGTTTGTTGCTGTACCTAAATGACGGGCGGAAGAGTACAGCAGAAAGCGGTAACGTTGTTGAAAGGAAAGCAATGAAGTTTGTAGTGATACGCTACAGAAAATAGGTCCACATTATCCATAATATTAAAAAGAATCATCGATCCCCTCTTCGATTTAATTTTAGGCAGTCCTTTTTTTTTTTTTTTTTTTTTTGTCCTCTACGTTGTTGACAGGAAAAACCGGATAAAACTCTTTGATTTGCAAAACATACCTAACAGTGGGATAAAAAGTGACCTGCGAAGAAGGTATTAAGCGGAGAACCAAAACTACAGTAGCACAGCAAATCAGCTAGGAATGGAAACCTTTCAAAGCATAACCGAAAGTTATTCTTCCCCAGTTTTCTGTACAACATCGAGAGTCATAGTCGTACTTTCTATTTAGAAACACGGAATCATATGTGAAAAAATGCGAAGTTTCTCAACAAGTTCTTTAAAAACAATGACAAAACATGAACGAACTATATATTGTAGCGTAAGAATACAACCTGGTTCTCTCTCATGGCAAGAACGACCACGGTTGAACTTGTAGTCGTCCGCGCGTGAACTGCACGCCACAGGGAATCTTCCTTTCAACGGAGTAAACCTTAACATTGTCGCGTTACGCCTACCGCAGCGTCTCTTCACAGTATCGAACTTACACGTAAATATTACGAAAAAATCTTCAAAGCACAACTAAGTACCGAAATTTCTGCGCCATTTGTCATTAATTTTCATACTCTAAAATCTGTACGTCACACTTTTCCCTGGTACTAAGACTAATTGAAATTTGGAAACCGTGGGTTAATTTCCTGAACAGTGTGTGTATTGCTAGAAAATGTATTACAATAATTAGTGCAGTTCGAAAGTGTCATGCTTGTAATATAACTAAATATGTTGGCGATGTAAATGAACACTGCTGGGGGAAGTACGTGTGAACTGCCTCGTGTATCCCTGCGCGGCGTTTGACGACGCATTTGTTCAGGTTTGAGATTGTGGCTTACCCAAGTTAAACCACAGATTCCTAACTTTAAATGAGGTGTGTCCTCCGCTTTGTTGTGCCATTCCCAGCCGAATAAGGGTGCAATGCGGTTGAGAATGTAAACTACAAAGCCGGGCAATATGAATCCAATTCGTTCCTTAGAAAAGCCACCCAATCCAGAGACAGCAAGCACTTTAGCGTCCTAAATTATTTCGTCGGAAAAAGTTCACTGTGTGGGTAAAGTGCGACGTACAATTTTTTAAGCACACAAAATAATGAGGAAAGGTGCAAAAATATAGTATTTTTAGATAAAAGGAAATAATTTTTCCGAAGTATCAACCTGTGAGAACGATGGTTTGAAGCAGTAGTTAATGCGCGGAAGAATACAACAAAAGTGGGGTGTATTTTCGGAAGAGTGTGATGCGTCGTGTAAGCGTGCGCAAATAGAAGTAGTTCAAACCTATTTTATTAATTTTTGAGAAAGACATGTGAGGAATGTCGCTATTACTAGTTTTACAATGTCTCCGAATATAAATAAATTAAGGAATGTTAATGAATTTATGTACGACAGAAGTTTTGAGGAAGACGTTTCGGTTCCGGTTGAACTCCAAAGTTTTGGTTACGGTTTGGAAGATGTGCAGGACTAGGTGATTTCTTCAAGCACTTCATTTGTAGTTCTGTTATGGTTCCGTACATCGTAGTTAACATTTCCCAGTCGTGAAACGGATATTTAAAAAAAAAAAACGATTTTCTTCAATTCAGATATCGTACTATGGCAGGGAGGCCTACAGCTCCTTGCAGTGTGGAGCTGTAGGCCTCCATTTTAAGCCCTCACGAAATACGAGATGAAGTGTGGAGACTGACGATTTTGTACTTGCGCTTTCTCAAAATTACCTTTTAAAAGAAACAACTTACAATGCTGCGTAAAACCGACCTCTTTCCTTCCGCGTATTCCTACAAGACGATTCGATGACTACGTATTGCTCAACCGATTCCTTCTGTATTCTTCCGCCCGTTACTTGCCCTTTTCAACGAAGCTTCCATTCACCGGACTCCACCTTTACTCCGTCGCCGCTCCATCGTCTTAAGCCTTCCGCACGTACTCTTCCTAACCACCGCACTCTCAGGTAAATACTTCGGAAAAATTCTTTCTGTTTATCTAAAAAAATTATGCTTTTTCACCTTTCCTCATTATTTTGCATGTTTAAAAATTTATACGTCGCACTTTTCTCACACAGTTAAATTTTTCCGATGAAATAATTTAGGAAGCATTTACAGATTTCTGAGAGCCGGGATTGACTATGGCTTGGCAATACCGAGATAAAGACCACGTACCTTCTTCTTCTTCGAAAATGTTGGCTCATACACACTCTTGTGATGATTCACCCATGGATACAATATCAATGAGCACCAATCTTCACGGCCTATTTTTTACCTCGCTTCCGTTTTCCGTTTTTAATGTTGAACTAGCAATAGTCACGTTTAAGTTTAACCTTGTCATCGTATACCATTCACTGGAAACAGAAAGAAAGGGACGTCATATTGTGCAGAAGCACGACGACCTCTCTCCTATTACGAACTTTTGTTGCCCAGCAACACCAACACGCTTGTTTCCCCGCTCCCATGTATGAACATAGGATCGGTTCCACCGATACACACACCACGGTTCCACAAGAAAGGACACTCACACCCCCGACGCAACACCATACATACCGACCGCGGAGTCTCCTAGAACGACGGAGGGACAAGGCCCTTCGAAACGTTCATGTAGGAGGAAGTTCCTTATTCGGAGGAGACCCACTGACATAGTCACCCAACGGATGACAACATCAGAGGAGGCAACGGCGGAGAGCAACAGGCTTCTCCAAAAACGAGGAAGCCTCCCCCTAAAGTCACACACACAGAACGGGCACACGCCAGACACACACCAGACAACAACAAAAAATCTCCCCAAGGCACCCACTCCACCGAAACACGCATACAGGCAAGAACACAAATATAAATATACATGCATACACACACACAAATAAATAAAACACTCTCGCAAGCAACACCCCCGAAGCACAGCACACCGAACGCGGAAACCGAAACTGGATCCAAACCGCAAAGCAGAAGAGGCTGAAACGAAACAAAAAGCACCGAATCGACCGATCATGGGTCCGGGAAACGGCGTCTCCGGAGCCCCTCACGCTCGATCCGAGAAGTTAGTAGAACACACAAACCATGTATCAACGAAACAAAACATCAACAAAAAATTCAAAAGGATCCGGTAATGCAGGATTGCAAGCCGAAACAAGGGGGTAAGTTCTCCAGCGGAAGAAGTACTTTTCCCTAGTACCGGTAACAATCCGAGGCCAGAAGACCCACCGATACCTGAAGGCACGGTTCGAAAGGGTGTGGGCGTCAATTTAAACCCTGTTTCGGATCTCGCGCTTGACCTGCCAGGCAACTTTCATAGGGCTGAATCCCACATTACCGTGATTACAATAAAGAACTCTGTTCCTCTCTCTCCAGATTTTGTACGTCGTCTCCGTAATGATGAGTCTCCAGACATCCCTTCCCGCTTTGGGACCGGGATACTGGTAGAAAACATGCTGAGGCATAAACTGCTGAGGGCGGCCGGCCCAATCCCAGACCAACCGCCAAACCTGCACAGCCATAGGGCAACTAAAAAACAAGTGGTGCCTATCTTCGATAAGATTGCAGGAAAGACACCTGTCAGTGACAGCACCACCCCACCTGCACTGCCGTTTCCTCGTAGGAAGGACATCATGCGCCAAACGTAACTTAAAGTCCCGTTTTTTGCAATCAACCCCAGCAGCATGGACACACATCCACGCCTCCCTCTTATCGAAGTTAACAACATTGAACTCAATGATCTTCTCCCTGGGTCTAGGAAGGATATGGAAGTACATCTGCTTCAAGTTATTCCCGTTCCGGTTGGCCACTGCCAGGGCCTGAAGGTGCCCACCAAGCTTGTAATACTTGTGGGTAGTTTCCCTGCGGGGCCCGAAAAAACGATAGCCAGGCAAGAACTTGTCCGCGGATAATCCGGTCAAAAAAGACACAAAGTTCTTACACGGATGAGAGGAGTTAAGAGCCCCTTTAGTACTACGAAACTGGAGTGCGCTGAACCACGAGGAAAGGTGTTTAACCTCTAAACCGCCTTCCTCCCTAGGACAAAAAAGGGCGGCTCTGGCTATCGCCTCAACGGCCTTACCAGCCCAGATGAAGGCAAAAATCTCCCTCTCCAATAACCTCAGAAGACTCCGAGGGGGTGACTCAAGCTCTCCGGCAAAAGCACACTTTGACACCAAGAGGGCATTGGCCAACTTAGCACGATTAGTCATTGAAATATGAAGCTTTTGCCAACTATCCCTTTCTTTCCGCACGTTTGAGAGGATGTCCCTCCAAGTTTTCTTATGAACACTGTCTTTATCGAAAAGGATACCCAGTATCCTGACGGGTCCATCGGTCACTTCCAGCCCATGAACGGCAGTGCAATCCCATCTTCCCCAGAGCACCAGACTGGACTTATCATCATTCAGCTTAGCACCGGTGGCCGCACAGTACCCGGCGAAGACCTCCCGGACCTTAGTCAGACTTCTTTCCGAGTCCACAAAGAAGGTGACATCATCAGCATACGCCAAGTACTTCATGGAGTACGCACAACCAGGCACAGGAACCCCTTTGATGTTCGGGTGCGCCAGAACCTTCCTCAGCATGGTCTCGATGACCAAAACAAACAAAAATGGAGAGAGAGGGCACCTTGTCTCACTCATCTTTCAACCCCAAAGAGGGGAGAAAGACGGCCAGAAACAATAACTCTCCCATTGAGGCCTCTATACAACGAGTCCACAGCCCTTCGGAATATTTCACCAAAGCCGAGAGCTTCCAGCAACTTCCTGATAAAATCGTGGGAGACCCGATCGAAGGCTTTGCTTTGACCTGCAGAAAACATTCCCAGCTTAAGATCTCTTTCGGTAACGTAAGTGACCAAGTCTCTTACGCACCTGATGTTGTGAAACATTTGTCTCCCACGTATACTGCAGGTCTACCCAACACCAACCAGCTTCTCCGCAACCCGCAATAGCCTAGCATTGATGATTTTTGCCATGATCTTGTAATCAATTGTAGACAGAGACACTGGTCTCCACCCACCAAGATCCCTGGCAGGATTTTCCGGGGTCTTACAAAGCAGAGTAACAATACTGGTTCTCATAGTTTCAGTCATGATTCCTCTATTCACAATGTGGTTGTAAATTCTACAAAGCCACGGAGCCAGAATATTGGAAAATTTCTTATAGAACTCGGCCGGCAAGCCATCAATACCAGGAGACTTGTTAAGCTTGAGATCCAGGATCGCAGTCTTGACCTCATTATCAGTAAACTCCCTTTCCACGAGATTTCTATCCTCCTGCGCAAGAACCGGCGTGCCTTCCAACCAGGCATCCATAACATCAGAGGCCACAGCTTCCTTGCTGAACAACTCACCGTAATAGTCCGCGGCGGCCTTCAGAATGACGGGGAGATCTCTGACTTCCCTGTTGTCGATATCAAGACATTGGAGGTTCTCCCTAACTCTCTCAGCCTCCATCTTCCTGAAAATGTAGTTTATGTCACTCTCCTGCCGGAGCACTTCGAGGGAGCCGGTCAATTTGACCGCCGAACCCTCTTCCTTAAAAAAATGACTGATCCTACTTCTAACGTTATTAATCAGAGAGGAATTACAACCTCCTTCCTCTCCACGAATCGCCGCATTCAGGATATTCATTAAAATCATGTGACGATTCCTCCTTTCCATGGCAGCCAGCCTACCTTTTTTCATAAGGTAATCCTTAATCTCATTTTTGACCCTCTCCCACACGCCGCACTCATCGTCCGTAATCGTGGCTATCCCAGCGTTCAAAATAGAACGAAGGTGCACCAGCGTTTCTTCGTCTTCTAACATGGAGACGTTCATTCGCCAGGGGGTAGCACCCCTCTCTCTCGGAACCGGGACACAGACATTCATCATGACTGCCGAGTGGTCAGAAATGTACCTCAGGGGGAGTTAGGGCTGAAAATTTCAACTTTGTCAATCCAATCAATCTTGGAGACAAGAAACATATCAATGCGGGACGCACTGGTCCCTCTGTGCCAAGTGTAGCCTGGCTCTCTAGGGTTAAGAGTTCTCCAGACATCGTAAAGACCCTGAGTGTCCAGGATAGCTTTAATCACGTTCTCAAAGGCTTCAGACCACCTACCATCGCCCGCCCTATCAAGGTGACTATCGATGACGGCATTAAAGTCTCCGCCGACAATCAAGACGTCCTCCGAACTCCTAAAGAAAAACGGGAGCTGGTTGTAGAACGACCGTGACATGTTTTCCTGGTTCGGAGCGTAAACACAAACAAGCTTCATGGACATACTACCACTGTGAACGGTCAGATGCGAAATATGTCTCTCAAACTTCTCTTTAAAAATAATGGCAACACCCGTGTGGCCCGTACTGCATAAAGAGTACTTAAACCTGAGCCCGGAATTTCTTCGAAAAGCAAACAACTTGCCCAAGTCCGTATGATGAGTCTCCTGAATCATAAGGACATCCAGATTACTCTGGCGGAAGAATCCTTCAAGCCAACAATGCTTCTCCTCAGAGTTAAGGCCTTGAACATTCAACGTACCAATATTAATGTTGGTGCCAAGAAAATTGACCATACTGGTATGCATACTTACCTTGGGCTGAAAAGGGAAAGTGGAGATTAAACAAAATAAACAAGAGTCATGAAAACTTGGAAACGAAGAGAGAAAAAGAAACCACATTACTTGTCAAATTTCAACTTCTTTGCTGCACCGCGATCCATTTTCTCAGCAGTAAAACTCTGGCCGTTTGCCGTCGGAACGATGTGACCTGTGCCGTGCAACATCACAACGGACGCCGCGTCAAGCTCGTTGACAGCCTTAAAATTAGCTGCCGTGAATTCTTTGCCAGAGTATTTAAACTTACTCTGGTACTGGTGCTGTAAGTTAGCCCGAACAGGGTCCACATCTTCATCATCACTCGTCACAGGCTTCATAGAAGCCCAGAACTTGCCTCAGTACCAGAGTGCTGGCAAACCTGCGCACCACCAACACCGACAGCCCGGACTCCATCGAGCGGAGCCCAGATTGTACCGGCAGTCTCCGGCATCGCTTCCGAGTCAGCGGCGACGTGGCTGCCGCTCGTGGTCGTAGCGCGTCCAAGCGCAAGTGTGCCTCCGGGACTCCCGACGTGCTCCGATAGCCCATCGGAATGTGGAATAAGGTATGCAGCTTCCCTTTCGGAATGACGCATGCCCTGACCATCCACAGCCGCGGAGGAAGACCGCTGCCCACTTGCGTTGGCCAGGAGGGCATGTGCCGTCATATCCGTTCCTTCCCATTGACCGGTGTCGTTGGGAAGATTCGGAAATAAATCATGCACTGGCTCAGTGGAAACCAAATTCTCTTCTTTCGCACTAAAACATTGGACTTCAGATTTTTCACGGTTCGTCTTAGCACCAAAACACTCAATAACACTGTTATCACAATCATTATCAACAGCATTACTACAATTATCAGTTAAATAATTAGAAATATCAATATCACTGTCATCATTGCCTTCTATATCATCTTTAGATCTTTCACTAATAGCAATTCCCTCCTCAATAATATCTCTAAGATCAGAATCGTACTTACTGCCCTCCGTACCACCAGCACTGGAGGTCTCCCCTTCTTCGCTTGACATCTCACTACTTCCAGACTCGGTTCGAGCACAACTGGGAGTCTGAAGGGCCTTAGTAATGGTTTCACTGGGAATATCAACCTCCATATTCTTATCCTCTATATCGTCACAATTTTCATCCATCTCACTACCCTCCACAATACTCACACTTCCGGGGATAGACTGAAGAACCCGAACCTCTTCAGGAGTCAAATTTCTTGACTTTTTAATAACCTTCGTAAAAAGAACCATCCTCATCCGCACTCGAAGAAGACAGACCCCGCTTCCCATCTTCACCGAAAGGAACGGTTTCTCTTTTCTTCGCTGTAAAAGAAACACTCTCTTTAGTATCCTTACCTGTATTGTTGTATTTCTTAGGCACAACACTTACCTGTTGTTTCTCCAGAGCCTCTTGTGCTTGCACCGAGCTGAGAATTTGGTGGGCACCTTCTGTTTTGCTCGAGACCTCAGCCTCGGCAACAATTCCTGAGCCCCCTCCTCCTCAGCGTGGTAAGCCTCCATTTCGTCATCACGCTTGGACTGTTCGCCCCCTCCAAGCATCTGCGCAAAGGACCTTTTGACTGCAGGCCTTCCTCTGGTGGTGCGGAGATTTGCAATTTCCACACACCTCCTTGCAATCTTCAGCTGAGTGCCCTAAAATATGGCAATTGCTACAAGTGAACTTTTCACAGTCCACAGCAATGTGTCCAGCGCGGCTGCAGCGTCTACACACCCGAATCTGGCCCCTCTAAATGTTCATGCAACGCTGACCGTTCACTTGCATAAAGTTAGGAAAAGGTTCCTTCATATCAATGGAAATTACACGGGTACCTGACAAGGTCCCTTTCATGTGGGGATCATTCTCCTTCCTCACTTCAAACTTGACGGTCCTGACCTTACCAAATTTCGAAAAAGCAGTAGCAACCTCGGCATTGGGGATGCCGCAATGCAGATATTTACAAAAAACTAACTTCACATTTGTCTGGGCGTTAGTGCACTTCATCAAAGTATTGTTGCACTCAACCTCACAATCAAGAAGCTTGTAATAATGCTCCCTCTTATTAAGCACCACTTCTAGTTTGTTTTTATTTGCCTCTTGGATCAGGGCAAAAACTGGTGTCGAAGGAGACCCTAAATGTTTATACAGCGCTAAACAAACGTCTGTAGCAGAAATACCCTTATGGGTGACAACAATAGCGTTAGCCCTATCAGGCTCAGTCCTAGCAGCCATCGTGGTAGAGGACAAAGACCGACCCCTCCAGAAGCTCACACAACAGAAAAAGTTTATAAAACACAAACCCTCGCTAAAGAAAAATAAGCAAAAAGTACTTACCTATTCTCCTAAGCCTGGTAATCCAAACGAACAGGCACAAGCACACACACGTGGTCGCAAAACAAATGCACGTGGTAGCAAAACAAAGGCACGTGGTCGTTAATCAAAAGCGGTATGGAGTTATTCAAAAATACCGACTCAGGAACTTCCTGACTGGTGGCGGAGCAAAGTTCTCTGAAATTTGAAATGAGAAAATTAAAAAAAAAAAAAAAAAATAGAAGTCCACTAGGGAATCGCCAAGATAACGAACAAACAATGTCAAAAAACCGCCATCTTGGAATCGATAAACGATCCGAAGATAACTTGCAGAAAACAAGACACAGTGATCTGCCACAGCTCCAACAAGGCCGGCACGAGCGCCCTGCTAGACCGCCAGGCACCGCACTCTGCGCCGGCACACGCACCCGGGTGGGCGGCCAGTCACGCGTCCCTCCTCCCGAACGGATATTCGGAGCTTAACATGCAAGACGAATAGCAACTTATGTTGAATAAAAATGGCAGCTACATGCCCTTCCAAAATCCACGGTAAATCTGGATTCGCCTCAGTTGACCTTCACTGGCTATGACATTGCCTCTGCGCAAAGCTAATAGAAACGCTCCCTGCCGGTCGAGGTGTTTTTAGGAGACAGCTCTTCGCTCCACTTTGTTATCTCATTGGAGGATATGAGTCACAAGGGAAACCAGATCCCACCAATTGGCGTCGTGCTGTAGAATACCAATTCCTAATATTTTGATGGTTCATCCATGGAATCTGTTGTAATTATGAAACAGGAAGAAGTTAAGTGATATCAAGAATGGGACAATTTACTTCGTAGATAGGTAAAAAACAAACGGTTTGCATTGATTTCTACCACAAATTATTCTTTTTTTTTTTTCCTTTTCGCTACCAAAATATAGTCTACTTCAACTTACACAAGGCACTGTTACTTTTAATCTCCAGTTTTACATTTCGAAGTTGAAATTAACTAACCTGTTCATTCTTAGGGGCTTTAGTTTCTTGATGGACGGAATTCGTTTTAAGCGGTTTCTTTGATCAAGGGAATGCTTTGTGATCATCTGCAGTCCTCTGCTGAATACGTTGTAAGTATTCATAGATCTTGCAAACTTAATTACAAATCATTTTTAATTTCATAAAATGATCATGCAGTTTAGTGGAGAGTTAGCAAATTATCTCTAATACGTTTCAGAAATGCTTTATATTAAACTATTTTCTTTAAAATTTGTTCGCAGATCTACTGCTTACTGTTCTAAACAAAATGTTTTACAGCCAGAGAATATCTAACTGAGAAGAAGTTAAGGCTCGGTGATACATAACTAGAGCCGCCATATCTTAAGAGATAAAATGCAGTGCAAAGAAGCCAACATTAAGGCTGATGCCGTAACAGACTGCGCATGCGTACTACTGTTGAATTCAATGCTTTGGGTATAAAACAGTCAGCCGAGCTGCTCACAGCACGTGATTGTTTTTGTTACACTAATCGGGTTAGTTAAGGTTTTTGTTTGTTCTTCAGAAACATTTTCAGTAAGGCCAAATGTATGCATTTTCTACGGAACCTTAGGCCTAACTATAATATTTGCTAAAATTTAATTTAAATAATAATACTAATGTTATTGCATATTTTCCTCAGAAAATTAAGGGAGGGGCGGGATGTCAGAACACAACAATAGCAACAAAAAAGAAAAAAAGCTAATAGTCATCAGATGGAAGGAAACATCCATGTTCCCGTGCCGTTGTAGTGAGTACGTATCAAAAGTGCACCTAAATGTACGCTTTCTGTCACAGCACATAATCTCTTAAGTTATCTCTACGAGATTTGTTCTTCACGCACACCCAGGGTGACCAACTTAGCGATTTTGTCGCCAGATCTGGAGATAATGATTTACATCTGGTGACAAAATTATCATTCCAGCGACATGTCTCAATACTAGAGATATCGTTTCTCATCTAGCGAAAAATCTGGAGATTTTTAGTCTTACTCTCTTTTTTTGTCAAATTGCAACCCTAACCGTGAATGTCCATTTCGATTATTCGAACTACAAGTCCGCGACCGAGTGGTTTCCATGCAGCATCTGCAGGGCAGACAGTAGGACCATCTGGTTTATGAGGAACCAAATTTAACTACAAAATGGAAATAATTTATCGAAAGTATGGGAAGATATAATACAATATTGGAAACAAAAAGTTATTCCCTCTTTTCAAAGGCCAAAATTATAAACTCTTTACATTTCTCAAAGTTTTATTACTTTGCCAAAACCTTTGAAATTCCTAAAGATGTCATAAAAAAGGCAGAACAACTTCCTTTCCTTTTCATTTCGGAAGCAAAAGGGAATAAAATAAAAGGAAACGTAATGTATAACAATTTTGAATATAGGGGATTGGGTATTGTGAGACCATCTTTGAAAAGCAATTTGCTCAGTTTCCTTACACTTTGAAATGGTTTTCAAAATGAGAAGCACCCAGCATTTAAAATATTAAAATTTCAGGTCGGTAGAGAAATACAGTGATTCAACTAATCCACACCTCAAAAAACATTTGTTTATATTACAGGGAATAAATATGCAAAAATGAGAAGTATTTGGAAGGAAATAACGAATAACTCCATTTAAAAAATATCACCCATGATGATAAATTATGTAAAATATACAGCGTTAAACAAAAATCATTCAACAAAATTAGAAAGTATACTACTATCTAATACAGTAAAAAATATTTGGATACAGCAATACAAAATAAAATTAAGTACTCATACTTACTCTTCAAAATTTATTTAAGTACTCAGGCTAACTCTTAATAATATAAAATTAAGTACTCAGGCTTACTCTTCAAAATTTCACATAATATTGTTCCTTCAAGAAAATGGCTGTTTAAAATTAAAAAATTATCTAATCCAAACTGCACCTTTAGTGTTCAGAGGAAACTCTAGAAAATTTATTCGTTGATTGTAATCAAAACACATCTGGGATTGGTTACAAAAATATTTAAATTATAAAGATAAATTTATTACCCACCAAATCTTGTACCATACACCGTTACACTGCTCTGAATCAAAAAAATTAATAATACATCATATAATAGCAATTACAAAACATAATATTTGGAAAATAGTATGCATTATCCTTTGAACAAAAATCCAAAAATACAGAGCAGGTAAAAATTGCCATAAAGTGTGAACTCAGAAGATTTCTGGAATTTGAAATGAGATCTAACGGTGCTCAAAAAACCTTTAATAAATTGAAAGCATTAGCTCCTGTAATTTATAAAATAATATCGAAAGTACTAAATAAGATTATTGATTAAGCTTTTTAAATTTAAATAATTGTAGCTAAAATGTAATATAACTTAAAGGTACTTTATACTCTCGAACATATTTAATTTTAGCTTCCTAGATAACAGCAGTAATTATTTAAAAAATTTAATTATAATTATTATTTCCATTTTTATTATATATTTTATATTTCAAGAATTTACTAAAAGTAAATGAAATATACATACTTATTCATTTTAAACATGGGTAATTGTTAACAAAACTGATAAACAAATGGGTCCTTTTATGTTTTTCAATCTTGTCTTTCACATTTCCTGTTCTATTGTATATCACCACTTTTTTTCCTTTCATGTTTTAAACAGCTATTTTCTTTTCTCTACTTTTTGTCAGTTTTTTTTTCTAAAATACCTTTGACTCGAACCGCATACGAATATGTACAGTGTTCTAAAAGGAGATTTCTAAATAAACTGTATACTTCCTGTTGCAAGCGGTAAATCATGCGTAGGCTCCCAACTCCTCAGGTGGTTGTCTGCTCCGAATTGAAGTATGAGAAAATGTCATTAAAGGATCCTATCTTATAATTATTTTATATTTCAAAATTTTAAAAATAATTTAACACCAGAAAATATCGAAAAGGATATGCGAAATAAATGTGTTCTGTTCTTGAAGGAACTTGTAGCACAGCTGAGGAAACGATTACCATCGAACATTGAGATTTTGCAGCATATGTCTTTGTTATCTGTATCAGAATGTTTAAGACCACTGAAGGCTTTTGTTGTAAATTTCGGAGTACCTTTTTATTCCGATGCATCTATATTAACGCAGACTGAAAGGCAATGGCGAAATTTTCTTTATGTCAAATGGATTGAAGTTCATGACACTGTAAAGCTGTGGTGTGAAATAGCATCGTACAAATACTTAACAGGAGAAAATCCTTTTAAGGAACTTTCTGATTTTGCGTTACATGTTTTAACACTGCCACATTCATATGCAGACGTTGAACGAGTATTCAGTTATGTAAAAAAACAAAACCAGAAATACAATGAAAACTGACACTTTAGTCAGCATACTGATCATAAAGTTTGCTTTGAAACGTGAGAGCAAGTAGTATCATGAATATGAGCTTCCAAATGAAGTTATTGAAAAATTACCACAATGGCAAGTTATGACATATTCACCGAGGGTCAGTCGTCATCTTCTCAGAAGCCATATTCAGATGATAAATTTGAAAGCTTTTGAGCAGACTGACTGATAAAAAACATTGTTTTTCTTTATATACTGTAAAATTTTTCAGTTTTCTTACAGAGCTAACCGGAAGATAAATTTATGTCCAAACTTGTAAATTATACATGGATGACAGAAAGTATATTTAAGGCTTTAGCTGTGTAAGTAATACACTAAGAAATTGTTTAAAATATTAATACAAAATTTTCATGTAATGGGGATATATTCCATCTTATATCACGTTTTCATTTCTTATGGGTCCTCCAATTAACTCTCCTGCTGTTGAGATCTCATATTCTGTGGTAAATGTTTAGTATATCAAAAGAAGCCAGTTGAGTTCACAATATTAACAACATATATATATATATATATATATATATATTCGTTCTTTTAACTACGTTATTGTTTTATTCTCTGAATTTTATTGTATTTGCATATAATTTAACTCAACGTCGTTTGTTACTTTAACTTTATCATGATTTTATTCTCAGTTTTATTGCATGTACCTGTTGTTTTACTCTAAATCTTTGGGCTTAACATTCATTCAGGATTTTAAAAGTTCGCATGTTGTTTGGTGTCAGCGTTCATTGAGGTTTTTAAAATTCCCAACATAAATGCTTACATTGTGTTTTCATCTATCTATCTATCTATGAATTATATATATACATATTAATATAACTTATATTTCGTTTCAGACTTGTGAAATACGGCACTGCTGATTTTCTGGAGATATTTGCTTGTGAAAGATTAGATTGTTGGCCGACCTACGCACACCCCCGATTCCGAAACAACTCGAATGGAAAATTCTTTTAGGCTGAAAAATATCACGGATGTCACCCTAGCTTTCAGGCAACAAAAGAACTTGAAACATATGGACGATAAAAAGATTAATAGAAAATTTTGAATTTCATATATATAATTATTTTTTTAAATTACTTTCCAGTGATTTCTTTCAAAGTAATTAAAATTTTGTCTCCTTTCTTAGTGTTTGTTGTAAAACAGTTTTTTATTTCTCAATATTTATTTGCATATCAGATTTACTCTTATTTCCTTATTCGATTCTTAACTTTTGCTTTCAAAGGGTGGTATCAAATTTTCACATCTGAATTTGTTGGCGGAATATCTTAGCCAATTCAATAAGAATTGCATGGAAGCTACGACTAAAGTCTGAATCTAACAGTTCTGTTTGTTTTCCGTCAGCGAAAGGGGATGTGCAGATTTCTGGCAATTCAAATGTAGCAAGACTATTGTAACGCAAAAAGTTTGCATATCCAAATTCCTTTTGACAACGAAACGCAGTAATACGTATAAATTACCATTCGCCCAGTAACGAATTTTTTTTCACAATAGGATTTTGATGTCGATGAGATCTGTTTGAATAGTATGCAATAAACACCGATGAGACCCATAAAGTATGAGCCCCTCCCCAGAGAAATGAACGCGCTGGAGACAGAACGGCGGCGCAGGTGAAGTTCACAGTGCAGTATATATACAACCCGAGGACCGGATTTCGGATAGTAGAGTGTTCGAAGTCACAATGGGAAAAACTGACGATTTATCGAAGTTTGATAAAGGACAAATTGTGATGGCACGTTGCCTCGGAACTGCGATCTCGGAAACGGTGCGGCTTGTTCACGTGCCGTCGTAGTGAGTACGTATCAAAAGTGGTGCACAGATGGCCAAACGATGAACCATCGTCCAGCCGTGTGTTGTCCGCAGCTCATTGATGCCTGAAGGGAGCAGAGACTCTCGTGCATTGTTCACAGCGAACGCAGGGCCTCAGTGCGGCAAATCACTCGCAGCTACAACAGTGTGTGATCAGGGAAAGGTGTCACAACACACATTTCATCGCAGCCTTCTGCGCATGGGCTTGCGTAGACGAAGATTCAGCCGGGTCCTCGCGCTCACTGCACGTCATCGCCAATCATGCATGAATTGGGGCCAAGAACATCGTGATTGGACAGCAAATTATTAGAAGAAAGTGGCCTGATATGACGAATCAATATTCCTGGTGCATCACGTAGACGGACGAGCACGAATACGCCGATTACCAACGGAGACTATGGCACCTGGATGCACTGTTGGGCGGAAACAGACCGGCGGCGGCGGTGTTCTGGTGTGAGCGATGTTTCCTTGGGACACCTTAGGCCTCATCATTCCAATAGCACGTTCCCTGACAACTGTCAGGTATCCGAACATCGTTGCGGACCAAGTTCACCCATTCATGGCAACTGTGTTCCCTGCTGGTGATGCGGCCATGCCACACTGCCAGAATAGTCAAGGAGTGGATCGAGGAATATGCTGGTGACTTTCTGTTAACGCCCTGGCCTCGAATGTCGCCTGACATGAACCCAATCGAACATTTGCGGTTCGACTTGGAAAAGCGGTTTCGCGCTAAATCACCACCTCCCCAAAATGTATGGTAACTGAAGGTCCTGCTGTTGACATTATGGTACTAGATACCTCAGGATACCTATCGTCATCCCATCAAATCGATGCCTCGCCGAGTGGCAGCACTGTTGTTGGCTAAAGGGGGCCGTACTGCTTATTAGGTATAGCTAATCGCCAGGAGCGCCTTAAGGGCATTTGCCCCCCGGGTACAAGCCCAGATTTGCCGCCCACTTGTACAAGAATATTTTTCAATTTTTATTCATTTTTACATGAAATAAATATCTTTAGCAACATTATTTTCTATTTCCTGTAAATTGAGGTTTCCCATAAAACACTACTGTCTCATATAAAACTGAAGGAAATTTTTTTTGTAAAACTCTAGTTCAGATGACGATACCAATAATTCAAGAAGTCAGCTTCCTCTCTCTCTGTCCCCCTCTCTCTCTCTCTCTCTCTCTCTCTCTCACCCCTCTCTCTCTCTCTCTCTCTCTCTCTCTCTCTCTCTCTCTCTCTCTCTCTCTCTCTCTCTCTGTCAATTTACACAAAAGTCTGCATTACCGGTAAAAAAACTTTCGTCATGTACGATGATAAACATATTACAGCTTCTCGATGGATACACACACACACACACACACACACACACACACACACACACACACACAGTATATATAACTAAGCGTCTAAGCAAGATAAGACGAGGAACCCGTGGGTAAGGAAAATGATAAAGAGTGAAAGTCATTCTGATCAGAGTAAAATCCCTGAAATGGTAATGGGCTGGACATATTGCCAAGAGAACGGACCATTGATGGACAACCGAAATTTTAGACTGGATTCCAAGAGACAGGAAAAGACCCAAAAGAAGACCACGTGGGAGATGGGTGGATGAAATTCGAAAGTATGCGGGAGTAAGATGGAGGAGACTGGTCCAAGACAGACCGTTGTGAAAGAAACTTGGGGAGACTTTCATCCAGCAGAAAATCGATAATGGTTGAGGAGAATGATGATATATATACATGTAATATTAAACTATTAAACATGGCGGGCTATTCTAACCAAGATATCTAATATCGTGGAATATATCGAAATTGTACCCCAGTGCTCGTTTTCCTGTATTGCATCGATCCTACAATATTTTCCCACCCTGTTTTACAGTCAATGCTGGAAGCTCTTTCTTGAAAATTTGCCAACGATAAGGTAATTCAGAAAAGTAAGCATATATTTCTTGAACAATGCTGAAAATGTGCACAATATGTAGAGAAGTTTTTTCGTCGTCATTAAAGTACAAAAAATGCGTAAGGGTCTTAAGTCGACTAATTATGCTTTTTGAAGTCCATTGTGTTTTTCCTACATATCGGCCCCGTTTGTCATAGCGCTGGCCACGCATTCATGAATGCTGAAATCTTCAAGATTTAAAAAAATGAGAAAAAGAATTTTCAATCCTTTGCCCGCGGTATCTGTTACTGAAGAAAACAGTAAAAATTATTCTCTGATTTCAAGACGTTTTCTGCTGAATTATAAACGAGTTATTTTTACTGAAAAAGTAAACGTTCCACTTAGCATTACGATTTCTCACAGTATAACGTTTTCATAACTTCTCCCACGTCACTGATATTAATTTATCAACCGAAAAATTGATCGTGGGTCCTTCCGCCCCCGGAATCTGGCGCTCGGGTGCTTAGCACCAATTGAACCCCCGCTTGGCGCGTCCCTGCTTCATCACTGTAGATACACAATGCTGGCCACCCAAAATGCAACACCAAGAAGGACACGAGATAGCAAAGCCAGATTTACTGGACACATAACAACAGATACAAAGATGAAACGATTGAGCTTACAGGCCCGTGCGACTTGCGGAACACGCAGAAATCAATAGTTCGTGTGGCCCACATGGCTGGCAATAACGGCCGCTACACGCCGCGGCATCGAACGAAAGAGGCTTTGGATGTGGGCTTGGGGTATGTCGGTCCAGGCTGCTTCCACACGTTGCCGCAGTTCTTCAGGCGTAGCCGCGGATGGTGCTTGCCGGGCCACTCGGTTGCCGATCAACAACCAGACGTGTTCGATGGGCGACCTATCGGGAGAACAGGCGGGCCACGGCAGCAGTGACACCTGGTGGGCCGTAAAGAATTGTTGCACGATACGTGTCACGTGCGGGCGTGCATTGTCCTGTTGAAACGTGGCCGATGGCAGGTCATGCAGTTAAGGGAGGACTACAGGCTCCAAAACGTCGGAGATGTGGAGGAGTGTACCGTCGATGCGTACCAGAGGGGTGCGGGTGTCATATCCAATTGCGCCCCAAACCATAACGCCAGGCGACGGACCGGTATGGCGATGCATAATGCAGGCGTCAAACAATCTCTCGCCGCGGGGCCGCACACGTGGATCCGACCATCGTGGTGTTGCAGGCAGAAGCGGGATTCGTCGGAGAAGACAATGTCGTGCCATTCCGTAGTCCAGGTGCGGCGTTCAACGGCCCACTGCCGCCGCACTCGTCGGTGGTGTAACCTCAATGGTAATCGGAGCAATGGGCGCCGTGCGACAAGTCCCCGCTTATGAAGATGACGTCGAACGGTATGTGCTGACACAGGTTGTTGCGCAACACACCCTAATTCTTGCGCTAACGTTCGTGATGTGTCGGTGCGAGCCGTCAATGCATGCCGCACAACATGCCGGCCCTATCGTTCGGTGGTGTGCCGCGGCTGCGGCAATCGCTCACGTCGGTCTGTCCGTCCCTCCTATACCCACCGAATCCATACTCGCCTCACTGTGGCTGGATGTCGTCCCACACGAGCGCCGATGTCACGATAAGCCACTATTCTTCCTCTGTCGAACTCCGAAACGTACTGGAATGACTGCCGTATTCTGCGACGGGACATCAGGAAGCTTCCCGCGCACAGCTCCGGCAGCACAACACACTTCCACTACTTACACCACGCCTTCTGTGCACTCTTCTTATAGCGCTTCTCGGTGGCGTGCCGGGCGCACATGATTTGCATATGCCCTGCAAAGCTAATCGTTTGCATGTCCTCTTGCGGGCGATGCATGCTGCGAATTTCAGGCCAATCGGATGCTTCCTTCTTGGTGTTGCATTTTGGGTGGCCAGCAGTGCATAATCGTTATCTTTAAAGTAAAGGAATTGCTGCATTAATTACTATCACTGGATATTTTATTGGTATCATCAAAATAAGTATTATTATTGAGCGAATTACAGTACACAAATCCAACAAAGTAATTTAAGGTAAAAAAAAAATGATAAATTCCATTAACAATAATTAGATAAGACCAATTAGATAAACTTAAAACAACACTTGGTCACCTCTGAAGGGGACTTTTGTCCGCCTACATGGACGTTCCGGGTGTGCCTTCGGGTTGCACGCGCCGTTCTAGGTGACCTCGCCGGCTCTTTGTGTGCGGGTCCTTTCGAGTTCTTCGGAGGATCTGTATGACTCGGGGATTTGTCTGGTGTTGCTTGTTGGGCCGTGGTGGGAGTGTGTGTAAAGATCAGTGAACCATGTCCAGGTGTTTATTTTGGGCGTGGTGAACAGTGGGAAGATGTGTTGCAACAAAGTTCGAGTATGGGGGAGGGGACGTCGTGCGAGAGCACATTAGGGCGCTCCCATCTTCCAGCCCCCATGATTTGGGGGTCTTATGCGAAGACAAAATGTACTATGTGTGGTATCTCTTGTCTGAATAACCTATTGCAATTCCGTTTTATTTATTTTTTGTTCTGTTGGTATACTTCATTGATTGTTCAATTACCTCCAGAAATGAGAGAATGGCGGCAATGGACTTTAATGCTGCACCCCAGACATCGGTTCTGCTTGCGTCATCTGAACCCGAATAGTTCCAAAACGGATTATTGCTGGCAGCACATCAGCTTTCACTCTCTTCTCTGGTTCTGTGCTTTATTCTTTCTCAAGCAATCTGTGCTAGCTCTTGTGTGTTGTGCTGTTGTTTTATTTTTAGCGGAAACCCATAAACTCTTTGAGTGTGCTTTTTGCATTCGTTTTTCCTGTATAAAACGAAACAAAACGCACTCATTCTTCTTTAGATTGGGTGGCTTTTCATTGGATGGGTTGCCTGGTTTAATCGCACAATCAGGTAAATGTGTAGATTAGTGTCTTAAATTATTTAGTCGGAAAAATGTTGGCGCCTGGGAAAAGTGCAACGTACAGATTTTAGAAAATGGAAAATAATGGCAAATGGTGCAGAAGTATTATGTTTTAAATATCTTTTATTTTTATCGTAATATTTACCTGAAAGTTCGATGGTGTCAACAGACGCTGAGGTAGGCCTAACGCATCGGTAATTGACGATGTCAAGCTTTGCTCCGTTGAAAGAAAGTTTCGTTGCGGTACCGGACCTGCGGAAGAGTACAAGAGAAAGCGGTTAAGTTGTATTGATACGCTACAGAAAATAGGCCCAGATTATCCACTCTTTATTTTGCTATATACTGTACGTTGATGGCAGGAAAAACCGGAATAAACCTCTTTGATTTGCAAAAGATATGTATCATTGAGATAGAAACTGATCTGCGAAAAAAGTATTAAAAGGAGAACCAAAAGTACAGTGGTACAGCAAATCAGCTACGAATGGAAGCCGTTCAAAGCAGAACCGAAAGTTATACTTCCCCAGTTTCCTGTACAACATAGAACTCCATATTCGTACTTTTTATTTAGAATCAGGGAATCATGTGTAAAAGATCGAAACATTTCTCGACATCTGCTTTAAATACAATGACAAAACATGAAGGAACTATATTTTGCAGCGTATGAGTGCCTGATGCTTCGCTCCCATGGCAAGAACGCACGCGGCTGTACTTGTAGTATTCCACGCTTGAATTATACGCCTCAGCGAATCTTCTTTTTAACGGAGGAATACCGCAGCGTCTCTTCACAACATCGCACTTACAGGTAAATATTACGATAAAATCTTTAAAAGACATTTGAAACATGAAATTTCAGCACCATTTGCGATTAATTTCCACAATGTGCGTTGCACTTTTTCCAGGTACTAACATTTTTCCGACGAAAGAATTTAGGACTCTAATCTACACATTTAATCAGAATTATGTTCCATTGGATTGGATTATGATGTTGAGCAAGTACTTAAGCAGACCTTACACGTTCAGTAATACCATCAGATCATTCCTCATTCATCCAGTCTTCTCCCGGTAGTGGTCAGTAGAGAATCAATCCTCGTGGAGCAAGGACGTGCCAGCCGCCCCGGTGGCGCAGTGGTCTAAGGCGCTGGCCTCTGATCATTCGTCCGTAAGGGGTCCGGGTTCGAATCCCGGTGAGGCATGGATGTTGTGTTTGTCTTACGGCACTGGCTCTCTCCCTTTCCTGGAACCAGTGACCCTAAATTAGGGAAGGGCGACTGCTTATAGCCCATTGAGTTGCTCACGGTGGTCGTTAAACCTCCAATCAAAAAAAAAAAAAAAAAGGTCGTGCCAAACAACGCTCTACATCTACAATGTCAAAGTTATCAGAACAAAAAAAACAAAAAAACAAAAAACTTGGATGATAATCGAAGGATTACCATAAACATACCTCACGGTTAAATACATCGAGAGAGAACAATGCGGAACTCAGCGATATGAACGGAACCTTCATGGAAGCAGGGGCGGCGGAAAGATAAATTCGTTGACCGGACCCAAAATTTCGAATCGTGGTAGACTTCCCACTTCCCGGAACAAACAGAATAAAAACAATGCCTAAGGAATTTGGTGGGGATTAGGACGGCCAGATCATTTACCTAGAGGAACTTTCTAAGGCACATCACAACAATCGCACATATGCCAAACAAAACAAAAAAAATTCTTGGCTGAAATTATTTACCGGGACCGGGCCCTGGCAGCCCGGGCGGTTCCGCCGCCACTGCATCGAAGTAGGGCGTTGCGGTTCCGTAGCTCACCACGGCAGCTCTTCTACGTAACCTCAACGCTCTACTCTACTACAAAATCTAGGGCCCGCGGGTGGCCTAGTGGTCAGCGTTCGTGATTGCCATGGAGATCACCTCAGGTTCGATCCTGGGCAGGAACGAACGTTCGAACCACAAAATACCCGCCGTGCGTCGGATGGGCATGTTAAGCCGTCGGACCCCGGGTATTGGCCCCCCGGTAATAAATAAGGGCGTCTTACTCCCCCTGTCTACCTCCCTTCTGTTTCACTTTCCTATCGGGCACTCAAGCCCAAATCTCCTAGCTTCCTATTTCTAAGGTTTGCTTAAGACCTGGGGTCAGACACTCCCTTCCTAAAATCCACTACATATGATCTACTACAAAATCAATCAGACAATCCCAGCAGCAACGAACTGCCTCTGCAACATACACAGCCACTCAGCAAGATGGGAGAGCACAATCTAACTACTAAGCCAACCACAGTTCCCATACAAGTACGAAATAGCCTGCCAAGAACCAGGACCAGTCAAGCTGAGAGATGAATTCACTGAACAACAAAAACAAACTTTTTCTTTGTTAAAAAGACCGCATGTGCCGAATCATACAGTATTTGTCATGCTGATTACAAATCTGCTATCTAAATTTTGCTATCGGGCATAGTTCTCGAGTAACCCGTTGTTCAAATATACAGGACAGAGATCCTGCTCGCTACAAGCACGCAGCAGGTTGAAATGTCATTTTAGTCAGATATGGTTTAACGCACCTTTCAAGTATCTCAATGATATTCAGGCACTGGCTGTTGAGCTAAAATCAAGCTCCGGCTTGATTAAATTAGCTGCCGTTTATAACAGTCCAGGGAAGGTACCTTCTGGCAAGGATTGACATCCTCTTAGGGGACACCATCCCCACTGTAGTGGCTGTTGACTGGAATCCTCAACATCCGGACTGGTTTGGCTGTTCAACTAACAGGGCTAGGGTGGCGATGGTGCATTACGTTGACAAGCTGGATCTTACAGGTTCAAGTCCGGTCCATCTACCTTGCATCCCGTCACACGGGGTTGCCGACGTCATTGATTTTGCTGTCTTCCAGTTTGTGAAACACTTTCTGTCGTTTTTTGTCTTGACTCTGATCATGACCCAGTACTACTGAGATAAAAAAGAGTCGCAGCCACCCGGTGGACGATGATGTATTCTGATTGGAAGTTGTTCCAGGAAATTATTGCTCAGGTTGATCCGCCTGCGGTGGAACCTAGTACTCGCTCGAACGTCGACAGTAAGTGGAGGAACTCACCCATTTCATACAGGCAATCATGGATCGATGCAGAAAGCCCTCTGCTCCTGCCCGTGGCTCTTATTCCCTTCCCCACTCAGTGGCGTCGCGTACCCATTAAGGCTGGGCGTGCGCTGTTATGGGAAAAAATACGCAAACATTTTATGTATCCCGAGCCGCAAAATTTGCGCATTGATTTTGAACATACGAAAAGCATTTCTTTTATTTAGCTGTCGTCTAATAACTTACGGTAAAGATTTTTGCGTACACTCCATTGTAAGAAAAATCTGAATTTCCTGTGCAAATACTAGAGTGATGAACGAATTTTCAGTGTCTTTTTCTTTATATGTAAGTTTTAAAGACAGCACGAACTTACTTTCTTTAACACGCTTTACACAACCTGCAAAATCTCTGGCAAAAAATGGGACACTTAGTACATTGTCAACTAAACGGATGTCACAATTCAATTGTATCTGCGCTCATAAACACAACGATTCACACTGTGACGAAGAGATAGAAAACTCGTAGCAGAACGTTGAAGTGTGTTTATGACTCCACGCTATTCCAACCGCAAATTAGTATGATCAGTGGTGCTTTTTTAAGCGTGCACACAGTGGGAATTTAAACCTCTACGTTGAATCCACGAGGAAATAAAAACATGACCTGTAGCGCCATCTGAAGAGCTTTGAATTGCAGTTGCCTTAACGATTTAGGGTGTCCGCTGTTAAAATAGCAGCTGCAAATATTATTTACTACGGTTTGTTTACTGCACGAAGCAACGAACCTTCTCCTCTTCACGAAAATATTGCACGAGGAAATTGCGTTTAGCGGACAAACTTCAACGAGTCCTACTGGAATTATATAAAAAGAAAAAATATATATATATATATATATAGTAGCAACTCGCTGCTCCGTGAGACTCAAACGGTGCTGATTTTGGGTAGCACACCTTGAGAGTTCAGCCGGTACGATTGAGACCTGCAGCGCCGTCTGGGAAGCACGTGTACCTCAGCTGCTTTAAGGTCGTAGGATGTGCTCACGTGAAACAGCACACCCCAGGATTCTATCGCGAATGCGATATGCTTACTAAACGAACCTTTCCTTATTTATGAAAACATTGTGTGGGGAAATTAATTTTAACCACCACTAGAAGCCTTAGGACGAACTCTGGCGAGTTTTATTAGAAACAAATCCGAAAAAATAATATCGATAATATAGTTTAAATGGTGACTGTGTGGGTGTGCGTCGCACACCTAGCACACCCCGAATAATCGCGCCTGTCCCCACTGTATTGTCGCGATGATCTGGGAGGAGAACAAGTTGATCTGGCAGCTGTCGAGATTAGAAAACAACAGGGTACGTTATAACTCGTGTCGCTATCTCGTCAGGGTAGAAATTCGCGCTTTCAGATAAACCTCCAATGGAACAAGTACCTTCTCAACGCTGGTCTACCTCGTCAGGATGATGTGTGGACCATCCTCCGAAAACTCCGTTGTAGTAAGACTGTCATATCGCGTATTCCTTGTCCACAGGGTTTGGTGTATGGTAATGACGAGATGGCTGGGGGTCCTTGTTGGTGCACTGGAAGAGCAGTTCTAACCTCATGACATTCAAAATCTTAGTCACACTGACAGGGCCAAGGAGGCTTTGGCTGCATACGATCTTGATGACACAGACGAGGTATTCTCGCCTGTCAATTACCACGGGGTAACTCGATACATGAAAAAGCTAAAGGTGAAGAAAGCTCTCGGTAGAGATGGAGTTTCGGCAGGAGCTGTTTTTTCATTTTTTTAATTTATTCATTTTTCAGTTGCCACATATTACAGTTCAAAATACAAACAATGCAATCAATTGAAAAAAAATGTAACAACCAGGAGGAGGAGGGAAAAGGCCGTAAGGCCTGACATAGCCCTCCCACCCCTAGTACTAAAAAGAAAAAAAAAAGACACAAACAACAAAGAACAATACAAAAGACAAGTCAAAGGCATATTGAATATAACTGAAAGATTAAATAAATACAAAAGTGTATATAGATACAGGGTCTATCCATAAGCCGTAAAATCAATTCAGCGACCAGCTCAGGTCAATTTCATACTAGTTGAGAGACTTGTTCATAAGGCGGTGTTTGAATTTTTTTAAATAGGTCAAAATCGTTAATAGATGTTACGTCACAAAGCAAAGAGTTCCAAAGTTTTGGACCCGAATAATTAATATTCATTTTAATTGTTTCTGTCCGAGGGAAGTTAGGTATAAGTGTTAATCGATTCCTGGTTTCATAACTATGAATACGAATATTTTATAATATTAAGTCATGGTATAAGTCCTTTTTAATTCTTTTGAACATTATTTTACCAAGATTATAGTCAAACAATTGTTTTATTGTAAGTATATTATATTTATTAGGATTTACTTCTCACCTGGGATGTAAGGTCAGGTGATGCGTAACATCACAGCCTCTCCTTGACAAATGTCAACCCCGCCTTCTCGTGGTGCATCCTGTTCCCACTAAAGGGGCTCTGACGACCGCCAATAGCGGTATAACTATACCATCGGGATTAGAGGAAATGCTATCCAACGCTCACTAACCCGCTTGGCCAGCGTGGTGAGTTATGGCCAAACCCCTCCAAAATGACTCCACAACTTAAATCTTGGCCCTCAGTCTCCGGCAGCTGGAATGTACATGGCCAAGGCAGCGGCCAGTGCGACATGAAGGCAGAGGGTGCTAAGAATCCCCGGAGGACCGGACTAGGCTGCCATCTGATGCTGGTCTTGCCTACGTATAATGGACGCTCCCTATCTTCTGATTCAAGGCTTCGTGAATTGGAAGAGGAACTACAAAGGATCAAGTGGGATATCGTCGGGCTAAGTGAGATAAGGAGAAAAGAAGAAGAACTCATTGAACTGAAAAGTGGACATCTCTTCTATTATCGTGGGACAGATACTGGCAGAACTAGTGGTGTTGGATTTATAATAAACAAGAAACTGAAGGATAAAGTTGTAGAAGTTGAAAGTTCCTCTGACAGAGCTGCACGACTCGTGATCCAACTCTCGGGAAGATACCAGGCTCAGATTATTCAAACTTATGCACCACCCACAAGTCATCCTGAAGAAGAAATTGAAGAATTTTATGAGGAAATTCATCACCTAATTAATAAAGGTAAGCAGCACTTGAACATTATTATGGGAGATTTCAATGCAAAACTAGGGCAACGGCAACAGAATGAAACTTCAGTAGGTAAAGTCGGTCACAGCAACAGAAACCAGCGTGGAAATACCCTCGTTGAGTTTGCAGAGGCAGAAGGGTTTTTCATCGTGAACTCCTTTTTCAAGAAAAAGCCACACAGGAAATGGACATGGAAACATTCAAATGGGACGACAAGTGAAATTGATTTTATTATGTGTAACAAAAAATTCGTCATAGAAGACTGCAGTATGCTAAACAAGTTCAACACAGGTAGTGACCATATAGATTGGTGATATGTAAGATGCACCTCAACACTAAACTCGAACGTGGCAAGCTAAATGTATTGACATAACCAACCAAACAAGTGGCAAGCTAAATGTATTGACATAAACAAAATGTATTGACATAACCAACCTTAAAAACACCATAATACCTTCAAGTTAGAACTGAAAAACAGATTCTCTGCTTTAGAAGGCCTAACATCGAAAGAAGTGGATATTTCTGAAGTTAACAGAAAAGTAACCAAAGCTCTTATGGAAACAGCAACAAAATTAGCTCAGTCTAAGAACAAGTTGCATGTGAACAAATTATCAGGAAAAACCAAAATGTTGATGCAAAAAAGAAGATAGGAGATGAGGACAAGTAAAGAAGATGTGACTTCCAAAGTGGAATATATAGAGCTCAGTGGCGGCCCGTGACCAAAATTGCTGGGGAGGCAAACTACTTTTCAGCCTGGATTCAAATAAATTTATTCAAATTTTGAAGATGACAATCCGATTTTTGGCGCAAATGTAACAAGGATGGTAAAGCAGATACTATCCGAAAACTTTAAAAATTTTTATCGTCCTATGTGGTGTAGTGGTTAGCATACCCAGGCGCTACCTGGGAGACGCGGGTTCTAGTCCCGCTCCAGGACGATGAAAATTTTCAAGCTTTCGAATATTATCTGACTTACCATCCTTGTCACATTTACGCCAAAAATCAGATTGTCATCTTCAAAATTTGTATTATATGGAGTAATCCCGTATTTCTTTTTTGATATATCTGCTATTCTGGGCAATCACGGAATAGGATTATTAACCTCCAGATTCGCTAAACATGAATGCCGGTTGCTTCGACTAGCGAATCCTGTGATCGTTATATTCAAATTAATCGGAAACTTGAAACTTGGTCGTTTTGGGTGGTGTAGTGGTTAGCATACCCGGGCGCTATCCGGGAGACGCGCGTTCGAGTCCCGATCCAGGACGATGGACATTTTCAAGTTTTCGGATATTATCTGACTTACCATCCTTGTCACATTTACGCCAAAAATCGGATTGTCATCTTCAAAATTTGTATTATATGGTGTAATGTCGTATTTCTTTCATGATAAATTTATTCAATTTAATGCCATTTTTTTTACAATATATTTTTTTTGTTTACTTTCTCATGTGCGAAGTATGAAATAAGTAACGTGACCCGTGAAAAGATTTATAAAATTTTACCGTAAACGCACGTTTTACATGACGTACCAACACAAAACCTGTTTAGGTAAGGCTCCGACCCTTCGCCTAAATATTTTTTTTCAGTCTGAATTGCCCTCTTGGACTATTTGGGAACTGTTAAGCCAGTTTGAATATGAAATATATTGCATCAAAATAGATTTTTATTAAAGAGATCAACAGAAGATTAAAAGCAAGACTGAACTATACATTTTTTTCATCTCAAATGAAATTCTATGTACACCTCTACCTTCACTGACGCCAAAGAAAAAAAGTCTTGAAGACTTCGCACACAGCGTTTACCTATACAGCAAGAGAGAAAGCTTACCTTACGCTTATATTGTCTTGTATATGAGGTCTATCTTTCGTTCTTTCAGTTTGGCGAAGTGATTTATTATATGGTCATACCATGTCTGTTCTGCTTCCATCCTCTTCACAAGCGCCTTCTCGATGGACAGAACTGATAAACTTGACAACCTTTCTTGCTTAATGGAGTTTCTCTTGTAGTTTTTTATCCTCTTCAGGCACGAGAAACTGCGTTCCACAGAGGCCGATGTTGCAGGAATTGTTACTACGAGGGAAAGAAGTCTAAATAGCTCTGGCAGTGCCTGTGCTGGATTATTATTGTATATGGCAGATAGAAGTTTTGTTGTATTTTTGGCATTGCTTCACAGATCTCTGTCTGAATACAGAACCTGCAGCTCACTATGCAGTTTGGTGCTGTCAAAGTATTTTTCATAAGTTTGAAGCAGAGCTTTAAAACAGTGTTCAGGAAAAATTCTAGAATGAGCTTCAAAGCAGTGTACATCGACCAGCTGAAGAAATTTTAATTTCTCAATGTCATAAAACCGGCATTTTAACTGAGTTGTAACATTGTCTATCACCTCATAATACAGTCTTCTGTATTGCACGGTGGCTGGAATATCATTGCTTCCTTTAAATCTTTTATTTGGAGAACCAACCTCACTGCACACGTTATGATAGAGATCATCAAACTGTCCCTGATCTCGAAAGTACAACAATTTTTCACATAAGCCAGTAATTCGTTTGTTACAGAATGTAACATCGGAACTATTTGATTGCAGTACAGAGAAAGTAACCTCAGTTAAATCAAATATTTTTTTATATGTAAAGAGAAGAAAAAACGAAATTAAAGTCTTGGAGTTACCGTTTTAGTCCTGCTGCTTCGTGAATTGTCTCATCATCAGAGTTGGAATCATCCTCAATTTTTTCAAATACTTCAATTAGCAGGCACCTGTGGTCAGCTATGGTAGACACTGAACGAGATTTGAAGTTCCACCTGGTCTGAGATACACGAGGTGGTCTGGGTCCACCAACAGATTCTAGTAAATGAACACGCTTTGTCGATTTGGAAAAGAATGTACAAATTGCATTTAAATTTGCAAACAAAATACGTGATTCCTTCAACACTGACGCTGCTGTGCTCAAAACTAAGTTCAGCCTGTGTGCGTAGCAGTGAACAAATAATGCTTGAGGGGCATCACACTTCACTTTTGTTTGCAATCCATTCAGCTCTGATGCCATCACTGCTGCGCCATCACATGTCTGTGCAACTAGTTTTTCTTTGTACCTAAATCTTTCCAACTCACGATCCAGTAATTCTTCAAGCGAAGTAGCACACCGATCAGAAATTACGTCAAAAAATCCCAAAAATCTTTCTACTGGTACTCCATCTTTCACGAATCGAACTATAATTGATACTTGTGCGTGGGAGCTAATGTCTGTCGCTTCATCAATCTGCCAAGAAAAAAACTGGGCATTTTCGATATCTGCATTGATTTCATTCCTAATTGTATGAGCAACTGATTCGATTAAATCATTCTGTATTGTTTTTGAAAATGTTGTACTATTCTCCATAAACACTCTCAATGTTTCGTCTCTCTTGGAGAGTAAATCAATCATCTCGAGGTAATTTCCCTTATTTTCAGAGACTTCGCTCTCATCGTGTCCACGAAATGGGAGCTCTTGCCGCGCCAGTAGTGTTGTAATATCAATCAACTTCTTCATTACATCACGATTATTTTTTACTTTTTCATTATGACTTGTTCTCTTCGCTTCGTTGAGAGAGTAGTCTATCCGTGTTTTGCCTAGCAACTCTAATTTAACAACTGCCAGAATGTGATCTTCACACTTTTTGTGCCTGTCCAAAACACGTGGTAAATTTTTCAAATCATTGAAGCCTTTCTCTTGCCAGACTTCATTGCCACTCACAGGAAACAGCAAGCATGGCCAGCAATATAGTTTGTTCGTTGATTCACTACCAGTTAGACATTATTCTTTTCTGTACCAGTCAATATTAAAACCTCTGTTTGAAGTTTTGCCCTTTGAAGTCATCTTTTTAATTTCAGGTGTAGGCTTACCATCATTTTTAATTTGATTCTTTTCTTCAAAATCTCTTCTACTGAAAGGCTTTTCCAGTAAGCTATCCACCATATTAGAAATGTTTGAAACAGAGGCCATGGTCTGATAAATAACTCTTCATAAAACATAAATAAAATTAGTTAAACAAACAATAGTGTGAAAGAAAAGCAACTAGGAAGAAGACGCTATGTAATGACGCTCGAAGCTGTCAGAATGAGGAGTTAACACAGCGGAGCTGCTGCCTACGAAACAGCTGTTCTCATGAGGCAAAATAACATCTGCCTCACAGGACGTTCACAGTGCGCGTGCGCTCTTTGTGTTGGCAGTTCCACCGCCTACCTTCGTATCTACTGATTCAGTGGGAGGAAACAGGTTTGGCGCAAAATGTACGGGAGGCAGTTTTCTTCCTGCCTCAAGGACGACTATCGCAAGCTGAGAACAATTCACAACTACGCGCTACCGATTGTTTTCGAAAAGCGTTAATTTAAAAAATTGAATGAACGCATAGACATTTAATTCAAAAGAGTTAACTAGCATAAACGTTTGCTCTCCTATACGCAAAAGTACTGAATGAACAAAACGAATAATTCAAAGTAAGAGTCTTAAAATTCGGAGGAGGCACTGCCTCCCTTGCCTCCTCCCAAAAGTCGCCGCTGATAGAGCTATGCAAGACAGTACGAAAAAGTATCACTGAAGACGCAAGGAAATTCAACTGTGAACTAGTGAGGAAAGCAATTGAAAACAACCAAAGCCTAAAGATAGCAAAGGGACATCTCAGTAAGGGAAGAAAACAGATTATGGCACTGAGAAAAGAAGATGGTTCTATAACAAGAAATAGAGGCGAAATTTTGACAAGAGTGAAAGATTTCTACTCCAAATTATATGAAAGGGATGATACATGCACTCCAGACATCATGAAAGATACCAGAGTTCTTGCAGTCCTTCCAGCAGAAGTTGCACATGCAATCAAGAACATGAAGCGGGGAAAAGCTCCAAGAGAAGATGGAGTTATTGTAGACATCATACAAGAAGCAAGTGGAGAAATCGAAACAGTATTCGCCCAAATTTTCACTCGATGCCTTAATGAAGTGAAAATTCCTGAGGATTGGAACAAAGCTACAATGATCTTGCTACCTAAAAAATGGTGACATTGAGGATCTCAGGAACTACAGACCTATCAGCCTCCTAACAGTGGTTTATAAAATCTTCACTAAAGTTCTTTCACACCGCTTGAAGGTAACACTGGACATAGCTCAACTGAGAGAACAAGCTGGATTCAGGAGTGGCTACAGCACAGTAGATCATATCCACGTACTGAGAGAACTAATTGAAAGAGCGAGGGAATATGAACTTCCATTGTGCATGGCTTTTATCGATTATGAAAAAGCCTTTGATTCGGTGAAACCATCAGCAGTTACAATGGCTCTGAAATCCTGCGGTATTGAAGATGCATACATTAATATTATTAATAACATCTATGAAAATGCAAGTGCAAAGATTCGGCTGTTTGAAAATACAACACACATAAAAATTGGAAAGGGAGTGAGACAAGGTGACACCATATCTCCGAAGCTCTTTAATGCCACATTGGAAAATGTCTTTCAATCACTGAACTGGGAAAACAAAGGGATAAAGATTAAGGGAGATTATTTAACCCCCTTCGTTTTGCTGATGACGTAGTCATTTTTGCAACTACCCCATCACAGCTGCAGAGTATGATCCAGGAACTTGCTAACAAGAGTAAAGAAGTGGGATTAAAAATGAACTTCCAGAAGACAAAAGTGATGTTCAATGCTTTTACAAGCAATGAAGATTTATCGATTGATGGAGAAAAGCTGGAGATAACAAACACATACGTTTATCTTGGATAGCAGATATCAAGTGAGGGTCACATTGATGAAGAAATTAATCGGCGTACAAAACTTGCCTGGAGAGCTTTTGGAAGAAACAGCATATTTTTCAAGAGCAATATGCCATTATGTCTTAAAAGAAAAGTGTTTGATCAATGCATCCTTCCAGTGCTTACGTATGGTGCAGAGACATGGACCTTAACTAAAAGAGACATGCAAAGGCTGCAGACAACTCAAAGCAGCATGGAGAGGTGCAAGCTTGGTGTAACCGGGAGAGATAAGAAGAGGAACTCGTGGATCCGAAAAATGACAAGAGTGGAAGACATCATGATGAGAGTTAAATCCCTGAAATGGCAATGGGCTGGACATACTGCCAGAAGAACAGACCATCGATGGAGAGCCGAAATTTTAGATTGGATTCCAAGGGACAGGAAAAGACCCAGAAGAAGATTACACGGGAGATGGGTGGATGAAATTAGAAAGTATGCGGGAGTGACATGGAGTAGACTGGCACAAGACAGACCGTTGTGGATGAAACTTGGGGAGACCTTCGTCCAGCAGTGGATTGATAATGGTTGACAATGATGATGACTTCTGACCTAAAGATAAGATTAGGTATAGAATTATTAAGAGTTTTTAGGTCTATTGATCTAATGTATCTATTCTGTAATACCTGTATTTTTTTTAAGTTATATTGTGTTGTTTGCCCCCATGTCAGTATACAGTAATTTATATGGGTTTGTATTAGTGTGTAGTATAAAAATATCATTATTTTAGGGGACAAATTTATCATAATCTTACTAACTATCCCAATGTTTCTAGATAATGTATTAGTCAGGTTGTCAATATGCATATTCCATTTCAAATCACTTCGAATCAATACTCCCAAGTAAGAATGACTATTCACAAAATCATTTTTTAGCTCCATTCAAGACCACCAAGTCACTCATACGATGTAGTATTTGTAGTTTCAAAAAGATCATAGCCTTGGTCTTGTTTACATTAATAATCAATTCATTGCTATTTAACCAATTTGTCACCAACACAACTGCATTTATTCTAGATGTAAGATCTAAAGTATTATTACACTTGAATAAGATTGTTGCATCATCAGCAAATAAAATTAAATCATTATCTTTTACCACTGTAAAGAGATCATTAATATACAAATTGAATAATATAGGACCAAGAACTGAAACTTGCGGCACTCCAGAAGTTATATTTCCCATTGTGGATTGTGCCATATCAATCACAGTATATTGCTTCCTAGCTGATAAATAACTTTTAAATAAGCTATATGTAGAACCCCCTAATTCCAATAGGAAATAATTTGGTTAGTAAAATATCATGGTTTAGGGTATCAAAAGCCTTAGATAAATCTAAGAAAATTGCAATTGTTGATTAATTTTTATAGCATTTTGTTGGATTAAGTTATGTGTAAATGAAATTGCAAGCTCTGTTGATTTATTTTGCAAAAAGTCAAATTGATTTTTGTTAAATATGTTGTATTTTTGTAGAAAGGAAAGTAATTTTTCTAGCAATTTAGAAAATATAGTCAAATTTGCAATTGGCCGATAGTTATTTGCTTCGTTTACCGAACCATTCTTGTATTTGGGGGTGATTTTAGTTATTTTTAGAGCATCTGAGAATATGCCTGTAGTAAATATAGAATTGTAGATCAACAAAAGTGGTGCGACGATATGTTGTTCAACTGCTCCCTCAGAGCTGAATTCTGGTACTGGTGGAGATTGTCAACTGGTATCTCTGGCTGAAGTGTTTCCTCCGGGACTGGAAAAAGACAGTGGTAGTGGCGTAGCGCAAACGTGGAACCATTTACACCTTACCGGAGAACTGACGTCCAATTTCTCTTTTGCCCATCCTGGAGAGGGTCATCCTGTCTAAGTTTTTGGAGTTCTGTGATGCTAATGGTGTGATTCCTGTCTATCAGGGTGGTTTCCGGGCGAAGCAAGCCACGACCAACCAGTTGATCAGACTTACGGAATTCGTTTCTGAGGGACGTGATAAGATTGAATATTCTACTGCTGTCTTCCTAGACATCAGCAAGGCGTTCGACCGCGTATGACACGATGGTCTCCCTCACAAGTTGCAGGAGCTTCGGTGTCCTCGAGCACTTGTTGAGCTCATTGGCTCGTACCTCAACAGCCGCAGTTTCACGGTTAAGATTAACGGTGAGCTTTCTTCAGAAATGAAGATTCGGGCTGGTGTTCCTCAGGGTTCTATTTCTGGACCAACGCTGTTCTCCATTCTATATGCACAACTTACCCAAACCCAAATTCGGGTAGGTCATGATTTTCGCAGATGATACAGCTGTTGCCATCAGGTCCCTGAACGAAGGCAGAGCAGTGAAGCATTTTCAGGACTTTCTCTCTTAACTGGTAAACTACTACATGTACTGGCGGATCAAGATCAACCAGTCTAAGAGCAATGCACTGTTGTTTTTTGGATCTCTCCAAGGGGTATTGAAACTTGTTATGATTCAAGAGACAGTCCTCTGGGCTACCTCCACTAAGTACCTAGGGATGCAACTAGATTGTCGTCTTTCGTGCGTAGCGAACACCAGCTAACACACGAATAAAGCTAGACAATGCCCTAGGCAGCTAGTTCCGCTACTCCACAGGAGAAGCTTCCTTACAACACGGCACAAAGTACTGCTGTACAAGACGGTCGTCAGGCCAGTTCTTACTTACGCCACCCTTATGTGGATAGGTATTAGTAGGAATCAGCGAGAGAGAATCAAGAAGGTGAAGAGCCGAGCACTTCGTATGATAACTGGGGTTCCACATTGGACCCCACGTTGGAACCAGATTAACAGACTTGGAGTTGACCAGGTATACATAAGTTCTCCAATAGTCTCGCCAAGAAGTTCTTCAAGGAATCGGAAGCCCACCCTAATGGACTTGTTTGGGTGTAATTGAATACGATCCCAGCGAAATCCTTAGGTACTCCGGAACTAAGGTGGCGATCATAGTCCACTTCCTCCCCCACCCCATACGATAAGGACTAGTGGAAGGTCAGCTCTGTTTTCTGGGCTGGAGTACTGGATCGGATGGAGAGTTAGTGTGTGAACATCGGTGGGTGTTAAACAGACCACTAACCCCCTTCTTTTTCAAGTCGCCGTTGAGATGGTGAGTAGTGATTGCTGCTCGGGAGTCAATCCACCTCCCCCCGAAGCTGGGTGGTGTGGTGGTGCGCTGAGGTGAATGCCGTCGTGCTGGGTTCCCACTCCCGTCCTCTCTCTCCCTTCCTGCCCTGAATTGGTGACACGGTTTAGAAAAATGAGTGAAACCCTCCTGATCTTTCACTCATTTTTCTGTTTATCTTTCCTATTGAGTTCACTTACTCAAATCTCCTAACTTCTTATTTCTAAGGGAAGTTTTACACCTGGGGTCAGTCACTCCCTTCCTAAAGCAAAACAGGTTTTCGTGCTGGATAAAATCATCAATAGTGAAAACAGCCGTCGTAGCACGATGTGTGATAGTGAAATCTAAAACCACATGATGTTTAAAGCTTTAATGAGAATTAAAACAGCACATGGGTGATACATGAACATAAGATCTTTCGGGGTCGCCTGCGACTCCCATCAGATGAATGACCAACAGAGCGAGGAAATTTACAGGGTTATATAGTTAAATTCAGTGACGTAAGGTCAAGTATTTGCTCATGCGCAGGTCCAGCGAAAAAGGAATTGGATTTCTTAGCGTAAACACAGGAAACAGAAACAAAATTAAGTTAATATATCACGCTCGATGAGCATTTTCCAAGGGTAGGGAACGTGGTACGGAAAATCACCATTACAAGCACTCTTTTTGTGTTTTAATATATACAGGCTTTCAGTAATTAAAGTCAAGAATCTATTAGGTGGTGAAGCAAAGATAGTGACAGTGTCCCAGTCAGGGCTATATCCACCTTTGTGAACAAGTCTGGCTAAAGACGTGTTTTGTGAACACATCTTTATATTATATTTATGTTCGTCAAGCCGAGTAGCCAAGGTACGCACCGTAGATACAATGTAAACTCGTTGTTCACTGTTCACATCCACAGGGTTCAACGGAGCGCAATAAATACCACTTTTATTAGCGATGTCAATGGGGTCTCTGTCATTTTTAAGCAGTGCTAAAATGTTTGTTGTTTTCACACCAAAATTAAGTTTATACTTGCGACAAACATTACGCAGTATTGAGATGATACTTGGTATATAATCAATGCAGCCGATGTACCTGGTTTCCGAAGAGTCGCGTAAAAGGGTTGTGAAAGCAGTTCTATGTAACCTCTTAAGTTTAACATCTACGGCACTTACAGGGTATCCAAACTGTACTGCAATGTTCTTACTAGTAGCAATTTCTTTGCGTCGAAGTTCTGAAGTTGAGCAGTGGGAAATAGATCTGCGTAACATGAATTGTAAAGAGGACAATTTATAATTTTTAGGATGGGAAGAGTCAGCCGGTATCATACAAACTGAGGAAGTGGGTTTGCGGTACACAGTAGTTTGGAAAGTATTGGAGTAGGGATCTCTAAGAATAATAAAATCTAAAGATTTTTCAAACGTTAAAATCCTCCAAATACGTGGCGTCGGGAAATGAACAAATACATCGCTCTTTCCACGTTCTAGAAACACATAGCAACCGAAAAATTGTTTTCAGCCGCCGCCGTGGAATTGAATCACGGAACTCTCGATATCTAGCCGAGCGCGTTAACTTTACACCACGGTGGTGCTATGTGTATTTTTAAGTCAGCTTCTGACAACATAAATCCGTAAGATGGGCTCAGCTACTGAGACGTCTCCATCTGGTGGGCATTAACGGCGCTGACTATATATATTGTAGCAGTAAATCCAAAGGGCGAGATACAAGGTGAAATGTTTATTTCCTGACGCCACGTATTTGGAGGATTTTCACCTTGGATCTCGCCCTTTGGGTTTAACTGCTACAATATATATAGCCAGCGCCGTTAATGCCCACCAGATGGAGACGTCTCAGTAGCTGAGCCCATCTTATGGATTTATGTTGTCAGAAGCTGGCTTAAAAATACACATAGCACCGTGGATTGTTGGCCACCGTGGTGTAAAGTTAACGCGCTCGGCTAGATATCGAGAATTCCGTGATTCAATTCCACGGCGGCGGCAGAAAACAATTTTTCGGTTGCTATGTGTTTCTAGAACGTGGAAAGAGCGATGTATTTGTTTATTTTTCAAACGTACCGTAGCTTCGCGTCTGTGTGATTCTTTTGTCGGGCACTGTAGCCCAAATTTCCTAGCTTCCTATATCTAAGAGTTATGTAAATCCTGGGGTAAGACACACCCTTCCTTAATCGCAATCTATGTTCCCAGCTCAAACTCAGGAATCTGCTGTTTAACTGCATGAACATTGCTTTTACCCCTATTGGCAGAATTGGTGCTTTTCGTAAGCATCGTGCTAGTAATCTTATTAACAAACAAGTATGTAAAATCATGCAATGCAATTATGACACGCTTCCGAAAATACCAGAAATCATTAGGCCTACTCAAATTATGAGGATAATGGAAAATATCAGAAATCATTAGGCCTACTCAAATTATGAGGATAATGGAAAATACCAGAAATCATTAGGCCTACTCAAATTATGAGGATAATGGCTGTGGAATAAATCACGCTTCTGTGTCCTGACATTTAACCCCATTTCTATGATATTAAACAAAACCGTTTCAGTACATTTCCGGAACAATATGATAAAGTTTTGTCGCAATAGAAACAGTTTTACGTAAGTTATGCCGCATAAGGGCGATGGAATGGATCCCAGTCCTGACCTTTGACCCCATTTCGTCCATTTTCAATAGGGTTCCCTTGTGTGACTGTCCGTCCATCCGTATGGACGTACAGTCACACAAAGCTGGAGCATATAGGCTTCTTCAACCTACGGTTGGAAAGCGTAAATAACAAATGTGGCACAAAACATTTCTCATAGGAGAAGGAGGATTTCGCAGGGAAACAGACTTTGAACCTGAACAGTTAAACAAGAAATATAGGAGGAAACATGATATAAGTCTAGGCTTTGGAAGAATTTTGCATAACGGGAAAAATAGGCGAAAAATATTTTTCATGGAAAAAGTTATGATAAGGAAAAGGAACTTTTCAAATACATCTTCGGGGAGCCGCGGATGGCTTAGTGGTTAGTGTTTCAGATTATCGATGCTGGGTCCCCAGGTTCTAGATTGGGCTGATCTTTCAGAGATGGTGTGATTTACTAACAATCGCTGAATATCCGCCGTGCATCGGACGAGCACGAAAAGTGACGGCCCCCAGGCTGGACCCACTGGTTACATGGGTATCCGTTCCTATGTCCTCCCTGAAATTCTCTCACCCATCTATGTGCAATATCGTATTTGTACGGTGGCGCCATCTACTGTACTCTAATCTCACTACAAACTGTTCTGTCAAAAAGTCGCTAGACTTGCTCTCATTCCTTCCGTTTCTGTGTCCTGCCCAAACGGCGATCTTGCTGTAGGTGGATGGGACCTAAACTCTACTCCCTGTGGACGGAAGTCCTACATGAAAATGACAAATGCTCTCCTGTCAAATACATCTTCGGGAAGTAGAGATAGCGAAAAAAGGTATTGAGCTTATTGCCCTTCAGCCGGAAACCTGTGCATTATTTAAAGACGGGAATACTCCACATCTTTATCGTCCCAAATGGCATGCTATCAGAAAAAAGAAAAAAAAATCCTCTATGGGATTTTACAAGCGGAGTTACATCGGCAAACAGAAACACAGCATTGTGTTTTTTCACAACAAAGGATTATATATTTTTTTTAAATGCGATACTTACAAGCATAGATATCCACAAAAATAAGATATACATTTACGCTCCCTTAGTAGAAAACTACTCATTATTTTAAGAAGAAATTATTCCGAAAAGATTTTTCGAGGTACACGGTAGCGATCCACGAAAGAATTTTTTCAATCCCGTTTTCAGAAGCTCCGATTTTCTTGCAATTACATCAGAAGCAGATTTTAACCCTGACTCCCCCTGGTCGGCGTCAGTGTAAATTTTAAAAAATCTTGCGTTGTTGGAGTGCGTTTCCGTTGCGCAATGTTTCTCATTCCGCAACGGAAAGAAGAATGGGTCGTCAGGAACCACGCCCACTTTTCTAGTTCTAACCTTTGACGTCTGGGGGCGCTGAAACCCTTCTATTGTTCTCATATATCCGCGCTTGATTCGTAAGTAATTTCGTGGGTTTACTTACTGATTTGCAGGTACGGCGCTAACCCGTCAGCCCCTCAGAATATTTTGGATTAAGGTGGTCCTCAAGTAATTTTGCTTCCTATACTCCCAATGGAAAAATTTCTGTACACATTTTCTTCATAATTAATGCTTTCCCAAGGATGAAAATTTGAACATCGATTAAAATAGCTTCATTTTATAACTTGGAATACTTAATATTTTCTAAAACATAACCATAGTTATGCAATCCAACATTTGTTTGTCTACTGACGTCATCAAGGTACAGGTTGCGCAATCCTTTTTCTAGTTTCAACACCACCAAAGGAAAAGTTATTGATTTTTAATATAATTATGGTTGTGTTTTTGAAAATATTAAGTATTCCAAGTTATTATATGAAGTTATTTTAATCGATGTTCAAATTTTCATCCTTGGGAACGCATTAATTGCGAAGAAAATGTGTACAGAAATTTTTCCATTGGAAGTATAGGAAGCAAAATTACTTGACGTCCACCTTAATGAAGAAAATGTATTTCCCTCTCTTTATGCTCTTCTGTGGCAATGGGAGAAAGGTAGCGTTATGCAATTATGTTTCGCCAACCCTGATGCATGACTAACACGGGCAACCTTACTTGAAGTTCAAAGATTATCGCCAGTTCGATGCCGTGGCTCGTGCCACTGGGTTGAAAAGTTGAATAAGCATCACCCTTCAAATCCCATCCCCATCGTGGCACCCTCGCAGATTATGACAAAATAGTGGGCGTTATCACGATCGGCAAAAACAGCAGACAATCATCGGCGTCAGTCACCCCCAGACAGTGAGCCAAAGTACTTTTGGCTAGTTAGTAGTTACACTCGTTTTCTTATTCGTTCTGGTTTTTTTCTGCTTGATGTATGTTTTGGCACGTATTGTGCGTGATACATGAAGGTGAGGTATTTCTTCCCAAACCAAACTTTGAAATAACATCTGTAAAGACACGGCTAACTGGGATTATCAACTGTAATTGTTACTGCTCAAGGCTCTGTCTTCGTATAAGACCCCAAATCATGGGGGCTGGGAGAGGGGAGCGGCCTAATGTGCTCTCGCACGACGTCCCCTCCCCCATTCACGAACTTTGTTGCAACACATCTTTACACTGTTCACCACGCCCAAAATAAACACCTGGACATGGTTCACTGATGTTTACACATCACTTCAGTAACTACGGGGATTCGGGTACAAGAAAAATGCCACTTTTCGTCGCTAGAGGGTACAGACGCCGACCTCAGTTAGTGTTTTTTTTTCTGTTGTTTGGCTGATCGTAATTAGTTTTTAACGTGCCCGTCCTATTTAAACCTGCATTATGGCGAGGTAAATCGAGTCTGTTTTAATCTATTTTCGTGAAGTTAATTATTTCAGTTAAGCAACTGTATGAACGCAAAATAAAGGGCATAATTTATTTTATACCGTGTATCATACTCAAATTGCAAAAGTTTTCTTGTTTGAATTCAGTAGCTACCATGGTGTGAACCTTATTGTAACTCCAAAAAGGGAAAACCAAAGGTTATTGATTATAATTCCGTTATTGGTAATTCAGTATCTTCCGTTATTGTGTGAGCAAGCCACGCAAAAGCAGAACAATAACCTTTGACTCAGGGGAGAGTTTCTGTTTCGGAAAGTTTGGAATTGGGAGATTGCTGAGTTGGCGTTCCAGTTAGGTTTATCGGTTGGATCACACACACTGTTTGGGCGATGTTTCCTATTGCAATTTCATTTTGATTCGATTATTTCTGATACACTTTTTATCTGATTGCCGTACTTTGAATTTTTTTCTATCTTTATCGAGTGGCTTTGCCACACGATGTGGAAAGTCCGTGATTGTGATATTTCTGGTTTGGATTTTGAAAATTGGGAAAGCCGTTTATTAATTAAATATCGAGTATAAATTTGATTTTTCATCTAATCAATGCTGTATTTCGAGAAAATCATTGTCTCAGGAAAATAATTGTTTATGTTCCTATGATTTGAAATTCCGAAAAAAACTTTATTTCCTCACATTTAAAACAAAAGTGCTGCATTTTTTTTCACATTTTGAGAAAAAATGTCTTCATGGGAAATTTCCAGGGGAAAAATCCCTAAAAAGTTTTTCTGAGACATTCTGTAGTCCTGCCATGCCAGACTTGTTCCACTAGTAATATAATTTTAGACTGTTAAAGTATAAGACTTCCAATCGTTAAAATTATTGAGACTCCGGAGCAGGAAGAGAATGCTAGAGAGATATTATCTGTAACAGCCTTGGGTGTAGATACACTGCAATACAATATGATACATAGTATTTGGCACTCCAGTCAAAAATAAAACTAAGCACTCATATTACAGTTCTACTTTTTAAAATTTCGCACAAAATTATCCCGGCAAGAAAATGGTTGCATAGAATTAAACTAATATCTAATCCTAACTGTAACTACTGTGGGCTGTGACTCAGAAGAAACTCTTCGACATATATTTGTAGTTTGCAATTTTGCAAAATGCATCTGGGAGTGGTAACAACAATACTTAAATTTTATACATAAATTTACTGCGCACCATAGTTAGACGAAGCGACGATAGATGGCGACAGGGTGTTGTTGAGAAAAAAAAACGGATAAAACCGCATAAAACCTCTTCGTTTTGCAAAAGATACGTATGAGTAAGATAGAAACTGACCTGCGAACAAGCTATTAACACGAGAACCAAAAGTGCAGAAACACAGCAGTTCAGCTACGAATGGAAGACGTTCAAACCAGAACCGAAAAATATAGTTCCCCATTTTTCTGTACAACATAAAAAAGCGTATTGGTACTGCGAAAGAACGAAAATTTTCTCAACACCTGTTTTAAAAAAAACGACAAAAAAAGAACGAACTATATTGTGTTGCGTATGAGTATAATACGCTCTCCTGGCAAGAAAGTACGGACTTGGACTTGTATTCGTCCGCGCGTGAATTGCACACTGCAGTAAATCTTCTTTACAACGGCGCTAAGATTCGCATCGTCGTCATAGCAATGCCTTAGGCCTACCGCCGCGTCTCTTCACATCATCACACTCAAAGTCAATATTACGATAAAAAATCTTTAAAACACATTTAAAACATGAAATTTCTTCACAATTTGCCATTAATTTCCATACTCTAAAATCTGTATGTCGCACTCTTTCCAGGTACTGATATTTTTCCGACGAATTAATTTAGGACGCTAATCTACACATTTACGGTTCCTTGCTGTGCCGAAACGACTGGCGGAAGAGTACAAGAGAAGGAGGTTACGTTGTTGGCAGGAGAGCGATAAATGTTGTAGTGATACGCAAAATTAAAAAGGTCCACATTATCCGCCCTTTATTTGTTGTGTCCTGTACGTTGTTGGCAGGAAAACCCGGATAAAACCTCTCAGTTTTGAAAAAGATTCGTATCAGTGAGATAGAGAAAGTCCTGCAAACAAGCTATTAACAGGAGAACCAGTTACGAATGGAAGCTGTTCAAACCAGAACCGAAAGTTCCCAGTTTTCTGTACAATACAGCAAACCATATTAGTACTTTCTATTGCAAATCAGGGAATCATATGTGGAAGAATGAAAAATTTCTCGATAACTGCTTAACTAACAATGACAAAACATGTTTGAACTATATTTTGTAGTGTAAAAGTACATGATGCTTCGCTGTCCTGGCAGAACATATGCTGCTGCACTTGTAGTCATCCGCGCGTGATTTACAGGGCACACCGATTATTCCTTTCAAGGGAGCAAAGCTTCCCAACATCGTGGTAACGATGATTTAATTCTACCGCAGCGTCTGTTCACAGCACCGCACTTACAGGTAAAATTAGGATAAAAATCTTTATAACACATTTAAAATATGAAATTTCTGCACCATTTGCCGTTAATTTCCATACTTTAAAATCTGTACGTCGCACTTTTCTAAGGTACTAGCATTTTTCCAACGAAATAATTTAGGATGCTAATCTACACTTGAAAGATTTCTCAGAGCCGGGTAATGCCGAGATGAGGGTCAAGTGAATTCCGTTCCCTCTTCGGAAATGTTGGTATATACAGACGCTTGTGGTGATTCACCTATCGATAGGATATCAGTAATCACCAATGTGCACGGCTTGTTTTTACTACACAACTTCTGTAGGGAAGTTCCCTGTCGGACTGGAATCTCTCAGGAGGCAGATGTTAACTCCAATGTGTTTTCTCATTGGACGGAACAGGTCACGAGGGAAACCTATCCCGCCAATTGGTGTCGTCCTGCGGAATATAGATCTGTAATATTCTGATCCATGGAAAACACTGTGATGATGAAAGAGTAGGTAGTACAGGCTCATTTCAATAATGTGGCTAATTTCTTCAAATATTGCTAAAAAGCAAACGATTTGTATTGGTTTATACCAGAAATTATTCCTTCTCTTTTCGCTAACAAAATGCAGTTCTATTTATCTTACACAAGGTATTGTTACTTTTTATTTTTGATCTCCTTTTTACGTTTCGAAGTTGAGTTTAAGACATTTTCATTCTTATAGATTTTAGTCTTAGATTCTTTATGGGCGGTTCACAGTGGCGGCTCTTCAGGTGAAGTAGGGGAAGTGCCTCTTCACCTATTTTACTCAAAGTAAAGTTTTTTTCAGTATTTTTTTATAATATATTCTTTTTTGCCTTTATTCAGTTCCAAAATACTCAAAATTTTGAATAGATATTAATTCACATAGCGCGCTCAATACGGAAAACAAATCCGTATACACAAAACAGTGCAAGTGAAGAGCCGAAATGAAAATACTTGGAAGACTGCAGTTTTCCGCCGAGTTGCCATGGTAACCATGACGTCACCCTTCCCAATCTGCACGCTCAAATGTTATAGCTTCAGGCGCCTTACCTCTGCATCTTTCAGTTTTTGAGCGTAAAGTCGTGAAATATCCCGGTGGAGCGGGCGGACTAGCAGGGTACCTTGCAATCTGCTAGGGCTTTTTTCTTGTGGTGCTATGGTACATTATTTTCCGAAAGGAATTTGTTCTTTCGTGCTTTGTGATTATTTGTTGAAAGCTTTAACTCATATTTTAGGTTTGTGTACAATTTAACTGATACTGATAGTTTTTAGTATGCAACCTGTAGACGACATTGTTTGTAATTTATTGCAAACTCCATTTAATCTGCGGAAAGATGAAGATGAGACATTTTGCTTCAAGGACGACCGACGGATTCACGGACAATTGTTGCCAAGAACGAAATCAAGAAGAGCGGTAAATCTAACAATAGTAATTTTAAAAATTGTTGGTTTACTCAATATAAATGAATTTGCAGCACTTCTGTGTTAATTTTTTTGGCCCTTTTTACATTTAGTAATAAACATTCGGCGTGGAATAAAGACGGATTCTCAGATTTATTAAGCGTAACACGGTCACTTCATAAACATCGTGATTCTAGCGAACACCTGAAATGCGGATTAATGTTAAGGAATTTTGAAAAAATTCAAACACCATTGCCGATGCCTTGAAGAAGAATGCTAGGCTTTTTGAAAACGCATTTTAACGAAAACATTCGTTTAAATAGACTTTTCCTGCAGACAGTGATTGATGCAGTATTAGTCTATACTGTGTGAGCAAACAAGAACTAGCATTCCATGGCCATGACGAAAGCATGGGAATCGTGGAAACTTCATTGAATTACTTTCATTGTTAATATGAAGAAGTTCTTTAGAAATTGAAAATCAATACGAAAGGATAAAAAACTATTCAAAATGAATTAATTGAATGTATTTCTGAACATATAAACGATCACGTCAAAAATCAAATAATTTTTTATTGTTGATTCGGAAGGTGTATTGGTTGAGGGATTTTTGGGTTTCCATGATGTGAATGAAGATAGAACGTCAGGAGCTTTATACAAAATGCTAGACAAAATTTTGGAACAGTCTGATTACCGACACAAATAAATAGGACAATGTTACGATGGGGCAAGTATAATGTCTGGACACTTAAATGGGCTACAGTCAAATATAAAGCTTCTCAACTGTTTTTGTTCATTGCTTAGTTCATCGTTTGAATCTTGTATTACACCAGAGTTTTTCTAAAATTTCTAAGTGTCGAATAATTTTTGCAAGCCTCAGTGGAATTGCTTCGTTTGTTCACCATTCTGCGAAGCGGTCATATACACTTAAATCAACAACCGCAAGATGCAGACCAACCATAACAGAAACTCGATGGTCCTCCACTTCGAAATTAGTAAGTGTAGTTGTTGAAGATTGGGATAAATTGAAGGAAGTGTTCGGATATCTGACGAATAGCGAATAATCAGACAAAAAATCAATTCGTCTTGTCAAGGGGTTTTTGAATGATATGAACACTTTTGAACTTACATTTTTGGCTCCACCGATCTATTACTCGAACTTTTGAAAAAAAAAATAATAATAACTAAACATAAACTACTGTGTAACTCAAAAAAAAAAAAACCTGAAATTTTGAGCCATAAAAGGAACGATGAGTTATTTGAAACACAGTTTGGAAAAGCTAGGAAAATCACAGAAATAAGCACGGGAATATGCTGCTCTTACACAGGAAACAATTTTTCAAAATTATAAACAATTGTATTTTGAAATTTTGGGCCACATTCTTATGGAAATTGATATACGATTTAAGGCTGTAAGAAACTTCAATTTGTCTGACTTGCTGACACAACCAAATTCGAATAATTTAATGCATGCTTTCCCTCTTGCGCTCTTGAAAATCTGCATTTTTACGGAAACATATTTACTAAACACCAGCTCCTTAAAAATGAACTGAGTCTTGTATATCATCATCATCATCATCATCGTCAACCATTATCAATCCACTGCTGGACGAAGGTCTCCCCAAGTTTCCTCCACAACGGTCTGTCTTGTGCCAGTCTCCTCCATGTCACCCCTGCATACTTTCGAATTTCATCCACCCATCTCCCATGTGGTCTTCTTCTGGGTCTTTTCCTGTCCCTTGGAATCCAATCTAAAATTTCAGCTGTCCATCGATGATCTGTCCTTCTGGCAGTATGTCCAGCCCATTGCCATTTCAGGGATTTAACTCTGATCATGATGTCTTCCACTCTTGTCATTTTTCGGATCCACGAGTTCCTCTTCTTATCTCTCCTGGTTACACCAAGCATGCACCTCTCCATGCTTCTTTGAGTTGTCTGCAGCCTTTGTATGTCTCTTTTAGTTAAGGTCCACGTCTCCGCACCATACGTAAGCACTGGAAGGATGCATTGATCAAACACTTTTCTTTTAAGACATAATGGCATATTGCTCTTGAAAATTATGCTGTTTCTTCCAAAAGCTCTCCAGGCAAGTTTTGTACGCCGATTAATTTCTTCATCAATGTGACCCTCACTTGATATCTGCTGTCCAAGATAAACGTACGTGTCTGTTATCTCCAGCTTTTCTCCATCAATCGATAAATCATCATTTCTTGTAAAAGCATTGAACATCACTTTTGTCTTCTGAAAGTTCATTTTTAATCCCACTTCTTTACTCTTGTCAGCAAGTTCCTGGATCATACTCTGCAGCTCTGATGGGGTAGTTGCAAAAATGACTACGTCATCAGCAAAACGAAGGTGGGTTAGATAATCTCCATTAATCTTTATCCCCTTGTTTTCCCAGCTCAGTGACTGAAAAACACCCTCCAATGTGGCATTAAAGAGCTTCGGAGATATGGTGTCACCTTGTCTCACTCCCTTTCCAATTTTTACGTGTGTTGTATTTTCAAACAGCCTAATCTTTGCACTTGCATTTTCATAGATGTTATTAATAATATTAATGTATGCATCTTCAATACCGCAGGTTTTCAGAGCCATTGTAACTGCTGATGGTTTCACCGAATCAAAGGCTTTTTCATAATCGATAAAAGCCATGCACAATGGAAGTTCATATTCCCTCGCTCTTTCAATTAGTTCTCTCAGCACGTGGATATGATCTATTGTGCTGTAGCCACTCCTGAATCCAGCTTGTTCTCTCGGTTGAGCCATGTCCAGTGTTACCTTCAAGCGGTGTGAAAGAACTTTAGTGAAGATTTTATAAACTACTGATAGGAGGCTGATAGGTCTGTAGTTTCCGAGATCCTCAATGTCACCTTTCTTATGTAGCAGGATCATTGTAGCGGTGTTCCAATCCTCAGGAATCTTTCTTTCATTAAGGCATCGAGTGAAAATTTGGGCGAGTACTGTTTCGATTTCTCCACTTGCTTCTTGTATGATGTCTACAGTAATTCCATCTTCTCCTGGAGCTTTTCCTCGCTTCATGTTCTTGATTGCATGTGCAACTTCTGCTGGAAGGACTGGAGGAACTCTGGTACTGGTATCTTTCATGATGTCTGGAGTGCATATATCATCCCTTTCATATAATTTGGAGTAGAAATCTTTCACTCTTGTCAAAATTTCGCCTCTATTTCTTGTTACAGAACCATCTTCTTTTCTCAGTGCCATAATCTGTTTTCTTCCCTTACTGAGATGTCCCTTTGCTATCTTTAGGCTTTGGTTGTTTTCAATTGCTTTCCTCACTAGTTCACAGTTGAATTTCCTTACGTCTTCAGTGATACTTTTTCTTACTGTCTTGCATAGCTCTATATATTCCACTTTGGAAGTCACATCTTCTTTAGTTGTCCTCATCTCTCTTCTTTTTTGCATCAACATTTTGGTTTTTCCTGATAATTTGTTCACATGCAACTTGTTCTTAGACCCAGCTAATTTTGTTGCTGTTTCCATAAGAGCTTTGGTTACTTTTCTGTTAACTTCAGAGATGTCCACTTCTTCCGATGTTAGGCCTTCTAAAGCAGAGAACCTGTTCTTCAGTTCCAACTTGAAGGTATTATGGTGTTTTTTAAGGTTGGTTATGTCAATACATTTTGTTTGTCCTATGAGCTTGCCACGTTCAAGTTTAGTGTTGAGGTGCATCTTACATCTCACCAATCTATGGTCACTACCTGTGTTGAACTTGTTTAGCACACTGCAGTCTTCTATGACGAATTTTTTGTTACACATAATAAAATCAATTTCACTTGTCGTCCCATTTGGATGTCTCCATGTCCATTTCCTGTGTGGCTTTTTCTTGAAGAAGGAGTTCAAGATGAAAAACCCTTCTGCCTCTGCAAACTCAACGAGAGTATTTCCACGCTGGTTTCTGTTGCCATGACCGAATTTACCTACTGAAGTTTCATTCTGTTGCCGTTGCCCTATTTTTGCATTGAAATCTCCCATAATTATTTTCAAGTGCTGCTTACCTTTATTATTTAGATGACAAATTTCCTCATAAAATTCTTCAATTTCTTCTTCAGGATGACTTGTGGTGGGTGCATAAGTTTGAATAATCTGAGCCTGGTATCTTTTCGAGAGTTGGATAACAAGTCGTGCAGCTCTGTCAGAGGAACTTTCAACTTCTACAACTTTATCCTTCAGTTTCTTGTTTATTATAAATCCAACACCACTAGTTCTGCCAGTATCTGTCCCACGATAGTAGAAGAGATGTCCACTTTTCAGTTCGATGAGATCTTCTCCTTTTCTCCTTACCTCACTTAGCCCCACGATGTCCCACTTGATCCTTTGTAGTTCCTCTTCCAATTCAAGAAGCCTTGAATCAGAAGATAGGGAGCGTCCATTGTAAGTAGCCAAGGTCAGCATCAGATGGCAGCCTAGTCCGGTCCTCCGGGGATTCTTAGCACCCTCTGCCTTCATGTCGCACTGGCCGCTGCCTTGGCCAGGTACATTCCAGCTGCCGGAGACTGAGGGCCAAGATTTAAGTTGTGGAATCATTTTGGAGGGGTTTGGCCATAACTCACCACGCTGGCCAAGCGGGTTGGTGAGTGTGGGATAGCATTTCCTCTGATCCCGATGGTATAGTTATACCGCTATGGGCGGTCGTCAGAGCCCCTTTAGTGGGAACAGGATGCACCACGAGAAGGCGGGGTTGACATTTGTCAAGGAGAGGCTGTGATGTTACGCATCACCTGACCTTACATCCCGAGTCTTGTATATACCGATGAAAATTAAGGAATATATTGACTCATTAATCATTTAATTTTTCATCGGTATATATATAGTCTTGTATATACCGATGAAAAATTAAGGAATATATTGACTCAAGAACTCCTTTGAGTGTTTCACAAAGACAAAGACATTTTTACAGAAGATTATAAATTTGTTTTCCTCAGTTTAACAATTCCATCTACACGTGTGCCAGTGGAAAGAAGTTTTGTTAAAAGAATACAAACTTGCTCAAGAAACACTAGTTCCTCAGATAGACTTGCTTCTTTGGCAAATATTTCTATTCAGGAAGACATTTTATTGATGATCACGAAGAAACAACCATCTTATGACGACATAATCGACAAATTTGCAGCTTTTAAAGGAAGAAAAATTGATTTAATATACGAAAAATAGGTAAGTCCTCAGAAGGGATTTTCATTGTAGACAGTAGATATCTTTTCATACTGCTCTTGTACCTTTTCACCTATTTTTCCAACCACGAGCCGCCACTGGGGCGGAATGCTTTGTGATCAGCTGTAATGCCCTGCTGAATATGTTGTAAGAATAGTGGCTCCCTCTAACTTAATTGCCTGGCCAAATGTTTTAAAAAGCTCATGTAGTGTCAGCATATTTCTTTCTAAAAGTTTGAAGCATGCTCTATTAAACTGTTTTCTCTAAAACTTGCTCGCAAATCTCCGGAAAATAATATGTTTACAAGGAAAACTATTTAGTGCCCTAAATAAAAATTTTCACAACACAGCTTTTTCCCCTAACATTTACTCACTTCAGTAAAAATCAGATTTCCTGGCACTTTCATCAACTTTCAAAGAAAATTACAACAGTAATTTATATTCGAAATTGTGGTATAATGCAATACCGTGCTAAACATTTTTATAAGGAACACCAATTATCTTAATCAAAACGTACATGTGCCCATAGCCAACTGGGATATGCACGTGTGTCATTGTGACGCATTTTAAATATATACATTTTCGTAACCGTATAGCTTATGCATGGAGGCAGGAATAAGAGGAGACGCTGTCTCCAACTCTTCCCATGCTAGCAAAGTGAAGCCAGGTTTGTACGCTTCCGCGGTGAAAGTAGTACCGCCAGCTTCTGAGTGGGTACTCTCAAGATGCAAAAGCAGACGATTTTCCGTAGGAAAGCATTAGTGAGACCCTGTTCATTTTATTAACATTTTACATTGTCTTAAATTATAAGCGAAATGGAAAAGCAGTGGAATGGGTTTAAGAGACTCGTAGGTTTACATGAAAGGAATTTCAGTACAAAAACTTAGATTTTCATGGAGAAAAAGGGATCTAAAAAGGCGTCTTCGTAACGACTGAGACGTATATGAACTGACGATTTAAAATGTGTTTACACTAAACATAATTTCATAAAGCGTTTAAAATATTTCTCTGTCTTAGCGGATTATCGTAAAACATTGTTTATCATAGAAATTGTAACGGTCGAGCTTCAGAGAATTTTGTATTATGAGTAAAATTTTCGAAACATCGGACTTTAAAAGGAGGAGGAAACATTTCCACCATGTTGTCAGGAGAAAAATTAAAGTAAACAACGACATTCCACGTATGTTTTACTTGAAGAACAATTATGATTGTCCTGACGCAAGGGGGTGGGCAATGTTCCCATTAAACATTAATGAAATATCTAGATTTTATTTCCAAGCCTTTAGAGAAAAATGGGGAATCTGCGAGCTTGTTCAAAGAAATTTTAAAAATTAGACTCAAAATATGACGTTACTGTGTCTTCCATCGATGGTTTAAAACATCGATGTTTTCCACGGAACATCGAGTATTGAAAACTCGGTGTTTCACTCACCGATAGTATCGGTTTAACATCGATGTTTTGTGACATGTTTTCTGCCTTCGTTATAGAATCAAATACTACTGAACTAATAATTAATCATTTTGCTGCTTGCTGTCTGCCTCAGTTAGAAAGTAGCAAAGTACATAATACATAAATGCTCGTTCAGTAGTTGCTGATTTCAAAAAGAAGTCAGCAAAAATAAGAAGTAGCCAGTAGAAAAAGTAATACTTAGATACTAGTTGAGTAGTTCTTAACATGGGTCATATAGCAACGAATATCGAAGTTTCACCGATATTATCGGTGACCATAACGTGTACTTGTACTAACTGTGAGCTAACGGGTAAAACCAATTTTCGGCAAGGTATTTTTTTAAGGTCATCAGAATTTTTACTTCTTCTCTGTTCCGAGATGTTTGTCTAGCTTTAAAAGTTTTTGTAAAAGAGCGTTGAAACTCCAGTCGTTTTCAGTGGGGTGTTTCATTTTAGAAGTGTGCTTTAAAGGTCGTTTACAGGGCCAGATCAAAAACATCTTAATTAACATAAAAACACACAATACGAACAGCAGACAAGTATTAGAGTATTAATAAAATCATCTTTATACATTATCAAGTCATCGAAAATTTTGACCGACCACGGATACCCGCTGCAGTTGCAATGAGCATCCAGTCCCCATGTTTTTCATCGATTTCTGAGGTCAACCGTACCCATTACGTGGAATATCACAGATGGATTGATTTATAATATTTCAGACGCCCTTTACAGTGTAAGATCACCTTAGTTCCCATATTGCACTTTTATTAACAAGAATTAACAAGAATGGTGACACCGAAATTTCGGGTGTAATAAGCAAGTCCTTTGAATCCGTTCTGACGCAAATGAAATTTATCAAAGCCATTCAAAGTCAATGGAACCGGTATGGAAAACAATAGTATCTGACGGAAGAAAGAAGTTTTTCAATCGGGTCTTTATTCCCTCAGATATTGCTGTAAACGGAATCATGAGCTTACGAAAACTCTTAGAAACAGAGTTATCGACAAAAATAAGATGTGACTTTACGTTGGTGGGAAAACCATGCATTATTTTTAGAAGAAAGTATTCTCAAAAGGTTTATCCATATGAGCGGTACAGGTCCAAGAAAAAAAAAATTAGTAGAGTTTTCAGGAGCCCAGATTTCGCTACAAATACTTCAGAAGCAGAAATTAACACTTATGACCCCTGGTGGCCAAACCATTCTTTGTCTTCTAAAACCAACACTTGGAGAACCAAGACTTGGCATCCGAGAGAGGGGGACGCCATTGTGCGCGAGCACGGCGACCCCTCTCCCGGCACGAAATTTTGTTGCCCAGCAACACCAACACACTCGCTTCGCCGAACTACATATAAAATGTGAGTTCGGTTCCACCGGTGTTTCACTCACACCCCGATGCACCTACCACGGTTCCACAGTCAGCACATCCAGACCCCCGAATCACACTGGCCTGCCGAAGAACTCGAACAGGCCCCAATTCACTTTGCAGACAGGGACACCAAGAATGACGAGGCAGGCCCTAGGCCACCCCGAAACACTCCAGTAGGAGAAGTCTCTCCTTCACGTGTGCCCTGTGATGGCGTCCCAACCGAGACACCACCAGAAGGGTCGCCGAGCCGTCCGCGTGGCACAAAGACCAGCTTTCGACCCACCAATGGCTCCCAACCCTGCACACAACCACGAAGAACCGACACACCACAAACAGCAATCACACACCACCCACCCAAACAGCAAACACACACAGGCAAGCCACACCCGGAAAAGCAAAGTGAGGAAAGATCACAGCAAAACACAAAGACCCCCGATTCACACACAAAGTCGACCAGCCACCTCCAAAGCCAGCGCCGCTGGAGGAGACTGGTATGGTACGCAAACAGGCGCTCGGCAGGGAGGAAGAAGGGTAATCTCCTCACTCCATCCCGGAATCTAGAAAAGAAACATCCCAAAGATTAAAACACATGACAAAGTTCATCAAAAACTCAAGAAACCAAGGGTGCGGAAATGCAGGATTACAAGCCAAAAAGCTGGGAAGACTACGTTCCCCAATGGAAAAAATATTTTTCCTTCGTTCCAGTAACAATTTTGGGCCAGAAGATCCACCGGAACTTAAAGGCACGGTCCGAAGGAGTGCGGGCATCCAACTCAACTCTATTCTCAACTCTATACCCTTTGAAAGTGGCCTGGCACTTGACGTGCCAGGCCACTTTCAAAGGGTTGAATCCTGCATTTCCGTAATTACTATGCACAACTCTGTTCCTCTCTCTCCAGATTTTGTACGTGGTCTCAGTGATGATCAACCTCCAGACATCCCGCCCAGTCTTGGGGCCGGGGTACTGGTAAAAGACCTCCTGAGCCTTGAGTCGCTGCGGGCAACCTGCCCAGGTCCAAACAAGCTTCCACACCTGCACGGCCATGGGACAACTCCAGAACAAGTGGTACCGGTCTTCAATGAAATTGCAAGAGGCGCACTTGTCGGTGATGGCAGTACCCCACCTGTTCTGCCTCTTCCTAGTCGGAAGGACATCGTGAGCCAGACGGAATTTAAAATCCCGCTTCTTACAGTCAACTCCAGCCGCCAACACGCTCATCCACACCTCCTTCCTGTTGCAGTTGACGGCCCTAAACTCAGAAACCTGCTCCCTAGGCCTAGGAAGAATGTGCAGATACATTTGTTTCAAATTCAGCCCATTCCGGTTAGCCTCCGCGAGAACCTGCATGTAACCCCCAGCTTATACTGCTTGTGAGTAGTCTCTCTACGCGGCCCCATAACTCGGAAGCCAGGTAAGAACTTCTCCGCAGACAATCCTGTCAAATACGCAACGAAGTTCCGACACGGGTGCGAGGAGTTCAGAGCTTCCTTCACACTCCTAAACTGCAGTGCACTGAACCAGGAGGAGAGGTGTTTAACATCCAAACCACCCTCCTCCTTCGGGCAGCAAAGGACCGCTCTGGCAACCGCCTCAACTTGCTTACCGGCCCAAATAAATTGAAAAACTTGCCTTTCCAGAAGACTCATGAGACTTCGAGTGGGAGAACCAAGTTCTCCGACAAAGGCACATTTCGAGACCAGGAGAGCGTTAGCTAACTTAGCCCGGTTAATCATCGAAATGTCAACAATCTGCCACCTTCCTTCTTCTCTTTAATAGCGAAGAGGATGAACCTCCATGTCTTCAAATGGACACCGTCTCTATCAAAAAGGATACCGAGTATCCTGACGGGTCCATCCGTTACCGCCAGTCCACGGACCGCAGCGCGATCCCACCTGCCCCAAAGAAGCAGGTTCGACTTATCCTCATTAAGCATGGACCCGGTGGCACCGCAGTATCCCGCGAAGACTTCCCGGACCTGTTTAAGACTAAGTTCCGAGTCAACAAAGAAAGTGAAGTCGTCAGCATATGCAAGATACTTTAAGGACCCCCGCGCAGCCAGGGATGGGGGCTCCCTGAATGCTAGGATGAGCTTGAACCTTTCTTAAAATGATCTCAATGACCAAGACAAACAACAACGGGGAGAGTGGGCAGCCTTGTCTCACACCTCTTCTAACCTCAAAGAGGTGAGAAAGACGGCCAGAAATAATAACTCTTCCGTTGAGGTCCCTGTATAAAGAGTCCACCGTTCTTCGGAAAAACTCTCCGAAGCCGTGGGCTTCCAGCATCTTTCTAATAAACTCGTGAGAAACACGGTCAAAGGCCTTACTCTGATCAGCGGAAAACATTCCCAACTTAACATCCCTGTCTCCGATATAAGTAATCATGTCTCTCACACACCGAATATTACGGTACATCCGCCTACCACGGATGCTACACGTCTGCCCAACGCCCACTAGCTTCTCTGCCACCCGCGAAAGCCTCGCGTTGACGATCGCCGCCATGATCTTATAATCAATGGTAGACAGAGACACCGGCCTCCATCCAGCAAGATCACGAGCAGGATCGTCGGGGGTTTTGGAAAGAAGAGTCACAACACTACTCCTCATAGACTTAGACATAATACCTTTGTCAGCAATGTTATTATAAATCCGGCATAACCAGGGGACCAAAATATTAAGAAATGTCTTGTAAAATTCTGCCGGAAGCCCGTCAATACCCGGCGACTTTCTGGGCTTGAGGTTGAGGATCGCCCACCCGACTTCAGTTTCGGTGAATTTCCTTTCCAACAACTCCCTATCTTCACCCGAAATTCTCGGAGTACCTTCCAGCCAAGTTTCCATGACCTCAGGCTGCACTTCTTCTTTGTCAAATAACCTGCCATAAAATTCCGCCGCCGCCTGCAGGATATCGGGAAGATCCCGGACCTCCCTACCGTCAATGTCGAGGCATTGAAGGTTCTCCCTAACCCTCTCAGTCTCGACTTTCCGGTAGATGAAGTTAATATCCCTCTCCTGCCGCAGCGCTTCCAAGGCCCCATTCAACTTGACCGCCGATCCTTCCTTTCGATAGAAGTTACTAATTTCGCTCCTGATATTAGTAATCAGAGAGGAATTACACCCATCTTTATCACCTCGAATCGCCGCATTAAGAATGTTCATCAAAATCATGTGGCGCACCCTCTTCGACGTGGCCAACTGTCTACCCTTCTGAGAAAGGAAATCCTTCACCTCCTCCTTGGTCCGTTCCCACACACCGCACTCATCGTCAGTGATCGTGCCTGTGCCCGCGTTCAGGATCAAGCGAAGGCGCACTAGGGTATCTTCATCTTCTAACATGGAGATGTTCAAACGCCACGGGGTAGCCCCTCTCTCTCGGAACCGGCACACACACGTCCATCAGGACGCAGAGTGGCCCGAAACATACAACAGTGGAGAATGCGGACCAAAGATCTCAATCCTGTCAATCCAGTCAATCTTCGACACAAGAAACATATCCAGGCGGGAAGCGCTGCCCCCTCTAAACCAGGTATAACCCGGAATACTGGGGTTAAGTCTCCTCCAGGCATCGCACAGCCCCTGGCTATCCAGGAGGGCCCTAACCACGTTCCCATAAGCTTTCGACCACCTACTGGTTCCGGCCCTGTCGAGGTCGCAGTCGGCGACCGCATTAAAATCCCCGCCAACAATCAACACATCTTCCGAACTTCTGATGAAATGCGGAAGTTCATTATAGAACGACATCTGCATATTACCCTTATTAGGAGCGTAAATACACACAAGTTTCATAGAGATTTTCCTACTGTGGACGGTAAGAGAGATCACCCGACCTTCCCCGTCCGATTCAAAGCGAGTGATATCTCTTTAAAACTTCTCTTTGTAAATTATAGCACTTCCTGTGTAACCAGTACTCCCAAGCGAGTACCTAAATCTGAGACCGGACCTTCTGCGAAAAGCAAAAATCTGTTCCCTGTCCTTATAGTGGGTTTCCTGAATCATGAGAAAGTCCAGATTATTCTGGCGAAAGAACCCTTCGAGCCAACACTGCTTCGCCTCCGAATTGAGGCCCTGAACGTTCAAGGAACCAACCCTAATGTTTGTGCCGGCAAAATTAACTCTACCAGAGTTCATACTTACCTGTTCCTGTAAAAAGAAAGATTTACAACAACAAACACAGAGAAAGAATGCAAAACCCATACTCCAACCTAGGAGAGAGAGGAACCGCAACCAAGTTACTTTTTGGTACTATCCTTCTTACCCACACTTCTTGTCGACCTTTCTTCTCGAAGAACTTGGCCATTCGCTGTTGGAATCACATGTCCCGTGCCATACAACATTACAGAGGCAGCGGCAGCAAGACCGTTAACCGCTTTAAAATTGGCCGCAGTAAATTCTTTCCTAGTTCTTTTTTCTTGTTCCGATACTGACGTTGCAGGTCAGCACAAAGGGAGTCAGTATTCTCGTCATCCACTTCGATATCAGTACACGCCCAAAACTTACCGTTCACAACAGCAGTATCCGAGCATTGATTCTCCTCACTCCCGACGCCGACGTTCAGTGGTCCTGCTGGAGGACCCCAGAACGTCCCGAGGGCCTCCGGCGTCGCCTCAGAGCTGGCGACAACGTGTCCGCCGCCCGCAGTAGTTGGAACACTAAGCGAAGGTGAGCCTGCGGAACCCAGAACGGGCTGCTTCTGCCCGTCGGAGGGTGGAGTAGGGCACGCGGCTTCTCTTTCGGGAGGCCGCCCGTCCTGGCTATCCACGGCCGCGGAGGTGTACCGCTGCCCCTTGGTTTTGGCCAAAAGGGCGGATGCAGTCATTTCCGTTTCATCCCAATGACTAGGGTCATTGGGGAGACCCGGAAACATGCTATGCACAGGGTCCTCACTGGAAAACAAAGTTCCGCCGATTTCACTGAAACACTGGGCTTCACTTTCTCGTTCACTTTGACACTTTTCAACACACTCATTCTGCACTTGACCCTCAATAAGAACATTGTTATGACCAAATTCGGGGAATATATCACCATCGCAACTATCACTACTTCCGCTTTCACTGAGAACACCCTCCAGCGTAGAACTGGTGTCAGAGAATTCAGACTCACCTTCCTTGTTCTCTGAGACGTCAGCGCTTTCCACACTAGAATTATCTTCTCCATCGCTGGAAAAGTCCCTACTTACTCCAGGCTCTTTTCGTGCACTACTGGGAGCCTGTTCGTCCTCTTCGCTGGAAATAACCCCCGCGCTAGATTCCACCGGAATAGTAGCACCGGAGCCATTAACATCAACCTCCATATTTTCTTCATATCGCCCCTCCACGACGCTTATGCTTCCAGGCCTGGATTTGAGACCTTCAAGGTCTTTGACAGACAACTTCCGTGATTTCTTCTTAACTATAGTGTACCCATGGTCATCAGAATTTGAAGGGGAGAGACCCCTCTTCCCATCTTCACCGATAGGAAAGGTTTCTCTCTCCTTCGCTGGAACAGAAACATGCTCTTTATTCTCATTGTTTATCACACTTTTCTTACCTGAACTATTATCCTTACATTCCTCGGGGATCCTGTGAGGTTTTGAGACGTGCTCCGAGCTGGTAATTTGGTGGGCCCCATCAGTTTTACTCGAGGCCGCAGCCTCGGCAACACTTTGTGAGCCCTCCTCCTCACCAGCGTGGCACTCCTCCATCTCTTCATCTCTTCTGGTATTGTCAGGACCTCTGGTCATTTGTGCAAAGGACCTCTGTGTACAAACCTTCCTTTGATGGTGTGGTGATCTGCAGTTTCCACACGGCTCTTTGCACTCCTCCTCAGTGTGACCCAAAATGTAGCAATTGCTGCAGGTAAACTTCCTGCAGTCCACAGCTATGTGACCTGCATGGTTGCAGCGCCTGCACACCCGGATTTGCCCCATGTACACATTCATACAACGCTGTCCTTTGACCTCTGTGAAATTGGGGACAGCTTGTTTCATGTCAATTGTAACAACACGAGTCTCGGAAAGGGCTCCCCTCATGTGCGCAGCCATTTCTTTTCTAATCTCGAACTTCACAGTTAATACTTTACCATATGGTCCAAATGCGGTTGCGACCTCTGCATTGAAAATTCCACAATGCAAAAATTTGCAAAAAATTATTTTGACATTTGTCTGAGCATTTGTGCATTTTAACACAGTGTTATTACACTCAATATTACTATCAAGCAACTTGAAGTAGTGATCTCTACTGTTTAGTACTATTTCAAGCTTGTTCTTATTCACCTCTTGAATTAAGGCAAATACTGGGGTGGGGGTGAACCCACGTGTTTGTACAAGGCAAGACAAATGTCCGAAGCAGATATACCTTTATGCGTAACAACGATGGCATTAGCCCTATTGGGCTCAGTCCTAACTCTTCAAAGAGGACAAAAGTCCGACCCCTTCCAAAAGCTAGCAATAGTCAGAAAACAAAAAACACACAGTCCTAACCAAAGAAAATGTGAAAAAGTACTCACAAAATTCCCGGCTTGAAATCCAATCCAGTAACAGTGGCACAAACACAATAAACTCAGCACAATATATGAAGACCACGTGCACCTTAAAACAAAAGCGATATAGGCAATCTGCCAAAATATCGCAAACGGAGTCTCCGGATTGGCGGCGGAGCAAAATTCTTCAATAGAAATAAAAGAAAATTGCCAAAAATCCCACGCAAATCCACTTCGGAGTTCTCTAGAAATTTATTAATACACGAGCGGCCATCTTTGAATTGTTATCGTAACCGATGCCTACTCCAAGCAGAAGTCCCTCACGGCCGGCACGAGCGCCCCCTGGGCCTCCAGACACCTCACAAAGCGCCGGCACACGCACCCAATTAGGCGGCCAGTCACGCGTTCCTCCTCACGAACGGATGTTCAAAAAACGACCTGCAAAAGGAAAACCTAAAGTTGACCTTAGAAGCAAACAATATGCCTTTCCAACATCAACGAAAAATCTACACTTCACGGTGATCCATGGCACTTTAGTAAAAGGCGAAAGACGACCACGTCTTTTATGTATGCATTCCATTGGAGTTATTCAACTTAAGAACAAATTAATTTTATAATTATATATATATTCATATTTAACAATAAAAAACTGCATTTAATTCTATGATAATATTTCTCTTGGCATTTAGTTAATGTCTACAGCATTACCCTCTTTAAATTCCGTAGTTTAAGAAGCAAAAAACGCAATTTAACTTGGTGCGCCCTAGCGGAAAGTTTATGATTTACTTGAAAATTTTTAATTTATAGGAAAAACATTTCACATCGGAAACACTATCAAACAAAAGAGGAATTTTTAAAATCAGAGATTTAGAAGCAGTGATAGGGGGAAACGCAGTTTACCTTTACGCTCCCTAGCGAAAGTCTATGAATTACTTGAAAATTTTGAATTTATATGAAAAACATGTCGCACTAGAAACACTATCCAACAAAGAAGGAATTTTTTAAATCGGACTCCTAGAAGTCGAGATATTGAAAAAAAGGAGATGTACTTCTACGCCTCCTGCCATACAAACCATGCACTATTTTAAGAACAAAATGTTTCTAAAAGGTTTGCCGGGTTAACGGGTAGATTCTAGTGTAGTTATCGGTAGATAATTAGATTATTATGATAAAATTGTGACATACATCATATTTGAAATCAAAAACGATGTAAAATAAAAAAAAAGTTCATTGATAGACTTTTTTTAACACGTTTTACGTAAAATGTACCTCTCTATACGGTACGCCGAAATCCAGTCAGCGGCGACGATGACGCTGTGACTGCCACTAAAGCATCTGCCACGCCTGCCCGTGGTCTTAGCGGAAGCATCCCTGCAAAACAGGTTAGGCCTAGTCGTGCAGCGCGACCTCCAGCTTGGCTACCTGTGGTGAGCGCGGAAGGATACTCTGACAACATGCAGCAAGCAGTACAGAGTGGCTACGCTTTCACAAGCCGTAATTCACCAGCAGGTCCAGCTGAGCTTCGCGGCCTGAAGTGATAGCTAGAACGGCGTGTCTCGGAAGAACGACCGTCGATTCTCTTAGCCTTAAGGTGATCGTACACAAATTGCGAATGTAAAATTATCAATTAGGAAAGGAAGATAGGTTCTCTTAAGGGAACATCAACAAAATGAAATGTGACTGATTACGGCAACACACAAAACCATGTTTCTTAACAAGTAAGAAACCGATTTCCAAGCAAATGGTATCTTTCTACTCAGAAACGAATTACTCATGCGATACGATACAGAATAACGTTCCTTCCGTCCGCCGTCTTTCCGTCAGTCCACAAATGACTTATTACGGCCATACGTAAAACCATGTTTCTTAATGGGTAACCGATTTGCAAGCAAATGGTCTCTTTCCACTCAGGAAAGAATAACCCATGAGATGCGATACAAAATTACGTTCCATCCGTCTCCCGTCTGTCCGTCCGTCCAGAAGAATAAGAAAAATATCTCCGAAACGAAACAACCAATTTGCACAGAAATTATTTCTTTCGACTCAGGGACGCCTCACACCAATCAGATACAATACAAAAATACATTCCATCCGTCCCAAGTCTGTCTTTCCGTCCGTCCATCCGGAAGTATAAAAACACATAACTCAAACGAGAAACAACCGATTTGCACGGAAATGGTCTCTTTCTACTCAGGAACGAATAACCCATTAGATACGATACAGAATTACGTTCCATCCGCCCGCCGTCTGTCCAAAAGAATAAGAAACATATCTCCGAAACGAAAAAACCAATTTGCATAGAAATTATTTCTTTCGAATCAGGGACGCCTCACACCAATCAGATACAATACAAAAATACATTCCATCCGTCCCAAGTCTGTCTTTCCGTCTGTCCATCCAGAAGTATAAAAACAATTAACCCAAACGAGAAACAGTTGCTCTCATGGTCTCTTTCTACTCAGAAACGAATTACCCATGAGATACGATACAGAATTACGTTCCATACGTCCGAAGTCTGTCCGTCTGTCCAGAAGAATAAGAGAAATATCTCCGAAACGAAACAACCAATTTGCACAGAAATTATTTCTTTTGACTCAGGGACGCCTCACACCAATTAGATACAATACAAAAATACGTACCATCCGTCCGTCCATCCGGAAGTATAAAAACACATAACTCGAACGAGAAACAACCGATTTGCACAGAAATGATCTCTTTCTACTCAGGAACGAATAACCCATGAGATACGATACAAAATTACGTTCCGTCCGTCGTCCGCATGTCTGTCCGTCCGTCCCAACAAACAAAAGGCCGCAACCCCACCGAGAAACAACCGATTTGCACGGAAATGAATTCGTTCTACTAAGAGACCATCACATAGGGGTGGAGAACTACCGATAGTTATGATTATCCACAGATTTCGATGGTCTAAAAATAACAATCAATAACTATCGATTGTGTGTTGACACAGTTTCTAGGGAGAAAGTTTATTTTCCGGAATGAAAAATTATTTCTGACAAGAATATGATAAATTATGTAAAATATATTTAGCATTAAACGAAAGACATCCAACAAAATTAGAAGATACACTGCAATCCAGTATGATACATAGTATTTGGACACTTCAATCAAAAAGAAAACTAAGCACTCATATTAGAGATCTACTTTTTTAAATTTCGCACAATATTATCCCGACAAGAAAATGGTTGTATAGAATTCAACTAATATCTAATCCTAACTGAAACTACTGTGGTTCAGAGGACACTCTTCAACATTTATTTGTAGATTGCAATTTTGCAATATATATCCGCGATTGATTAAAACAATACTTAAGTTATAGACGTAAATTTAGTGCAGACCAAATTTTGTACCATGTACCTCTAGCCTGCTCTGAATCTAAAAATCTAACAATTCCTTATTTAATAACAATAATAAAATATAATGTATGGAAAAATCGAAATGCCGTATCTTACCAAAAAAAACAAAAAAAATACGGAGCAGATTAAAATAGCTATGAAATGTGATCTCAGAAGAATACTGGAGTTTGAAGCTAGAACGTTTGGAGCTCAAAAAACTTTTTTAAAAATGGAAAGCATTAGCACCAGTAATATATGAAAAAACGAACAAAAATACTAAATAAAAAAATAGAATGAAGCATTTAAAATAAACATATTAGTAGCCAAAATGTGAAATATAATAAAACTGAAAAGTACAAATTAAACTTAAACACATATAATTTTGTTCCCGTTATTCTTTTAGTATTTTGTTAAAAAAATAAAGCGAAAATTTAAAAATCAATTTTTACCATATCAATGATATTTTAATAACTTAGTGTTCATTACTATAATAAAAATTCAGTCAAATATATTAACCATATTGCATTTGATACATAAAAAATACACTAATTTGTAATAATTTAATTAAAGAAAAACTGGATCCATTGATGTTTATCTATCTTATCTTCACTATTTCCTGTATTATTGTGTAACATCACTTTCTTTTTCTTTCAAGATTAAAAAAAAATATTAATTTTTTACTCCAAGTTTTGCCATTTTTTTTTTTTTTACCTGGAATGCCTTTAACAAGAACCTCCTACTAAGTACATGAGGAGTGTTCAAAAAGACGTTTTCTAAATATATTGTATACTTCCTGTATCAAGCGGAAATTCTTGTGCAGGTTCCCACCCTCTCAGTTGGTTGTCTGCTGTGTCTAGGAGTAACAGAAAATAACAATTCTTAAAGGATCCTATAATAATGGTAATAATAATAATATTGTAAATATCCACTAAATGTCTTAATTTACTAAAAGGATGTATGAATGTGTGTTTAAATGGATAAATAAATTCCTAAACAATTCTTTAACAGCCCCTCATGCGTCGGCCTTTAGTAAGAGTCGGACATGAGGTATAAATTAAAGAAATAAAAATTTTCGCACTATTCCATATTGTTGAAAAGCTAAGCTCGGATAAGTTTTGAAACTAACCATTTATTTTATTTTATTATTGTTATTATTTTTTTTTTGGTTTGTACTTTAACTACCACTATGAACAATTCGATGGGCTGTAAGCATTTGTCTGTCCCAGATTTAGTTCCACTGGTTTCAGGGAAGGGATAAAGAAGCCAGTGCTGTAAGACAAATACAACCACAATATCTATTACTCACGGGATTCGAATCCGGATCCGCCACCGGGGAAGGAAATCTACATTTTGACGATATCCTCCCGAAGTAAGTGAGTAAAAGTCACGAAACAAATGTTGTGCCTGAAGAACGAGCTAATACGTGGCTCCTTAATTCTTATTTTCTGTTTGTATTGCTTGATTTTTTTATGTTTCCCTTCACAAAAGCTAAGGAAGGAAATTCTGCAGTTTTGTATGCAAAAATTATATGTGAAAAGATTTTTTTCTATAATGTATTATTAAAATTTTGGACAGAGCAGGAAAATGAAAATGATATAATGTTTGCTGAGTCGAAAATGTATCTTTATAATTTAAATATTGATGTAACTAATTCCAGATATGTTTTGAAAAGTTACAAAAAAGTATGGGTTAGACGAAGGATCTAAGCGCCTTTAACCGTGGGCAAATTGTCATGGCCCGACATATGGGTCACTCCATCTCGCAAGCGGTGCAGGCACTGGGATTTTTCGCGAGCCACTGTGTCACGGCTGCACCGTGAGTACATAGAATCCGGTAAAACCATTTCTGCAAGGGCCAACTACCGCGGACAACAGCGTGCCGATGAGCGGGGTCATCGGCGGCCCGATTGCATTTAACAGCGGACAGGCGGGTCACAATGCAAGAAATCACTCGGCAATTTAACGCTGGTGCACAAAAACGTGTAAGCAGCCACACCATCAAGAACCATGACCTCGCTTTGGGGTATAGAAGCCATCGTCCCACCACGGGGGTACCGCTGCTGACCGCACATCACAGGGTGCAAAGATTAGCATGTGCGCGGGAGCATAGCCACTGGACCCTAGACATGTTTGAAAATATTGCCTGGACTGATGAGTCCATATTCACGTTGGTACATGCGGATGGCAGGATACGAGTGGGCGCAAACCGCATGAAGCAATGGATCTTTCTTGCCAGCAGGGTACTCTTCATGCTGGTGGAGGTGGCAATCTCGTCTGCGGACTGTTTACGCGGACTGAAATGGGATCCCTGGTACGTGAGACATCGTCCCTCACAGGTCAACGTTACCATGATATCCTGGACGACCATTTGCTCCCGTTTGTGCGTCTTCAACATCCCACTGGTGACCTCATCTTGCAAGAAGACAATGCACCGTGCCATCGCTCCCGAATTGTATCCGAATGGTTGGCTGAACACTCCACCGACGTGACCTCGGTCCTTGGCCAGCTAGGTCACCTGACCTCAATTCCATGGAGAACATCTGGGATGCCATCGAGGGAGATGTTCGACGCTCTGACTCTCCTCCATCAAATCTTCGGGAATTGTGGGAGTTTGTTCAGGGGTCGTGGATCCGTATGGCTTCCCAACGCTTCCGGTGTCTTGTCAAGTCCATGCCGGGACAAATCGCCGCCGTCATCAAGGCGAAAGGTGGTGCTACACGTTACTAGACAGGCATTCCTAATTCAATTGCTCTTCAGTGTATATCTGTTGATCTTACGTTGGGCCGGTTTTCCGAGTTTTTTTAAGAATTTTTGAAGTTGGAACTTCATTCTCTTCCGATCCTACTTCTACGAATGGGTGGCGGCTTGGTACTATATTTTCCGATGTCTTTTCTGTTTACTGTTTTCAGTTTTCTCTCTCTGCTAAACCTACGTATACGCATCTCACATGGACTATCTATGTATTGAGCAATACTCCAAGCTATTCCTATTTTGTTTTCAAACGGGGATTATGGACACCAGCAGAGAAGTTTTTCTATCCCGCGTGTGACTTTCCCAAGAGTTTTACGAAAACCCCCTTCATAAACATACCAACGTATGCCAATGTAACCACTTGTTGGTACATAGGCTACCTGATGAGAACGTTAGTTCGAAATCATATGGTACTGGGGTAATTCCATTTCAAGTGATCCAACAGCGGTTGCTTGACCATTTTAGAAAAAAAAATTTTTGTTTCTGGTTACCTATACAGGGTGTTCGTAAACTGTTTTAACAAAAGAAGAGGGGAAATAGTACCCTTCAAGACGAACAATATTTATAAGTAGCCACGTATTAACTCGTTCTTCTGGCACAACATTTGATTCGTGACTTTTGCTCACTTACTTAGGGAGGATATCGTTAAAATGTAGATTTCCCTCCCCGGTAGCGGATCCGGATTCGAATCACGTGAGTAATAGATATTGTGGTTGTATTTGTCTTACAGCACTGGCTTCTTTATCCCTTCCCTGAAACCAGTGGAACTAAATCAGGAACGGACAATTGCTTACTGCCTATCGAATTGTTCACGGTGGTAGTTAAAGTACAAACCAAAAAAAAAAAAAAAAAAGAATAAAGTAAAATAAATGGTTAGTTTCAAAGTTTTGAGCCGCATATGGCTAAGTGGTTAGTGTTTCAGACTATCGATGCTGGGTCCCCAGGTTCTAGCCTGGGCTGATCTTTCAGAGATGGTGTGATTTACTAACAATCCCTGAATATCGGACGAGCACGTAAAGTGACGGCCCCCAGGCTGGACCCACTGGTTAAATGTGTATCCTTTTCTATGTCATCCCTTAAATTCTCTCACCCATCTATGTGCAATATCGTACTTGTACGGTGGCGCCATCTACTTTACTGTAATCTCACTACAAACTGTTATGTCAAAAGTCGCTAGAGTTGCTCTCATTCCTTCCGTTTCTGTGTCCTGCCCAAAAGGCAATAGGTGGCTGGGACATAAACTCTACTTTCTGTGGACGGAAGTCCTACATGAAAATGACAAATTCTGCAACAGCGGCGTTATTAAAACAACCAATTTCAGTTTCAAAGCTTATCCCAGCTTAGCTATTCAACAATATGGAAAATTTTGGTTTCTTTAATTTATACCTCATGTCCGACTCTTACTAAAGGCCGACGCATGAGGGGCTGTTAAAGAATTGTTTAGGAATGTATTAATCTTTTACCTAATTTATCCATTTAAACACACATTCATACATCCTTTTAGTAAATTAAGACATTTAGTGGATACTTACAATATTATTATTATTATTATTATTACCATTATTATAGGATCCTTTAAAAATTGTTATTTTCTGTTACTCCTAGACACAGCAGACAACCAACTGAGACGGTGGAAACCTGCACAAGAATTTCCGCTTGATACAGGAAGTATACAATATATTTAGAAAACGCCTTTTTGAACACTCCTGATGTACTTAGTAGGAGGTTCTTGTTAAAGGCATCCCAGGTAAAAAAAAAATGGCAAAAATTGGAGTAAACAATTAATATTTTTTTTAATCATGAAAAAAAAGGAAAGTGATGTTACACAATAATACAGGAATTAGTGAAGATAAGATAGAAAAACATCAATGGATCCAGTTTTCTTTAATTAAATTATTACAAATTAGTACATTTTTTATGTATCATATGCCATACGGTTAGTATTTGCTTGAATTTATATTATAGTAATGAACACTAAGTTATTAAAATACTTCTAATATAGTCAAAATTGCTTTTAAAATAATTACATTATTTTTTTAACAATATACTAAAAGAATATCGGGAACAAAATTATATGTGTTTAAGTTTAATTTGTACTTTTCAGTTTTATTATATTTCACATTTTGGCTACTAAAATTTTAATTTTAAATGCTTCATTCTATTTTTTTGTTTAGTATTTTTGTTCTTTTTTTCATATATTACTGGTGCTAATACTTTCCATTTTTAAAAAAGTTTTTTGAGCTCCAAACGTTCTAGCTTTAAACTCCAGTATTCTTCTGAGATCACATTTCATAGCTATTTTAATCTGCTCCGTATTTTTTTTTTTTTTTTTTTTGTTGGTAAGATACGGCATTTCGATTTTTCCATACATTATATTTTATTATTGTTATTAAATAAGGAATTGTTAGATTTTTAGATTCAGAGCAGGCTAGAGGTACATGCTACAAAATTTGGTCTGCACTAAATTTACGTCTATAACTTAAGTATTGTTTTAACCAATCCCGGATATATATTGCAAAATTGCAATCTACAAATAAATGTTGAAGAGTGTCCTCTGAACCACAGTAGTTTCAGTTAGGATTAGATATTAATTGAATTCTATACAACCATTTTCTTGTCGGGATAATATTGTGAGAAATTTAAAAAAGTAGAACTGTAGTATGAGTGCTTAGTTTTCTTTTTGATTGAAGTGTCCAAATACTATGTATCATACTGGATTGCAGTGTATCTTCTAATTTTTTTGGATGTCTTTCGTTTAATGCTAAATATATTTTACATAATTTATCATATTCTTGTCAGAAATAATTTTTCATTCCGGAAAACAAACTTTCTCCCTAGAAACTGTGTCAACACACAATCGATAGTTATTGATTGTTATTTTTTGACCATCGAAAACTGTCGATAATCATAACTATCGGTAGTTCTCAACCTCTATGTGATGGTCTCTTAGTAGAACGAATTCATTTCCGTCCAAATCGGTTGTTTCTCGGTGGGGTTGCGACCTTTTGTTTGTTGGGACGGAAGGACAGACACGCGAACGACGGACGGAACGTAAATTTGTATCGTATCTCATGGGTTATTCGTTCCTGAGTAGAAAGAGACCATTTCTGTGCAAATCGGTTGTTTCTCGTTGAGTTATGTGTTTTTATACTTCCGGATGGACGGACGGAAAGACAGACTTGGGACGGATGGAACGTATTTTTGTATTGTATCTGATTCGTGTGAGGCGTCTCTCAGTCGAAAGAAATAATTTCTGTGCAAATTGGTTGTTTCGTTTCGGAGATATTTTTCTGATTCTTCTGCACAGACGGACAGACGGCGGACGGATGGAGCGTAATTCTGTATCGTATCTCATGGGTTATTCGTTCCTGAGTAGAAAGAGACTATTTCCGTGCAAATCGGTTGTTTCTCGTTTGAGTTATGTGTTTTTATACTTCCGGATGGACGGACGGACGGACAGACTTGGGACGGATGGAACGTATTTTTGTATTGTATCTGATTGGTGTGAGGCGTCCCTGAGGCGAAAGAAATAATTTCTGTGCAATTTGGTTGTTTCGTTTCGGAGATATTTTTCTTATTCTTCTGGACAGACGGACAGACGGCGGACGGATGGAACGTAATTCTGTATCGTATCTCATGGGTTATTCGTTCCTGAGTAGAAAGAGACTATTTCCGTGCAAATCGGTTGTTTCTCGTTTGAGTTATGTGTTTTTATACTTCCGGATGGACGGACGGAAAGACAGACTTGGGAAGGATGGAATGTATTTTTGTTTTGTATCTAATTGGTGTGAGGCGTCCCTGGGTCGAAAGAAATCATTTTTGTGCAAATTGGTTGTTTCGTTTCGGAGATATTTTTCTTATTCTTCTGGACGGACGGACAGACGGCGGACGGATGGAACGAAATTTTGTATCGTATCTCATGGGTTATTCTTTCCTGAGTGGAAAGAGACCATTTGCTTGCAAATCGGTTACTTGTTAAGAAACATGGTTTTAGCTATGGCCGTAATAAGTCATTTGTGGACTGACGGACAGACGGCCGACGGAAGGAACGTCATTCTGTATCGTATCGCATGAGTAATTCGTTTTTGAGTAGAAAGATACCATTTGCTTGGAAATCGGTATCTTACCGGTTAAGAAACATGGTTTTGCGTGTTGCCGTAATCAGTCACATTTCATTTTGTTGATGTTCCCTTAAGAGAACCTATCTTCCTTTCCTAGTTGATAATTTTACATTCGCAATTTGTGTACGATCCCCTTAAGGCTACGAGAATCGACGGTAGTTCTTCCGGGACACGCCGTCCTCGCTATCACTTCAGGCCGCGAAGCTCAGCTGGACCTGCTGGTGAATTACGGCTTGTGAAAGCGTAGCCACTCTGTACTGCTTGCTGCATGTGTCAGAGTATCCTTCCGCGCTCACCACAGGTAGCCAAGCTGGAGGTCGCGTTGCACGGCTAGACCTAACCTGTTTTGCCGGGATGCTTCCGCTGAGACCACGGGCAGGCGTGGCAGATGCTTTAGTGGCAGTCACAGCGTCATCGTCGCCGCTGACTGGATTTCGGCGTACCGTATAGAGAGGTACATTTTACGTAAAACGTTTTCAAAAATAAGTCTATCAATGAACATTTTTTTAATTTTATATCGTTTTGGATTTCAAATTAGATGTACGTCACAGTTTTTTGAAATTTTTCGTCCCTGAATTTTGCACCATAATCTACACGTTAACCCGTTTGGCGACATGAGAAGTATCGGTCTAAGACTAAAAACGACTTTTTTTTCAATCGAGAATTTAGAAGCTCATATTTTGCTGCAAATACATGAGAAGCGGAAATTAAATTTACGCCCCTGGTGGCCAAACCATTTTTTTTACAAAAATTAGAAATTATGAGCAAACGATTTCCCTTTGAGGGCTGAATCAGGTGCAGAAAGAATTTTTCAAATCGGTGATTTAGAAGCACAGATATAGAGAGAAACGCAATTTACCTTTACGCCTAATAGCGGAAAGTCTATGAATTACTTGAAAATTTTGAGATTATATGAAAAACATGCGACACGGAAAACACTATCCAACAAAGAAGGAATTTTTTAAATCGGACTCCTAGAAGTCGAGAGTTTGACAAAAATAAGATATACATCTACGCCCCCTGGCATAGAAACCGTGCACTATTATAAGACGAAAATGCTTCTAAAAAGTTTGTCGGCATAAGTAGTATCGGTCTACAAACTACGTTATTTCAATCGAGAATTTAGAAGCTCATAATTTGCTGCAAATACATCAGAAGCGGAAATAAGGATTTACGCCCCCTGGTGGCCAAATCATTTTCTTACAAAAATTAGAAATTATGTGCAAACGATTTCCCATCAGGAGCTGTATCCGGTGCAGAAAGAATTTTTCAGATCGGAGATTTAGAAGCAGAGATATAGGGGGAAACGCAATTTACCTTTACACCCCCTAGCGGAAAGTCTATGAATTACTTTGAAATTTAAAAATTATATGAAAAACATGTCACACGAAAAACACTATCCAACAAAGAAGGAATATTTCAAATCGGACTCCTAGAAGTAGAGATATTGACAAAAATAATATATACGTCTACGCCCACTGGCGGAGAAACTGTGGAATATTTTGGAAAGAAAATACTCCGAAAAGGTTTATCGATTTGAGTGGCATTAGTTTACGAAAGAATTTTTTCAATCGAGATTTTAGAAGCTCAGATTTTATGGCAATTACATCATAAGCAAAAATTAACGCTGCTGGCCAAAGTATTCTTTACCAAAAATTCGATGTTATACGCAAAAGATTGTCCATCAGATGTATCCGCTGAAAAAAAGAAAAATTTCAAGTCAGAGTTTTAGAAGAAGAGTTATCGGTAAAAATTTAATTTACCTTTACGCCCCCTAGCGGAAATCTATGCGTAATTTGAAAAAGAAACTATATCTAAAATTCGACATAAATAGAATCGAAAGATAAAATATTTTTTTCAATCGGATATTTTGAAGCAAATATGTAGAATAAAAGGTAATTTTGAATTCATCTGCCTTTACGTCCTCTAGCGGCGAAATCGTACATCTTTAAAAAAAAAAAAAAAAAAAAAAAAAAGGAATAATGGATCATCATTCGCATGTTTCAAGCTTCCGAATGCAAAAAGGAGTTTTCATATCGGACAGAGATACCGTGGGTACTGACGGACGAGAATTCGAAAACATGAGCACGATCTTTTTTTAAAAAAAGGCGTGCTAAAAACATCGAAATACTGGATACTAGAGATGAGTCGGATGTGACGTCACTGATATTTTGTCACTGATACGAGTATGTCACCGTCACCAGCTGTGACAGAATCACTGTCGGCGCCACCTGTCGCTGTAACCGGCGGAAACTTATAGCTCCTACAATCCTGCTCTTTGGGGACGGGTTAGGCGCTACTGAGCTGTGACAGTGATTTCCGCAAGAAAAAACAAACTGTTTTTTTTTATTATATACAGTTGATAAAAGAGTAAGCTTGTTCAATTGATTATTATTAAATCCCTCATTTGATCTGTAGTTCCGTTGGTTTCCATAATTTCAAAGCAGCTTCTTGCCTGGAGGCGATGTCACCTGCAGCGCGGGCAGTGACTTATGGCTGCCAGTGCTGCGTAGAACCGTGAATGCAAGCTCGATGGTTCCTGTCACTGACTGACAAGCTTTACGCGGACTGGAAGAGCTGCTGTGACCGTTTGTGATTTTGCCACTGATACTTGTTTGGAACCGTCACCGTTGTCACTGTTACTTAAAAGTCACCGTCAAACCCATCCCTTATGGGCCGGAAAGCCAACAATCCAATCTTTATATCACCAAAATCACAAGCAAATATCTCCAGAACATCATAAGATTTAAGGAAAAAATCCGCAGTGCCGTATTACACAAGTCTGGAACGAAATATAAGTTATATTAATATGTATATATATAATTTTAATATATATATATATTTGTTTGGATATAAATTTATCTTCAGGTTTATATATATATATATATAAGTTTGGGATGTAAGGTCAGGTGATGCGTAACATCACAGCCTCTCCTTGACAAATGTCAACCCCGCCTTCTCGTGGTGCATCCTGTTCCCACTAAAGGGGCTCTGACGACCGCCAATAGCGGTATAACTATACCATCGGGATCAGAGGAAATGCTATCCCACACTCACCAACCCGCTTGGCCAGCGTGGTGAGTTATGGCCAAACACCTCCAAAATGACTCTACAACTTAAATCTTGGCCCTCAGTCTCCGGCAGCTGGAATGTACCTGGCCAAGGCAGCGGCCAGTGCGACATGAAGGCAGAGGGTGCTAAGAATCCCCGGAGGACCGGACTAGGCTGCCATTTGATGCTGACCTTGGCTACCTATAACGGACGCTCCCTATCTTCTGATTCAAGGCTTCTTGAATTGGAAGAGGAACTACAAAGGATCAAGTGGGACATCGTCGGGCTAAGTGAGGTAAGGAGGAAAAGGAGAAGATCTCATTGAACTGAAAAGTGGACATCTCTTCTATTATCGTGGGACAGATACTGGCAGAACTAGTGGTGTTGGATTTATAATAAACAAGAAACTGAAGGATAAAGTGGTAGAAGTTGAAAGTTCCTCTGACAGAGCTGCACGACTCGTTATCCAACTCTCGAGAAGATACCAGGCTCAGATTATTCAAACTTATGCACCCACCACAAGTCATCCTGAAGAAGAAATTGAAGAATTTTATGAGGAAATTCGTCATCTAAATAATAAAGGTGAGCAGCACTTGAAGATAATTATGGGAGATTTCAATGCAAAAATAGGGCAACGGCAACAGAATGAAACTTCAGTAGGTAAATTCGGTCACGGCAACAGAAACCAGCGTGGAAATACTCTCGTTGAGTTTGCAGAGGCAGAAGGATTTTTCATCTTGAACTCCTTTTTCAAGAAAAAGCCACACAGGAAATGGACATGGAGACATCCAATTGGAACGACAAGTGAAATTGATTTTATTATGTGTAACAAAAATTCGTCATCGAAGACTGCAGTGTGCTGAACAAGTTCAACACAGGTAGTGACCATAGATTGGTGAGATGTAAGATGCACCTCAACACTAAACTGGAACGTGGCAAGCTCATAAGACAAACAAAATGTATTGACATAACCAACCTTAAAAAAACACCATAATACTTTCAAGTTAGAACTGAAGAACAGATTCTCTCTGCTTTAGAAGGCCTAACATCGGAAGAAGTGGATATTTCGGAAGTTAACAGAAAAGTAACCAAAGCTTCTAATGGAAACAGCAACAAAATTAGCTGGGTCTAAGAACAAGTTGCATGTGAACAAATTATCAGGAAAAACCAAAATGTTGATGCAAAAAGAAGAGAGATGAGGACAACTAAAGAAGATGTGACTTCCAAAGTGGAATATATAGAGCTATGCAAGACAACACGAAAAAGTATCACTGAAGACGTAAGGAAATTCAACTGTGAGCTAGTGAGGAAAGCAATTGAAAACAACAAAAGCCTTAAGATAGCAAAGGGACATCTCAGTAAGGGAAGAAAACAGATTATGGCTCTGAGAAAAGAAGATGGTTCTATAACAAGAAATAGAGAGGCGAAATTTTGACAAGAGTGAAAGATTTCTACTCCAAATTATATGAAAGGGATGATACATGTACTCCAGACATCATGAAAGGTACCAGAGTTCTTCCAGTCCTCCCAGCAGAAGTTGCTCATGCAATCAAGAACATGAAGCGGGGGAAAGCTCCAGGAGAAGATGGAATTACTATAGACATCATACAAGAAGCAAGTGGAAAAATCGAAACAGTACTCGCCCAAATTTTCACTCGATGCCTTAATGAAGAGAAGATTCCTGAGGATTGGAACAATGCTACAATGATCCTGCTACATAAAAAAGGTGACATTGAGGATCTCAGGAACTACAGACCTATCAGCCTCCTATCAGTGGTTTATAAAATCTTCACTAAAGTTCTTTCACACCGCTTGAAGGTAACACTGGACACGGCTCAACCGAGAGAACAAGCTGGATTCAGGAGTGGCTACAGCACAATAGATCATATCCACGTACTGAGAGAACTAATTGAAAGAGCGAGGGAATATGAACTTCCATTGTGCATGGCTTTTATCGATTATGAAAAGGCCTTTGATTCGGTGAAACCATCAGCAGTTACCACGGCTCTGAAATCCTGCGGTATTGAAGATGCATACATTAATATTATTAATAACATCTATGAAAATGCAAGTGCAAAGATTCGGCTGTTTGAAAATACAACACACATAAAAATTGGAAAGGGAGTAAGACAAGGTGACACCATATCTCCGAAGCTCTTTAATGCAACATTGGAAAATGTCTTTCAATCACTGAACTGGGAAAACAAAGGGATAAAGATTAATGGAGATTATCTAACCCACCTTCGTTTTGCTGATGACGTAGTCATTTTTGCAACTACCCCATCAGAGCTGCAGAGTATGATCCAGGAACTTGCTGACAAGAGTAAAGAAGTGGGATTAAAAATGAACTTTCAGAAGACAAAAGTGATGTTCAATGCTTTTACAAGAAATGAAGATTTATCGATTGATGGAGAAAAACTGGAGATAACAGATACGTATGTTTATCTTGGACAGCAGATATCAAGTGAGGGTCACATTGATGAAGAAATTAATCGGCGTACAAAACTTGCCTGGAGAGCTTTTGGAAGAAACAGCATAATTTTCAAGAGCAATATGCCATTATGTCTTAAAAGAAAAGTGTTTGATCAATGCATCCTTCCAGTGCTTACGTATGGTGCAGAGACGTGGACCTTAACTAAAAGAGACATACAAAGGCTGCAGACAACTCAAAGAAGCATGGAGAGGTGCATGCTTGGTATAACCAGGAGAGATAAGAAGAGAAACTCGTGGATCCGAAAAATGACGAGAGTGGAAGACATCATGATCAGGGTTAAATCCCTGAAATGGCAATGGGCTGGACATACTGCCAGAAGGACAGACCATAGATGGACAGCCGAAATTTTAGATTGGATTCCAAGGGACAGGAAAAGACCCAGAAAAAGACCACATGGGAGATGGGTGGATGAAATTCGTAAATATGCGGGAGTGACATGGAGGAGACTGGCACAAGACAGACCGTTGTGGAGGAAAACTGGGGAGACCTTCGTCCAGCAGTGGATTGATAATGGTTGACAATGATGATGATGATGATGATATATAAGTTTGGATATAAATTTATCATCAGGTTAGCTTTGTAAGAAAACGGAAAAAATTTACAGCATATAAAGAAAAACAATGTTTTATCAATCAGTCTGCTCAAAAGTTTTCAAATTCATCATCTGAATATGGCATCTGAGAAGATGACGACCGACCCTCGGTGAATCTGTCATAAATTGCCATTGTGGCATTTTTTCAATACTTCTTTTGGAAGCTCATATTCATGACACTACTTGCCCTCACGTTTCAAACCCAACTTTATGATCAGTATGCTGACTAAAGTGTCAGATTTCATTTTATTTCTGGTTTTGTTTTTTACATGATTTACATAACTGAAAACTCGTTCAACATCTGCATTCGAATGTGGCAGTGTTAAAACATGTAACGCAAAATCAGAAAGTTCCTTAAAAGGATTTTCTCCTGTTGAGTCCTTGTATGATGCTATTTCACACCATAGCTTTACAGTGTCATGAACTTCAGACCATTTGACATAATGAAAATTTCGGCAATGCCTTTCAATCTGCGTTACTATAGATGCATCGGAATAAAAAGGTGCTCCGAAATTTACAACAGAAGCCTTCAGTGGTCTTAAACATTCTGATACAGATAACAAAGACATATGCTGCAAAATCTAAATGTTCGATTGTAATCGTTTCCTCAGCTGTGCTACAAGTTCCTTCAAGAACAAAACATATATTTTTCGCATATCCTTTTCAATATATTCTGGTGTTAAATTATTTTTAAAAATTTGAAATATATGATAATTATAAGATAGGATCCTTTAATCACAAACATTATCTCATACTTCAATTCAGAGCGGACAACCAACTGAGGAGGTGGGAGCCAGCGCAAGAGTTACCGCTTGCAACAGGATGTATACAATTTATTTAGAAATCTTCTTTTACAACACTCTACATTTTCGTATGAGGTTCCAGTCAAAGGTATTTTAGGGAAAAAAAACTGACAAAAAGTAGAGAAAAGAATATAATTGTTTAAAACATGAAAGGATAAAAAAGTGGTGAAATGCAATATTGAAAAACTAAATGGATCCATTTGTTTAACAGTTTTGTAAACAATTATTTTTATTCTTTGTCGGTGATATTCCCATATTTAAAACGAGTAAGTGTGTATGTTACATTTACTTTTGGTAAATTCTTGAAATATAACTAATATAGTCAAAATTGAATTAAATTTTACTCTTCTAGTATTTGCAAAGAAGTATTGTTATTGGCTTGGAAGCGAAAATAAAATAAAAAATGTTCGAGAGTCTAGAAGGTACCTTTAATTTATTTTACATTTTAGCTACTAATATTTTAAATTTAAAAAGTTCAATCAATAGTCTTATTTAGTACTTTTGATAATTTTTTATAAATTACAGGAGCCAATGCTTTCAATTTATTAAAGGTTTTTTGAGCACCGTTAGATCTCATTTCAAATTCCAGAAATTTTCTGAGGTCACACTTTACGGCAATATTTATCTGCTCTGTATTTTTGGATATTTGTTCAAAGGATAATGCATTTCTATTTTTCTACATATTAAATTTTGTAATTGCTATTATATGATGAATTATTAAATTTTTTGGTTCAGAGCAGTGTAACGATCTATGGTACAAAATTTGGTGGGTAGTAAATTTATCATTATAATTTAAATATTTTTGTAACCAATCCCAGATGTGCTTTGATTACAATCAACGAATAAATTTTCTAGAATTTCCTCTGAACACAGAAGGTGCGTTTGGATTAGGGAATTTTTTAATTTTAAACAGCCATTTTCTTGTAGGAACAATATTATGTGAAATTTTGAAGAGTAAGTCTCTAGTATGAGTACTTAATTTTATTTTGTATTGCTGCATCCAAATAGTTTTTACTGTGTTTGATAGTAGTATATCTTTTAATTTTGTTGAATGGTTTTTGTTTAACGCTAGGTATATTTTACATAATTTATCATCATGGGTGATGTTTTTTAAAATGGATTTATCCGCTATTTCCTTCCAAATACTTCTCATTTTTGCATATTGATTTCCAGTGAAATAAACAAATGTTTTTTGATGTGTGGATTAGTTGAAGCACTGTGTTTCTCTACCAACCAGAAATTTTAATATTTTTAATGCTGGGTGCTTCTCATTTTGAAAAACATTTCAAAGTGTAAGGAAACGGAGTAAATCGTTTTTCAAAGATTGTCTCACAATACCCAATCCCTGATATTCAAAATTGTTATACATTACGTTTCCTTTTATTTTATTTTATCCCATTTTCCTTTCTAAATGAAACGGAAAGGAAGTTGTTTTGCGTTTTTTATGACATCTTTAGGAATTTCGAAGGTTTTGCCGTTGTAATAAAACTTTGAGAGATTTAAAGAGTTTATAATTTTGGCCTTTGAAAAGAAGGAATAACTTTTTTTTCCAATTTTGTATTATATCTTTCCATACTTTCGATACATTCTTTCCATTTTGTAGTTAAATTTGGTTCCTTATAAACCAGATGGTCCTACCAAGGAGGTTATTACTGGAGACACCACTACTATCCACGCAACATTGGCCGCCATAAGTCACCGTCTGTGCTGCAAATGACGTGATGAGCAGGTACGACGCAGCCGCAGTAAAGAAGCAGCTTTGAAACCAATGGAACAAAAGCTTCTAAGCGTGTCAATGACGCACAAGCTTACTGTTTCATCAACGGTATAATTTAGTTCGGCTTTTGCCTATCCATGACGTCACGCCAAAGATTAGCGGTGACCTATGGCGGCAGAGCCTCCAGTGATATAACCTCCTTGGGTCCAACGTCTGCCCTGCAAATGGTACATGGAAACTACACGGTCGCGGATTTGTAGTTGGAATAATCGAAATAGAAGTTCACGATTAGGGTTGCAATTTGACAAAAACGGAGAGTAAGACTAAAGATCTCCAGATTTCTCGCTAGATGAGAAACGATATCTCTAGTATTGAGACATGTCGCTGGAAGGATAATTTTGTCACCAATCATTATCTCCAGATCTGGCGACAAAATCGCTAAGTTGGTCACCGTGCTTATGGGAGCCAATAGCTCGTAACAATATGAAATGTTAATAATGATAAGAATATATTTCCTTATTTTTAGTAGTTTTAAGTAACACATTTTATCAAGAAATTAGTGACGCAAGATATAAGTTAAGAAATTTTTGAAAGAAATCCTTTACATTTTTACAAACAGATTTTTATTTAGTTGTATATCACCAAATCATTGAGTTAGAATTTCTGAGGAGGGACTCACAAGTTAAATCGCCGACTTTTTCTAGAGCTCCAATTGAACTTGTAAACATATTAACTTGCATCACGTGATGTTTGTATTATATCATGCAGTCTTCCATTCAGCTTCGCGAAAAGAGTACGTCTCAATTAAAGAGTTCAGTCTTTGAGATATATTACTGGTACACCGAAGAGTGTACCATTATGGAAGAAACCGAACGTTTTCAAAAAAGAAGTATTCTCATGGTTTAGATCGAAAGCAGTAGAATTCTTGCTGAGTAACAATTAGGGCCGTAGACAGGGAGGGGATTTAAGGATTAAACCCTCCCCAAAATTCCGTACCTAAGTAAAGAGAGGGTAGATAGATCTATTACTTATCTGTGAATAGTATAGCATGTAAGTAAGTATAAGAAAAATGCGGAGTATGAAATAGAAAAATTTCATGGGCAAGTAAAATGTGACAGAGAAAAAATGTTACATATGTAATAACGTAGGGTGAAAATTAATTTTCAAATTCAGAAACCTTTCCTGAAAATTCTTTTTGGCTACGTCCCTGGTAACCATATTTGTTTGCAAAGCAACTTAAGGGTCTAAATTGGTATCCAAACTAGGCGTTCAGAATGTCATACAGTTTCAGTAATAAATATGATATAAGAAATTTCTTAATCAAGCACAATGTAGTTTCAACGGCTTACCGTCAAACCCGAAAATGTCCATAACTTGAACAGAGGGCAAGTGTTGCGGGTTTTCTCGTGGCCTTCACAACAACACATGGATACGGACAACTGGTCCCCGGAGAACTAAACACATTGCAATTTCAGTGCCATAAAATTGTTCTGCATAAACAAATTTCGTGTGCCTATATTCTCCACTACTTGAGCAACTGCTGTTCTTTTTTTTTTTTTTTTTTATATTTCATTTTCAGTAAGAAATTTAGACATTTCCGTGATTTTCGGAGCTAAGACTAAACGGAGAACTGGCCACAAAATTTTTAAGGGGCCGTATAGAAATTGCGTTCTGGGCTGCTCCGTGGCTCCAGAACGCAAGATTGGTTATCTGACACACATAAAATGTCCATCATTTCGTATTTTCTTATTTATGATATTTTTTTATAAACTATAACTGAACAAATTCTCTGCGAGTATGAGGAAACTTGGCGGCGGGGGGGGGGGGGGGGTTCAGGCCTAAAATATGAAATATAAAGGATTTCTGGTCCGATTGGTAGATTTTCAGCCATTACAAACTACAAGTCATTTAATTGTCTGAAGACATCTGCTGCCTCAGGAAACTAGTTGGGGAAGCAGCAATACCAAAAGCGTAGAATATCAAGATTTTCTCATTTCTCTTCCGCTCGGGAGATCTTCAGTATTTACAAGCTGCAACTCGACGACAAATTTCCTCAGCGCATGTGCACTCTCTGGAAACCTGTCCGGGGGGGGGGGGGTTACTACCAAAAGTGTAAAATATGAATAATTCCTCGTCAGATCGGGAGATTTTTGGCATTTACAAGCTACAACTCGACACATTGTTTGAAGGCATGTGCCTACTCAGCAAACCTGTGTATGTGAGGGGGGAGGGGATACCAAAAGCGTAAGATATGAAGAATTTCTCGTCCGATCGGGATATTTTCAGTATTTTTTACAAGATGCAACTCGATTAATTTTCTGTTCTGAGATCATGTGGCTACACATTATCATAGAGTTGCCCTTTGGATTCCGTGCAGGAAGGTCGCACATCGTGTGAGCTCCTGCGAGTGAACTTCAGTGCAAGCTTTTCGTCGTCGTCGGCCGTTCGTCTTGTTCTGCGATTAGATAGTTTCTGGGTTACCAGTCTATCCGAATCAGTCCGGTTAGGGGATCTTTTAGTTGTTAAGCTTTTTTCAAAGCTCAATTAAAATTTTCTCGAATCCACTTCTCTTCGTTTCAGCTTCAAGCCCATCGAAAAAATTAAGAGAATTTCAAGTTCTGATGTTGTAGAGCAAAAGCCTGACGCCAAGTAAAGCGATGCCGTTTCCCGTTCCACATCTACTTTCACGGGAAATCCGGAGTCAACTGAAAAGCAAGATCCAAGAAGATCTAAAAGAATTAAAAACCTTCCGCCGGAACTTTGTCATAGTATCCAAAAAAGAACAAGAAGAAGATTGGTAGGTAAACAAAATTCTTATTCTGTGCCTCAGAAAAATCTAGGCACGTCATCTGACAAAAAAGTTGTCGATGACTCTTGTATGTCTGTGCCAATTCCAGACATAATATCTGAGAAAATATCAGATATGAAAAAAACACCGGTGAGATGCCCGGGCGATGGGATTTCTGAAAAAATTACAAATATCATTAAAACACCGAAGAGATGCTCGGGCGATGGGATATCTGATAAAATATCAGATATCTGATAAAATATCAGATATCTGATAAAATATCAGATATCATTAAAACACCGGAGAGATGCCCGGGCGATTGGATATTTGTAAAATTTTCAGATATCAATAAAACACCGGTGGGATGCCCGGGCGATGGAATATCTGAGAAAATACCAGATATGATTTATGAAAAGTCCGAGAAAATTCCGGACAACCTTACCCAAGAGGAAGGTTTTATAGAAAACAGACCTGAGACGGCTTCGGCGTCAGGCTTTTGCAATGAAAAAAAAAAAAAAAGGCCCTTTTTGGGGCCGAGTACTTTTTTCAAAAAAGTAACTGTGCAAATACAAAACACAAAAAGTGTTGAAAAAAAAGAACAACCTCAGTCATCTTATGAGCATAAGTTAAGCTCAAAAATAAAGAATGCTGTAAATGACACCGAATTAATGAAAAATGATACAAATAAATACCTGCGTAATATTAATTTATTACACAGAGAAAAAAAGAGTTGTCCCTAAAAGCAATGTACAGAACTCTGTGCTAAAAGAAAGGATTGAAAAACATCGCAAAAATTTCCAAAACACAAATGTGACAGAGAAATTGATTGCCGATGTTGACAAATATCTAGGCGAGAAGGGAAAAAAAGACCCTTTTAAGAGCGTGATACAGAATTCTGTGCCACAAGAAAAAATAAAAAAATATCGCAAAAAAAATTCCAAAACGCAAAAGTGATAGAGAAATTAATCGTTGATGTTGATAAAAATATAGATGAAAATGCTACGCATAAGCAAAAAAAAACTGGTTACTCCAACCTTGGAAAAAACAAAATATTTCGCTGGCAGGCTTAGCAAAGAAATTAAAGAGGCAGAAAAAAATAACTGTAATGAAGAGGCTCAATTGCAGTATGCTAATAACAACGATGAAGAAATGCTTCGGTTAAATGCTGTTACTAGCGCCGAAGATAGTACTACTGTTAGCAGCACAGCCGTAGAGAAAGATGTCTTAAAATCAAACAAGGAAATGGACAGCGGAATGCTGCCTGGTTGGTGCACCACCTCGTTACCCTTAAAAACAAACAAGGAAATGGACAGCAGAATGCTGCCTGGTTGGTGCACCACCTCGTTTCCCTTGCCCATTTTCTCAGAGGAAGGGGAAAAAAAAAACAACGGCCCATTTAGGGGCCGATCATTTTCCTCCTTCTCTGAGGAAGAAAAACGCCCTCTTAGTGGAACCTTTCCCTCATTCTCTGAGGAAGAAAGCAAAATTGACCTATTAATTAAAAAAAGTTAAAGGAATGTCCACGAGTGAGAAACTTACGGAAAAAAAAATAAATGGAGAAACTGATAAAAAACAAAAAAATGGTGAATGGACCATCAATCAAATAGCAGAATTAGCTGCCAAACTGGTCAAAAGCAAGGAAGCAATCAATTGTAATACTGACCAAGTTATCGAAATTAACAACAATATAAATAAAATTGAAACAGTAAAAAATGATGAAAAAAAACCGAGGATGAATCTTTTTCCTCTGAAACAAATGGACTTAACATATTAATTTGGAATGCGCAAGGCATCAAAAGGCAGCATAGAGAATTCTTAGCCTACCTAAAATACAAAAAAATTGATATTGCGTTAATTAATGAATCCTGGCTAATGGACAGAATTAAATTCAAAATTCCCAACTACAAGGTTTACAGAAAAGACAAAACCTCCCAAAGTGGGGGAATTTTGATTGCAGTGAAAGATAAACTAGAGCAAAGTGAAGCGATATGCAACCCAGAGGATGGCATGGAAGCGCACTCGGTTATTATTCAAACAAAAAATAACCCGATTAAATTTACGGCACTATACAATCATCCCAAACACACTATTACCAGGGAAGCTCTAGATAAGCTTTTCGAAGAAAATATTCCTACGGTCATTGCGGGAGATTTTAATAGTAAACACCGCTATTGGCACTGCCCAAGAGCTAATAAAAGTGGGAACAATATTTTCAGATATCTTTTAAACCAAAACATTGACTTGGGGGCGCCATCTGAACCCACACGAACGGCGCTCAGAGGAACTAGCAATATACTAGATTTTGCACTCCTGAAGAATAATAAATATTACTTTGAAATTTATACTGAGGCGGCGCTCTCCTCTGACCACAATCCAGTTCACCTCCAGCTTTATACTGACAAAACTGTGAAGGTAGCACCCAAAATGGTCACTAACTTCAAGCAATTTGAAGGGAAAATTAAACTAGTGCCACCCCCAGTAATTGGAGACTGTAATAGCAAAGAAGAAACTGACACAGCTATTAAACTCTTTAACCTCGCCATAAAAAAAATTATGGAAGAATGTCAAACTCCTACTAAAGAGAAAAAAAATCCGTACTATCTACCCAAAGAAAGTTTGGAACTTATAAAAGAAAAAAATAGGTACCGAAGCAAGTGGCAAAGAACAAGAAATAAAACGTTCTATGACCTTTATTGCTGCATAAATAGACAAATTAAAAGAGAAATCAGAAAATTCGAGAATGGGTCATGGGGTCAAGTATTAGAGGAGGCTCATATTGACTACTCTGAAAATTCGGATAAAAAAAACAAAATGACTCTATGGAATCTTACGTCGAGCTTGCAAAATAAAAATGTCAAATTACTCCCACCCCTTCAAAAAGAAGATGGGACGGTAGTTAGAACAGACGAAGAAAAAGCAGAAATTTTTGCAAACTCACTAGAAAAACAGTTTAAAATAAATGACATCCCTGACACTGATGTAGCCATTAAAATGAAAAAGGCCCTGAATACTTATTTTAGACACGCGGAGGATGTAGAAAATTCTAGAGTCATCGCCCAAAGTGCACAACTCTATGAAGAATTTACTAGTAAAAAAAAACCTGTGGTAACATCCCCAAGTAAAAGCAAACAGAAAGTCTCTTTTAAAAAAAATAGAAGCACAAGGCATAGAAAACAGCAGCCAAGAGTAGAAAATGCTACGGCCTCCTTTACGTCCGATAGACAAGTTAAAGGTGCTACGGCCTCTTTTACGTCCGATAGACAAGGTAAAGGTGCTACGACTTCTCGCGGGTCCGGAACGCTAGAAACTGAAAAGATCAGAAATAAAAAAAGGCCTTTTAAGGGCCAAAAAAAAATTTTTGTTCCTCCTGACTTTGAAAAACCACTACCCATCAGTGAAAGGGAAGTTAGGTTTCATATTAATAATCTTAAAAATAAAAAGGCACCAGGCAATGATGGCATAAATAATAAAATTATGAAAACATTACCGGAAGAGTATGTGCAAACCCTTACTAAAATATACAATTGTGCCATTAAATTAAATTATTTCCCTGATATTTGGAAGACAGCAGAGGTAATACTATTACCCAAGCCAGGCAAAAACCCGGCAATTCCAGAAAATCACAGACCGATTTCATTGCTCCCAACCATGGGAAAAATCTTTGAAAAAATAATTCTTATTAGAATGCAACAATTCTGTGAGGAATTCCCAGTAATTCCATTCACTCAAGGAGGTTTTAGAGATAAACACTCCACGGTGCACCGACTCTCTAGAATAACTGAAAAATGTGCCGAAGGAATTATAAAAAAAGAACACACAGCAGCCATATTTCTGGATGTGGCAAAAGCATTCGATAAATGCCCACATGAGGCAATTATCTACAAGCTAATAGCACATGATTTCCCACCCTGGATTATACATATAATCAAATCATACCTCACTAACAGAACATTCTGTGTAAAAATCAATGGGAAAAAATCGCTAAAAAAATAAATCGAAGCTGGTGTACCTCAAGGCAGTGTACTCGCACCAACGCTGTATTCTATCTTTACGTCAGACTTTCCCAACTATAATAACAGGAATCTGACTACAGCTCTCTATGCTGATGACACTGCACTCGCTTATACTTCCAAAAATAAAAATCAAGCAACTTTCATGTTGCAACATTATGTTGAAAAACTTGAGAAATACTTCTTAGATTGGAAAATTAAAATCAATACCGAAAAAACTCAAGCAATTCTATTTTCTAGGATTAAATGCAATCACAATCCAGACTTTGAAACAGAAATGTATAAAAAAAATACCTTGGGTAAATGATGTTAAATACTTAGGACTTTTTATGGCCCACAACCTAAACTGGAACAAGCATATTAAAGAAACTGTGTCCAAATCTCTTAAGATCAGAGGAAGTCTCCAGCCAATAATAAAAAATAAAAGGCTTAGCAGGAAAAACAAAACTTTGATATGGAAAGCCTGTATCAGCCCTGTTATTACTTATGCCTGTCCTATCTGGGGTAACTGCAACAAACAGCAGAAAAATAAGATTACCTCATTTCAAAATAAAACCCTACGATATATGGTTGGACTGGATGGAAGAACTTCAAACCATGCTATCCGAAGCATGCTAAATATTAACTCCATCCATTACACGATGTATGACTTAGCTTATAGATACTATGAAAAAGCTAAGATTCATCCTAATCCTCTAGTCAGAGCGGCCATTAACTATACTGTCAATGAAACTGACAGTTATAAAAGGCCAAAAACTATCTTGAATAAAGTTCCAGAAATGAACCCAATTCACAGCTACCCTAGCAAAAAAAATAACAATAATTGGAACTAGTGTTTAGAGGGTATTTCTCACCTAAGAAGAATTTCTGATAAAAAAAAAAAAAAAAAGGCTCTTTTAAGGGCCGTACTCTGACTTGCATATATACTTCACACATGTGAATAAATCTCGTTAAATAAAAAAAAAAAAAAGAAGGGGGGGGGGCTCTTCTAAGAGCCGTACTCTGTTATGAAAACATACTTCACCCATGAGAAGAAACCTTGTTAAATAAAAAATGTGAAAAAAAAAAAAAAAAAAAAAAAGGCTCTTTTAAGGGCCTTACTCTGATTGCAAATTCACTTCACACATGTGAATTAATCTCGTTAAATAAAAAAAGGGGTGGGCTCCTCTAAGAGCCGTACTCTGTTTTGAAAACATACTTCACCCATGTGAAGAAACCTGGTTAAATTGAAAATGAGAAAAAAAAAAAAAAAAGGGCTTTTTTAAGGGCCGAGCAAAATGTTGCATAAAAGATTTATCTTTGTTGTACTAAATATCTCTGCCCCTAAAAAAACAAGGTACTGTTGGTCTTGCCTTTTATGTTAAAATCTGTTGTTGTTTTTCCCTGATTAAAAAAACAAAACAAAAAAAAATAAAAACAGCAAAAAAAAAGGCTCTTTTAAGAGCCGAGCAAAATGTTGCATACTCTAAACGAGTATCTTAAACCTCGATCGGTGTAATTTTGTGATCACACCACCTCAGCTATGGTTAATCTGACATGCCTGTCAAGAATCAACAAAAGTAAACCAGTGAAAAAATTTTTGTGATCACACCACCTCAGCTATGGTTAATCTGACATGCCTGTCAAGAATCAACAAAAGTAAACCACTGAAAAAATTCTGTAAACCAATGGGGAAAAATCTTTTCTCTCATTGGCTGGCAGAAACAACACTGAGCAAATAGCCAGTTTTGTCTTACCCGGTGTTCAAAGACGATTTTTCTCTGGGAAAGATGTTCTGTGTGTGATGTTTTTTTTTTTTTTTCCAGGTTCCCCTCTCCCGTGTCCTTTCCTTCCTTTCCCCCTGTACTCTTCTGTGGCACAGGTGTACCGGGCATTTTTCTGCGGAGAGAAATATCACTTGAAATGGCTTGTTGTTACAGGTAAGTTTGTAGGGCAGCTTACAACTTCACTTCTTAACGGGTAACCGTCTACTCCCTCTCCTCTAATATTTCCACACTTTTCTTTCGTACTATTCTATCAGGGAAATCTGTTCCCAAACATCTAATATTTCTCTTTTTCACCTGACAAAAGGCGCAGAGCGCTGAGGGTTCGGGTCTCTCAACCTCAGATAGGAAATTTCTCTCTCATGTGCCTACACAGCAAACCCGTCCGAGGGGGGGGGGGGTGTAATTTCAAAAGTGTGAAATATGAAGAATTTGTCGTCTGATCGGCAGATTTTTGGCATTTACAACTGGACACATTATTTGAGGGTATGTGCCTACTCAGCAAACCTGTGCGTGGGGGGGCATACCAAAAGTGTAAAATATGATGGATTTCTCGTCCGGTCGGGAGATTTTCAGCATAAATGCTACAACTCGACACATTATCTGAAGGCATGTGCCTACTCAGTAAACCCTGTCGGGGGGGGGGGTTGTAGCTTGTAGATGCTGAAGATCTTCGGATCGGACGAGATATCCTTCATATTTTACAGTTTTGGTATTAAACCCCTCCCCCGACAGGCTTCCGGAGAGAGTAGGCACATACGCTCAGATAATATGTCGAGTTGTAACTTGTAAATGCTGAAAATCTCCCGATCGGACGAGTAATTCTTCATATCTTACAGTTTTGGTATTACCCCCCCCCCCCGAAGGGTTTGCAGATTAGGCACAGGCCCTTAGATAATGTGTCGAGTTGAACGTAGCTTGTAAATGCTGAAAATCTCCGGATCGGATTAAAAAAATTCATATTTTACAGTTTTGGTACACTCTCCCCCCCCGTCGGTATGCTGAGTAAGCACATGCCGACAGAAATTTTGCCGAGTTGTAACTTAAAAATGCTGAAAATCTTCCGATCGGGCGAGAAATTTTTCATATGTTACACTCTTTGTATTACCCCCCCCCCCTCAAAAACGCAATTATCTTACGACCCCTTAACATTTTGTGGCCAGTTCTCCGGTGGCCAGTTCTCCGGGTAGCCACTTCTCCGGTAGCCAGTTCTCCTACACCTGGATAATACACGGGTAAACTGGAGGGGTGAAATTTAAACATCGTTAGGAGAAAGGAATAAGAAAAGGAAAACGTTGTAACGAGCTGAGGATAGTTTTTAAAGTTGCAAAGGCATAGTGAGGTGTCAGTGAGGGAGATGACATCTCTGTTAGTTACCCGGACTTTCTGAAACCAGTCCTCCCAGCATTAACAATAGTAAACCCTCAGATTTATTTCGAGTACAAATGCTGTGGATAACTGATGAAGTTTCACCGGTTGAACTACCGTATTTGATCCTGAAGTTGTTCAAACACTGGGAGCTTCTCCCAATGCATTTTTTTAGGTTCTTGATCGTGGCTTTTGTTATTTAAACCACGCATTATTAATTTTGAGATGAGTTATATCCTCAGCTGAGAGGCATCGCCCTGCCGAGGAAAGGGCAACACAGCAATAAATTCAAACCAATCTTTGCCGTTCTTAAGCTTGTCGCGTTTCTTTCTTTCCACATGAAAAGAGGAGCCCTTCATTTTCATAAAAAAAAAAACCAGCAATATAAATGCTTGCTGAATAATATCATCCAATCCACTCCAACCAAAAAGAATTTTGCACTGGCGTGGTGTCAAACGTCCATTTGGAACTACTAGGGTGTGGAATACGGAAGGAAATCCTCGTATCCCTAGGCTTCTCACTCTTCAATGGAACAACCATTGTTGTCCTCCTCTAGCGACAAAAGAAATATATTTTAAATATTGATTGTGGATTATATGTAGTTCCCACCTTGTGGCTTTTATATAACTTTCATTATTTCGATGTAGAGGTAAGGAAGAGTGGCATCACCTTTAAGCAAGTGGTATAATTACATCGAAGTACAATTATTGATTTTTAATATAACTCAAGCGGGTTTTTTGCAAAAAACATAGGATTGTGCAATCTAAGTCACGGCGGGTGTTTTTAACAGTATACCAATTTTGATGTATCAAAAATCTTAGTTCGCTAAGAAAATAAAATCCAAATTTTTTCCATTGGAAGTGTAGGGAGCAAAAACGCCAGACGGCGAACTTAATTAATATTAAAAAGGAAGTAACTAAAAACGCCGTATACACGTATCCCTTTGAAGAGAACGATAGAACAAAAGGACAGGGCGCCCAAGTTCTATCTTTAAATAATTTTTTCTCTTACTTCTGTTTAAGTAAATTCGTCTTGTCGTGTTTCCCCGATTGCCAATTTATCGTCTGCGTTTGTAATGTCACGAGATGTCTTCCACCCATTTCTCCCTCTCCTAGTTCAGTATATTTCATCCACCGAAATTGAGAGGATCTTGTTCAACATCTCATATTATATTTATTTCTGAAAACGTTCTGATTTTTAAAAATTTGTGTTAGACAGCAACATCATCCAAAAAACTTCTGAGCAAGCAAAAATTGATTCTAATCTATAATTCTGTTGTTGCTTTTTTCGATCTGAAAGCTAGGGACTACATTTCATTGCGGATGCGGCTGTTCATAGTGGTGCACTGTTAGGTTGACTGATTATAGTGTGAGATTCCAACACAAATATCGCGAATCCCGCGGTGTCAGTGTCTCTACAGCAAGAGAGGTTTGTGTGCTGACATCTATCGACCAATCTGTGAGCACAGCATTCGCATGATGCGTTTCGGACATTTAATTTCAAGGGAGTCCAAATTCCTGGGAGCACAGCTTTGATGGTTTACTTCAGAGGCGGATATAAAGCGAAGCCAAGGCACATGCAGACGTGGAGTATTATCCATGGCACATATATCGATAGTATTGTTACAGTGCCTAGAAGAATTAGTGTGTCGTGCTCTCAGAAAAACTTGCTGCCCGCAATCATGAAAACGGTAGATGGCGCTGCCATCGGATGTCACGTCGCTTTTCAGGGAGGAAGGACGACGAAAACGCACATCTTTCTATGACACACACCTAGCTCGTCAGTATTATGTGTACTCCTGGAACGATATTTTATAAGCAGATAACTTAAGTATATACGAAATAATCGACACACCTCTTTCACCCCCCCCCCCAAAAAAAAACGAACGGGGTGCTCAAGATTCATTAATAAGGGTATCGTAGTTTACGTTAAGCTTTGCTTGTGCTAACGTCAACATTAATGTTAGATATTTCGGAAGTTTTAGTCATACATGGGTTACATTATTCAAAAACACTGGATACCAATATGCAGTTTACAATCACTGAAACATCAACTTACAGTATAAAGTAAAAATTAAAAAAAAGAAAATGTTTTGCCCCTCAAAACCTTACCGGAGAAAAAAGGGGGAAATATTTTCTCAATGAGACATCGGCTTTATAATTAGCATTCCAATAATCCAATTAGGTCTTGAAATTCAGTAACCTAAAACCTTTATAAATTATTTAATAATGTACTTCATTTTTCAGCAATGAGTGACTAAATTTCTTGTTAAGAACAGTTGAAAATAGAATACAACAAATGCGATGATACGATAAACTGAATGTATATGATGACATTCTTTTAAAGAAAAATAATTATAACATTTTTCTTTACTTTTCTTTACCTTATAATAACTATTTGATTAAATTTGCTTTTCAAATGGGTTTGCAGTGAAGAGAGGAAAATCCTTTTGCACCTTAAGAAAAGAGTTTAATAAGGTAAAAATCAATAAGTGGGTGTCATGGAGTCTGTCTAAATGGGGTAATTCTATGCAGTTCCTGTAAACTATTTTTACCCTTAAAAAACAGGAAATTAATAATGTAACATACATTTTTAGGGGGGCATGTGCCCCCCACTTGAAAATTGGCAAAACTAATTAGTCGTTCGCCTGTTAAATGTCTTTTAAATTTGGAAAAATAGTAGGTATGGCGTCAGGCTTGAGTAATGGTTTGTCTCCGCATGTTAGAACTTCTTCACCTTGAATAGTGGAACGATAATGCATCTCCATGAATTTAGATTCAAAGTGCAAAGCACATACAACACAACTTTCATCAAGTTTCTTATCAGCTCTGGGAATTGCCTTATCCCATTTGCTCAACATATCAGGAATTTTGGGGACAGCAAAGAGTGATATTTTATTTTTGCAGGGTTTATAGCCAGTATTACATCCTGGCACAAAACAGCTGCTTTGCCTATTCCGTTTTCTATGTTTTTTATTATTTGCTAATGCAGAATTTCCCAGTCCTTTCATAGCTGACATTATTTTCCTATGATCTTATAACTGTTGTAGTCGATTTCAGTACTGCAACACAGTAGGTTTAACGCGTGACCAGTGTTTCTATCAGGACTTTTTGGACGGGGGGCAAATGGAACCTCAGAAGAGGGGGCAAGTTTTCCATTTGCTATATATATAAATAATTTTAACTACTATATTTACATCATCATCATCATCATTGTCAACCATTATCAATCCACTGCTGGACGAAGGTCTCCCCAAGTTTCCTCCACAACGGTCTGTCTTGTGCCAGTCTCCTCCATGTCACTCCCGCATATTTACGAATTTCATCCACCCATCTCCCATGTGGTCTTTTTCTGGGTCTTTTCCTGTCCCTTGGAATCCAATCTAAAATTTCGGCTGTCCATCTATGGTCTGTCCTTCTGGCAGTATGTCCAGCCCATTGCCATTTCAGGGATTTAACTCTGATCATGATGTCTTCCACTCTCGTCATTTTTCGGATCCACGAGTTCCTCTTCTTATCTCTCCTGGTTATACCAAGCATGCACCTCTCCATGCTGCTTTGAGTTGTCTGCAGCCTTTGTATGTCTCTTTTAGTTAAGGTCCACGTCTCTGCACCATACGTAAGCACTGGAAGGATGCATTGATCAAACACTTTTCTTTTAAGACATAATGGCATATTGCTCTTGAAAATTATGCTGTTTCTTCCAAAAGCTCTCCAGGCAAGTTTTGTACGCCGATTAATTTCTTCATCAATGTGACCCTCACTTGATATCTGCTGTCCAAGATAAACATACGTATCTGTTATCTCCAGTTTTTCTCCATCAATCGATAAATCTTCATTTCTTGTAAAAGCATTGAACATCACTTTTGTCTTCTGAAAGTTCATTTTTAATCCCACTTCTTTACTCTTGTCAGCAAGTTCCTGGATCATACTCTGCAGCTCTGATGGGGTAGTTGCAAAAATGACTACGTCATCAGCAAAACGAAGGTGGGTTAGATAATCTCCATTAATCTTTATCCCTTTGTTTTCCCAGTTCAGTGATTGAAAGACATTTTCCAATGTGGCATTAAAGAGCTTCGGAGATATGGTGTCACCTTGTCTCACTCCCTTTCCAATTTTTATGTGTGTTGTATTTTCAAACAGCCGAATCTTTGCACTTGCATTTTCATAGATGTTATTAATAATATTAATGTATGCATCTTCAATACCGCAGGATTTCAGAGCCGTGGTAACTGCTGATGGTTTCACCGAATCAAAGGCTTTTTCATAATCGATAAAAGCCATGCACAATGGAAGTTCATATTCCCTCGCTCTTTCAATTAGTTCTCTCAGTACGTGGATATGATCTATTGTGCTGTAGCCACTCCTGAATCCAGCTTGTTCTCTCGGTTGAGCCATGTCCAGTGTTACCTTCAAGCGGTGTGAAAGAACTTTAGTGAAGATTTTATAAACCACTGATAGGAGGCTGATAGGTCTGTAGTTCCTGAGATCCTCAATGTCACCTTTTTTATGTAGGAGGATCATTGTAGCATTGTTCCAATCCTCAGGAATCTTCCCTTCCTTAAGGCATCGAGTGAAAATTTGGGCGAGTACTGTTTCAATTTCTCCACTTGCTTCTTGTATGATGTCTATAGTAATTCCATCTTCTCCTGGAGCTTTCCCCCGCTTCATGTTCTTGATTGCATGAGCAACTTCTGCTGGGAGGACTGGAAGAACTCTGGTACCTTTCATGATGTCTGGAGTACATGTATCATCCCTTTCATATAATTTGGAGTAGAAATCTTTCACTCTTGTCAAAATTTCGCCTCTATTTCTTGTTATAGAACCATCTTCTTTTCTCAGAGCCATAATCTGTTTTCTTCCCTTACTGAGATGTCCCTTTGCTATCTTTAGGCTTTGGTTGTTTTCAATTGCTTTCCTCACTAGCTCACAGTTGAATTTCCTTACGTCTTCAGTGATACTTTTTCGTGCTGTCTTGCATAGCTCTCTATATATTCCACTTTGGAAGTCATCTTCTTTAGTTGTCCTCATCTCTCTTCTTTTTTGCATCAACATTTTGGTTTTTCCTGATAATTTGTTCACATGCAACTTGTTCTTAGACCCAGCTAATTTTGTTGCTGTTTCCATAAGAGCTTTGGTTACTTTTCTGTTAACTTCCGAAATATCCACTTCTTCCGATGTTAGGCCTTCTAAAGCAGAGAATCTGTTCTTCAGTTCCAACTTGAAAGTATTATGGTGTTTTTTAAGGTTGGTTATGTCAATACATTTTGTTTGTCTTATGAGCTTGCCACGTTCAAGTTTAGTGTTGAGGTGCATCTTACATCTCACCAATCTATGGTCACTACCTGTGTTGAACTTGTTCAGCACACTGCAGTCTTCGATGACGAATTTTTCGTTACACATAATAAAATCAATTTCACTTGTCGTCCCATTTGGATGTCTCCATGTCCATTTCCTGTGTGGCTTTTTCTTGAAAAAGGAATTCAAGATGAAAAATCCTTCTGCCTCTGCAAACTCAACGAGAGTATTTCCACGCTATTTTCTGTTGCCGTGACCGGAATTTACCTACTGAAGTTTCATTCTGTTGCCGGGGCCCTATTTTTGCATTGAAATCTCCCATAATTATCCTCAAGTGCTGCTTACCTTTATTATTTAGATGACGAATTTCCTCATAAAATTCTTCAATTTCTTCTTCAGGATGACTTGTGGTGGGTGCATAAGTTTGAATAATCTGAGCCTGGTATCTTCTGGATAGTTGGATAACGAGTCGTGCAGCTCTAAGTAATTACTATATATCTAGCACAGGGGCGCATTTTGAGGGGCATTGCTCCCCCGGAAAGTGTTTCATTTTTTTTGTTTTATGGTTAAAATGCGACTTACATTAGAAAAAAATGCCTTAATTTCATAAAAATGTATCAACTTAAAAAAATGCTTTAATTTTTCTTCAATTTTTCATTAAATTTTATTTTTTTCAGATGGTGAATTTTAAAAACTTCCTTCCCCCCGTTAACCCGAAGAAAAATTCTATATATATCTCTGATATAGTAATTACTTCTTCAAACATTTCAGGAATAACAAAGTTTTTTCAGCTAAAGGAATGGTGGGGGTTCCGCAGGCTTGAAATTTTTATCAATTAAAATGCATTCAACGCACTCTTGATTCTGAATCACGATTTCCAGGCGATTAGATCTGATTAGTCTACTTATTATATTTTGAAGAATATCATGCGTCGTAATACACTTTTTAATAAAATAAACTATAACTAGTACCATTTTAATAAATATTTAAAAAAAAGTATAATTGGAGAAATATTTGTAGCATAAAAAGAAACGAAACTTCCTTTTTCATCATAGCCTGAATTTATTAAAATTTGGCTCGGTAACCTAAAATGTCTCCGGTGGGGGGGGGGATGGTCGTTTCCGGGAGGGCTTCGCCCCCTGGATGTATGCCTGAAAGAAACACTGCGCGTGACAGCCAATACTTGATCAACTTCTACATCTTCACGAAAAAAAGTTACTAATTTCGGAAATAAATTTCGTTATAAACAATCCAAAGTTGAATAAAACTAGCACACTAACACCCGAATAAGCCTATTGCGTTTTAGTGATCAACTGTTGAATTACCTAGTGTATTACTGTTATGATCGAGCTACAACGAATTTAGCAAAGATACTGCCAAAAACGATTACCCTCTACTAACCTTTGTTTTGTGAAAATTTGAAGTTCCGTAAGGCAGCAAATCCTCGGCAAACAAACTTCCCATCATTGAATAGCATAAAGCCGATGAAGCATCCTAACGTAACTTCCGATGCCAGCGTCCTCTGTCATTTCATGACGATTGGTCACAAAACCGTGAGGGACATCTTAGGGAGCACTCCACACTAATTCTTCTACGCATTGTAGTATTGTCCAACTCAGAACATCGATAGTTTTACGTTTCTCAACACTGTAAATCACAATGGTGTAAGCTATTCAGCTTCCACTAATGGCTTTGATCCATGGAACGCTCATTTTAACCTCATTTATACTGGTGTCCAAAACACTGAGCCAGCCATATTGATGCCTGATGACACTGCGAAACTAAAGTTAACTATAATCAAAATAATAAACGGTGAGGGTGTGCAGCTTTTGCACTTTGTTGTTCTTCATGTTAAGTCAAGCTCAAAGCGAAAGTGTACCTTTCAGTCAGATAAAGACCAAGTAAAAACGGGCAATACGTCAAATCTAAGGGATAATTTAAAACGACAGCATCCAGCTGCTGTCGTATGACCCCCCCCCTCCCTCCAAAGAAAACAATTGCCGAACAGCCCCACTCAAAACTGTATTTATTCAATTTCTCACGAATTATTACCACGATTTTGCTAAACATTACAGAAAAAAAATATTTTTGCACGTATAAAACTGCAGAATTTTCTTCTTTAGCTTTTGTGAACAGAAACATAAAAAAAAATCATACAATACAAACAGAAAATGAGAATTAAGGAGCCGCGAATCAGCTCGTTCTTCAGGAAAAACAGTTTTTTCGTGACTTTTGTTCACACCCCTGGGAACATGTCGTCAAAACGTACATTCCCCACCCCAGTGGCCTACGCGCTGGCTTCTGACCATTCGTGCGAGGTCGGTCCACATTCGAATCCCGTGAGGAATGGATGTTGTAGTTGTATTTGTCTTACAGCACTGGCTTCTCCCTTCCCTAAAACCAGTGGCCCTAAATCAGGGACGGGGGACTGTTTATAGCCCATCTATTGCTAACGGTGGCCGTTAAACCAAAGAATATAAGAATGAAGAGCGCCAACTCTCATAGAGATAATGTAAAAACAATCGACCATAGCGCCATCACATCTTAAGAGATAATATGCTCTGCAGAAAAGTTAACATTCAGGAGTAAAACACGTTAGGGGAACTACGGCAGTGAAGCTTTCCTTTGATCCACGATGGTTACCTTCGATCTGATGACTATTTGCTTAAAGCAGTTTTTGTTGTTGTTTTCCGATATCCCGCCCATCCCTTATTTTGGTGAGAAAGAGTATAAGCATGAAGAGCGCCAACTCTCATAGAGATAATGTAAAAACAATCGACCATAGCGCCCTCACATCTTCAGAGATAATATGCTCTGCAGAAAAGTTAACATTCAGGAGTAAAACACGTTAGGGGAACTACGGCAGTGAAGCTTTCCTTTGATCCACGATGGTTACCTTCGATCTGATGACTATTTGCTTAAAGCAGTTTTTGTTGTTGTGTTCTGATATCCCGCCCATCCCTTATTTTGGTGAGAAAAATATGCAATAACATTAGTATTACTATTTAAATTTAATTTTAGCAAATATTATAGTTAGTCCTAAGAATCCGTACAAAATGCAGACATTCCTTACTATTTGGCATTACTGAAAATGTTTCTGAAAAACTGAAGAACTAACAAAAGCCTTAACTAACATATCCGATTTGCGAATTGATTTTGCTACCGAGAAGGTATCAATCACGTGGTGTGGGTAGTTCGGCTGACTGTTCTTTACCCAAAGAATTGAAGTCAACAGAAATACGCATGCGCAGTCTGCTCGAATTTAAATCCGTAGGAAAAAAAAGGTTCTAACTGGTGTGTTTCACCAAATTAAAAAAAAAGGAAAGTAATAATTAATTTAATCTTTCTAAAAGAGCTGAGCGTACAAAGGATGTTTACATAGAGAGTATTGGAAGCTTTTCATCATGTTTTGGGTAGTCTCGTTCAAAAATTTGAATAAAAATTTAAATCCGTAGAAGAAAATAGTTTTCAACTGGTGTGTTTCACCAAATTAAAATAAAAAGTAAGGTAATAATTAATATAATCTTTCTAAAAGAGCTGGAGCGTACAAAGGATGTTTACGTAGAGAGCATTGGAGGCTTTTCATCATGTTTTGGGTTGTCTTATTAAAAAAAATTGAATAAAAATTTAAATCCGTAGGAGAACATAGTTTTTAACTGGTGTGTTTCACCAAATTAAAATACAAACAAGGTAATAATTAATATAATCTTTCTAAAAGAGCTGGAGCGTACAAAGGATGTTTACGTAGAGAGCATTGGTGGCTTTTCATCGTGGTTTGGGTTGTCTTATTAAAAAAAATTGAATAAAAGTTTAAATCCGTAGGAAAAAAAGTTTTCAACTGGTGTGTTTCACCAAATTAAAAAAAGAGGAAAGTAATAATTAATATAATATTTCTAAAAGAGCTGGAACGTACAAATTATGTTTACGTAGAGAGCATTGGAGGCTTTTCATTATGTTTTTGGTAGTCTTGTTCAAAAAATTTGAATAAAAATTTAAATCCGTAGAAGCAAGTAATTTTCAACTGGTGTGTTTCACCAAATTAAAATAAAAAGTAAGGTAATAATTAATATAATCTTTCTAAAAGAGCTGGAGCGTACAAAGGATGTTTACGTAGAGAGCATTGGAGACTTTTTATCATGTTTTGGGTTGTCTTATTAAAAAAAATTGGATAAAAGTTTAAATCCGTAGGAAAAAAAAGTTTTCAACTGGTGTGTTTCACCAAATTAAAAAAAGAGGAAAGTAATAATTAATATAATATTTCTAAAAGAGCTGGAACGTACAAATGATGTTTACGTAGAGAGCATTGGAGGCTTTTCATTATGTTTTGGGTAGTCTTGTTCAAAAAATTTGAATAAAAATTTAAATCCGTAGGAGAAAATAGTTTTCAACTTTTGTGTTTCACCAAATTAAAATAAAAAGTAAGGTTATAATTAATATAATCTTTCTAAAAGAGCTGGAGCGTACAAAGGATGTTTACGTAGAGAGCATTGGAGGCTTTTCATCATGTTTTGGGTTGTCTTATTAAAATAATTTGAATAAAAGTTTAAATCCGTAGAAGCAAATAGTTTTCAACTGGTGTGTTTCACCAAATTAAAAAAAAAGGAAAGGTAATAATTAATATAATATTTCTAAAAGAGCTGGAACGTACAAATTATGTTTACGTAGAGAGCATTGGAGGCTTTTCATTATGTTTTTGGTAGTCTTGTTCAAAAAATTTGAATAAAAATTTAAATCCGTAGAAGCAAATAGTTTTCAACTGGTGTGTTTCACCAAATTAAAATAAAAAGTAAGGTAATAATTAATATAATCTTTCTAAAAGAGTTGGAGCGTACAAAGGATGTTTACGTAGAGAGCATTGGAGGCTTTTCATTATGTTTTGGGTAGTCTTGTTCAAAAAATTTGAATAAAAATTTAAATCCGTAGAAGCAAATAGTTTTCAACTTGTGTGTTTCACCAAATTAAAATAAAAAGTAAGGTAATAATTAATATAATCTTTCTAAAAGAGCTGGAGCGTACAAAGGATGTTTACGTAGAGAGCATTGGAGGCTTTTCATTATGTTTTGGGTAGTCTTGTTCAAAAAATTTGAATAAAAATTTAAATCCGTAGAAGCAAATAGTTTTCAACTGGTGTGTTTCACCAAATTAAAATAAAAAGTAAGGTAATAATTAGTATAATCTTTCTAAAAGAACTGGAGCGTACAAAGGATGTTTACGTAGAGAGCATTGGAGACTTTTCATCATGTTTTGGGTTGTCTTATTAAAAAAAATTGAATAAAAATTTAAATCCGTAGGAGAAAATAGTTTTCAACTGGTGTTTTTCAGCAAATTAAAAAAAAATGTAGGGCAATAAATATATTTACTTTTTCCACAGGGGAGGAACAGCCTGTGTAAAACAGCTCCGATTAACTTTGAAACCAACCTTTTTCTCTTTTATGGTTTCGAGTTTAACCAGAGAATAACAGAAGTTAAGGCTCGGTGAGACGTAAGTAGCGCCACGATTTCTGTCGATTTAAATTACAACGCAGAGAAGCCACATTACAGGCGAACAAGACTACCCAAAACATAATGAAAAGCCTCCAATGCTTTCTACATAAACATCATTTGCACGCTCCAGCTCTTTTAGAATGATTATATTAATTATTACCTTACTTTTTATTTTAATTTGGTGAAACACACCAGTTGAAAATTATTTTGTCCTACGGATTTAAAATGTCATACAGTTTCAGTAATAAATATGATATCAGAAATTGCTTAATCAAGCACTATACAGTTTTAACGGCTTATCTTTAAACTCGGAATTGTCCATAACTTGAACAAAGCACAAGTGTTGCAAGCTTTCTCGTGGGCTTCACAACACGAGGATAATATAAACGGATGAACTGGAGAGATGAAATTTAAACATCTATAGGAGTAAGTAATAAGAAAAGGAAAACAATGTAACGAGCTGAGGATAGTTCTAAATGTCGCAAAATGGTAGTGGGGTATTAGTGAGGGAAATAAGAGTGAATTGACATCGTTGTTGAGTTCCCCAGAATTTCTGAAGCCAATTCTCCCAGCCACGGCTAACTGGGATCATCAACTATTGATGTTACTGAACAGTTACAGTTGGTAATCCCAGTTAGCCGTGTCCCAGCTTTAACACTAGTAAATAATCAGATTTATTTCGAGCACAATTGCTGTGGATAACTGATAAAATATCCCGGTTGACGTACCATGTTTTACACATAAGTTGTTCAAGCACTGCGACTTGTAATATCCGCAGTTTCTCCCAATGCGTTTCTTTAGGTTTTGATCGTACCATTTTTATGCTTTCCAACCGTAGGTTGAAGAAGCGCATATGATTCAGCTTTGTCTTTCTGTCTGCCTGTCCGCACAATAACTCGCGTAAAAATGGTTCGATTTCGATGAAATTTTAGTATGTGGTAGGAGACCACCTGGGGACGAACCCTATTGATAATGGGCGAACTGATGTCAAAGGTCATGACATAGGAGCGGGATCCATTCCATTGCCTTTATTCGTCATAACTTGCGTAGATTTGCTTAGATTTCGATGAAATATTAGTATGTGGTAAGGGACTATCTGGGGACAACTTCTGTTAAAAATGGGCGAAATGGGTTCAAATGTCAGGACATAGGAGCTGGATCCATTCCCTTGCTCTTATGCGTCATAAAGTAAGTAAAAATGCTTCGATTACGACAAAACTTTATCACATTTTTCCAGAGGTATACTGAACCGGTTCTATTGAATATCATCGAAATGGGGTCAAAGGTCAGGACACAGGACCAAGATTTATTCCACAACCATTATTAAATAACTTGAGTAATGGTTTTTGGTATGTTGGGAAGCGTATCATAATCAATGCATTGAATGAGTTTACTAACTTGTTTGATTTAAACCACGCATCATTAATTTTGAGATGAGTTATATCCTCAGGTGAGTTGCATCGCCCTCCCAAGGGAAGTGCAACACTGCAATAAATTTAAAGGATTCTTTGCCGTTATTAAGCTTTATCGTGTTTTCGTTTTTCCATTTGAAAAGCGCAGCCCATCAATTTCATTAAAAAAAAAAAAGGAGCCGGCAATATGAATGTTTGCTGAATAACATCATCCAATCCACTCCAACAAAAAAGACTTTTGTGGTGACGTGATGCCAAACGTCCATCTGGAACTACTAGGATGTGGAATACGGAAGGAGACTCTAGCGTCGCTAAGCTTCTTACTCTTCCATGGAACAACCATTGTTGTCCGCCTCTAGCGACATCAGAAATACATTTTAAATATTGATTGTGGATTATAAGTAGTATCTACCTTGTGGTTTTTTCATGTAACTTTTATTACTTCGATGTAGTGGTAAGGATGAGTGGCATCATCTTTAAGCAAATAGTAAAACTACATGGAAGTACAGTTATTGATTTATAATGTAGCTCGGGAAGGTTTTTTGCTAACAACCGTAGGTTGAAGAAGCGGATTGTGAAAACCAATTTACGATGGGTTTTTTTTACTAGTATACCAATTTTGATGTATGAGAAATCTTAGTTCGCTGAGAAAATAGGGTCCAAAATTTAGCGTCCTAAATTATTTCGTCGAAAAAATTTCACTGAGTGGGGAAATTGCGACATACAATTCTTTAAGCATGCAAAATAATGGGGAAGGTGCAAAAATAAAGTATTTTTAGATAAAAGGAAAGAATTTTCCCGAAGTATTTACCTGCGAGTACGATGGTTTGCAGCAGGTGGTGCGGAGGCTGAATCGATGCCACGACGTGAAGGTTCGTGCGTCGGAAGGGAGTAAGAGTTGGTAGTGAATGCGCGGAAGAATACAACAACAGTGGGGTATTTTTTATTGAAAAGTGTGATGCGTCGTGTAATCGTGCGCAAATAGAAGTAGTTCAAAACTGTTTTATTGATTTCTGAGAAAGAAATGTGCGGAATGTCGTTATTAATAGTTTCACAACGCCTCCGAATGGAAAGAAATGAAGGAATCCAAATGATTTCATATACGACAAAAGTTTTGAGTAAGAAGATTTGGTTCTGGACACCAAAAGTCCAAAACACTAATCTCTGGCGGCGTCTTCCTGCATCGATCACCGGTACTTCTGCCCGAACCGAACGACACGGCTCACCCCGGGCACACAAGCGTCATCGTTGCCGCTGTCTGGGTTTCAACGCATCGCGTAGACAGGTAAGTAAAACATTTTCAAAAATCACTCTATCAATGAATTTTTTTTTGTTATTTTACATCATTTTTGATATCAAAAAGGATGTACATCACAGTTTTTTCAAATTTTTCATCTCTGAATTTTGCACCATAATCTTCACGTTAACCAAACTCTCAACTTCGGCATTTTTTTAGGAGATGGGAGTGCAGATCTCCTCGAAAATACAAACATAATCATCACTAACATTACATACACTAGTGACATCAATTTTTACCTTTTCAAAACCATTATCAACTTCAAGTTGGAAATCATTACCGTCGCAAAATTCTACATTCTCATCCACACTATTAACACAAATTTCTCCTTCCTTTTCATCTGACCAAACCTCCATTTCCTCAGTATCTTTGCCCACCCTTTTCACATCCTCGTCAATAATACTGACTCCATTTAACTGATTTGCCATTTGCTTAATAGACTCATTAGATAATTTTCTTGACTTTTTGTTAACCGTAGTGTAGCAGTCTCCAGCCTCTGGTGAAGGTACCCTCTTGTCCATCATGAGTTGACCTGTAGAAAAAGAATTATCTTTATCAATATTTGGAGAAATTTTCTCCGCCTCACCATTTCTTTCACTTACCTGCTCCACATTGGAAATACTTTCGGCTTCCTCCTGGGCACTGCCCGAGCCACGAAGTTGGTGGGTTTCTACTGCCTCGCCACTCGAGGAATTTTCCCCAGCTTCAGGAGCTTCCCCACCTTCTCCGTGGCGTCAAGCGCCTCTAAAATATCATCTTGGTTTACCTGGCATTGTCCGGCTCCGGCCATCTGGGTAAACGTACAGACACCACATTCTGTTCTCTTGTGTTGTGGAGACTTGCACTTCCCGCAAGGATCTTTACAGTCCTTGATATTGTGACCGAGAGCTCTGCAATTCTCGCAAGAGTATTTAGCACAGTCAACAGCGATGTGCCCCCCGTGTCCACATCGCCGGCACACACGGACCTGCCCATTGTACACATTCATGCATGTAAAATGGGAAATATACATGAAATTAGGAACGGCTTTGTCCATGTCAAGAGTGACAATTCTCGTACCCGAGAAGGCTCCTTTCATGTATATTTCGGTCCCCCTCTAACCTCATACTTAACAGTAATCACCCTTCCAAATTCAGTGAAAACAGCTTTAACCGCTTCATTAGTTACCTGGCATGGGAGATACTTACAGAAGACAACTTTAATGTTTGTGTCACCTTTAGAACAGTGAATCTCGGACGACTCGTGGTAGAGAGTTTTGCCCACGAGCTGCAAATAATAGTCAGTACGCTTCAAAACGATCTCAAATTTTCGCGGATTCACTACCCGAACAAAATGAAAAACCTGTGTGAACCAAAGTGTTCCCAGATCGCTTTACCTACTTGGGAAGCAGTAAGACCCGGATGTGGTAAGCGTAGGAACTCCAATGGAGATAGTGGAGTCCCGAAACCTCAGCGCCTTCTGATGATGAGGTTGCAAACCAACATGATCTCATGACAGTCCTAAACCACTTAGGAACAGATTACAGATCTTTGATTAGAAGTTATGAATGTATCAATATGGTGAAAAAACGTTGTAATTTTAAGGATTGTTCAGTTACAGATGAGGACTAATTAAGTCTTTTTCGATTTCCTAAGCGAAAAGATCGTCAAGTGTTTCTTCGGTATTTATTTCTTTGTCTTCTAAAACCAACACTTGGAGAACCAAGACTTGGCATCCGAGAGAGGGGGACGCCATTGTGCGCGAGCACGGCGACCCCTCTCCCGGCACGAAATTTTGTTGCCCAGCAACACCAACATAATCGCTTCGCCGAACTACATATAAAATGTGAGTTCGGTTCCACCGGCGTTTCACTCACACCCCGATGCACCTACCACGGTTCCACAGTCAGCACATCCAGACCCCCGAATCACACTGGCCTGCCGAAGAACTCGAACAGGCCCCAATTCACTTTGCAGACAGGGACACCAAGAATGACGAGGCAGGCCCTAGGCCACCCCGAAACACTCCAGTAGGAGAAGTCTCTCCTTCACGTGTGCCCTGTGATGGCGTCCCAACCGAGACACCACCAGAAGGGTCGCCGAGCCGTCCGCGTGGCACAAAGACCAGCTTTCGACCCACCAATGGCTCCCAACCCTGCACACAACCACGTAGAACCGACACACCACAAACAGCAATCACACACCACCCACCCAAAAAGCAAACACACACAGGCAAGCCACACCCGGAAAAGCAAAGTGAGGAAAGATCACAGCAAAACACCAAGACCCCCCGATTCACACACAAAGTCGACCAGCCACCCCCAAAGCCAGCGCCGCTGGAGGAGACTGGTATGGTACGCAAACAGGCGCTCGGCATGGGAGGAAGAAGGGTAATCTCTTCACTCCATCCCGGAATCTAGAAAAGAAACATCCCAAAGATTAAAACACAAGACAAAGTTCATCAAAAACTCAAGAAACCAAGGGTGCGGAAATGCAGGATTACAAGCCAAAAAGCTGGGAAGACTAAGTTCCCCAATGGAAAAAATATTTTTCCTTCGTTCCAGTAACAATTTTGGGCCAGAAGATCCACCGGAACTTAAAAGCACGGTCCGAAAGAGTGCGGGCATCCAACTCAACTCTATTCCTAAGCTGGCACTTGACGTGCCAGGCCACTTTCAAAGGGTTGAATCCTGCATTTCCGTAATTACTATGCACAACTCTGTTCCTCTCTCTCCAGATTTTGTACGTGGTCTCAGTGATGATCAACCTCCAGACATCCCGCCCAGTCTTGGGGCCGGGGTACTGGTAAAAGACCTCCTGAGCCTTGAGTCGCTGCGGACAACCTGCCCAGGTCCAAACAAGCTTCCACACCTGCACGGCCATGGGACAACTCCAGAACAAGTGGTACCGGTCTTCAATGAGATTGCAAGAGGCGCACTTGTCGGTGATGGCAGTTCCCCAAATGTACTGCCTCTTCCTAGTCGGAAGGACATCGTGAGCCAGACGGAATTTAAAATCCCGCTTCTTACAGTCAACTCCAGCCGCCAACACGCTCATCCACACCTCCTTCCTGTTGCAGTTGACGGCACTAAACTCAGTAACCTGCTCCCTAGGCCTAGGGAGAATGTGCAGATACATTTGTTTCAAATTCAGCCCATTCCGGTTAGCCTCCGCGAGAGCCTGCATGTAACCCCCCAGCTTATAGTGCTTGTGAGTAGTCTCTCTACGCGGCCCCATAAATCGGAAGCCAGGTAAGAACTTCTCAGCAGACAACCCTGTCAAATACGCAACAAAGTTCCTACACGGGTGCGAGGAGTTCAGAGCTTCCTTCACACTCCTAAACTGCAGTGCACTGAACCAGGAGGAGAGGTGTTTAACATCCAAACCACCCTCCTCCTTCGGGCAGCACAGGACCGCTCTGGCAACCGCCTCAACTTGCTTACCGGCCCAAATAAATTGAAAAACTTGCCTTTCCAGAAGCCTCATGAGACTCCGAGGGGAGAACCAAGTTCTCCGACAAAGGCACATTTCGAGACCAGGAGAGCGTTAGCTAACTTAGCCCGGTTAATCATCGAAATGTCAACACTCTGCCACCTTTCCTTCTTCTCTTTAATAGCGAAGAGGATGTCCCTCCATGTCTTCAAATGGACACCGTCTCTATCAAAAAGGATACCGAGTATCCTGACGGGTCCATCCGTTACCGCCAGCCCACGGACCGCAGCGGGATCCCACCTGCCCCAAAGAAGCAGGTTCGACTTATCCTCGTTAAGCATGGACCCGGTGGCACCGCAGTATCCCTCGAAGACTTCCCGGACCTGCCTAAGACTAAGTTCCGAGTCAACAAAGAAAGTGACGTCGTCAGCATATGCAAGATACTTTAACGACCCCGCGCAGCCAGGGATGTGGGCTCCCTGAATGTTAGGATGAGCTTGAACCTTCCTTAAAATGGTCTCAATGACCAAGACAAACAACAACGGGGAGAGTGGGCAGCCTTGTCTCACACCTCTTCTAACCTCAAAGAGGTGAGAAAGACAGCCAGAAATAATAACTCTTCCGTTGAGGTCCCTGTATAAAGAGTCCACCGTTCTTCGGAAAAACTCTCCGAAGCCGTGGGCTTCCAGCATCTTTCTAATAAACTCGTGAGAAACACGGTCAAAGGCCTTACTCTGATCCGCGGAAAACATTCCCAACTTAACATCCCTGTCTCCGATATAAGTAATCATGTCCCTCACACACCGAATATTATGGTACATCCGCCTACCACGGATGCTACACGTCTGCCCAACGCCCACTAGCTTCTCTGCCACCCGCGAAAGCCTCGCGTTGACGATCGCCGCCATGATCTTATAATCAATGGTAGACAGAGACACCGGCCTCCATCCAGCAAGATCACGAGCAGGATCGTCGGGGGTTTTGGAAAGAAGAGTCACAACACTACTCCTCATAGACTTAGACATAATACCTTTGTCAGCAATGTTGTTATAAATCCTGCATAACCAGGGGACCAAAATATTAAGAAATTTCTTGTAAAATTCGGCCGGAAGCCCGTCAATACCCGGCGACTTTCTGGGCTTGAGGTTCAGGATCGCCCACCTGACTTCAGTTTCGGTGAATTTCCCTTCCAACAACTCCCTATCTTCATCCAAAATTCTCGGAGTACCTTCCAGCCAAGTTTCCATGACCTCAGGCTGCACTTCCTCTTTGTCAAATAACCTGCCATAAAATTCCGCCGCAGCCTGCAGGATATCGGGAAGATCCCGGACCTCCCTACCGTCAATGTCGAGGCATTGAAGGTTCTCCCTAACCCTCTCCGTCTCGACTTTCCGGTAGATGAAGTTAATATCACTCTCCTGCCGCAGCGCTTCCAAGGCCCCATTCAACTTGACCGCCGATCCTTCCTCCCGATAGAAGTGACTAATTTCGCTCCTGATATTAGTAATCAGAGAGGAATTACACCCATCTTTATCACCTCGAATCGCCGCATTAAGAATGTTCATCAAAATCATGTGGCGCTTCCTCTTCGACGTGGCCAACTGTCTACCCTTCTGAGAAAGGAAATCCTTCACCTCCTCCTTGGTCCGTTCCCACACACCGCACTCATCGTCAGTGATCGTGCCTGCGCCCGCGTTCAGGATCGAGCGAAGGTGCACTAGTGTATCTTCATCTTCTAACATGGAGATGTTCAAACGCCACGGGGTAGCCCCTCTCTCTCTCGGAACCGGCACACACACGTCCATCAGGACGGCAGAGTGGTCCGAAACATACAACAGTTGAGAGTTCGGACCAAAGATCTCAATCCTGTCAATCCAGTCAATCTTCGACACAAGAAACATATCCAGGCGGGAAGCGCTGCCCCCTCTAAACCAGGTATAACCCCGAATACTGGGGTTAAGTCTCCTCCAGGCATCGCACAGCCCCTGGCTATCCAGGAGGACCCTAACCACGTTCCCATAAGCTTTCGACCACCTACTGGTTCCGGCCCTGTCGAGGTCGCAGTCGGCGACCGCATTAAAATCCCCGCCAACAATCAACACATCTTCCGAACTTCTGATGAAATGCGGAAGTTCATTATAGAACGACATCTGCATATTACCCTTATTAGGAGCGTAAATACACACAAGTTTCATAGAGATTTTCCTACTGTGTACGGTAAGAGAGATCACCCGACCTTCCCCGTCCGATTCAAAGTGAGTGATATCTCTTTAAAACTTCTCTTTGTAAATTATAGGAACTCCCGTGTAACCAGTACTCCCAAGCGAGTACCTAAATCTGAGACCGGACCTTCTGCGAAAAGCAAAAATCTGTTCCCTGTCGTTATAGTGGGTTTCCTGAATCATGAGGAAGTCCAGATTATTCTGGCGAAAGAACCCTTCGAGCCAACACTGCTTCGCCTCCGAATTGAGGCCCTGAACGTTCAAGGAACCAACCCTAATGTTTGTGCCGGCAAAATTAACTCTACCAGAGTTCATACTTACCTGGTCCTGAAAAAAGAAAGATTTACAACAACAAACACAGAGAAAAAATGCAAAACCCATACTCCAACCTAGGAGAGAGAGGAACCGCAACCAAGTTACTTTTTGGTACTATCCTTCTTACCCACACTTCTTGTCGACCTTTCTTCTCGAAGAACTTGGCCATTCGCTGTTGGAATCACATGTCCCGTGCCATGCAACATTACAGAGGCAGCGGCAGCAAGATCGTTAACCGCTTTAAAATTGGCCGCAGTAAACTCTTTCCCAGTTCTTTTTTTCTTGTTCTGATACTGACGTTGCAGGTCAGCACAAAGGGAGTCAGTATTCTCGTCATCCACTTCGATATCAGTACTCGCCCAAAACTTACCGTTTACAACCGCAGCATCCGAGCATTGATTCCCCTCACTCCCGACGCCGACGTTCAGCGGTCCTGCTGGAGGACCCCAGAACGTCCCGGGGGCCTCCGGCGACGCCTCAGAGCCGGCGACAACGTGGCCGCCGCCCGCAGTAGTGGGAACACTAAGCGAAGGTGAGAATCCGGGACCCCGAACGGGCTGCTTCTGCCCGTCTGAGGGTGGAGTAGGGCACGCGGCTTCTCTTTCGGGAGGCCGCCCGTCCTGGCTATTCCACGGCCGCGGAGGTGTACCGCTGCCCCTTGGTTTTGGCCAAAAGGGCGGATGCAGTCATTTCCGTTTCTTCCCAATGACTAGGGTCATTGGGGAGACCCGGAAACATGCTATGCACAGGGTCCTCACTGGAAACCAAAGTTCCGCCGATTTCACTAAAACACTGGGCTTCACTTTCTCCTTCACTTTGACACTTTCAACACACTGATTCTGCACTTGACCCTCAATAAGAACATCGTTATGACCAAATTCGGGGAATATGTTACCACCATCGCAACTATCACTACTTCCGCTTTCACTGAGAACACCCTCCAGCGTAGAACTGGTGTCAGAGAATTCAGACTCACCTTCCTTGTTCTCTGAGACGTCAGCGCTTTCCACACTAGAATTATCTTCTCCATCGCTGGAAAAGTCCCTACTTACTCCAGGCTCTTTTCGTGCACTACTAGGAGCCTGTTCGTCCTCTTCGCTGGAAATAACCCCCGCGCTAGATTCCACCGGAATAGTAGCACCGGAGCCATTAACATCAACCTCCATATTTTCTTCATATCGCCCCTCCATGACACTTATGCTTCCAGGCCTGGATTTGAGACCTTCAAGGTCTTTGACAGACAACTTCCGAGATTTCTTCTTAACTATAGTGTACCCATGGTCATCAGAATTTGAAGGGGAGAGACCCCTCTTCCCATCTTCACCGATAGGAAAGGTTTCTCTCTCCTTCGCTGGAACAGAAACATGCTCTTTATTCTCATTGTTTATCACACTTTTCTTACCTGAACTATTATCCTTACATTCCTCGGGGATCCTGTGAGGTTTTGAGACGTGCTCCGAGCTGGTAATTTGGTGGGCCCCATCTGTTTTACTCGAGGCCGCAGCCTCGGCAACACTTTGTGAGCCCTCCGCCTCACCAGCGTGGCACTCCTCCATCTCTTCATCTCTTCTGGTATTGTCAGGACCTCTGGTCATTTGTGCAAAGGACCTCTATGTACAAACCTTCCTTTGATGGTGTGGTGATCTGCAGTTTCCACACGGCTCTTTGCACTCCTCCTCAGTGTGACCCAAAATGTAGCAATTGCTACAGGTAAACTTCCCGCAGTCCACAGCTATGTGACCTGCATGGTTGCAGCGCCTGCACACCCGGATTTGCCCCCTGTACACATTCATACAACGCTGTCCTTTGACCTCCATGAAATTGGGGACAGCTTGTTTCATGTCAATTGTAACAACACGAGTCCCGGAAAGGGCTCTCCTCATGTGCGCAGCCATTTCTTTTCTAATCTCGAACTTTACAGTTAATACTTTACCATATGGTCCAAATGCGGTTGCGACTTCTGCATTTGAAATTCCACAATGCAAAAATTTGCAAAAAATTATTTTTACATTTGTCTGAGCATTTGTGCATTTTAACACAGTGTTATTGCACTCAATATTACTATCAAGCAACTTGAAGTAGTGATCTCTACTGTTTAGTACTACTTCAAGCTTGTTCTTATTCACCTCTTGAATTAAGGCAAATACTGGGGTGGGGGGTGAACCCACGTGTTTGTACAAGGCAAGACAAATGTCCGAAGCAGAAATACCTTTATGTGTAACAACGACGGCATTAGCCCTATTGGGCTCAGTCCTAACAGACATCCTAACTCTTCAAAGAGGACAAAAGTCCGACCCCTTCCAAAAGCTAGCAATAGTCAGAAAACAAAAAACACACAGTCCTAACCAAAGAAAATGTGAAAAAGTACTCACAAAATTCCCGGCTTGAAATCCAATCCAGTAACAGTGGCACAAACACAATAAACTCAGCACAATATATGAAGACCACGTGCACCTTAAAACAAAAGCGATATAGGCAATCTGCCAAAATATCGCAAACGGAGTCTCCGGATTGGCGGCGGAGCAAAATTCTTCAATAGAAATAAAAGAAAATTGCCCAAAATCCCACGCAAATCCACTAGGGAGTTCTCTAGAAATTTATTAATACACGAGCGGCCATCTTTGAATTGTTATCGTAATCGATGCCTACTCCAAGCAGAAGTCCCTCACGGCCGGCACGAGCGCCCCCTGGGCCGCCAGACACCTCACACAGCGCCGGCACACGCACCCAATTAGGCGGCCAGTCACGCGTTCCTCCTCACGAACGGATGTTCGAAAAACGACCTGCAAAAGGAAAAACTAAATATCTACACTTCACGGTAATCCACAGCACTTTAGTAAAAGGCGGCTGAACGAACCCCTCAGCAAGCTGAGGCGTTCGTTCATTTTGCGAAAGCAGGAAGCGTCCATGGATATTGGTAAGGCATGTAGTTGCCGTTTTTGTTCAACTTTATTTGCATTTCGTCAAACGTCAGTTCGGGAGGAGGGACGCGTGTCTGGCCGCCCACCCGGGTGCGTGTGCGGTGCCTGGCGGTCTAGCAGGGCGCTCGTGCCGGCCGTATTGGAGCTGTGGCAGATCACTGTGACTTTCTGCAAGTTATATTCGGATCGTTTATCGATTGCCTTTTCGATTCCAAGAGGGCGTTTTTTTGACATTGTTTGTTCGCTATCTTGGCAAATACCTGGTAGATTTTTCAAATTTTTTTTTTTTCTCACTTCAAATTTCGGAGAACTTTGCTCCGCCACTAGTCAGGAAGTTCAGGAGTCGGTATTTTTGAATAACTCTGTACCGCGTTTGATTAACGACCACGTGCATTAGTTTTGCGGCCACGTGCTAAGTGTTGTGTGTGTGCTTGTGCCTGTTCGTTTGGATTACCACGCTTAGGAGAATAGGTAAGTACTTTTTGCTTAATTTTCTTTAGCGAGGGTTTGTGTTTTATAAACTTTTTCTGTTGTGTGAGCTTCTGGAGGGGTCGGACTTTTGTCCTCTTCCACGATGGCTGCTAAGACTGAGCCCGATAGGGCTAACGCTATTGTTGTCACCCATAAGGGTATTTCTGCTACAGACGTTTGTTTAGCGCTGTATAAACATTTAGGGTCTCCTTCGACACCAGTTTTTGCCCTGATCCAAGAGGCAAATAAAAACAAACTAGAAGTGGTGCTTAATAAGAGGGAGCATTATTACAAGCTTCTTGATTGTGAGGTTGAGTGCAACAATACTTTGATGAAGTGCACTAACGCCCAGACAAATGTGAAGTTAGTTTTTTGTAAATATCTGCATTGCGGCATCACCAATGCCGAGGTTGCTACTGCTTTTTCGAAATTTGGTAAGGTGAGGACCGTTAAGTTTGAAGTGAGGAAGCAGAATGCTCCCCACATGAAAGGGGCCTTGTCAGGTACCCGTGTAATTTCCATTGATATGAAGGAGCCTATTCCTAACTTTATGCAAGTGAACGGTCAGCGTTGCATGAACATTTACAGGGGCCAGATTCATGTGTGTAGACGCTGCAGCCACGCTGGACACATTGCTGTGGACTGTGAAAAGTTCACTTGTAGCAATTGCCATATTTTAGGGCACTCAGCTGAAGAGTGCAAGGAGGTGTGTGGAAATTGCAAATCTCCGCACCACCAGAGGAAGGCCTGCAGTCAGAGGTCCTTTGCGCAGATGCTTGGAGGGGGCGAACAGTCCAAGCGTGATGACGAAATGGAGGCTTGCCACGCTGAGGAGGAGGGGGCTCAGGAGGTGTTGCCGAGGCTGAGATCTCGAGCAAAACAGAAGGGGCCCACCAAATTCTCAGCTCGGTGCAAGCACAAGGGGCTCTGGAGAAACAACAGGTTAGTGTTGTGCCTAAGAAAGGCAACAATACAGGTAAGGATACTAAAGAGAGTGTTTCTTTTACAGCGAAGAAAAGAGAAACCGTTCCTATCGGTGAAGATGGGAAGCGGGGTCTGTCTTCTTCGAGTTCGGATGAGGATGGTTTTACGAAGGTTATTAAAAAGTCAAGGAATTTGACTCCTGAACAGGTTCGGGTTCTTCAGTCTATCCCCGGAAGTGTGAGTATTGTGGAGGGTAGTGAGATGGCTGAAAATTGTGACGATACTGAGGATAAGAATATGGAGGTTGATATTCCTAGTGAAACCATTCCTAAGGGCCTTCAGACTCCCAGTAGTGCTCGAACCGAGTCTGGAGGTAGTGAGATGTCCAGCGAAGAAGGGGAGACCTCCAGTGCTGATGGTACGGAGGGCAATAAGTATGATTCTGATCTTAGTGAGAGTACTGAGGAGGGAATTGCTATTAGTGAAAGATCTCAAGATGATATAGAATGTAATGATGACAGTGATATTGATATTTCTAATGATTTAACTGATAATTGTAGTAATGTTGTTGATAATGATTGTGATAATAGTGTTATTGAGTGTTTTGGTGCTGCCACGAACCGTGAAAAATCTGAAGTCCAATGTTTTGGTGCGAAGGAGGTGAATTTGGTTTCCACTGACCCTGTGCATGATTTATTTCCGGATCTTCCCAACGACACCGGTCCATGGGAAGGGACGGATATGAGGGCACCTGCCCTCCTGGCCAACGCAAGGGGGCAGCGGTCTTCCTCCGCGGCTGTGGATGGTCAGGGCATGCGTCTTCCCGAAAGGGAAGCTGCATACCTTACTCCACCCTCCGATGGGCTATCAGAGCACGTCGGGGGTCCCGGAGGCGCACTTGCGCTTGGACGCGCTACGACCACGAGCGGCAGCCACGTCGCCGCTGACTCGGAGGCGATGCCGGAGACTGCCGGGACAATCTGGGCTCCGCTCGATGGAGTCCGGGCTGTCGGTGTTGGTGGTGCGCAGGTTCGCCAGCACTCTGGTACTGAGGCAATAAGTGGCAAGTTCTGGGCTTCTCCGGAGCCTGCGACGGGTGATGATGAAGATATGGACCCTGTTCAGGCTCACTACTTACAGCACCAGTATCAGAGTAAGTTTAAAAACTCTGGCAAAGAATTCACGGCAGCTAATTTTAAGGCTGTCAACGAGCTTGCCGCGGCGTCCGTTGTGATGTTGCACGGCACAGGTCACGTCGTTCCGACGGCAAACGGCCAGAGTTTTACTGCTGAGAAAATGGATCGCGGTGCAGCAAAGAAGGTGAAATCTGACAAGTAATGTGGTTTCTTTTCCTCTCTCTCCGTTTCCAAGTTTTCATGACTCTTGTTTATTTTTGTCTTTGTTTAATCTCCACTTTCCCTTTTCAGCCCAAGGTAAGTATGCATACCAGTAGGGTCAATTTTCTCGGCACCAACATTAGGATTGGTACGTTGAATGTTCAAGGCCTTAACTCTGCGGAGAAGCATTGTTGGCTTGAAGGATTCTTCCGCCAGAGTAATCTGCACTTCCTTATGATTCAGGAGACGCATCATACGGACTTGGCCAAGTTGTTTGCCTTTCGAAGAAATTCCGGGCTCAGGTTTAAGTACTCTTTAGGCAGTACCGGCTACACGGGTGTTGCCATTATTTTTAAAGAGAAGTTTGAGAGATATATTTCACAATTTCAAACAGACGGGGAGGGTCGGCTGATTGCTCTGACCGTTCACAGTGATAGTATGTCCATGAAGCTTGCTTGTGTTTACGCTCCGAACCAGGGAAACATGCAACGGTCGTTCTACAACCAGCTCCCGTTTTTCTTTAGGAGTTCGGAGGACGTCTTGATTGTCGGCGGAGACTTTAATGCCGTCATCGATAGTCACCTTGATAGGGCGGGCGATGGTAGGTGGTCTGAAGCCTTTGAGAACGTGATTAAAGCTATTCTGGACACTCAGGGTCTTTACGATGTCTGGAGAACTCTTAACCCTAGAGAGCCAGGCTACACTTGGCACAGAGGGACCAGTGCGTCCCGCATTAATATGTTTCTTGTCTCCAAGATTGATTGGATTGACAAAGTTGAAATTTTCAGCCCTAACTCCCCCCTGAGGTACATTTCTGACCACTCGGCCGTCATGATGAATGTCTGTGTCCCGGTTCCGAGAGAGAGGGGTGCTACCCCCTGGCGAATGAACGTCTCCATGTTAGAAGACGAAGAAACGCTGGTGCACCTTCGTTCTATTTTGAACGCTGGGATAGCCACGATTACGGACGATGAGTGCGGCGTGTGGGAGAGGGTCAAAAATGAGATTAAGGATTACCTTATGAAAAAAGGTAGGCTGGCTGCCATGGAAAGGAGGAATCGTCACATGATTTTAATGAATATCCTGAATGCGGCGATTCGTGGAGAGGAAGGAGGTTGTAATTCCTCTCTGATTAATAACGTTAGAAGTAGGATCAGTCATTTTTTTAAGGAAGAGGGTTCGGCGGTCAAATTGACCGGCTCCCTCGAAGTGCTCCGGCAGGAGAGTGACATAAACTACATTTTCAGGAAGATGGAGGCTGAGAGAGTTAGGGAGAACCTCCAATGTCTTGATATCGACAACAGGGAAGTCAGAGATCTCCCCGTCATTCTGAAGGCCGCCGCGGACTATTACGGTGAGTTGTTCAGCAAGGAAGCTGTGGCCTCTGATGTTATGGATGCCTGGTTGGAAGGCACGCCGGTTCTTGCGCAGGAGGATAGGACTCTCGTGGAAAGGGAGTTTACTGATAATGAGGTCAAGACTGCGATCCTGGATCTCAAGCTTAACAAGTCTCCTGGTATTGATGGCTTGCCGGCCGAGTTCTATAAGAAATTTTCCAATATTCTGGCTCCGTGGCTTTGTAGAATTTACAACCACATTGTGAATAGAGGAATCATGACTGAAACTATGAGAACCAGTATTGTTATTCTGCTTTGTAAGACCCCGGAAAATCCTGCCAGGGATCTTGGTGGTTGGAGACCAGTGTCTCTGTCTACAATTGATTACAAGATCATGGCAAAAATCATCAATGCTAGGCTATTGCGGGTTGCGGAGAAGCTGGTTGGTGTTGGGTAGACCTGCAGTATACGTGGGAGACAAATGTTTCACAACATCAGGTGCGTAAGAGACTTGGTCACTTACGTTACCGAAAGAGATCTTAAGCTGGGAATGTTTTCTGCAGGTCAAAGCAAAGCCTTCGATCGGGTCTCCCACGATTTTATCAGGAAGTTGCTGGAAGCTCACGGCTTTGGTGAAATATTCCGAAGGGCTGTGGACTCGTTGTATAGAGGCCTCAATGGGAGAGTTATTGTTTCTGGCCGTCTTTCTCCCCTCTTTGGGGTTGAAAGATGAGTGAGACAAGGTGCCCTCTCTCTCCATTTTTGTTTGTTTTGGTCATCGAGACCATGCTGAGGAAGGTTCTGGCGCACCCGAACATCAAAGGGGTTCCTGTGCCTGGTTGTGCGTACTCCATGAAGTACTTGGCGTATGCTGATGATGTCACCTTCTTTGTGGACTCGGAAAGAAGTCTGACTAAGGTCCGGGAGGTCTTCGCGGGGTACTGTGGGGCCACCGGTGCTAAGCTGAATGATGATAAGTCCAGTCTGGTGCTCTGGGGAAGATGGGATTGCACTGCCGTTCATGGGCTGGAAGTGACCGATGGACCCGTCAGGATACTGGGTATCCTTTTCGATAAAGACAGTGTTCATAAGAAAACTTGGAGAGACATCCTCTCAAACGTGCGGAAAGAAAGGGATAGTTGGCAAAAGCTTCATATTTCAATGACTAATCGTGCTAAGTTGGCCAATGCCCTCTTGGTGTCAAAGTGTGCTTTTGCCGGAGAGCTTGAGTCACCCCCTCGGAGTCTTCTGAGGTTATTGGAGAGGGAGATTTTTGCCTTCATCTGGGCTGGTAAGGCCGTTGAGGCGATAGCCAGAGCCGCCCTTTTTTGTCCTAGGGAGGAAGGCGGTTTAGAGGTTAAACACCTTTCCTCGTGGTTCAGCGCACTCCAGTTTCGTAGTACTAAAGGGGCTCTTAACTCCTCTCATCCGTGTAAGAACTTTGTGTCTTTTTTGACCGGATTATCCGCGGACAAGTTCTTGCCTGGCTATCGTTTTTTCGGGCCCCGCAGGGAAACTACCCATAAGTATTACAAGCTTGGTGGGCACCTTCAGGCCCTTGTGGAGGCCAACCGGAACTGGAATAACTTGAAGCAGATGTACTTTCATATCCTTCCTAGACCCAGGGAGAAGATCATTGAGTTCAATGTTGTTAACTTCGATAAGAGGGAGGCGTGGATGTGTGTCCATGCTGCTGGGGTTGATTGCAAAAAACGGGACTTTAAGTTACGTTTGGCGCATGATGTCCTTCCTACGAGGAAACGGCAGTGCAGGTGGGGTGGTGCTGTCACTGACAGGTGTCTTTCCTGCAATCTTATCGAAGATAGACACCACTTGTTTTTTAGTTGCCCTATGGCTGTGCAGGTTTGGCGGTTGGTCTGGGATTGGGCCGGCCGCCCTCAGCAGTTTATGCCTCAGTATGTTTTCTACCAGTATCCCGGTCCCAAAGCGGGAAGGGATGTCTGGAGACTCATCATTACGGAGACGACGTACAAAATCTGGAGAGAGAGGAACAGAGTTCTTTATTGTAATCACGGTAATGTGGGATTCAGCCCTATGAAAGTTGCCTGGCAGGTCAAGTGCGAGATCCGGAACAGGGTTGAACTTGACGCCCACTCCCTTTCGGACCGTGCCTTCAGGTATCGGTGGGTCTTCTGGCCTCGGATTGTTACTGGTACTAGGGATAAGTACTTCTTCCACTGGAGAACTTAACCCCTCCCACCCCCCTTGTTTCGGCTTGCAATCCTGCATTACCGGATCCTTTTGAATTTTTGGTTGATGTTTTGTTTCGTTGATACATGGTTTGTGTGTTGTACTAACTTCTCGGATCGAGCGTGAGGGGCTCCGGAAACGCCGTTTTCCGGACCCCCGATCGGTCGATTCGGTGCTTTTGTTTCGTTTCAGCCACTTCTGCTTTGCGGTTTGGATCCAGCTTCGGTTTCCGGACGCCCGGTTTCCGCGTTCGGGGGTGTTGCTTGCGAGAGTGTTTTATTTATTTGTATGTGTATGCGTGTTTTTTTTTTTTTTTGTGTGTGTGGAGCGGATGCCTTGGGGAGTTTTTTTGTTGTTGTCTGGTGTGTGTCTGGCGTGTGCCGGTTCTGTGTGTGTGTCTTTAGGGGGAGGCTTCCTCGATTTTGGAGATGCCTGTTGCTCTCCGCCGTTGCCTCCTCTGATGTTGTCATCCATTGGGTGGCTATGTCACTGGGTCTCCTCCGAAGGAGGGACTTCCTACTACATGAACGTTTCGAAGGGCCTTGTCCCTTCGTCGTTCTAGGAGACTCCGCCGTCGGTATGTATGGTGTTGCGTCGGGGCTTTAGGGGGAGGCTTCCTCGTTTTTGGAGATGCGTGTTGCTCTCCGCCGTTGCCTCCTCTGATGTTGTCATCCGTTGGGTGGCTATGTCACGGGGTCTCCTCTGAAGGAGGAATTTCCTCCTACATGAACGTTTCGAAGGGCCTTGTCTCTCCGTCGTTCTAGGAGACTCCGCCGTCGGCTTGTATGGTGTTGCGTCGGGGGTGTGGGTGTCCTTTCTTGTGGAACCGTGGTGTGTGTATCGGGGCGTGTGTGAAACACCGGTGGAACCGATCCCATGTTCATACATGGGAGCGGGGAAACAAGCGTGTTGGTGTTGCTGGGCAACAAAAGTTCGTAATGGGAGAGAGGTCGTCGTGCTTTTGCACAATAAGACGTCCCTTTCTTTCTGTTTCCAGTGAATGGTATACGAAGACAAAGATTGTTGTGAAGCTGATAGTATTGAATCCTATGAGCTCATATCGAAGCTTTCTGTCGAAGTTTTGTCCACAAGAGAACCAAAAATATAAAAAATCAGGAATAATAATTGTAATACACGAGTGTCCTAAGTTCCCACAATGCAATGCGGGCATTGCCCGCTACGGAAAATTTGAGAATATATGTTATTTTGCTACATGGAAATATTTTAGACCGCCAGTTAATATTGTATAAGTATTTAAAAAAATACTAAAAACTAACATTCGGTTTATTCTTATTTATAAATTTTTAATAAAAGTAATTGCTGCTTGCTGATAAATGTATTATGAAAGTATCTTGTGTTTTGTTAATGACATTGTACTAAAATTTTATAAAGGGTTTTTTCATATCTAGTTTAAGATATCAAACTTTTATGTCAAATTAGTGATTCAGGTGCTCCAAAAAAGGATACAGCACATAATAAGATTTTATCTTGCAAGTATGATTTTAAGATAAGTAGTTCAGATCATTCTTTTGCACTTTTAATTTGCTGCAATCAAAAGTAAATGTTTTATTACCAAGCACCTTATAACTACTATCTTGAACAGTGCAGAATTTTTAGCCCGTTATGTAAAAACGTATCTTCTTTTTGCGTGAATCTCTGGTTCTGAGAGACCCATACTGAAATTACTTTCTTAGTTGGAAAACGTTTCCGGTGCGAAATGTTTTCTCAAGTAATTTCAAATTTTTTAACGCACAGGTGTCCGATTATTAGGTGTCAGATTACATGTCCGTTTACAGCAACATCTGCGGGACCAAATACCAGATTGAGAAACTTCTATTTCAGTGAGTTATTACTAATTGTGAAAACTGGTTATCTGTATTTTCAACCCAAAATATTGTGCAATTTTGTCGCTGAGGGGGAGCTAATAATTAGTCTGTATTTCTTAATATCTGTGCTTCTAAATGAGCGATTTTAAGGATTGGTTTAATAGCTCAACCATTAGCATCGATGAATAATATGGGTTTGTATTTGAACAGTTTTGCAGTTAACAGTTCTGTAGCTAGATGGTGTACTTCTGTTTGCAACGCATCTCCGATTCTACAAACAATATTGAGAATTAAATAACGCACAGCTTTCAGGCGTTAGGGCGTTTCAGGTCCAAACCTTTTCAGGCCTACATATGCTTCCTGATGAAGTATTTGAAAAGCTACTTACCATTACATAACTTTTGACACGAAAAATACTTTTTGCCTCTTTCAGCGTTTCCCCTACGCAAAATTCTTCCCCCAGAAAGCGTAGATCATGTTTCTTCTAAATTTCTTCTTATAATTGTTCGATTTGGAAATAGCTTTTTATGCTATACTTTCCTCTGTTTTGAGCAACTGTTGTGTGCCATTTGCTAATTTGCGTTTTACGCTTTCCAGCAGCTTTTGGAAGTATTTGTTAATTTCTGGATGTTTTATCGATTAGGAATCGGGTTGATGTCTTTTTAATCGATTCTATTGAGTTTGAATAACTTTCTTAAAAATTTTATTCGCGTCGGAAAGGATTCAAAAAACGTTCTCGTTACAATCGAAAATCCGGTGTCATGTTTCTTGTTTTCATTGAATACACGTCCCAATAGGTTAATGTGTTCAACTCACTTCACGTCCATGAAACTTATTTGCTGCAGGACTCCCATTAACAATGCTTGGATTGACTGATGATAATTCGTGTTTTCACTTATTTTTACACAAAAACATTTATTCAACAAAAATTTTTTATTCCTTAATTTTTAAGAGTGAAATACGTCAGATTTCCATGGTTTAAACCTTGGCGTGAGCCCACTTTTGCTTCCAGAATTTGTTTCTTCTTCTGATTAAGGGCCGTTCCGGACCTCGAATGTAGCGCCATCTAGTAGGTGAATGTACAGCTAACCGGTGACACGTTTTATGCAATGTTCGTTTCGTATCCGACAGATGTTGCAATGTGCCCGAAAGTACTTTGCTCACTGACAGATTAAGTTCGTTTTTTACATAACGACTGCCCGTTAATTTTGTAAGCATCACAGTGATTTTACTTTTTCCTCCCAATAGTACACACATACTGAACGTGTAACAGAACTCCCTAAATAGTATTTATAAAGTGAAAGATCTAATTTTTTTTCTCCCAAAAGGAAAATTCCTACCAGGAACTTCTGTAGACCTTTCCTTATTTCTGGCTGGACGGATCCTTATTGGAAGAAATATCAAAAAGTTTCCATAATATAGCATTTCACAGTTTTTCAACTGTGCACGTGTTATAGAACTCCATAAATAGAGTTTATAATGTATTATATCTCGTTGTCTCCTTACAAGACGTTTTCTGCTTAGTTATAGCATTCCTCACTTTCAGCTCAACGGCACTTGATCTGACGAAGACTCTAAATGTTAATGTTAAGAAAAAATTCGCTATCCCTGCAGCACTTATATAAATAATAAATAGATGTTATTAATTTTCGATAAATATGGCACAATGAATTAAATTTTTTTAATTTAATACATTGCGTTATCTTGCCAAAACGACGATCGTAGCATCAACGGTAAAGTATTCCTCACTTTTTGCCCAACGGCTCTTGATCCGAAGAATGCTGTAAATAGAACTCTATAAATATCATTTACAATTTAATGCTATGGACTCGCGGATCCCTACGAACGCCAGCATTGCCCACTGGAAACAAGAGGCACTGAAACGAACGGCTGCCACTGAGGTCATGTGACCAGCATAGTCCTAGCTCCCATCTACAGTGTGTGCCTCGTCTAAGCTATCAGTAACGTGCTGATGGGCGGACAGAATTGCGGGAGAATTTCATAAAACGTGAGCTCATGGAACCTTCGAAGATTGTGTTGCAATATGTATAAAATGTGTTAATATTTAGTTCATAAATTAGCTTGAAAATTTTACACAAAATTAAAGAAATGCAAATGTTTTAACGAAACTGACAAAGTATTGGCGAAGTTTTCGCTTAGAATTCCAGCTGATGGGAAGTTTGGAATTTGCCGCACAAAATGAATGAAATCAGCTGTTGTTTTGTTAACAAATTACTTAAAAAGTTGTGGTACGAAATGCGAATATTTTAATGTTTTGGATGGCATATGTCTGCATCGATTCCAAAATGGCGGCTTGTTTACAATTTTTTTTTTTTTCGTTCCTGGGGAACTCCCTGTTAGAATTTTGCTGAACTTTTTTCAGTTTCCTTCAATTTTTATTAAAGGACTTTGCTCCGCCGCCATTGCCGAAGTTCCTGGGTCAGTATTTTTGGTTTCGGCCTATACCTTTAATGTTAACATTACCGGTGTGCGGTGTCAGTGTGTTCTTTTTTCATGGATTACTCAAGGAAGTAAATTTAAGTACTTTTTGTATTTTTTTTGCTTGACGTGAACATATTTTCAGAGGTTTTTTTTATTTTTTACTGTCGTTATTTTTAGGAAATGCGGACTTTTGTCGCTTGAACTTACAGCACATAGTAAATCTACCACCAAGGAAAAGAAGTTAGTAAAATCATGCAATGCATTGATTATGAGACGATTTCCAACATACCAGAAATTATTACTCAAGTTATGAGGATAATGGCTGTGGAATAAATCTCGGTCCTGTGCCCTGACCTTTGATCCCCAGAACCATTTGCCGAACCTTGGCGCTTCGAGCACAAGGTGACACTCTGAGTCTTGTGGAATGGACATAGGCTATTTCGTTTAACTATACTAATACTAATGATATATGAAGAGTGAAACTTTGAGGTAAACTCGAAAACCACTTAGACAATCACTTTACCGATGGTTACGGCCTATTTCGTTAATTTTTTTAATTATTGAACATTGCTATCGAATCCGATCGCTTTCAAGTAGTACCCGGTTTCTCATGTATCGCTCCGCTTTGTTTACATACTACCTGATCACACCCAACGTGAAATCAAATAGTTCACGATAAAACGCAATTTTTATTTGTTAATATCAAAAACTACTGAACCGATTTGGATAATTCTTTCACCGTTGGGAATCTTACTTCTTTCCGGTGCACATAGGCCGTTTCGTTTATTTTCTACACTGCTGGCCACCCAAAATGCAACACCAAGAAGGAAGCATCCAATTGGCCTGAAATTCGTAGCATGCGTCGCCTGCAAGAGGACATGCAAAAGATTAGCATTGCTGGGCATATGCAAATCATGTGCGCCCAGCAGGACACCGAGAAGCACTATAAGAAGGGCGCACAGAAGGCTGGGTGTAAGTAGTGGAAGTGTGTTGTGCTTCCGGATCTGTGCGTGGGAAGCTCCTTGATGCCTCGTCGCAGAATACGGCAGTCATTCCAGCACGTTTCGTAGTTCGACAGAGGACGAATAGTGACTTATCGCGACAGCGGTTTATCGTACCGAGACATCGGCGCCCGTGTGGGACATCATTCAGCCACAGTAAGGAGAGTATGGATTCGGTGGGTGCAAAAGCGACGGACGGACCAACGTGAGTGATTGCCGCAGCCGCGGCACACCACCGTACGAGAGGACCGGAAAGTTCTGCGGCGGGCATTGACGGCCCGCACCGCCACATGACGAACGCTAGCGCAGGAATTAGGGTGTGTTGCGCAACAACCTGTGTCAGCACGTACCGTTGGACGTTGTCTGCAGGAGCGGGGACTTGTCACACGGCGCCCATTGTTCCGATTACCATTTACGTTACACCACCGGTGAGGACGGCGGCAGTGGGCCGTTGAACGCCGTACCTGGACGACGGAATGGCACGACATTGTCTTCTCCGACGAATCCCACTTCTGCCTGCAACACCACGATGGTCGGATCCGCGTGTGGCGGCACCGCGGCGAGAGACTGTATGACGCATGCATTATGCATCGCCATACCAGTCCGTCACCGGGCGTTATGGTTTGGGGCGCAATTGGATATGACACCCGCAACCCTCTGGTACGCATCGCGAATACACTCAACAACCACCGCTTCGTCTCCGACGTTTTGGAGTCTGTAGTCCTCTCTTACCTGCAGGACCTGCCAGCGGCCACGTTTCAACAGGACAATGCGCGCCCGCACGTGGCACGCATCGTGCAACAATTCTTCACGGACCAACAGGTGTCACTGCTGCCGTGGCCCGCCTGTTCTCCCGATATGTCGCCCATCGAACACGGCTGGTAGCTGATCGACAACCGAGTGGAGACCCGGCAGCACCACCCGCGGCTACGCCTGATGAACTGTGGCAACGTGCGGAAGCAACCTGGACCGAAATACCCCAAGCCCACATCCAAAGCCTCTTTCGTTCGATGCCGCGGCGTGTAGCGGCCGTTATTGCCAGCCATGGGGGCCACACGAACTATTGATGTCTGCGTGTTCCAGAAGTCGCACAGACCTGTAAACTCAATCGTTTCATCTTTGTATCTGTTGTTATGTGTCCAGTAAATCTGGCTTTGCTATCTCGTGTCCTTCTTGGTGTTGCATTTTGTGTGGCCAGCAGTGTATTAATTTGGACTGTACTACTGAAACAGAACGCTTTCAAGTAGTTCCTGATTTTTTTCTTCTTCTTGGAGGTTTAACGACCACCGGGAGCAACTCAGTGGGCTGTAAGCAATCGCCCGTCTATAATTAAGGACACTGCCTCCACGGAACGGATGGAGCCAGCGCCGTAAGAAAAACACAACAACCATGTCTGACTGGAATTCGTACCCGGCAAATCTGGGACCAATGATCAGAAGCCATCGCTTTGACCACTGCGTCACAGGAGCAGTGTTCCCGATTTCCCGCGCAACTTTCTTCTAACGGTTGATTGTAGAAAGAAAATGCCACGGTAACAAAAAAACAAAAAATTCTTATGACAAAAATTAACGCTGAGAAATCTGTTGGTCAGTATCTTTCACTTAAAAAAAAATCAGGAAAATCGCTCTAGTGGTTGGCGCTGACGGATTGTAGAAAGAAACGGCCTTGTGTTTTAAATATATAGATAATATTTGTAATATACGCTATAAATATAGGTTTCATGAACGATGTTATTAAACGTGCCCCTTACTCCCTCTCGGCAGGCATATGTTCCCACAATGCATTGCGCGCACTCTGTTTTTATCCTGACTGCTATCCCTACTGAAAATACATGGTGTGCTCACACCACAAACCTAATCCCACCAATCCCGGCTATTGCATAAATTATACCGAAATCCCCAAAAGGCTATTGCATCCCAACTGATGAACTAATAATATGCGAAATTATTCCAAACCCTGGCAAAATCAAAATATAAAACTCCGGATGCCCAAAAAAGTGTTGGAAAAGAAATTTTCCCCCACCAGCTGGATCGAGAAAAGATGTATTAAATCTGGTAACGATAACAGCAATAACATAGCGTGATCAAAACCGACCACACAAACAAAGGGACTCGTTCTATAATTATACCCCTTCCTCGTATATTTATAATTGTAGAAATAAAATTTACCAAACGCATAATAGTAGAGGCCCCTGCTAAATGCAAAGAAAAAATAGCAAAATCCTTACCCCCCCCCCCCTCAATGACCTAACACCGAAGAAAGGGGGGGGGTAAATTGTTCACCCAGCCCCCACACCTCGCTCAGTTACAGAAGATAACACAAGACGGAGGTAACAACCAAAATCTTAAATTGTTCATGCGAGGAAACGCTATATCTAGAGCCCCTAATATTAATGGAACTAACCATTCCCAAACCCACCAATCAAAATTGGCGTCACCATAAAAAGATCATAACCAAAGCATGAGCAGTCACAATAATATTATAAAGATGGTCATCACACAATAATCTTCCAACTTGACCTAACTCCACCCGGATAATAACTCTTATTGCAGTCCCCACCATGGCAGACCGCACACCAAAAATCAAATAGAAACTCCCAATATCCCTGTGGTTAGTAGAATAAGCCCATCGCAGAAAATTAGTTTAATAAAAACAAATTGCAAGTTCCTAAATAAGCAAGAAAATCTAGATAGATGGAAGATGGTAAATCTTCTTAAGTCACATTATAAACCTTGAAAGCTTATAGATTATGTTATCTAATTCTTCTATTTAACCCACTACTAACAATACCAGAGGCAAAACAAATCTTCATAACAATACAGGCACAATAGAAATCCCTCCATCGATTTCCTTCCCTTCATCCGAAATCTCTCTGTTCGTTTCCTTTGTTAAGGTTTCCAGCGAAGGATTCTTGGGTCTCGAAAGTTCCCTCGCTTTGCTCGAGCTTGTCGTTTGGATTATAATGCAATTATATCCGGAAATGCTAAGTTATCACGTCAGATTGTTTGTCTTCGTATAAGACAACCAAATCATGCGGGCTGGGAGAGGGAGCACCCAAATATCGCACGACGTCCCCTCCCCCCATTCATGAACTTTGTTGCAACACATCTGCACACTGTTCACCACGCCCAAAATAAACACCTGGACACACTCCCACCACGGCCCAACAAGCAGCACTAGACAAACCTCCGAGTCATACAGATCCTCCGAAGAACTCGAAAGGACCCGCGCACAAATAGGCGGCGAGGTCACGTAGAACGGCGGGTGTCAACCGAAGGTACACCCGGAACGTCCATGTAGGCGACAAAAGTCCCCTTCAGAGGTGACCAGGTGACAGCGACCCGGACGGGAGACTGTCAGAGAGGACACCGGGCCGACGGGTGCACCAAGGCACTCACATGAAACATGGCAGGTGCCTCCCCGTTCCACTTCCACACGGAACCGGCACACCACAAGCAGCAAATACACAACACCCTCCCTTCACACCACATAACAAGAGAAAGAGCAGAGACATAACCAAAACACTCACTCCCCCCGACTCAATCACCCTCCTTCCGTTTCGGTCAGCGGCCAGCACCGCCAATCTCGACCGGAGTCGCAGGCTAACCTCCACACCCTCCGTCAAAACAACAAACACAAGTCACAAAAACATAACACTCTACTCGGGGCAAACTTAACCTGTCATTGGAAGGAAGGCTACAGAATGTATACTTCCACTGCATAAAATAGTTCCGGTCTAAAAGCTCGTACTCCAGCTTCAACTGGCACTTAAAAAGGACACAGGTGTTCAATACGTTGTGTGGGTGTGCATTTAAAATATTCAGATCTCAGTTTCAGCGGCATTTCTAAAAAATACAGTTGTTCGTGTTTTGGTGACGTCACTCATGGTTCTCTGTCACAGCATTCTTGTTTGGGCCAGAGTTAAGCTGTCAACCCAGGGGATATTTATTGCTGTGGGGGTGGGGGGTCATTAGCGAAAAGATGAGGGCAAAAAAAGTGTTTCCGAGAGCATTTCGTGTTTCTTCCCCTGGTTTCTCCTTCTTGATTGTTGTTTTAAAACACTCTTCTGTCTTTTCTTTTTTTCGAATGGCATCTGCCGGTCACTTGAGTGTATTTCAGCCGCATAAAACTGGGAAACCATTACAAAGCTCGGCTAAGGTGATCGTTATGAATGTTTTCACTAAATTGATGGAAAAACACTCGCCGAATAAATCGGAAAACGAAATAATAGTTTTTGCGGCAGAACTCACTGGTGTTACAAGTCGCACCATTGCGAGAATGAAATTAAAATGCAATTCTCGCTTGGCTTACATAGAACGTTTTCTCGAAATTAGTTTGGAGTTCCCAATTCAGTTCTCAATATAGGCCAAGAAACGGCTTTTTCCTTTTGAACTTTTGTGCGCAATTGCTTTAAACGCGTATGAACCGGTATGAAAATTCAGACAAATGAAAGAGTTCCTTCCACTGCCACACATTCAAAGTGTTCCTCGGAGGAACAGCAATTTGTGCCCAGCCCATCAATGAAAAACATGTGGCAATTTTCCAAGTTGCTGAAAGATGTGTGGCAGTTTACAGTGAACCCTAAAATATCATTAACCACAGAGACGGGCTCTTGTCCAGTACTTATGGCAACACAGGGTAGTTAAAAATCCATACACATTTAACTGGTGTCTGTTATAAAAAAAATCTAATCAAGGCAAAAGTTTTAAAAGAACGAAATTTTACGCATAACTGATGACATGGTAAAAATACTTTTAATTAAATCCCGCAGTTGCTAATCTTCAAGCAGTAAGTATAAATATATGAAATATATAAAAAAAATAGAAAAATATGTGAAAACAAAATTAGGCCACTTAAGACTTCTTCCTGTGCTTAGCAAAGATAATTTCATTTTAAAAGAAAGAAACGTTACACGTTCTGTAACATCTCAAAAAAAAAAAAAAAAAAAAAAGATAAATAGAGAGAGAGAGAGAAATAAACTGCTTGTCTACCGGTCTGCAAAGCGCGCGGGGGTGGGGAGGGTGTTAAAATAGAGGGGTTTGGTAAGGGATCGCGGTGACAGACAGCCCTGAGGGCTTGTGGGAGAAGTTTTTCGAGTGAAGGTTAATTACACACCATTAGTGCGGAGTAATACTGGGAGTGAAAAGTTCACCGTAGCTTCGGCCTCATTGCAAGCACAACACTCCCGGAGAGATCCCTCGGGTTTCAAGAGCCGAAACTAAGGGGGTAAGTTCAAAACTCCAGGGGGTTTTGGTAAGTTACCCTAGTGAAAATTGTAGTTGCGCCCGGACGAATGATCGAAAGCGGCGTTCCCCATTTCTCGTGCCCCTCTGACAACTGATTGTACAAGGAAAGGTCCATTGTAACAATTAAATAGGTCTTACGACAAAATTCTTATATTCTTATAAGATTAGAACAAGGCATCACCCATTTGAGAGTAGCCCACTTCCCTGGAGGAATTCAGAACAAAATATAAAAGAGAAATAATTTTTAAATTAATATATATAAATAGTTTTTTGAATATTTTTCCCAAAGCTTTTTCTCAAAGTTATTAAGATTTCGTTTTCCTTTGTTAATGTTTGCAGCGAAATATTTCTCATACTAAATAATTTATATATCAGATTCAGATGATTTTCCTATTTATTTAAAAAAATTACCTCCAACCAGTGGAATCGTTCTTAATTTTCTCATTAGTGGGCAGATTTTCTGTGCCAATTAAATAAAAACTACACGGGAACTTATGACAAAGGCCTTAAGGGAAAACTAAAAAAATTTCACAATTTCTATCTATTTTTCGGTATTGAAAGCAGTAGTACAATACTTTGGCTAATTAAATGTAAAATGAATGCGGTATCACAAAAACTGAGTGAATAAAAATTACTCTTCGAAACAAAACAGAGTAATATTAAAGACCACGTTCTAGTAGCTTACTATGGACGTTTTTCTGGAGAAGGTTTTAATGTCGATGAATTGTATGTGAGTAGTATGCCAATAAAATGCAATGTATGCAATATTATGCACGATCGTTTCACATTTTAATGAGTTTGCTGTGACGTCACTGCTGAATGGGAGACATGGAAATTGGAATGCTACTGTTACAACACAACCATAAGCTCGCCTAGAGGCTTTCATGAAGTGATAGTAGTAACTACAATTTCTGTAAATAAGATCGTTGGATAGAAGTAATGTAACGTCCTTGAATTACATGCTTTAAAATCTGTACGTCTCACTTTTTCTAAATCTTTCAGCATTTGTGGCGAAATAATTTAGGACGCTACACTTCACATTTACCGAAATTTCGTTGTTATCCTAACACTACTAACCTTGATCCTAACATGCTGCCAAATTTCATGCATCCCTCCTTTTTATCCAGTTCTTGGATCTTTTGGTTTCCAATAATAGTTCTTGGGTTTTTTGGTTTTGGCTTAAATATGGTTATGTGTTGGGAGTTTGGTAAAATCAGTTGAATAACAAAAACAAACTTAGGAAATTTCCATAAGGTGTTTGTGTATTCGTAGTTATAATTTCTGTTTGCCCCCTCCCGAAATGTAAGTTATGGACGCCTATGCTTCCAAACGTCGCCCGCTGTCCGGAATTATGGTAATTTATTGAGTGCTGATAAAGCCAAAAATGGTAGCACGTTAGCTCTTTTGTTGGCTTTCGGTTAGCACGTTGACAAGTTTAGTAGCATTGAAATTCAGGTGTGTTTCTGAAATGTGTGCTTTGTAGATGGATACAATAAGTGCTGTTTTGTTTCGGAAGCCTTTTTATTGTGCTTTAAGACGTGGAAAAGGAAGATATTTTTCGATGAAATTGGGTGGGATGAATCTACACTTATTTCGTTGTGTGAAAACAAAAGATTGCTCCCAATATCACGATGTTAAGATGGTTGCATCCAAAATCTATGCCTTTTGTTTCCAATGGTAAAATTTCTTTACATATATTTCTTCGCAATTGATGCACTCTCGTGGATAAAAACTTGCCATGGATAAAATTAAATTTAAGTTACAGCATGGGATACTTAATACTTGCTCAAACATAGCCATAAATATATTAAAAATCAATCAATTTTTGTGTAATGAGAAGACATGTCAATAGATGGCGAGACCTGTGCATTGGTCACATCAGTAAACAAACAATTGTTGGATTGCTTAATTATGGTCATGTTTTAGCAACTATTAAGTACCCCATGCTATAACCTAAAGTTAGTTTCATCGATGTGCGAATTTTCATCCTTGGCAATACATTAATTGGAGAATAATTATGAAAAGAAATTTTACTGTTGGAAAACAAATCGCAGAGCCAGAAGCAGTTGGAACCTCATCAGTCAGCCGCAGACTCAGAGGCCATTCTGCAACCTGTAGACAGATAAGAACCAGCACAATCCTCAGGAGTACAAATTTTCTGGTACAAAAAGTAAAAAAAAAAAAAAAAATTCTTGTGACTTCATTCATCATTCGCCCAATAGCGTCGCTGACGAACGATCATTCAATTTCAAGGTTTTCATTGCACTCACGGAATAAATCATTCGTTGCAGGGATTTCTTTTATACTTGTGACGGCATAAATAATTCATTCTTGGGAGTTCATTCATCATTCGCGCAAAAGTGTCGTTCACCAACGATCATTCAATTTCCAGGTTGTCATTACATTCACGAAATAAATCATTCGTTGCAGGGATTTCTTTTATACTTGTGACGGCATAAATATTTCTTTCTCGGAAGTTCATTCATCATTCGTGCAAAAGAGTCGTACACGAACGGTCATTCAATTTCCAGGTTACATTACCCTTACTGAGTACGGGGTAGGGGCTCCACGGGTAATGGGGCTTCTAGCCTCATCAGAAGGATTTTCCGAAATTTTTGCGGAAACTTCGCGTAAAACTTTTTAAAGAAATAGCCAGGAATTCTTGACGTAAGTTTTGAATGAAGTATTAAAAAGAAAATCATTTTTTTTTCAGTAATTACGTAAAATCTCCAAGAAATCATTTTTGCTTTATTTTATAAAACTGGGTAACGGAAAAAGCATCTATTCCAGAGAATTTGACTTTCACGGCCACAGCGATGGTTCCTATATGTGTACACTGAAGAGCAATTGAATTAGAGATACCTGTCTAGTAACGTGTAGCACCACCTTTCGCCCTGATGACGGCGGCGATTCGTCTCGGGATGGACTCGACAAGACACCGGAAGCGTTGAGAAACCATACGGATCCACGACCCCTGAACAAGCTCCCACAGTACACGAAGATTTGATGGAGGGTGGTCAGAGCCTCGAACATCTCTCTCGATGGCATCCCAGATGTGATCGATGGGGTTGAGGTCAGGTGACCTAGCTGGCCATGATAGCGAGGTCACGTCGGGGGAGTGTTCATCCAACCATTCGGATACAATTCGGGAGCGATGGCACGGTGCATTGTCTTGTTGCAGGATGAGGTCCCCAGTGGGATGTTGAAGACGCACAAACGGGAGCGTGGTCGTCCAGGATATCCCGGTAACGTTGAACTGTGAGGGACGATGTCACACGTAACAGGGGTCCCATTTCAGTCCACGTAAACAGTTCGCCATCCCCACCAGCTTGAAGAGTACCCTGCTGGCAAGAAGGATCCATCGCTTCACGTGGTTTGCGCCGTACTGGTATCCGGCCATCCGCATGTACCAACGTGAATCTCGACTCATCAGTCCAGGCAACATTTTTCCACATGTCTAGGGTCCAGTGGCCATGTTCCCGCACCCATGCTAATCTTTGCACCCTTCGATGTGCTGTCAGCAGCAGTACCCTCGTGGGACGATGGTTTCTGTACCCCATAACGAGGAGATGGTTCTGGATGGTGTGGCTGCTTACACGTTTTTGTGCACCAGCGTTAAATTGCCGAGTGATTTCTTGCACTGTGGCCCGTCTATCCGCTGTTACAATGCGAGCTAGCCGACGATGACCCCGCTCATCCACACGCTGTTGTCCACGGCAGTTGGCCCTTGCAGTGATGGTTTTACCGGATTCGATGTACTCACGGTGCACCCATGACACAGTGGCTCGTGAAAATCACAGTGCCTGCACGACTTCCGAGATGGAGTGATCCATTCGTCGTGCCCCGACAATTTGCCCACGATCAAATGCGCATAGATCCTTCGTCTTACCCATACTGTGTCCGACTCTTACTGATTCCCGTTGCATCACTCCTTATATTGTCGGATCGCTGCATACGCCATGCCGTTTCCGTTTACAGGGCCGCCCACGGCGCCACATTTGCATAATGTGTCTCCAATTCAATTGCTCTTCAGTATATATTAACAACAGAATGTGAATGAAATCCTTGAAAAAACGAAATTTTTATATCAATGAGGATAAGTCGTTATATATTGTACTTGTTTGCACGTAACTTCAGAATAACCTTTTAACTCATTATATTCCTTCAGAATATAATGAGTTAAAATGTATTCTTCTCGCGGGAACGTAACTTCAGAATAACCTTTTAACTCATTATATTATTTCAGAATATAATGAGTTAAAAGGTATTCTTCTCGCGGGAACGTAACTTCAGAATAACCTTTTAACCCATTATATTCTTTCAGAATATAATCAAAATATAAAAGGTATTGTTCTCGCGGGAACGTAACTTCAGAATAACCTTTTAACTCATTATATTCCTTCAGAATATAATGAGTTAAAAGGTATTCTCGCGGGAACGTAACTTCAGAATAACCTTTTAACTCATTATATTCCTTCAGAATATAATGAGTTAAAAGGTATTCTCGCGGGAACGTAACTTCAGAATAACCTTTTAACTCATTATATTCTTTCAGTATATAATGAGTTAAAAGGTATTCTTCTCGCGGGAAAAGAAAACATAGGAACCTGTGTCATTTTTTTAACAGTCAAAAGAAAAGATTTTTATTATGTGCAAAACATTGTGACACTATGTTAAGTGTTTTATATATATATATATATATATATATATATATATATAACTAATTGAAAGAGCGAGGGAATATGAACTTCCATTGTGCATGGCTTTTATCGATTATGAAAAAGCCTTTGATTCGGTGAAACCATCAGCAGTTACCACGGCTCTGAAATCCTGCGGTATTGAAGATGTATACATTAATATTATTAATAACATCTATGAAAATACAAGTGCAAAGATTCGGCTGTTTGAAAACACAACACACATAAAAATCGGTAAAGGAGTGAGACAAGGTGACACCATATCTCCGAAGCTCTTTAATGCCACATTGGAAAATGTCTTTCAATCACTGAACTGGGAAAACAAAGGGATAAAGATTAATGGAGATTATCTAACCCACCTTCGTTTTGCTGATGACATAGTCATTTTTGCAACTACCCCATCAGAGCTACAGAGTATGATCCAGGAACTTGCTGACAAGAGTAAAGAAGTGGGATTAAAAATGAACTTTCAGAAGACAAAAGTGATGTACAATGCTTTTACAAGAAATGAAGATTTATCGATTGATGGAGAAAAGCTGGAGATAACAGACACGTACGTTTATCTTGGACAGCAGATATCAAGTGAGGGTCACATTGGTGAAGAAATTAATCGGCGTACAAAACTTGGCTGGAGAGCTTTTGGAAGAAACAGCATAATTTTCAAGAGCAATATGCCATTATGTCTTAAAAGAAAAGTGTTTGATCAATGCATCCTTCCAGTGCTTACGTATGGTGCAGAGACGTGGACCTTAGCTAAAAGAGACATACAAAGGCTGCAGACAACTCAAAGTAGCATGGAGAGGTGCATGCTTGGTGTAACCAGGAGAGATAAGAAGAGGAACACGTGGATCCGAAAAATGACAAGAGTGGAAGACATCATGATCAGAGTTAAATCCCTGAAATGGCAATGGGCTGGACATACTGCCAGAAGAACAGACCATCGATGGACAGCCGAAATTTTAGATTGGATTCCAAGGGACAGGAAAAGACCCAGAAGAAGACCACATGGAAGATGGGTGGATGAAATTCGAAAGTATGCGGGAGTGACATGGAGGAGACTGGCACAAGATAGACCGTTGTGGAGGAAACTTGGGAAGACCTTCGTCCAGCAGTGGATTGATAATGGTTGACAATGATGATGATGATATATATCTAGGAGTAAATAATTTAAGTAATTTTACTATTTTTGTGCCACAATATTTAACTGCAAATCTTCATTATCGGGACGCAGGTGGCCTAGTGGCCAGTATTCGGGACTGCCATGGAGATAACCTTGGGTTCGATCAACTAAATACCCGCCGTGCGTCGGATGGGCACGCTAAGCCATCGGACACCAGGTACTGACCTCCCCCTTTCTACCTTGCTTCCGTGTCACTTTCCTATCGGGCACTCTGGCCCAAATCTCCTAGCTTCCTAATTCTAAGGGTTGTTTAAGACCTGGGGTCAGACATTCGTTTCCTGAAGTCTCTACACGTGATCTGATCTGAACTTCAACTCTCTTTTGTTTTTACTTACTTGTGTTTTCTATATCTTCGTATTAAACGGAAAAGGTCATTAGAGATTGTGACAGGCCCGTTGCTTGTTTTGTATTTATGATCGTGAGCTTTTTCAAAGAGGATGCCTTAGTTCTCTAAAAGTATAAAATCTGCATGATATGATTAACATTGGAGTAAGTGTTTTCGTCATACTTTGTATTAGTATAAAACTAGAGCAACCGGTTTATTACAACGTGTACATTGTGCATTTGTGTTACACGCAATAAAGTGTAACAATTTTGGGTGTGAGTGTGTGTGGGGGGGGGGAGAATTTGTTAGGAACACCACTGGGCCATGGCCTTTTTCTCTGAAATGATTGAAGATTTCATATTAACGTTTCATCGTAAAAGTCAGCCATTTGCAGTTCTGGAATCTGGCTTAAAAATTTATCAAACAAGTTACTAAATTCAGGCAATGCATTGATTATGATACGCTTTCCAACATACCAGAAATCGCGCACAGACAAACCCTGCTCCCTAGCCTGACTACTGATTCTTTTAGTATACCTCCGGAACAACATACTAAAGTTTTGTCGCAGTAGAAGCACTTTTTAACGCTTTCCAACCGTAGGTTGAAGAAGCGTATAACCGATATAGTCACGTTCCCTTCGAGCTCTGTGTTTGTGCCCAGTTTTGGAAGTGTACAGTGAGTGTTTGTTCCTATTTTTGTGTTCCCCTTCAAGAAGAAGATTTGTACATTCTTTTAGCTCAGCTCCCAAGTCGGTGAGTTGCATATTTTGTTTGCATTCAGCATTTTATTATTTTCTATCAAGCTGATCGATTCTTAAGTTAATCCTCGCCATTTACAATGGCGGGCACTGAGAAGGGTGATGTCCACGCCCACATCAGTGATGCTCATTCAACCTTCTCCTCCTCCTCCTCACTCTCAGGAGACCAATCAGCATTTATGCACGTCAGAGACGTCATACGCATTCAAGATGTGACGCGCGATTCCTCTGCAAAGGCTCAAGCTGATATCCCTGCCCAGGAGAGTGACGTCACCTTGACGCACGTCCCTGGTTCATTAGCCGAAACTATGGATGTGACCGATTGCACGGTTGCGTTGCCTTCAACTGGCTCAACTCAGTTTACCTAGCCGCTACCAGCAATCAGCACTGTGTCGCATCCTTCCGCTGCCAACTCTAGGTCTTTCACTTACTCCAAAGTGACCTCCGGAGCGCGAGTTCCTTCCAAGTTTATTGCTCTCGTTTTTCCTGACTCTTACGTCAGTGTTGAGGGTAGTTCTGCCACCATCGATATCCCAGAGGATTACCCAGCCGGGAAACAATTTTTCTCCACAATGGATTTCGGTGTCTGTTTTGATGCATTACCAGACACGAAACTCAAGGAATATAGTATTGCCCTAAAGAAGATGCTTCCTACAGGAGCTTATATCACTCATATGGCTCGAAAGCCACGGGCCGTATTAGTGTATTTTACCCGTAAAGAACATGCAGACCTTGTGATGACTGATGGCTTATCCATCAAAGATGTGCATCTTCTGGCTGAACCTGTGGCGCAGCGACCTATCCAGGTCACTTTCCACCCAGTCCCGCCTGAAGTCTCAGATGTCGCTCTATGCACTTTACTCAGCAAATTTGGCCGAGTGGTTGGACCATTACGAATCTTTCGGCGGCGCCCAGTGATCCCGATGACAAATCCATTGCAGGGTTTCGTCGAAGTGCCCGTGTCATATTTCCGTCGGACGATCATCTTATTGCGTGCCCGAAGATCCTAACCGTACGGTGTGGCCAGCAACGTCGGAGAATCGACGTCATTACCTCCTTGCACTGCACGCTTTGCCATGGCGAAAACCATCTTTGCGTGCACACATCACGTTCCACCGACTCCGACTGGCGCTCCTACAGGTACTGTTCCTACCTCGAAGCGTACTACACCATCTACTTCAGCACAGCAGGCCTCGGAGCCAAGATATGATGAAAAAGTTCGCTTACAGACGTTGGTCAACGCAACGCTCTCACAGCCGCTTCCTCGTTTTCACTAGAGAACTTTCCTACAATTGCCTCCTCACTCCCGCAACGTCGCGCTCCACCACTGAGTCCCTTTCAGAAGGTTCACAACCAGCTATTACCACTGGAACCTCCGAAACAGCTGATGTGGAGTCCGTTGGTCCAGAGACGCAGTGTGAGGATGAGACGACCGAGCCTCCACTGAAGCGCCGAGGCTCTGGCCGCAGCAGGCGAGTAGCGAAGAAGCAAAACTCTACTTCACCTCGTTCAAATTCCCTCTCTAGCAGTTCTCCTCGACACACCTCGCCAGCCGAAGTCTCCTTTCCCACGGTCGAAGAGTTCGCTGCATTTCTCCAGACAGCCAATATAGCTCCCGTACCACTCTCATACATTGATCTCCATACATACTTAACGAATCCGACAGGCTACGCAATAGCACGTGCCTTGGCAGTCAAGAATCCATCGCTTCGCCAACTTGTGCCGGAGCAGAACTTCAATGTGTCGCATTTCTGCCGTCAGAATGTTCCCACCCATCCGTGGGCACAAATCTTCTATAATCGTCTCAAGTCTTTTCCTCCAGCTCTGAAAGATCTTCAGCTAGAGGCAAGGAACCCCACAATTCAAGATCGTGTCACTTAATTGCAGATGATTCGCTTCCCCCCTCAGCAACTCCCTGGCATATGAAGACCTCAACCCATTGGGGGCTGATATTCTCCTCCTTCAAGAGACAAATTGCAAACCAACTACCGTCTATTCTCGATGGCACCAGTGGAACTTTGTGTTTCATCACGCCTATGGAATAATATCTCATATCGGTCTTGCCATCGGCATTAGTCATACTCTCAATTCTATTATCACATACCTCTCTGTGCGAAATATTTGTCGAGATCTCTTACAGCATGCATCCTTTACCATCGCGTCTTCCAGATACCATTTATTCAATATCTATATTCCAAGCACTACAACTCATTTATCAATTCTCTTCACGCGTCTTCGCAGAGCACTCGACCGTATCCCACCGTCAGACCATGTTCTCGTTGGTGGGGATTTTAACTGTACCCTGGATCCTCTTCTGGATAGGTCTTCTACAAATAGAGAGCGCCGCCATGCCCTGGCGAACCTGCTCCAGACAGTTGTCACGAACAACGCTCTTCATGATGTACATCGGCATATTCATCCATGGTCGACTAATTACACTTGGCGCTCCTCTCATGCGCAAAATCCTTTCTTAGCCCGCCTTGACAGGTTTTATGCCTCCAGTACTATACTTCCTGCCGTGACAGAATCGTGTGTGCATCGCACGGCCTCATCTGACCATTGCGCCATTGCCATCATAGTCCATACTGCACCATTCAAACCCAGGATAATACGCCCGTGGACATTTGATGATGCACTTCTCTCCGACCCGGCATTCTGCTCTTCGGTCCGGTCATTTCTGATTGACAGACGACCGCAGCTTCAATCTGCACTCTGCGGATTAAATTCTTGGTTGGAGATCAAGCAACAGCTCGTTCTGCATGTCCGAAACTACTATTTCCAATTAAAGACACTCCAGAACATGCGCCTAGACTAGGTTCGTTCAATGCTATCCATGCTCCGTCTCAGTGATCCTCTCTTCTCCTCCTTTCAAGAAGAGCTTCGATCTCTCCTCACTCCTCTGGCGCAACAAGCTCTCCGCCGACTTTGTTTGCAACACCTGACGCCGGATGCGCACAACTATGAGTTCCTGACGTCAGTGGAAAACATCCGACGAGCTTCGTCCATACTTCATCATCTACGCCTTTTTTCTGGAGAGGTATCAGATGAGCCGATTGCGCTTTGTTCCCATGTCCGTCAGTACTTTTCCATGAAGTTCAGTGAACCTCCTCAACCATCCTCTGCAGCAATAGATTCTCTCCTTTCTAATCTACCTCAGGTCCCCCCCCCATCTTGCTTCTTCTCTTCTCCTTTCCCCCACGCCCTCTGAACTAAACACTACATTCTTTTCTCTGAATTCTAGTGCCGCTCCTGGTCCGGACGGCCTAACCTTTAGCTTTTATAAAACTTCTCTGCCTTTTCTTCTTCCGTTTCTTTTATCCGCTTTCTCTGCTGCCTTTACTTACTCTCCTCTCCCGAGGGGATTCACAAATGCATACGTTGTCCTTTTCCCCAAGAAACGTGATCTCCTTGACTTGGTGAACTGGCGCCCAACTTCCCTACTGAATCTCGACTACAAACTTTATACCAAGCTTCTTTCACAACGACTAAATCCCATCCTCACTTACATCCTCTCCCCTAACCAGACTTACACAGTTCCCGGCCGTTCCCTATCTCACAACATCCATCTCCTGACTGATCTAATTCACCTTGCGCGCTCCCGCTCTGAACCTCTCGCCCTCCTCTCTTTAGAGCAACAGTCCGCCTTTGATAATATCTCCCACACTTATCTCTCCGCCACACTTCTCCGATTTGGATTTCCATCTCCGTTTATTTCTCTCCTCACCTCCCTCTACCAGGACGCCAGTTTCCAGGTCAAGTTGCCCACCTTTCTTACAGCACCAATCCTCTTCCGCCGTGGAGTGAGGCAAGGCTGCCCACTCTCCGGTCAACTTTTCGCTATAGCCTTAGAACCTTTTCTCCGCTCCGTTCAACGCTCCTTTCAAGCCACCCTGCCGCCACTCATCGCCCGTACGATACACCATGTCACCAATTCCGTGGCGTATGCAGACGACGTTACCTACTGTATACGCCTGGATTCACAGTTCTCTTTGCTCCAAAGTCTTTTCGCCGATTACGCCTCCTGCTCCGGAGCTGTGATTAATACAACCAAAAGCACAGGCCTGTGGTGCGGCTCATGGGCTGACCGCTTGGTTTCCCCATGGGGAGCGCACTGGTCTTCAGCCTCTCAACGTTTCCTTGGCGTACATCTTGGCGTCCCAGGTGAAGCCTCCAGCACAACGTGGAATACCATCCAAAAAAGTCTTCATCGGTCAACTGCGTTTTGACGAAAAGCGCAGTTCTGCACCTCATATATTCAACGTGCACGTCTTGCGCAAACCCATCTTCTCTCCATGTGCACACATTCCAGGCTTGCCACTAAATCCCCACTTCTTCGTCTCAATGATATCACTCGCTGCTTCACCTCAGTTATCTGGACCGGACACCACTGGCTCAGTGCCCCCAAGCTCAGCCTTCCTCCTGACCAAGGTGGCATTGGCCTAATTGATACACGACTGTACTATCAAGCTCTCCGGATTACTTCGTTCCTCCGTCTTCATACCTCACCTGTTTCCGACGCCGTTACCGCAAGGAATGTCATCACCTCTTCGAGCAACACTAATTTCACTTTCACTTCTTTCATTCTAATGGACCTCCGTACTACCACTCACTCTCGCCTTCCTCCTGCCTTACGGGAGACTCTTATCTTTCTCCGCTCTCTCCCGCTCACTCGATCCCCACCAGATTCCACCACTGAACTCCTTGCCGAACTCCTGTTCTTCTCCTCTCTTCTTCAGCCCCCTCATCTTTCATGCTTCGCCTATCCTTCTTGGCTCCTAGTCGGAGTTGTGACTGTCAAAGACCTTGTAACCTCAGATCTGTCCTGGCGACCCTACGCCAGCCTCCCACCCACCGTTCTACTTTCACCCTCCTCTCGCTCTGTCTATGACTCCCTACTCTTTACCATCATTGCTAAGTTCCCTCGTCTAGCAACCACCACCGACCTGACCTTTGTTCCTTCCGCCTCCCTCCCCTTCCTTTCTTTCTTTCAGTCAGCAGATCTACACTTCCACTCTCCTCTCTTTCAACCTCAGTTCTCTATCGGTTACTTTTAAAATCCCACTCTCCTTCTCCCCTTCACATCCCTGATGTCTCCCAATCCTCTCTCACCGCTGTCTGGTCTGCCACCCTTTCTCGTCTTTCATCTCCTCTTGAAATAAACACTCACTGGCTTTTTCCCCACCGCCGTCTTCCCGTTCCATCCATCCTCCACCGCATGACCATTCTTGACTCACCTCTTTGCCCCTTCTGTGCTCAAGAAGCTGATGTCTCTCACGTTTATCTACAATTGTGTCATCCTCCTTCCACTACTCCATCTTGCATTTTCCATTGCTCAACGTTCAGCCACAACTGATCTTCCTTTCGATGCCTATAAGACACTTCTCCTGCAGGTCTCTCCGCCAGTCAAGCTTCCACCCATCTGCTCATATATTTTCATCTTGGTGAAACACGTCATTTACGTATTTCATCAGCGCTCCCGAGATATCTCATCTCTTTATACCATCCACCAAGCTTCTGTGGAACTTCTGTGCCACTTTCGGGAGCGTCTCCTCTCAAGACTTCGTCTAGAGAACCTTGTGGCCGTTGCCCAAAAGAGAGAACCACTTTTCCGTTCCACCTGGTCTCCGGCCGCTTCCTGGTTCGCCGGCATGCCAGCAACGTTGCGACTGACCGTCGGTAGCTTATAACCTCATTGCTCCTAGCTCTGTTGAACTTCAATTCAACGTGCATGCTCACCATTAGTTTTCGGAATCAAACTTCAAAATAAAGCTTATATCTTCTAACAAATGTGAATATAATATGCACCATACTGTCCAAATATGTATAGTCTTTCTTGTTTTTTCTCTTTGATTATCATTTTTTCTACCAGAGCTAAGACATCGTTATTCTGTTTGCCTTAGGTTTCACATTGTCTACTTTGTCACCTACAGTTCTCCTTTTGTATAGTGCTTCATTATAATATTCTCGTTCTGTTATTTGTCAGCACTATAATATACTTATGCTTCGAGACGAAATGTTTCGACAATCTCTCTTATTGTTATTGTGCAAAATGCCTGCACCTCTTACCACGAGGCTCCTTTGTGAATCAATACAGCGTGCTGTATATAATGTACATAGAATTTTAGAGTTTGTATATTTTACCGTACAATATATGTATCAGGACGCCCATGTTCGCCTCCTGAACCCAACCTTTTTAATAAAATTGTGTTGAACTGAAGAAGCGTATATGCTCCAGCTTTGTCCGTCCGCATGATAACTCACGTAAAAATGGTTCAATATCGATGAAATTTTAGTATCTTGTAAGGACGAAACCTGTTAAAAATTTGATTAAACCTGAGGACGAAACCTATTAAAAATGGAAGAAATAGGGGCAAGGGTTAGGACATAAGAGCGGAATCAATTCCATTGCCCTTATGCTTCATAACTTGCGTAAAAATGGACCGATTTCGATGAAATTTCAGTATGTAATAGGGGACAAACCCTATTGAAAATGGACGAAATAGGGTCAGAGTTCAATACATGGGAGAGGTGTCCATTCCATGGCTTTTATGCGTCATAACTTGCGTAAAAATGAACCGATTTCGATGACATTTCAGTATGTAGTAGGGGATCACCTGGGGACAAACCCTATTGAAACTGGACGAAATAGGGTCAGAGGTCAATACATAGGAAAGGTGTCCATTCCATGGCCCTTATGCGTCATAACTTGCGTAAAACTGGACCGATTTCGATGACATTTCAGTATGTAGTAGGGGATCACCTGGGGACAAACCCTATTGAAAATGGACGAAATAGGGTCAGAAGTCAATACATAGGAGTGGTGTCCATTCCATAGAACTTACGCGTCATAACTTTCGTAAAAATGGTTCGATTTCGATGAAATTTTAATATGTGCTAGCGAACCACCAGGGAACGAATGCTATTTAAAATGGGCGAAATGGGGTTAAACGTCAGGACATAGCAGCGGGATCCATTCCATCGCCCTTATGCGTCATAACTTACGTAAAAATGCTTCCATTGCAACAAAACTTTATCGTGTTGTTCCCGAGGTATACTTAACCGGATTTGTTGAATATCATCCAAATGTGGTCAAAGGTCAGGGCACAGGAGCGAGATTTATTCCACGGCCATTATCCTCGTAACTTGGGTAACGATTTCTGGTATGTTGGAAAGCGTATCATAATCGACGAATTGTATGATTACACTAACTTGCTACTCAAGTTATTACTCAAGTTGTGAGGATAGTGGCTGTGGAATAAATCTCGCTCCTGTGCCCCATTTCAACGGTATTAAATAGAATTGGTTCAGTATACCTCCGGAACAACAAACTAAACTTTTTTGGCAATAGACGCGCTTTTAGTCAAGTTATGAGGATAATGGCTGTGGAATAAATCTTGCTCTTGTACCCCGACCTTTGACTCCATTTCGATTACATTCAAGAGAACCGGTTCAGTATACTTCCGGAATAACATGATAAAGTTTTGTCGCAATCGAATCATTTTTTACGCAAATTATGACGCATAAGGGAGATGGAATGGATCCCGCTCCTATGTCCTGATCTTTGACGCTATTTCTCACATTTTCAACAGGGTTCGTTCCCAAGTTGACCCCTACCACATACTATAATTTTATCGAAAAAAAAAACCATTTTTACGCGAGTTAACGTTCCGACAGACAGACAGACGGTCAAAAAGCTGGAGCATATCCGCTTCTTCAACCTACGGTTGGAAAGCGTAAAAAATGAGCAGTTTCTTCCCATGACGTTCCAGTACCCTTGTAATAACAAACATAAAACTCAACAATTGTAAATATGTATCAGAAAAGGCGAATTCTAGCAAACGGGAGAGAGCGAGAAATTGATGCAGTTTCGTTAATGACCCGCAATAAACCATTTTTTTTTTTCTTTTCAACATCACTGCACAGTCTCAAATGGTTATTGCTTATGAGTGTATTTTCAGTTTTGACTGCAGATATATTCAGAGCGATGATCTTTGTATAATTTCAACTCTTAATCAATCTGTAGGATACCTTTTTCTGTTCTTAAGATGAAGGTCCAAGTTATTTGAATAATTTGAGCTTCTCGAAAAAAAAAGAAATACAAATTTAGAAACATTTCTTTTTGGGGCTTTACACTAAACTTTGAGTGTCAAAAATAACTGCGTACTGATGCAAGCTGACTGAGAGGAACGCCAATGTAAGAATCCCGCTCTGAAAAAAGTGATGAATATCGGGAAAGACGGAAATCGATTTTGCTATCAGGCTAATATTTTGGTTCCAAACCGAAATTTCAATATAAATTGTTTCAGTAATTTATTAGAAAGATAAATTTTAAATAAAATATTCATAGCAAATTTATTTGTAACTAAACAATATTCTGTTATTTAAAAACGGGTTTCAGCGACGAGCTGCTCGTTCATAGCGGTTAACCCATAGCCTACTGGAAAGAGGAAGTCGTAGAAAAACTGACTTTTGAACCAGTTCCTTGAACTGAACGAGAGCATCCTGTTCTCTTGAGACCGCGAGTCTCTTCTCCGTAGAGATGTGGGTAGAACGGGAGAAATGAAAGAGCCTGTTCTATCTCGCCAGCTCATGTTCTGCTACCGACGTCAGTGACGTGGGAGTGACTCAGAATGCCTTTCCGGAACAGGTTCAGTTTGACAGACTGTTCTTTACTAGTTAAGTACGTTCCTGAGTTCTGACTTTGTGTTCTGTTCTTTTGTGCACGGAACAAACTGCCAAGGATTACATTTAGTGTCCTTCTGCCTCTTTATCATAAATATTTGACAAAAATAGTGCTTTTCAGAACTGCTAATACTATTTTTTTTTCAAAGTACATATTTTGTGCTGGATTAAGCCAGTATTTTTTTTAATGTTATTTCAGGTACCGATCTCAGCATAGGTAAGTATTCGCTGGAGCTGCATCCAAAGCTAAAACAAATTTAATTATAGTTTTTTCAGCTATCAGGTAAAGGTCCAACAAATTTTTAGTTGGACTTACTCATCGTGGGAACTCAGGAGTGTTAGTCACGATATTCATTTATGAAAGGCGCAGGATTACTGTAGTGTACTTAAGTGCTTTTTTTTTTTTTTTTTTTTAAGTGCATTTGTGTCGTGTTGGCTTTTCAAGGAAAGCGACAGTAACCCAGAATTATTAGGTAGGTATCCCGTTTAAGGTAAAAAAAATTCCAGAATTTCCATTTTGCGTAGGGTGTTTATTCAGCAGTGTAGGTATTTTTAGCAAGGTTTTTTCGATTGTATTTCAGTGTTTTTTAGTGCATGAAAAACACATAAAGCAGAACATTTTTTCTCTCTCCTTTCCAATGGGTAATAGTTGTGAAGGCAAAAATTTTACCGCAAGTGAATTGAGTTATTGTTCCTGTGATTAAAGTCTCTTAAAAACCCTTATGCATTATGTTATCCAGTCAAAACTGCTTTTCTTGTGCCACTCTTATGAAAAACATGTAAGTGGGTGTAATATTAAATTTTGTGTGGGGTCTAGATTACTATATCTGTAGCAATTATATATATAGTTTGCTTGCAGCAGTAAAAAATAATAAATAATTACAAATAATAAGTTAAATATTCAATCTAAGTTAGTCACATGACCGTTCGTTTCAAGGCTTTATCTTTCTAGTGGGCCATGCGGTTAACCCATCGTTGGCACGTGACACATTTTCCAAGCGATCTGGTGTATGGGAGAACTCCAGTTTAAGAGTGTGAAGGGAGCCCGGGTCACCGAACACCCGTGTGGACCTTTGGCCTCCTATTTCACGGGGTGGGACTCGTCCAAATACGTTCCCAGCCACAGATTTGTTGGCCCCCGGTGCGAGAAAATGCATAGATCTTACCAGCTTAGAGGTCACCTGCAGGACTTTGCGAAAGCTGACCGCGCCGGGAAGAACACGCAGCAGATGTACATTGACCTGCTCCCTAGGCCAAGGGAACACGTCGTCAAAGATTTCCACGTTCCTACGAACTTCTGTATGAGAGAGGCTTGGATGAACATTCACTCGACGGGTGTGGACTGCAAGAAGAGGTACTTTAGGTAGCGGTTGGCTCACAATGTCCTTCCAACCAGGAGTAGGCAGTTTCGGTGGGGTGGCATCTCTTCCGATAGGCGCCTTTCGTGTGCGGGCATTGAGGACAGGTTCCATCTCTTTTGGGCCTGCCCAATGGCGCACAAGGTTTGGCAGGGAATCTGGACTTGAGCTTGGCACAAAAGGCTCTTCGCCTACCAGTTCCGCTCGGCTAATGTGTTTTATATACATCCTGTCCCGGCGGTGGGCAGGGAGGTCTGGAGGAAGATTATCACCGAGGTCTGTTATAAGATGTGGAGGGAGAGGAACAGGGTTCTGCATTCCCGGACGGCTAACTAGGGCTTCTCTCCGACAACGGTTATCCTTCAAGTCGAGTGTGAGCTCCGAGACCGAGCGAGAGTGGACGCCGCACTTTGACCGACCGAGCCTTTAGGTATCGGTGGGGGACTTGGCCTCGGATTGTTATCGGGACCAAGAACAACTACAGCTTTCATTGGAGTAACTTACCCCCTTAGTTTCGGCCCTTGAAGCCCGAGGGATCTCTCTGGGAGTGTTGGGCTTTTTCTAGTGTTATGTTTTTGTGACTTGTGTTTGATGAAGGGTGTGGAGGTTAGCCTCCGGCCCTTTCATCGGTGGTTTAATCTGTCTTCTCTCCGGTCGAGGTTGGCAGTGCTGGCCGCTGACTAAGACGGCAGGAGGCTGTGTGAGTCGGGAGGAGTGAGTGTTTTGGTTTTGTCTCTGCTTTTTCTCTTATGATGTGGTGTGAATGGATGGTACCTGAAGGGAGTGTGTTGTGTATTTGCTGCTTGTGGTGTGCCGGTTCCGCGTGGAAGTGGGCCGGGGAGGCACCTGCCATGGGTCATGTGAGTGCTTTGGTGCACCCGTCGACCCGGTGTCCTCTCTGACAGTCTCCCGTCCAGGTCGCTGTCACCTGGTCACCTCTGAAAGGGACTTTTATCCGCCTACATGGACGTTCCGGGTGTACCTTCGGGCGGCACACGCTGTTCTAGGTGACCTCGCCGGCTATTTGTGTGCGGGTCCTTTCGAGTTCTTCGGAAGATCTGTATGACTCGGGGGTTTGTCTGGTGTTGCTTGTTGGGCCGTGGTGGGAGTGTGTGTAAACATCAGTGAACCATGTCCAGGTGTTTATTTTGGGCGTGGTGAACAGTGTGATGATGTGTTGCGAGAAAGTTCGTGTATGGGGGAGGGGACGTCCCTCTCCCAGCCCCCATGATTTGGGGGTCTTATACGAAGACAATGAAAAACGTCATATTAAGGATTGCTGAACTACAGCTGAGGACAAATTGAGCCTTTTACGATTTCCAATGGGATAAGATTGCCAAGTGTTTCTTTGGAAATAATTTTTTGTTCTTGTCGACGAACTCACGTGGAGCTTGTATTAAATCCTATTAACGTATTTCGAGAAGCGAATATCGTTGTGCAAGTTTTATCCGCAAGAGGAAGAAACAGTTTTGCAGTAACAAAAAGGAATTAATAATAAAGCATAATAATTGTAATTCACATGTAACCCTTGCTCGTGGTCTGCAGGCATGTCCTCCCACAATGCATTGCGCACATTCTGTTTTCTCCCTGACCGCTGCTTCAATTAGCGCTGCAAACGGAGAATCTTGGGTTCCGAGTCTCTAATCTTCTTGGTTAAGTTCCCTGGTTTAGTCTTGTACTCGCTCTGGAATGGGCACATCTGTGGGTATTCATTCCTAAAGTATCGGTGGAAATTTCCGGTGTATCAGTGAAAACCTGGATGCTTTAGCTACTAAGCCGAAAAATTCGTAGTTTTCAAACTTCCAGTAAATGGGCAATAGGTGTGCAAATAACATCGGGTAACTAATAGTATTTATTGAAAAGCTCGACATATCAATAAAAACCTCTAATTTTGTTCGATGCATCAGTGTAAACCACGAGGTTTTGCTAATAAACTGAAGAATTCGCACTTTTCCATCTGCAGCAGTGAATGGGCAAACCATATGTAAAATTTATCTTTAATATGACAGTGATACTCACGAATTCATCATCAAGGAACATAATAGTTTTTTTAAAACGCTCGTTGTAAAGTCGGGTAGTAAAGCTAGTCTCGTATAAATCAGAAAAGTCATTAGATACAGTCACACGGTATTTGCAGGTTTCATGTGTGCAATCGTGAGGTATTTCAAAAAGCAGCCTGAATTCTTTGAAACAATAAATTTTGCATGGTATGATTAACTTTAAAGTAACTATTTTGTGTAGTAATTTGGATTGGATTTTATAGTGCTTTTCTTTCTTTATGACTAAGTGCGTCTGCTTGCTTTCCATGTGCTTTCGCGACTTGTGAACAACACATTTAGCGATTACACGTTTTAATATGGCTGAACAAGCAAGAAAAAGGTAAAAATTGCAGATCAGAAATTTAAGTCATCGTATTCGGAAAAATGGCCATGTTTGCGTGCATCAGATGTGTCATCGAATGATACATTTTGCACAGTGTGTAACAGCAATTTTTCTGTTAAACATGGTGGTTTCTATGATTGTACCCGTCATATTGCATCAAAGAAGCATCAATCGATGAGTAAAATTATAACTCAGACAAAACCTTTGTCTACTTTCTTGGTGAAAACTGACTTGGAACTAAGGACAACGAATGCAGAAATACTTTTTAATGCATTTCTGGTTGAGCACAATCATGCTGGGCCGTTATTCAAAAAAATGTTTACAGACTCCGAAATCGCAAAAGCTTATTCATGTGCTCGTACAAAACCTACAGCTGTGTTAAAATGTATCGCTGAAAAAACTGGCCATTGTCTCTCTTGGAATGCAGTGATAATACTGGTTATGGTATTTTTTGTATTCTGGATAAAGAAATGGAGAAGAAAAAAATTCCATGGAAAAATTGTATTTCTTTTGGTTGTGACAATGCAAGCACCATGTTAGGGCATTTGAATGGTGTAGCTGCACATATAAAAAAAGTAAACTCTAACATTTATGTCCAAAGTTGCATCTGCCATTTGCTTCACATATGTGCTAAAAAATCAGCAAAAGAGCTTACTTGTGAAGTTGAATCACTGCTGTTGGACATTTATTTTTAAATTGACGAAAGTTCAAAGAGAAAGAAAAGGCTGTTGGACTGTCAAGAAATGTGTGGGCTTAAATCGTATAAATTCTTAAAAGATGTCTCAACAAGGTGGCTGTCAACAGAATGTTATCAAAATGGGGTGCTATAATAGAGTTGTTTTGCTCAAAGTCGGACGATTTGAAAGACAATGACCGAGTCAGAAATGTGAAAAAGATGCTTCTGTCCCCAGATACAAAGTTGTATCTGTTATTTCTGCAAGCAACATTACCTGTATTTACATCATTAAATGTTAAACTACAAAGTGAAGCACCAATGATTCATCTTGTTAGAAGAAACCTTTATTCTTTCCTTACTGATTTATTGGTAAGATTTATCAAACCTTCTGCCATACCAGACTTTTCGAGTGACTTAAGTAAACTAAAATTTCTGAAACTGAGCTTTCAAAAAGCAAACGAAGATTTAGATATTGGTGCTAAAACCAGAGCATATCTAATCGAAAATAAAATTAGTGAAACAGAAGCAAAGAACTTTTATTGTTGTGCAAGAAAGTTTTATTAAGCTGCATGTACATATACTATCAAAACGTTCCCCTTGTGGGGTGAATTTTTGAAACATGCTGAAGTAGCTGATCCAAATTTAAGGAAACGAGTATCTTTCTCTTCAGTCAAGTATTTTGTAGATACTTTCACTGGAATTGTAGCTAATGATGACTTGGACAGTCTGGAAATGGAATTTTCCAGGTATCAAGCAGATCAATTTGACAGTGATTTTCTATCTTCAAATGCGTATATAGCTTGGGCAAAAATTTCAGAATTGAAAGATGGAAATGGGGCAGCGAAGTACTTTTTCTTCCAAAAATAATGCTAGCGATTTTAGTTGTGCCGCATTGTAATTCTGGGGCTGAAAGAGTTTTCAGCATTGTAGAAAACAATATGACTGAGTTTCGACCACGTTTAAACATAGAAACATTAAATGCACTGAGCCATGTTATGGTAGGAAATTTTTAAAAGAAGAAATTCAAAATGCAAAGCATGCAACTGTTCAGCAACTGAAACAGGCAGGATAAACATGTTCATATATTGTTCTTGTTGATTCCGACCATGCTGATTGATAGATGGCAGACTTCTACTTTTGGCTTTTTTTTTTTTTCTTTTCTCTCCAGTAAAGAGAGGGTCAGTCATTATTTTTTTTTTTTTTTTGGTTGGAGGTTTAACGACCACCGTGAGCAACTCAATGGGCTATAAGCAGTCGCCCGTCCCTAATTTAGGGTCACTGGTTCCAGGGAAGGGAGAGAGCCAGTGCCGTAAGACAAACACAACATCCCTGCCTCACCGGGATTCGAACCCGGACCCCGTTCGGACGAATGATCAGAGGCCATCGCTTAGACCACTGCGCCATCGGGGCGGCGTCAGTCAATTAGAAGTTGTGAAACGAGCATGGTGAATCATTTAGTTTGCTATTATAAAGAATTTGTGTACAACCGGGAGATATTATATTAAATCATGTGTTCATGCCTAACCTGTGATTTCTTATTTGTGTGGATTCTGTCATTTATTCTTGCAGGAATAGGGGTAAGTAAAACGCCTTTTATAATTTTCTCCATTGTCGATGTTTCGCTAATTGTTTAAATCAAAATCTCAAATCCGCACATACAGTTCTCAATATTGATTTTTTTTTCTGGTTATTTTTATAACTGTCTAGTCTGTAGTAAATTTACAACAACTTAAAATACTTTTTCGTAATATTTCTTGTGTCTACACATGAAAGCTCAAAACTACACATTTTTACGGCTTGGACTACACATGAATGCTGTAAGAGGTTGGCATCCCTGTTTTTGTCAAATTGCAACCCTAACCGTGAACGTCCATTTCGATTATTCCAACTACAAGTCCGCGCCCGGGTGGTTTCCATGCAGCATCTGCAGGGCAGACAATAGGACCATCATCTAGTTTATTAGGAACCAAATTTAACTACAAAATGGAAAGAATGTATCAAAAGTATGGGAAGATATAATACAAAATTGGAAACAAAAAGTTATTCCTTCTTTTTAAAGGCCAAAATTATAAACTCTTTACATTTCTCAAAGTTTTATTACTTTGCCAGAACCTTTGAAATTCCTAAAGATGTCATAACCCTTTCCGTTTCATTTGGGAAGGAAAAGGGGGTACAATGTATAACAATTTTGAATATGGGGGATTGGGTATTGTGAGACTATCTTTGAAAAGCGATTTACTCCGTTTCCTTACACTTTGAAATATTTTTCAAAATGAGAAGCACCCAGCATTTAAAATAATAAAATTTCAGGTTGGTAGAGAAATACAGTGCTTCAACTAATCCACACCTCAAAAAACATTTGTTTATTTCACAGGAAATAAATGTGAAAAAATGAGAAGTATTTGCGAGGAAATAACGGATAAATCCATTTTAAAAAACATCACCCATGATGATAAATTATGTAAAATATACCTAGCGTTAAACAAAAGTCATTCAACAAAATTAGAAGATATACTACTATCTAATACAGTAAAAAATATTTGGATACAGCAATACAAAATAAAATTAAGTACTCATACTAGAGACTTACCCTTCGAAATCTCACATGATATTGTTCCTACAAGAAAATTGCTGTTTAAAAGTTTAAAATTACCTAATCCAAATTGAACCTTCTGTGTTCAGAGGAAACTCTAGGAAATTTATTCGTTGATTGTAATCAAAACGCATCTGGGATTGGTTACAAAAATATTTCAATTATAAAGGCAAATTTACTACCCACCAAATCTTGTACCATACACCGTTACACTGCTCTGAATCAAAAAATTTAATAATACATCATATAATGGCAATTACAAAATACAATATTTGGAAAAATAGAAATTCATTATCCTTTGAACAAAAATCCAAAAATACAGAGCAGATCAAAATTGCCATCAAGTGTGACCTCAGAAGATTTCTAGAATTTGAAATCAGATCTAACGGTGCTCAAAAACCTTTAAAAAATTGAAAGCATTGGCTCCTGTATTTTATAAAAAAATATCGAAAGTACTAAATAAGATTATTGATTAAGCTTTTCAAATTTAAAATATTTGTAGTTAAAATGTAAAATGTAATATAACTTAAAGATACCTTATACTCTCAAAAATATTTTATTTTATTTTAGCTCCAAAGATAGTAGCACTATTTATTTGCAAAAATCGATATCCAATATTTAATTCAATTTCGGCTACATTAGTTTTATTTTAAGAGTTCACCAAACAGGCCGGGAAGTCCTCTCTGAGCAGTCTCCCGTCCGGGTCGCTGTCACCTTTAAAGGGGACCTCGCCGGCTATTTGTGTGACTTGGGGGTTGGGCCGTGGTGGGAATGTGTGTAAACATCACTGATCCATGTCTAGGTGTTGCAACAAAGTTCGTGTATGGCAGAGGGGACGTCGTGCAAGAGCACATTAGGGCGCTCTCTTCTCCCAGCCCCCATGATTTGGGGGTCTTATGCGAAGACAATATCACCACAAAGAATAAAAATAATTGTTAACAACAAAACTGATAAACAAATGGATCTATTTATGTTTTTCAATCTTGTCTTTCGTATTTCCTGCTCTATTGTATATCACCACTTTTTTATCCTTTCTTGTTTTAAACAATTATTTTCTTTTCTCTACTTTTTGTCAGTTTTTTTTTCCTAAAATACCTTTGACTCGCACCTCATACGAATATGTAGTGTTCTAAAAGGAGATTTCTAAATAAATTGTATACTTCCTGTTGCAAGCGGTAACTCTTACGCAGGCTCCCACTTCCTCAGTTGGTTGTTTGCTCTGAATTGAAGTATGAGAAAATGTTTGTCATTAAAGGATCCTATCTTGTAATTATCTTATATTTCAGAATTTTAATATTAATTTAACACCAGAAAATATTGAAAAGGATATGCGAAACAAATTTGTTCTGTTCTTGAAGGAACTTGTAGCACAGCTGAGGAAACGATTACCATCGAGCATTTACATTTTGCAGCATATGTCTTTGTTATCTATATCAGAATGTTTAAGACCACTGAAGGCTTCTCTTGTAAATTTAGGAGCACCTTTTTATTCCGATGCATCTATATTAACGCAGATTGAAAGGCAATGGCGAAATTTGTATTATGTCAAATAGACTGAAGTTCATGACACTGTAAAGCTGTGGTGTGAAATAGCATCATACAAGGATTCAACAGGAGAAAATCCTTTTAAGGAACTTTCTGATTTTGCATTACATGTTTTAACACTGCCACATTCGAATGCAGATGTTGAACGAGTATTAGTTATGTAAATTATGTAAAAAAACAAAACCAGAAATACAATGAAAACTGACACTTTAGTCAGCATACTGATCATAAAGTTTGGTTTGTAACGAGAGGGCAAGTAGTGTCATGAATATGAGCTTCCAAATGAAGTAGGTGAAAAATTGCCACAATGGCAATTTATGACAGATTCACCGAGGGTCAGTTGTCATCTTCTCAGATGCCATATTCAGATGATGAATTTGAAAACTTTTGAGCAGACTGACTGATAAAACATTGTCTTTATTTATATACTGTAAAATTGTTCAGTTTTCTTACAAGGCTAACCTGAAGATAAATTTATGTCCAAACTTGTAAATAATACATGGATGACAGAAAGTATATTTAAGGCTTTAGCTGTGTAAGTAATACACTAAGAAATTGCTTCAAATATTAATACAAAATTTTCATGTGATGGGGATAAATTCCATCTTATATCACATTTTCATTTCTTATGGGTCCTCCAATTAACTCTCCTGCTGTTGAGATCTCATATTCTGTGGTAAATGTTTAGTATATCAAAAGAAGCCAGTTGAGTTCACAATATTAACAACATATATGCATACATTAATATTATTAATAACATCTATGAAAATGCAAGCGCAAAGATTCGGCTGTTTGAAAATACAACACACATAAAAATTGGAAAGGGAGTGAGACAAGGTGACACCATATCTCCGAATCTCTTTAATGCCACATTGGAAAATGTCTTTCAATCACTGAACTGGGAAAACAAAGGGATAAAGATTAATGGAGATTATCTAACCCACCTTCGTTTTGCTGATGACGTAGTCATTTTTGCAACTACCCCATCAGAGCTGCAGAGTATGATCCAGGAACTTGCTGACAAGAGTAAAGAAGTGGGATTAAAAATGAACTTTCAGAAGACAAAAGTGATGTTCAATGCTTTTACAAGAAATGAAGATTTATCGATTGATGGAGAAAAACTGGAGATAACAGATACGTATGTTTATCTTGGACAGCAGATATCAAGTGAGGGTCACATTGATGAAGAAATTAATCGGCGTACAAAACTTGCCTGGAGAGCTTTTGGAAGAAACAGCATAATTTTCAAGAGCAATATGCCATTATGTCTTAAAAGAAAAGTGTTTGATCAATGCATCCTTCCAGTGCTTACGTATGGTGCAGAGACGTGGACCTTAACTAAAAGAGACATACAAAGGCTGCAGACAACTCAAAGTAGCATGGAGAGGTGCATGCTTGGTATAACCAGGAGAGATAAGAAGAGGAACTCGTGGATCCGAAAAATGACAAGAGTGGAAGACATCATGATCAGAGTTAAATCCCTGAAATGGCAATGGGCTGGACATACTGCCAGAAGGACAGACCATAGATGGACAGCCGAAATTTTAGATTGGATTCCAAGGGACAGGAAAAGACCCAGAAAAGACCACATGGGAGATGGGTGGATGAAATTCGTAAATATGCGGGAGTGACATGGAGGAGACAGGCACAAGACAGACCGTTGTGGAGGAAACTTGGGGAGACCTTCGTCCAGCAGTGGATTGATAATGGTTGACAATGATGATGATGATGATGATGATATCATCATTGTCAACCATTATCAATCCACTGCTGGACGAAGGTCTCCCCAAGTTTCCTCCACAACGCTCTGTCTTGTGTAAGTCTCCTCCATGTCACTCCTGCATACTTTCGAATTTCATCCACCCATCTTCCATGTGGTCTTCTTCTGGGTCTTTTCCTGTCCCTTGGAATCCAATCTAAAATTTCGGCTGTCCATCGATGGTCTGTTCTTCTGGCAGTATGTCCAGCCCATTGCCATTTCAGGGATTTAACTCTGATCATGATGTCTTCCACTCTTGTCATTTTTCGGATCCACGTGTTCCTCTTCTTATCTCTCCTGGTTACACCAAGCATGCACCTCTCCATGCACCTTTGAGTTGTCTGCAGCCTTTGTATGTCTCTTTTAGCTAAGGTCCACGTCTCTGCACCATACGTAAGCACTGGAAGGATGCATTGATCAAACACTTTTCTTTTAAGACATAATGGCATATTGCTCTTGAAAATTATGCTGTTTCTTCCAAAAGCTCTCCAGGCAAGTTTTGTACGCCGATTAATTTCTTCACCAATGTGACCCTCACTTGATATCTGCTGTCCAAGATAAACGTACGTGTCTGTTATCTCCAGCTTTTCTCCATCAATCGATAAATCTTCATTTCTTGTAAAAGCATTGTACATCACTTTTGTCTTCTGAAAGTTCATTTTTAATCCCACTTCTTTACTCTTGTCAGCAAGTTCCTGGATCATACTCTGCAGCTCTGATGGGGTAGTTGCAAAAATGACTATGTCATCAGCAAAACGAAGGTGCGTTAAATAATCTCCATTAATCTTTATCCCCTTGTTTTCCCAGCTCAGTGATTGAAAGACATTTTCCAATGTGGCATTAAAGAGCTTCGGAGATATGGTGTCACCTTGCCTCACTCCTTTTCCAATTTTTATGTGTGTTGTATTTTCAAACAGCCGAATCTTTGCACTTGCATTTTCATAGATGTTATTAATAATATTAATGTATGCATCTTCAATACCGCAGGATTTCAGAGCCATTGCAACTGCTGATTGTTTCACCGAATCAAAGGCTTTTTCATAATCGATAAAAGCCATGCACAATGGAAGCTCATATTCCCTCGCTCTTTCAATTAGTTCTCTCAGTACGTGGATATGATCTATTGTGCTGTAGTCACTCCTGAATCCAGCTTGTTCTCTCGGTTGAGCCATGTCCAGTGTCACCTTCAAGCGGTGTGAAAGAACTTTAGTGAAGATTTTATAAACCACTGATAGGAGGCTGATAGGTCTGTAGTTCCTGAGATCCTCAATGTCACCTTTTTTATGTAGCAAGATCATTGTAGCGTTGTTCCAATCCTCAGGAATTTTCCCTTCATTAAGGCATCGAGTGAAAATTTGGGCGAGTACTGTTTCGATTTCTCCACTTGCTTCTTGTATGATGTCTACAGTAATTCCATCTTCTCCTGGAGCTTTTCCCCGCTTCATGTTCTTGATTGCATGTGCAACTTCTGATATAAGGACTCGAAGAACTCTGGTACCTTTCATGATGTCTGGAGTACATGTATCATCCCTTTCATATAATTTGGAGTAGAAATCTTTCACTCTTGTCAAAATTTCGCCTCTATTTCTTGTTACAGAACCATCTTCTTTTCTCAGTGCCATAATCTGTTTTTTCCCCTTACTGAGATGTCCCTTTGCTATCTTTAGGCTTTGGTTGTTTTCAATTGCTTTCCTTACTAGTTCACAGTTGAATTTCCTTACGTCTTCAGTGATACTTTTTCGTACTGTCTTGCATAGCTCTATATATTCCACTTTGGAAGTCACATCTTCTTTAGTTGTCCTCATCACTCTTCTTTTTTGCATCAACATTTTGGTTTTTCCTGATAATTTGTTCACATGCAATTTGTTCTTAGACCCAGCTAATTTTGTTGCTGTTTCCATAAGAGCTTTGGTTACTTTTCTGTTAACTTCAGAAATATCCACTTCTTCCGATGTTAGGCCTTTCTAAAGCAGAGAATCTGTTCTTCAGTTCCAATTTGAAGGTATTATGGTGTTTTTTAAGGTTGGTTATGTCAATACATTTTGTTTGTCTTATGAGCTTGCCACGTTCCAGTTTAGTGTTGAGGTGCATCTTACATCTCACCAATCTATGGTCACTGCCTGTGTTGAACTTGTTTAGCACACTGCAGTCTTCTATGACGAATTTTTTGTTACACATAATAAAATCAATTTCACTTGTCGTCCCATTTGGATGTCTCCATGTCCATTTCCTGTGTGGCTTTTTCTTGAAAAAGGAGTTCAAGATGAAAAACCCTTCTGCCTCTGCAAACTCTACGAGAGTATTTCCACGCTGGTTTCTGTTGCCGTGACCGAATTTACCTACTGAAGTTTCATTCTGTTGCCGTTGCCCTATTTTTGCATTGAAATCTCCCATAATTATCTTCAAGTGCTGCTTACCTTTATTATTTAGATCACGAATTTCCTCATAAAATTCTTCAATTTCTTCTTCAGGATGACTTGTGGTGGGTGCATAAGTTTGAATAATCTGAGCCTGGTATCTTCTCGAGAGTTGGATAACGAGTCGTGCAGCTCTGTCAGAAGAACTTTCAACTTCTACAACTTTATCCTTCAGTTTCTTGTTTATTATAAATCCAACACCACTAGTTCTGCCAGTATCTGTCCCACGATAGTAGAAGAGATGTCCACTTTTCAGTTCAATGAGATCTTCTCCTTTTTTTTTATATATATATATATATATATATATATATTCGTTCTTTTAACTATGTCATTGTTTTATTCTCTGAATTTTCTTGTATTTGTGTATAGTTTAATTCTACGTCCTTGGTTTTAACGTTGTTTGTTACTTTAACTTTATCATGATCTTATTCTCAGAGTTTTAATGCATGTACATATTGTTTTACTCGAAATCCTTGGGCTTAACATTCATTAAGGTTTTTAAAAGTTCGCATGTTGTTTGATCTTAGCGATCATTGAGGTTTTTCAAATTCTCAACATAAACGCTTACATTGTGTTTTCATCTATCTCTATATCTATCTATCTATAAATATATATATACACTGTACATATTAATATAACTTATATTTCGTTCCAGACTTGTGTAATACGGCACTGCTGATTTCTTTCTTAAATCTGGTGATTTTCTGGAGATATTTGCTAGTGATTTTGGCGATATAAAGAGTGGATTGTTGGCCGCCCTGGTTGTATGCTCTGGTGGAAGTAATTGAGGAAAGCCTATTATTAGAGAGAAGCATCTCTGAAAGTTAACCTAAATTTAAAAAGTATAAAAAAGTACCTGTTAAACATTTGATTTTACCAAAATAATGCAGGAATGTCTTTCTGAATGGAAAAAAAAGGCAAACGATAAATAGATTCCTTAACAATTCTTTAACAGTGCCTCATGCGTCGGTTTTTTGTAAGAGTCGGACATGAGGTATGTATTAAAGAAACAGAAAAACAGTCTTATGCACATTCTCTTGAGAAGTCAATAAACAAAAAAAAAATGAAAGTGTTAATTTTCGAAACAATAATTAAATTGACTGCGATTTAAGGTACGATCATTATTAAAACTTAATTTCTTAACACAACTGGGGGGAGCATCGTCAGCGATTGAGTTCAACCCGTTGAAATGTCCTTCTTTAAGTGTTTTTTATATGATGCTTTTCTGAAATGGAATATATTGTGACGATCCCCCCCTCGCATAATTAACTGGCGAGAGGCGTGGTTAATTAACGCTAATTGAAACTTGATTGTGGGTTTTAATTAACAGAGAGTTATAATTTAAACACTTGCGAGGGGCGGTATATTGAGAAAAGATCTTCTAGCACTTTGAATTCAAGTAGCGAGTTGCAGGTGTCTGCTACGAGAACAAAGAGCCCATAAACGTAAATGGGACGGGTCAGAGTTTAAAAGCTATTTCCCATGACTCAAAAGTGTTTGGACGGCAAAAGCGTTTGAAGCTTTTGTCTGTGCCGCGCGCGAAACAATGGGAAAGCTCTTAGACTTGAAGAGCGGTTTATAATAAAAATGTCGCGGTTTCAAGTGTTGGAATTCACCGCTTACCAATTTCTTGGAGAGGGGAGATTGTTGTTGAAGACAGATCCCGTTTGATATCCGAGAGAACTGGGCCTCGATTTTTCCTCGTGCTAGAAAATGCTTGCCGTCCGTCTGCGTGCTCTTGCAATTCTGAGCATAAGAAGTGAATCCAGCTGAAAAGCATAAGCTGATGAATAATAACCACCAGATTTACCTAAAAACTTTCTGATCCTCGCCGGACTATCGATACCTGTCCTAAGGAGCGATTTCAGGTGAAATGCCAACAGAAGCATAATAATTACGGAATATCGCCTCACCCATGCAGAGAGAGAGAAGAGAAACGCCAACCAACCTCGGGACCTGCAGAGCCTCTTCGCAAAGAAAGCGGGGAGAGAACTTTTGTGCGTGTGTCTGAGTACGTGCCTTCAGCGACTAGGGATGATGTCGTTTTGACGAAGAGACCGTAAGCAACGCGGCGTCATCCGAAAAGGAAAAAGAGCTAACCGTAGTGCCAACATATTAGTGAATGTGAGTGAGTGTTTGTGTTGTTTTCTGGGTGTCATACTGTGAATACTCAAAGACCTATGTAAGTACTTTTTACGAATACTTTTATTTGCGGCTCATTGTGATCGAACAGACTTTTCGTTAGGACATATTTTCTGAAACACCGATGAGGGCCAAAGCTGGCCGGAAACTATAGCTTTGTAATTAGATGAAGAATCCGGTGTAATTTATGCATGTATCCATTAAATCCCTTTTTTAATTGTTATACTGTGTCGGCTAATTGGCTAACGAGGTATTGCCGAATTCAGTGATTCGAATCGCAGTCCGGAAGTAATTGGGCATCCTGACAACTAAGACCCAAAGGACGCAACAATATATACTGTATATAACCATCTAGTTGCTGCTAAAGATTTTTTTATTTTATTATTATTTTTATTATGTAGAAGGATTTAGGGGGTGCTTTTTTTTTACTATTAATTTATTTATAATTGTTATTTCTATTTGGGGTGCCTTTGGAAGGTAATTACAGCCTTTAGCGACGCCATTGATAACACCATAATACCTGTGCATTAAGAAACCAAGGTAAATAAAACCAATTTAAAAAAATTGCGACCAAAGATAAAAAAAATGGCTCGAAATAAAAATAACAGCAAAGAAGTACTTTACACGAAAATTCAAAATGTGACATTTTTTATATTGTTTTTTTTTGGGGGGGGGGGGTACAGCCATTTGCAGTAAACTGGCAGGGAAAATTTATTCTGCAAACGGAATTACACATTTTGTTTTTATTCTACATTAGTTAAATTTATTTGAAAAATATTTTTAAAAGTGAAAATTTATCAAAAATTTTATAGCTAAGTATGAAAAGATTGTGGTCAACCCTTGATATTAACTGCACTGGACTTTGCATTCGTAAAGAAGCGGCTTGAAGCGTAGCCTACGTAATAGAAGGATGGCTGTCGTTTTGCGAAAAACTTGTCTTACACCAAAGTTTCTAATTTTCTCACCACATCACCTAAAGTGTTTGACGAACAGAAAGGTACAGAACAATGCCGTATGTAACGCAGAGTAGCAGACGAACGTAGCTACTGACGGTAAAAAAAGGGGAGCGGGGTGCCATGTACCTAATCGAAGTAAACCACAAGCAGAAATAATTTGAAAATCGTGAGCTTAATCCAAGGGCAACAAAACGAGCTCAAAGCATGGGAAACCACATACATGAAGCAACGGCGCGAAATGACTTGCGAACTGTATGTGCGGATCTGTAACGACGCTCGTGGCCAAAATCAGAAACTTTGCTGTCAGACAAGATTTTCGAAAAACGACAGGCGTGCTTCTATTACGTAGACTACACTCCATTGCACTACATTTTCTCCTTGAAGATATGGCGGCGCTAGTTACGTCTCGACGAGCCTTAACTTCTTCTCGTTACATATTCTTTGACCGATGTGCTTATTCGCTTCTGTAGATCAGAAAGTGTGAAATCTTTGGCTTGTTAGCAAAACATCGTGGTTCACACCGATCGATCGGGAGTTTTAACTAATATTGTGTTACTAGATGTTGAATTGTTGAGTATCACTGTTACAGTAAACAGAGATTTTAAAAATCGATTGCCCATTCATTGCTGCAGATGGACAAGGGCGAATTCTTCAGTTTATTAGAAATGTTACTGCTAAAGTGCAGAAATCAGTTATTCTACAGATTATCTAGGGAATGTGCAGATTAACTAGGGTGATCCTTTAAAGTGCCGAAAATTGTTTCATTTCTCAAATTACCTAGGTAATCTGCAAATTACCTAGATAATCTGCACATTACCTACTAGGCACTCGTTAAAGTGAAAATAAGATCTTTGCTGGAACAACAGCAACGTTTCTGTACGCTTAAATTAACATAATGTTATTTATTTGTTTTTCGATATATAAAGCATGAGTAGAATACAATATGTCAAACAATTCTTCGCCATGCAAAAACTTTTTCACACTTTCTCGCGCATATGACAACGGCTCACTGACTTTTTCATATTTCGAGATGATTCTTTCTTCTTGGAAACTTTTATTCGCTTTACATCTTCAATTATGCAATCATACTTTCGTTTTGTCATTAAAACACTGTTATATTTTGAATTAATATTATTAATAACATCTATGAAAATGCAAGTGCAAAGATTCGGTTCTTTGAAAATACAACACACATAAAAATTGGAAAGGGAGTGAGACAAGGTGACACCATATCTCCGAAGCTCTTTAATGCCACATTGGAAAATGTCTTTCAATCACTGAACTGGGAAAACAAAGGGATAAAGATTAATGGAGATTATCTAACCCACCTTCGTTTTGCTGATGACGTAGTCATTTTTGCAACTACCCCATCAGAGCTGCAGAGTACGATCCAGGAACTTGCTGACAAGAGTAAAGAAGTAGGATTAAAAATGAACTTTCAGAAGACAAAAGTGATGTTCAATGCTTTTACAAGAAATGAAGATTTATCGATTGATGGAGAAAAACTGGAGATAACAGATACGTATGTTTATCTTGGACAGCAGATATCAAGTGAGGGTCACATTGATGAAGAAATTAATCGGCGTACAAAACTTGCCTGGAGAGCTTTTGGAAGAAACAGCATAATTTTCAAGAGCAATATGCCATTATGTCTTAAAAGAAAAAGTGTTTGATCAATGCATCCTTCCAGTGCTTACATATGGTGCAGAGACGTGGACCTTAACTAAAAGAGTCATACAAAGGCTGCAGACAACTCAAAGAAGCGTGGAGAGGTGCATGCTTGGTATAACCAGGAGAGATAAGAAGAGGAACTCGTGGATCCGAAAAATGACGAGAGTGGAAGACATCATGATCAGAGTTAAATCCCTGAAATGGCAATGGGCTGGACATACTGCCAGAAGGACAGACCATAGATGGACCGCCGAAATTTTAGATTGGATTCCAAGGGACAGGAAAAGACCCAGAAAAAGACCACATGGGAGATGGGTGGATGAAATTCGTAAATATGCGGGAGTGACATGGAGGAGACTGGCACAAGACAGACCGTTGTGGAGGAAACTTGGGGAGACCTTCGTCCAGCAGTGGATTGATAATGGTTGACAATGATGATGATGATGATATTTTGAATCTTCGCTAAAGAGGTTTCCGAATAATCTTTTCTTCATTTTACTCACCAATTCGGTGCTTGCTTGCATACTAGGAAATAAATTTATCTGCTTTAAAAAAAATCACGACACAAATACAAAACGCTAACAGGCAAAAACGAATTTAAAAACAGAATTAGCTATGCTACGCACTGGCAGCCGACGCCAATTATGAGAAATAAAAACAACCGGCGACGACTAGACGCTGGCGAAACGAAACTGAAAGTGGAGTGAGAGAGTGTAGGAAAGGAAACGAGAGAAACAGGCGAAACCAAACTAAAAGTGGAGGGAGAGGGGAAGGTGTAGTGAAAGGAAATGAGAGAAACAAACTTTTGATCCTTAACGATACGGAAGCCGTTAAGTGCACATTAATTAGGTAAAATGCGGAAAACTCTTGATTCCGCACGTTAAAGGAGCAAATCAGTTAATCTGCAGATTAGCTAGGTAATGTGCACATTAACGGCTTTCGAGGTAACAAAAAAACATCGAGGTTTAATTATCATTAAAAGCCATTTCAATGTGCAGTTGTAGTCTCCGTTTTCCCTGATTTGCGCATGACGTAGCACTGGGAGCAAACGCTGCCAAACACGACACCAGATAACCAATCCGATAACGACGCCGCACAGAATCTTTGGCTTGGGAATGCAAACTCAAACTCGTTCACGTTCTTAGAAAAGCCCAAGGTTATTAGATGAAAAAGCATTTCACTTTGGTGAATAGACCTGTGTGGATGTTTTGCAATTACTGTGTCTTCATAATTTGTGTATATACTTTATAATTACTAAGTAATCTTGGAGGGTTTAAACTCGTTCACATGCTTAGAAAAGCATTTCGCTTCGTTGAATAGTCCTGTTGATATTTTGCAATTCATTACTTTTCGTCATAATTGGTAAATATACTTCATAACTAGCTATTTTTCAACATCAGTTGTGCATATTATTGTCTTATATCAGTGTAGCTCAATATGCCTGGATGTGCAATAGCAGGATGTTTATCCTACGGTAGGGAGACTCAAGGTTCGGATATTATTTACATTCTTTTCCTGCAAATTCTGATTTGGAAAAACTCTGGTTACTAAAATGTAAACGAAAGGATAATTTTAAAGTTACAAATGCAAGAATTCGCTCGAAACATTTTACTGTGGATAGTTATGTTCGTGACTTAAAATTAGAATTACTTGGATTACCTGGAAGGAAGAAATTGAAAGCAAATGCTGTACCTATAGTCAATCTTCCAGGTCAAACTGGCCATAAGCGTATTACAACTGCTAATCTTCATGAATCGTCATCCTCCGTTCCTAGCGTTCTGAATGTTAGTCCTGCATCAAATAGATTACATGGACGTGGAGTAAGAAAACGAGCATTGGAAACCTTTCACAATGTGTCTCCAAAGAAAACAAAATTGATAAATCGTTGTCAACTGATATTACGTCATCATCTTCAGCTGATGTTCAACTTCTGATGACCAAAATAAGGAACTGGAAATAAGAAATAAAAGATTAAGTGTTGAATGCACCAAATTAAGAGTGGAAAATAAGTGCCTTAATTACAAACTTGAATCTACTTGGAGGGATTTGCGTGAATGTCTGAATAACTCAGCTTCACAAGTGACAGCTGACGTGAGTAAATTCTTACGTAAAATATTTACAGAAAACCAGATTCGGTGTTTGCTTTATGACAAAAAAAAAATTTGCACGGGGTAAAGGATGACATATGTAAAGCAATTATATTGTGGGCCATATCTGTTAAATCCTACAACTTTTTCCTCTGTATTAAATTTGAGATACCAAATCTAAGTTAAACAATTGCGTTCAAAAAATTATGTTGTTAATTTTTTTGTGTGCTGTCAGTAGCTTAATATCATGCCAACTTAACTTAAAGCAGTCCCTTTCTGTGGATTTGAGCTAGCCTGGGTTGGGCGGAAGGTTTAGGCAGGGACGGACCATGGCACACTATCATAAGCTTTATTTTTGTTTTCATTTAAATTCTGCCAGCCATTGCAATAGTATTATACAATTTTTGATAGCTTTTTATGCTTTAATGACACTTGTTAAAATAAATTGGAAAACGAACGTTTCGTGCGATTTTTTTTTTTTTTTTTTTTTTTTTGTATTTGAAGGCTACTAAATGGAATTCTGTAAACAACAATAAGATTTATTTTGCAAAAAGGAAATGCTGAATAATGAATAACATATTTACTTCTTGTTTGTTTAGCCCGTTAACGGGAGTACTTGATGCGGAGAAAATCGAAAGGCTATACTTTAAATAGTTTGGATTTTTTAAGAATTTATTTTCGCACTGACAATAACTTTTTGTAAATATAACTTTCTGCGAACTACGAAGTTCAGCAATATGTTTGTTTACAGCATTGCCCTTACATTTCTTTATACAAAAGCTGTTAATTTATTTTGTTTTCAAAATTAATTAATTCACTAAAGAGGAAATACCAGACCACTGATAAATATGGTAATCTTTGAAATTACTAGTATTGGAAAACATTTTCTTTCGCGTTTATTTGTATTCATTGCTAACGTGTAAGCCGTAGCGGCCAGTGCCTCTCCCCACACGCTGCTTTGCTCCCAGTGCGATGTCATTTCACCAGCCAATTGTAGCGCGTATCCGAAGGGGCTCAACCTGAAGAAATACCTAATAACCTTGGGAGAAAGCAACGGAACATTTGCCTAAGCCTTTTGGCAATAGCAGTTTAAGAAGGATTATGAGAAATATGTTATTCGTGCAACTTCAAAAAAACAGTAATATATGTAATATAAGTTTTCGAAAATATTATTGTGTGTATAAACATATGTGCTTACATTGTTTTCAGGAAAAACTGGTAGAGAATATCTTCTACGAAAAGTAAATGCGTTACTTTTTGTTACGTTCTTATAAAAAGAAAAGTATCACTTTTCATTTGGCTGTTTTTGTTGATTCGCCCGAGTACTTTGCCTGGAAATTACGGCAACCGCTGCATCGGCAAAACATTGAGGTTTCCACCGATGCATCGAAAAAACATTCAGCGTTTTAAGAAATATAATTAGCTACATGATTAACGAAACATTGAGATTCACACCGATGCATCGACGAAACATCGAGGTTTGCATAGTACGTCGAGCGTTTTAACAAATATTATGTTTCTTCATATTGAATTGGTCAGTATCTCTATTATATTAAAGAGATATTATACAAATCGTTTGACCGTTCACTAGTGCAGATGGAAAAATGCAAATTTTTCAGTTTATTAACAAAACATCGAAATATCGAGGTTCCCACCGATGTATCGAAGTGACATCCAGGTTTCCACAAAACCACCTTTTAATAAATATTATGTTACTACATGTTGAAATGATGAGTAACACTGGTATATTAAAGAGAAACTTTACAAATCGTTTGCCCATTTATTGGAGCAGTGGGGAATTGCGAATTTTTGCCCCAGGTTCTAGCCTGGGCTGATCTTTCAGAGATGGTGTGATTTACTAACAATCGCTGAATATCCGCCGTGCATCGGACGAGCACGTAAAGTGACGGCCCCCAGGCTGGACCCACTGGTTAAATGGGTATCCTTTCCTATGTCCTCCCTGAAATTCTCTCACCCATCTATGTGCAATATCGTACTTGTATGGTGGCGCCATCTACTGTACTCTAATCTCACTACAAACTGTTCTGTCAAAAGTCGCTAGACTTGCTCTCATTCCTTCCGTTTCTGTGTCCTGCCTTAAAGGGATCTCGCTGTAGGTGGCTGGGACCTAAACTCTACTCCCTGTGGACGGAAGTCCTACATGAAAATGACGGAGAAATTGCGAATTTTTGAATTTATTAGAAAAAATCGAAACATCACTATTATCACGTTGCAGGCCTGCGGTCAATCAAACTCCTCATCTCATTTGGCGTGTTCATTTGAAGTACAAATGGAACTAGTAATGTTTTGCTAAAATTGTGAAGAACTAGCACTTTGTCTTCAAAGATAAAGTGTCCCCTTGGGACACATTACAGAGTTGGCCCCCCGTGAGGATCTCCCCCAAAGGCAAGGGGGCCACAGAGATTAATACTCAGAAACACCAAAGAACTCCGTCCGCCATTCAACACATGGAACGGCTTCTAGAGTCAGAACTCTGACAAATAAACATTTATACAACCTTTCACCCAACTTTCTTTCTCTTTCACTCAACACAACAGATCTTACACACACCAAACAGCATTTATTCTCCTTCTTTTCCTCTTTCCAGCCGAGCGAAAGCTGGCAGGCATCTCCCGGTTGTCAACCTGGAATGAAAGCAGCTCCGAAGTTGATTTAGAGGCAGATTCGGAAAGCAAAAAAAAAAAAAAAAAAAAGAGCGCACCCTCCTCAGGAAGCCCTGAGGTCGAGACCTCAAGGCATTTCTGAACTATATTCTCTAATTGTTAAATTTCACACAGTGACCTTCAAGAATTTCAGCACTTAGTACGTATATAAATTCAAAAATTAACAACTTTTAAGCACTCACTTCTAAACACTATACTAAATTAGATAAACAATTATATTAATTCTACAACTTAAGAACTATGACTATCTTCAAACCTGTACATTTCTTTCAGGACGTTCAACAGAATTATTTAACTACAAATGTATTAATTTTTTTAACACAGGAAGAGACAAGATTAAACTCCTAAAATTTACAGCGAACTTACACATTTACTAAATATACTAATTCAAAAAACAATTAAAATATTTCAATTTTTAACACACGAATTATAGTAACTCTTACTACATTTTGGCCCATTCTCCTGAGGTTTGACACTCACCTGTACATGGTGGAGACGCCACAATTTATTTTAATATCCAGATGATGTATGGAGCTTTTTCCATCTGCATCAGTAAAGGGGTAAACGGTTTATTAAATCCGCCAAATTTAACAGTGATACTCACAAGTTCAACATCAAGTAAGGTAATATTTGTTAAAATGCTCGATGTTTCGCTTAATAAACTAAAGAATTCGCACTTGTTCATCTGCAGCAATGAATATGTAATCGATTTTTAAAATCTCTGTTTAACGTAACAGTGATACCCAACAATTCAACATCTAGTAACACAATATTATTTAAAACGCCCGATCGATCGGTGTGAACCACGATGTCTTGCTAACAAGGCAAAGATTTCACACTTTCTGATCTTCAGAAGCGAATGGGCTCATCTGTAGGTAAAATCTGTTCAATATAATGTTGATTGCTAACCAATTTAAGTAACGAATAATATTTCTTAAAACGCTTGTTGTTTTTTCAATGTATCGGAGGAAACCTTGATGTTTTTTTGACAGATCAGATCACTTGTCTTCGAGAGAAAAAACAACGAATCAATTGAAACAGCCAATAGAAAGGTGATATTTCTTTCCTCTTTATGAGAATGTAACGAAAAAAAAATGTATTTACTTTTCGCGGAAGATATTCTCTACCAGTTGTAAACATCAGTCATCAAACCTCGATGAGTTTTCCAGAAAACAATGTAAGTACATGCATACTATGTAAGTACATTCCTGAAAACAATTCGTTCATACATACAGTAGTTTGTTCGAAACATTATATTATATATCCTAATGTTCTTTAAAATTTGTAGTCATTTTTAAAGTCTAAGTATCTTGGCCTACCTTTGCCGATTGGCTGAGGCATTTCCCGCTAAATCAATGATCGATTTGCTTATCAGTTTTCAGCAGCACATATGCGGTGTATTTATTACTCACCAAATTAATTGGGTAATTTATAATAAAATGCTCTACGTATTAGTAGAAACCCCTATTTTTCTTCGATCCATCGGTGTAAGCCTCGCACTTTTAATCCTGCACCAGTAAATGGGCAAACGGTCAAGTTCAACATCCAGTAACGTAATATTTGTTAAAACGCTCCATGTTTCGCTAACAACTGAAGAATTTACACTTGTCCATCTGCAGCAATGAATGGGCAATCGATTTTTAAAATCTCTGTTTAATGTAACAGTGATACCCAACAACATCTAGTAACACAATATTAGTTAAAATGCCCGATCGATCGGTGTGAACCACGATGTCTTGCTAAAGCCAAAGATTTCACACTTTCTGATCTTCAGAAGCGAATGGGCACGTCGGTGGGTGAAATCTGTTTAATACAATAGTGATTGCTCACCAATTTAAATAACTAGTGCCGCGGGTGGCCTAGTGGGCAGCATTCGTGACTGCCACGGAACGGGCGTTCGGTTCAATCCTAGGCAGGTACGAACACTCGATTCACTAAATATCCGCCGTGCGTAGGATGGGCACGTTAAGCCGTCGGAAACCGGTTACTGGCCCCCCGGTAATAAATAAGGGCGTCTTCCTCCCTCCCTTCTACTAGCCGCGGATGGCTTAGTGGTTAGTGTTAGTGTTTCAGACTATCGACGCTGGGTCCCCAGGTTCAAGCCTGGGCTGATCTTTCAGAGATAGTGTGATTTACTAACAATCGCTGAATATCCGCCGTGCATCGGACGAGCACGTTAAGTGCTGGACCCACTGGTTAAATGGGTATCCTTTCCTATACCCCACCTGAAATTCTCTCACCCTCTATGTGCAATATCGTACTTGTACGGTGGCGCCATCTGCTGTACTGTAATCTCACTACAAACTGTTCTGTCAAAGTCGCTAGACTTGCTCTCATTCCTTCCGTTTCTGTGTCCTGCCCAAAAGGCGATCTCACTGTAGGTGGCTGGGACCTACACTCTACTACCTGTGGACGGAAGTCCTACAAGAAAATGACGCTGACCCCACCCCACCCCACCCCTCCCTTCTACTTCGCTTCCGTGTCACTTTCCTATCGGGCGCTCTAGCCCAAATCTCCTAGTTTCCTATTTCTAAGGGTTGTTTAAGACCTGGGGTCAGACACCCCCTTCCTAAAATCCTCTGCATATGATCATGATCATGATCAATTTAAGTAACTAATAATATTTCTTAAAACGCTCGTTGTTTTTCAGTTGTATCGGAGGAAATTTAGATATTTTTTTGACGTATCAGCTCACTTGCCTTCGAGAGAAAAATCTAGGTTTTTGCCAACGAATCAACTAAAACAGCCAATAGAAAGGTGATATTTCTTTTCTCTTTATAAGAATGTAACACAAAAAAAAAATGCATTTACTTTCCCTAGAAGATATTATCTAACAGTTGCAAACATCGGGCACGAAACATGATGTTTTTTCGATGGATTTGCTTCTGCGACATCGAGAATAAAACATCGCCGGTTAAGTTTTTTCTCTATGTTGAAATATATTTCTAATTCTTAATTTACGTGTTTTCCTTACTTTTCAAATGCGTTTATTTCGAAACGTTCACCCCTTTTACTGAATTTGGTAAAGTCCTAATACAAGCACCTTTGAAATCCACCGGCAGATGAAGCTCAGCTTTGCGGCCAGAAGTACTGCCGAGAACGGCATGTCACGGAAGGAACTATCGTCGACTCTCGTATCCTTAAGGGGGCCGTAAGCAAATTCCAAATGTAAAAGTCACCTAGGAAATGAAGACTGGTTATCTTGAGGGACCATCAAAACATTGAAATGTCAGTTATTACGGCCACACGAAAAAGCACGTATCTTAGCAAGTAAGTAACCGATTTGCAAGCAAATGGTCTGTTTCTACTCAGGAGCGAATTACCCATGCGATACGAAACAGAATTACGTTCCATCCGGCCGCCATCTTTCCGTCCGTCCAAAAGAATAAAAAACATATCTCCGCCGATAAACAACCGATCTGCACGGAAATTATTTCTTTCGATAGAGGGACGCCTCATACCTATCAGATACAATACAAAATGACGTTCCATCCGTCCGCCGTCTGTCCTTCCGTCCAGCAGAGTAAAAAAAATATCTCCGCCGATAAACAACCGATTTGCACGAAAATTATTTCTTTCGATAGAGGGAAGCCTCACACCTATCAGATACAATACAAAATTACGTCCCATCCGTCCCAAGTCGGTCTTTCCGTCCGTCCGTCAGGAAGCATAAAACCACATAACTGGACCGAAAAACAACAGATTTGCACGCAAATGGTCTCTTTCGACTCAGGAACGAATTACCCATGAGATACGATGCAAAATTACGTTTCATTCGTCCGCCGTCTGTCCGTCCTTCCAAAAGAAAAAAAAATATCTTCGCCGCTAAACAACCGATTTACGCGGAAATTATTACTTTCGACTCAGCGACGCCTTACATCTATCAGATACAATACAACATTACGTTCCATCCGTCCGTAAGCATAAAAGCACATCTCGACCGAGAAACACCCGATTTGCACGGAAATGAATTCGTTCAACTCAGGTACAGCTCACACCAATAAGATATAATAAAAAATAACGTTCCATCCGTCCGCCTTCTGTCTGTTCATTCAGAAGAATAAAAAAATATCCGCCGATAAAGAACCGATTTACACGGAAATTATTTATTTCCACTGAGGGACGCCTGACACCTATCACATACAATACAAAATAACGACCCATCCGTCCGTCGTCTGTCCGTCCGTCTAAAAAAATAAAAAATATATATCCGCCGATAAACAACCCATTTGCACGGGAATTATTTCTTTCGACTCAGCGACGCCTGACACCATTACAAAATTACGTTCCATCCGTCCTAAGTCTGTCTTTCCGTCCGTCCGTCCGTCCGGAAGTATAAAACACATAACTCGACCGAGAAATAACCGATTTGCACGAAAATGGTCTCTTTCTATTCAGGTACACCTCACACCAATCAGATATGATAGAAAATAACGTTCCATCCGTCAGCCGTCTGTCTGACTGCTTTCTACTCACTGAGGCCTCACACCTGTCAGATCTGATAGAAACTACATTTCGTTCGTCCGAAGTCTGTCTGTCCGTCCGCCCGTCAGTAGCACGTTAAACCGCCGAAAAACAACCGATTTGCACGGAAATGAATTAATTCTACTCAGGGACGCCTCACACCCATCAGATACGATAGAAAATTGAGTTCCATTCTTCCGAAGTCTGTCTGTCTGTCCGTCCTGAAGTATAAAATAACGTAACCCCGCAGAAAAACAACCGATTTGCACGACAATGAATTCATTCTACTCAGGGACGCCTCACACCTATCAGATACGAGACAAAAATTACGTTCCAACTGTCCGCCGTCTGTCTGTCTTTTTGTCCGGAAGTATAGAAGCACGTAACCTCAACGAGAAACAACCGATTTGCACGGAAATGAAATCGTTCTAATAGGGGACTCTCACATAGAGGTGGAGAAATATCGCTAGTTATGATTATCGATATCAATAACTATCCATTGTGTGTTGGCAGAGTTTCTAGGGAGAAAATTTGTTTTCCGGTATGAAAAATTATTTCTGACAAGAATATGATAAATTATGTAAAATATATTTAGCATTAAACGAAAGACATCCAACAAAATTAGAAGATACACTGCAATCCATTATGGTACATAGTATTTGGACACTTCAATCAAACCTAAAACTGAACACTCATATTAGAGTTCTACTTTTTAAAATTTCGTACAATATTATCCCGACTAGAAAATGGTTGTATAGAATTCAACTAATATCTAATCCTAACTGTAACTACTGTGGTTCAGAAGACACTCTGAAACATTTATTTGTAGATTGCAATTTTGCAAAATATATCTGGGATTGGTTACAACAATACTTAAATTATAGACATAAATTTACTGCAGGCCAAATTTTGTACCATGTACCTCTAGACTGCTCTGAACCAAAAAACCTAGCAATTCATTATTTAATAGCAATAACAAAATATAATGTATGGAAAAATTTAAATGCCTTATCTTACCAACAAAAATATAAAAATAAAGATCAGATTAAAATATCTATTAAATGTGATCTCAGAAGAATACTGCAGTTTGGAACTAGAACGTTTGGAGCTCAAAAAACTTTAAAAAATGGAAAGTGTTAGCACCAGTAATATTTTAAAAAAAGGAACAAAAATACTAAACAGAACAATAGAATAAAGCATTTAAAATTAAAATATTAATAGCAAAAAAGTGAAACATAATAAAACTGAAAAGTATAAATTAAACTCTTAAACACATATAATTTTGTTCCTTATATTGTTATAGTAATTTGTAAAAAAAATAATTTATAATTATAAAGTCAATTTTTCTTATATCAGTAGGATTTTAATAATGTAACAATCACTACTCTTATATATTCAGCAATTGCATATCATACATAAAAAATAAATTAATTTGTAATAATATAATAAAGGAAAAACAGGATCCATTGATGTTTTTCCATGTTATCTGGAGTGTTTCCTGTACTATTGTGTAACATCCCTTTCCTATTCTTTCATGTTTAAAAAACAATGTTACTTTGTTTTCTCCAATTTTTGCCATTTTTTTTATCTGAAATGCCTTTAACAAGAACCTCTTACTTACTAAGCACATATGGAGTGTTCAAAAAGGTGATTTCTAAACAAATTGTATACTTCCTGTAACAAGCGGAAATTCTTTCGCAGGCTCCCACCCTCTCCGTTGGTTGTCTGCTCTGTCTGGAAGTATGAGAACATGACAATTATGAAAGGATCCTCTAATACTGTAATAATAATAACAATAATGAAAGTATGCACTAAATGTTTTAATTTACTAAAAGGATGTATGAATGTGTGTTTAAATGGAAAAATTAGTTAAAAGATTATTTGATTCCTAAACAATTCTTTAACAGCCCCTGATGCGTCGGCCTTTAGTAAGAGTCGGACATGAGGTATAAATTAAAGAAACAAAATTTTTCTTACTTTTCCATATTGTCGAAAAGCTAAGCTCTGAAACTAACCATTTCTTTTTCTTTTTTCTTCTTCTTATTTTTTTTTTTTTTTTTTTTTTTTTTTTTGGTTGGAGTTTAACGACGACCGTGAACAATTCGATGGGCTGTAAGCATTTGTCCGTCCCAGATTTAGTTCCACTGGTTTCAGGGAAGGGATAAAGAAGCCAGTGCTGTAAGACAAATACAACCACAATATCTATTACTAACAGGATTCGAATCCGGACCCATCTCGAACGAATGGTCAGAAATCAGCCCTTAGACCACTGCGCCACCGGGGCGGGGAATCTACGTTTTGACGATATCCTCCCGAAGTGAGTGAGCAAAAGTCACGAAACAAATGTTGTGCCTGAAGAACGAGCTACTACGCGGCTCCTTAATTCTTATTTTCTGTTTGTATTGCATGATTTTTTATGTTTCCCTTCACAAAAGCTAAAGAAGAAAATGCTGCAGTTTTGTATGCAAAAACATTTTCTTCTGTAATGTTCAGCAAAATCGTGGTAATAATTCGTGAGAAACTGAATAAATAAAGTTTTGAGTGGGGCTGTTCCTCAGTTGTTTTATTCTGGGATCATTTAAAACGACAGCAGCTGAATGCTGTCGTTTTAAATTTTCCCTAAGATTTGACGTATTGCCTGACGTTTTGCAGTTCTTTCCGCAAAGGCTACATTTTACGTAGACCTTATCATAACCAAAAGAAAAATAATGTTGCACAAAAGATATTTTACGTTTACCCATTATCACTGATACTTACTTTCAACAAATAACTGTTTCAGCACATGACGCACCTTTAAACTTCCAGTACAAACAACAAGAACAACGCTTCTGGCTTTGTTTTTATCTGACTGAAGTGTACACTTTCGCTTTAAACTTGACTTAACATGAAGAACAACAGAGTACAAAAACCGCATACTTTCACCGTTTACTCTGTTGATTAGTGTCATTAGTGTCAATATGGCTGGGCTCAAAAGTATAAATGAGGTGAAAACAAGGAGATTGTGTGAAAATTTATATTTGTCATGTTCTCATACTTCCAGACAGAGAAGACAAGTGAGACAACCAACTGAGAGGGTGGGAACCTGCACAAGAATTTCCGCTTGTTACAGGAAGTATAGAATTTATTTAGAAATCACCTTTTTGAACACTCCACATGTACTTCGTAAGAAGTTCTTGTTAAAGGCATTTCAGATTAAAAAATGGCAAAAATTGAGGTAAACAAAATAACATTATTTTTAAACATGAAAGAATAGGAAATTGATGTTACACAATAGTACAGGATATAGATAAGATGGAAATACATCAATTGATCCAGTTTTTGTTTAATCATATTAATACAAATTAAATTTTTTATGTGTGATATGCCATTATGGTTAGATATTTGACTCAATATAATGACCAAAAAATTATTGAAACCCTACTGATATGGTCAATATTTATTTTAGTATTATATTTCGCTTTTTCCAAGAAAAAGTAAAACATGATCATGATCATATGTAGAGGATTTTAGGTAGGGAGTGTCTGACCCCAGGTCTTAAACAACCCTTAGAAATAGGAAGCTAGGAGATTTGGACTAGAGTGCTCGATAGGAAAGTGACACGGAAGCAAAGTAGAAAGGGGGAGGAAGACGCCCTTATTTATTACCGGGGGCCACTACCCGGTGTCCTACAGCTTAACGTGCCCATCCGACGCACGGCGGATATTTAGTGGATCGAGCGTTCGTACCTGCCTGGGATAGAACCTGAGGTCCTTTCCGTGTCAGTCACGAACGTTGCCTACTAGGCCACCCGCGGCCCAAAAAAGTGAAACGATGTCGGGAACAAATTATATGTGTTTAAGAGTTTAATTTATACTTTTCAGTTTTATTATATTTCATTTTTTTGCTATTAATATTTTAATTTAAAATGCTTTATTCTATTATTTTGTTTAGTATTTTCGTTCCTTTTTTTATATATTACTGGTGCTAATGCATTTCATTTTTTAAAAAGTTTTTTGAGCTCCAAACGTTCTAGTTTCAAACTCCAGTATTCTTCTGAGATCACATTTAACAGGTATTTTTTTCCATACATTATGTTTTGTTATTCCTATTAAATAATGAATTGTTAGGTTTTTAGATTCAAAGCAGTCTAGAGGTACATCTAGAGGTACAAAATTTGTTCTGCAGTAAATTTATGTCTATAATTTAAGTATTGTTGTAACCAATCCCAGATATATTTTGCAAAATTGCAATCTACAAATAAATGTTGAAGAGTGTCTTCTGAACCACAGTAGTTACAGTTAGGATTAGATATTAGTTTAATTCTATGCAACCATTTTCTTGCCGGGATAATTTTGTGCAAAATTTTTAAAAGTAGAACTGTAATATGAGTGCTCAGTTTTATTTTGATTGAAGTGTCCAAACACTATGTACCATAATGGATTGCAGTGTATCTTCTAATTTTGTTGGATGTTTTTCGTTTAATGCTAAATATATTTTACATAATTTATCATATTCTTGTCAGAAATAATTTTTCATCCCGGAAAGCAAATTTTCTCCCTAGAAACTGTGCCAACACACAATCGATAGTTATTGATATCGATAATCATAACTATCGATAGTTCTCCACCTCTATGTGAGAGTCCCTTAGTAGAACGATTTCATTTCCGTGCAAATCGGTTGTTTCTCGGTGGGGTTGCGGGCTTTTGTTCGTTGGGACGGACGGACAGACACGCGGAAGACGGACAGAACGTAATTTTGTATCGTACCTGATAGGTGTGAGACGTCCCTGAGTAGAAATAAATCATTGCCGTGCAATTCGGTTGTTTGTCGGTGGGGTTGTGGGCTTTTGTTCGTTGGGACGGACGGACAGACACGCGGACTACGGACGGAACGTAATTTTGCATCGTACCTGATAGGTGTGAGACGTCCCCGAGTGGAAAGAAATAATTTCCGTGCAAAGCGGTTGTTTATCGGTGGGGTTGTGGGCTTTTGTTCGTTGGGACGGACGGACAGACACGCGGACGACGGACGGAAAGTAATTTTGTAGCGTACCTGATAGAAGTGAGACGTCCCCGAGGAGAAAGAAATAATTTCCGTGCAAAGCGGTTGTTTCTCGGTGGGGTTGTGGGTTTTTGTTCGTTGGGACGGACGGACAGACACGCGGACGACGGTCGGAACGTAATTTTGTATCGTACCTGATAGGTGTGAGACGTCCCCGAGTGGAAAGAAATAATTTCCGTGCAAAGCGGTTGTTTCTCGGTGGGGTTGTGGGCTTTTATACTTCCGGACGAATAGACAGACAGATGGCGGACAGTTTAAACGTAATTTTAGTTCGAATCTAATAGGTGTGAGGCGTCTCTGAGTAGAATGAATTCATTGCCGTGCAAATCGGTTGTTTTTCGGCGGGGTTACGTTATTTTATACTTCAGGACGGACAGACAGACAGACTTCGGAAGAATGGAACTCAATTTTCTATCGTATCTGATGGGTGTGAGGCGTCCTTGAGTAGAATGAATTCATTTCCGTGCAAATCGGTTGTTTTTCGGCGGTTTAAAGTGCTTTAATACTTCTGACGGGCGGACGGACAGACAGACTTCGGACGAATGGAAAGTAATTTCTATCATATCTGATGGGTGTGAGGCTTCCGTGAGTAGAAGGGAGTCATTTCCGTTATAAACGGTTGTTTCTCGGTGGGGTTACGGGCTTTTATACTTCCGGACGGGCGGACAGACAGACGACGGACGGAATGAAATTTTCTCTCATATCTGATAGGTATGAGGCGTCTCTGAGTAGAAAGGAATCATTTCCGTGCAAATCGGTTATTTCTCGTTTAGGTTTAGGTCTTTCATACTTCCGGACGGACGGACAGACAGGCGGCCGACGGACGGAACGTATTTTTGTAACGTACCTGACAGGTGTGATGTGTCCCCCAGTAGAAAGCAATCATTTCCGTACAAATCAGTTGTTTCTCGGTGAGGTTATGCGCTTTTATACTTCAAGACAAATGGACAGACAGACGGCGGACGGATGAAACGTTATTTTCTATCATATCTGATTGGTCTGAGGCGTACCTGAATAGAAACAGACCATGTCCGTGCAAATCGGTTATTTCTCGGTCGAGTTATGTGTTTTATACTTCCGGACGGACGGACGGAAAGACAGACTTGAGACGGATGGAACGTATTTTTTTAATGTATATGATAGGTGTCAGGCGTCCCTGAGTCGAAATAAATAATTTCCGTGCAAATCGGTTCTTTATTGGCGGATATTTCTTTTATTCTTCTGAACGGACAGACAGAAAGCGGACGGATGGAACGTTATTTTTTATTATATCTTATGGTGTGAGCCGTACCTGAGTAGAACGAATTCATTTCCGTGCAAATCTGGTGTTTCTCGGTCGAGATGTGCTTTTATGCTTACGGACGGACGGACAGAAAGACAGACTTGGGACGGACGGAACGTAATTTTGAATTGTATCTGATAGGTGTGAGGCGTCGCTGAGTCGAAAGTAATAATTTCTGTGCAAATCAGTTGTTTATCGGCGGAGATTTTTTTTATTCTTCTGAAAGGACGGACAGACGGCGGACGGATGGAACGTAATTCTGCATCGTATCTCATGGGTAATTCGTTCCTGAGTCGAAAGAGACCATTTGCGTGCAAATCTGTTGTTTTTCGGTCCAGTTATGTGTTTGTATGCTTCCTGACGGACGGACGGAAAGACAGACTTGGGACGGATGGAACATAATTTTGTATTGTGCCTGATAGGTGTGAGGCGTCGCTGAGTCGAAAGTAATAATTTCCGTGCTAATCAGTTGTTTATTATCGGAGATATGTTTTTTATTCTTTTGAACGGACGGACAGACGGCGGCCGGATGGAATGTAATTCTGTTTCGTATCGCATGGATAATTCGCTCGTGAGTAGAAAGAGACCATTTGCTTGCAAATCGGTTACTTACTTGCTAAGATACGTGCTTTTCGTGTGGCCGTAATAACTAACATTTCAATTCTTTGATGGTCCCTCAAGAGAACCAGTCTTCTTTTCCTAGGTGATTTTTACATTTGCAATTTGTTTACGGTCCCCTTAAGGCTAGGAGAGTAGACGGTAGTTCCTTCCGTGACAACGCAGTCCTCGGTAGTACTTCTGGCCGCAAAGCTGAGCTGCCTCTGCCGGTGGATTTCAAAGGTGCCTGTATTAGGACTTAACCGTCGTGTGCAAGAAGAAGTAGTTAACACATTTTTTATTAATTATTAAGAAAGAAATGTGGTAAATGTTGTTGTTATTATTTTAAAAATGTATGGGAATGTAAATAAATGAAGCAATGTAAATGAAATAATGTGCAGAAGAAACAATTCTTGTGGTACTAGCTCACGTACTTATCGACACACAGTCCAGTTTCCGCTTCTGTCCTGATGTACTAAGCACTAATACGGTCTAGAAAAATATTTCTTAGGAACGCGAATGTGACCTTCAGCTGCTATTACAGTCTCAGAGAGAAATTTACAATTCAACTTGAAACCTGCTGGAGCCCTTCTTTGTATTTTCTTTTTCCTTTGGGGGGGGGGGGGAGAGAAACCCTGCAAACAAAAGTTATAGTGATAGATTATTTACTGTTTATAGTGATATGTTTATAGTGATAGATTATTTACTTTGAATTTATCACAAGTAAGTACAAGTTAATTTGCATACATGACACGGAAAAGCGAAAAGTTTATACAGGAATGAGAGCAGAAGTACAACGCAGTGAAAGAACGGTAAAAATCTTTCGGAGAAGGTGAATTGTCCTTAAGAACAGGTAAACACTTTCACGGCAGCTTGTCCACTATGAGAAAAAAAAATCGCGAAATACCAGACTTATTAGTAAACAAAAGCGGTTTCTGAGAAGTATTTTTTTAAATAAGAAAAGTAGGAATGTTTTCCATTTCATTCAAAGATCATAAAATTCATTTTCATTAAAATAGAAAATGGAAGAGGATGGGAAGAAAAAGCTTGTACCATACAGAATTATGTAACTCTCAACAACTACATAATGGCTCTCTGTGTAAGCATGGTGTGGGATACAAATAAGAGATAGGATGGTATTGCAAAGGAAGACTTCAGAAGCAAACATGCAATAACATTTCCAAGAATTGATTCTTAATATCGAAGCAAATTGAATTGCACGGACATCTTAGTGGCAAGTGAACTACCATTGTAAAATACCTTGTAGATACACTTTTTTCAATCTCTCAATGTTGTGAGTCCTAAGCATGAGGACAGTGTATAGATGTGTGTAAATTCTTTGTTATAGTAAATAAAGGGAAATTATTCCCCTAAAAAATCAAATCTGTTTGAGGGGAAGACAATCTCCCAGTCAACCCTAAAAATTAACAACCTATCCCGCCAGACAGAGCGGAAACCCAGCTAAGGTGCGCTAGGTCGGCTGCCAGCACGACATCGCGGGCTGGTCTCTGGACCATGGGGGTGGCCAGGGTCCGAACCAGTGTCTCAAGGCAGGATAGCTGTAGCAACATTTCAAACAAAATCCAAGGTGTTCCATTAGTCCCCATGGAGCCAAGCAACATTGGCGGAACGGGACAAAGAAATCAGCATTCTTAGCATGTGAGTGAAATGAACAATGTATTTGCAATAGATGAACTGTGGATTAAGCTCTGTGTTAAAAAGGAAGACTGCATATTTACATTACATGCTCATAACTTTAGCTCTCCACAGGATAAAATGTATAAAAAAAATATTTTTTTCTAATTTCCCAGTAAATTTTGTTACTACTCATATACTCCCTCTCTCTGTGCTTTATTTGATAAAATTAGTAGGATATGAAAATTAACATGGCAATCAGACATCGCCAAATTGATTGTAATTATTGTTTCACATGTGAATTAAATCACATCAGAAAACTTGAAAACTTCATCGCCGTGGAGCGGGAATCGAACCCGTATCTCCCAAAAGAATATATATCTTCAACTCTGAATTAGTAGGATATGTTTAGAGAGATTAAAGGTCAAAATGGAAAACATTGAAAATTAAATTGCTCATAATATTATTTTGTAATATCTCAGCAGACAGCTCATGTAATAAGCTTTCAAATTGGCCCAAAATGAGTTCTGTTGAACAGTTAAATCTGCAGTTATCATTATTTGTGATAGGCACAGTATATACAAAAATGCATTTTTTTATAAATTTCGGATTCTTGTAATTATAGAAGTATTGTATGAAAGAAGTTGAAATTTCGCACTGATTAGTTTCTCCATAAAACATGCAAGTTCACCACGTTTCATGAAAATCAAGAAGGTTCTGTGTCAACTGAACCTAAAATGATTTTCATGAAAATAATTTTAGGTTCAGTTTGACATGGAATGACTAATAGGCGAGTTTACATTTCATCTCACAATTTATGAAATGCAGTGGAATATAAGTGAGTTGAAATTTCTTTGCAAGGGAAAATTTATGAAATTCAGTAAAAGTACTTTGTTTCTGAAATGTTTAGAAAAAATAGTACAGTATGTGAATGATATATACAGTATATCTATGATATGTACAGTATGAATGTGTATTCTGGCATGTTAAATTCTGGTTTAGGCCTGTATTTTTTTCGACAACATGCCCAGCTACAGTACACATTACAATTTTGAAAAGTTTTGGGTGGTAATCTCAATACCGGCATTTGAGTGTCATCTTCTGAGTGATGAAAGCATTGCAGTCAAAGATTAATACATACTTCCCTAATATCCCCAATCCCAATCCCCAATTTTCTCAACATCGCCTCCCCATAAAATTCTTTATACCCCTCCATTTGGATACACACACATACAGAGGTATACATACTTTTTTTTTGTATTAGTTCTCTTTATTATCTTATAACTCAGCTATCAACAGCAGTTATCATTTACAGGAATTCCTCAACTTTGAAGAATGTACCACAGTACATAAATTTTTATTTTTCTATTTTTTTTTTTTTTTTTGTTAATGTAAAGTCTATCAATGTAGCAGTCATGCTTCTTTTTGGGTTTTTCTTTTTTAATTCACATGTTTAAAGTTAGTCATTGCATGTACATATGTATCTCCTCATTTTAGTTTGTTACAGATTTTGTGAATATGCGACTGAATCATCTAAGCAATCACAAGACTTGTAAAAATATCAAGATTTACTGTTTTAGCAAATCATGTTTATATCTATTTGCTTTAGCCTTCTTTATGAAAGCACTTAAACACGAGAGATAAAAATAAAAACAGCACAAAAACAATATAACAGCATAAGTTTTTGGAAAAAAGATTGCCAGTTATCTAACTATTGTTAACTATACAATATTCAGACATTCACCAACTTTGAAATTTTTCATATTTTTAATCCTAGGTTTAAACCCTAAATATTTCACTATAAAAATTTCATCATTTTTAAAATTTCTTTTTATTCAAATTCCAAGTCATGTGGGAAGTTGAAGCTCAAGGGATAAGATTCCATCATGAGTTAGCTCAAAGATTTCATTTCAACAGAGCAACTCTTGGGGTTGTAAGTCACAAAACTTCTTTGACTGGCCACAAAGAGTGTGATAATATCACTTGTTGCAAAGCATGGCATGAATACATATGCAGTCTCCATGTCTTGCTCTGTAATTGGCATTTCATGTCCAGAACAAGTGCCAGAGTTAAGATCAATAGCTGAAGTGCATTAAGGGATCCTATACGATGAAACTTTTAAATAGATTGTACAATTGTGGGAATAGTCTTTCATATCATGGCTAAAAATGTAGCAATGAATTTATGCAAACATTCAAAAATCCTAAAAATGAAGCATGCCACATTGAAGCAGAATATTACACACAAAAGTTCATAATAATAAAACAAAAACAAACTGAAGTGAGAGCACAGAAATTAATTTAAAAATAATCTTCATAAGGATATGGGGCACACAGAAGTTTATATAATATTTTCATCGGTGTTATTTCAGCACTGAATTATATTTATGTCTTCAGAAAATTTTATAATTGCATCAGCCAAGAAAAGGATCAAACATGCATCTTCCAACTGATGAGCAATTGCATATATATTTCATTTGCCATTGTTGAATAATTAATTTTTGTATTTGCAGCACAAAATGCAACAAAAAAAAACAGTTAATGAGGAGAAATGGCACAGTACCTATAATTAAAATAATAAAATTATATTAGCAGTTCAAATTTGTTGGCATAAAATACATATTAATATTTCCAAGCTTTTGCACATCAACCTAATGATTTTTTCAAGGAGGGTAGACAGCAAAGTGCAAACTCTAAACAAAAGAATGCTTCAACAATTTGAATGTAGTGATCTGGCTAGATGATAAACAAATTGATTTGAAAGTAATTTTCAATGAAAGACACAAGGCATGATGTTAGCTAGGCATGTGGCATCCTGGAAGGAAAAAAAATTGTTATTTGAAGAACTATCTCCAAATTCATGACAACTCTAGAACAACACTATCATTACAAGCCTCACCAAGGTTTGTCAAATGTTTTAGCGACATTGAGCAGAATATTTGGCATAAAATACATATTAATATTTCCAAGCTTTTGCACATCAACCTAATGATTTTTTCAAGGAGGGTAGACAGCAAAGTGCAAACTCTAAACAAAAGAATGCTTCAACAATTTGAATGTAGTGATCTGACTAGATGATAAACAAATTGATTTGAAAGTAATTTTCAATGAAAGACACAAGGCATGATGTTAGCTAGGCATGTGGCATCCTGGAAGGAAAAAAATTGTTATTTGAAGAACTATCTCCAAATTCATGACAACTCTAGAACAACACTATCATTACAAGCCTCACCAAGGTTTGTCAAATGTTTTAGCGACATTGAGCAGAATATTTGGCATAAAATACATATTAATATTTCCAAGCTTTTGCACATCAACCTAATGATTTTTTCAAGGAGGGTAGACAGCAAAGTGCAAACTCTAAACAAAAGAATGCTTCAACAATTTGAATGTAGTGATCTGACTAGATGATAAACAAATTGATTTGAAAGTAATTTTCAATGAAAGACACAAGGCATGATGTTAGCTAGGCATGTGGCATCCTGGAAGGAAAAAAATTGTTATTTGAAGAACTATCTCCAAATTCATGACAATTCTAGAACAACACTATCATTACAAGCCTCACCAAGGTTTGTCAAATGTTTTAGCGACATTGAGCAGAATATTTGGCATAAAATACATATTAATATTTCCAAGCTTTTGCACATCAACCTAATGATTTTTTCAAGGAGGGTAGACAGCAAAGTGCAAACTCTAAACAAAAGAATGCTTCAACAATTTGAATGTAGTGATCTGACTAGATGATAAACAAATTGATTTGAAAGTAATTTTCAATGAAAGACACAAGGCATGATGTTAGCTAGGCATGTGGCATCCTGGAAGGAAAAAAATTGTTATTTGAAGAACTATCTCCAAATTCATGACAACTCTAGAACAACACTATCATTACAAGCCTCACCAAGGTTTGTCAAATGTTTTAGCGACATTGAGCAGAATATTTGGCATAAAATACATATTAATATTTCCAAGCTTTTGCACATCAACCTAATGATTTTTTCAAGGAGGGTAGACAGCAAAGTGCAAACTCTAAACAAAAGAATGCTTCAACAATTTGAATGTAGTGATCTGACTAGATGATAAACAAATTGATTTGAAAGTAATTTTCAATGAAAGACACAAGGCATGATGTTAGCTAGGCATGTGGCATCCTGGAAGGAAAAAAATTGTTATTTGAAGAACTATCTCCAAATTCATGACAACTCTAGAACAACACTATCATTACAAGCCTCACCAAGGTTTGTCAAATGTTTTAGCGACATTGAGCAGAATATTTGGCATAAAATACATATTAATATTTCCAAGCTTTTGCACATCAACCTAATGATTTTTTCAAGGAGGGTAGACAGCAAAGTGCAAACTCTAAACAAAAGAATGCTTCAACAATTTGAATGTAGTGATCTGACTAGATGATAAACAAATTGATTTGAAAGTAATTTTCAATGAAAGACACAAGGCATGATGTTAGCTAGGCATGTGGCATCCTGGAAGGAAAAAAATTGTTATTTGAAGAACTATCTCCAAATTCATGACAATTCTAGAACAACACTATCATTACAAGCCTCACCAAGGTTTGTCAAATGTTTTAGCGACATTGAGCAGAATATTTGGCATAAAATACATATTAATATTTCCAAGCTTTTGCACATCAACCTAATGATTTTTTCAAGGAGGGTAGACAGCAAAGTGCAAACTCTAAACAAAAGAATGCTTCAACAATTTGAATGTAGTGATCTGACTAGATGATAAACAAATTGATTTGAAAGTAATTTTCAATGAAAGACACAAGGCATGATGTTAGCTAGGCATGTGGCATCCTGGAAGGAAAAAAAAATTGTTATTTGAAGAACTATCTCCAAATTCATGACAATTCTAGAACAACACTATCATTACAAGCCTCACCAAGGTTTGTCAAATGTTTTAGCGACATTGAGCAGAATATTTGGCATAAAATACATATTAATATTTCCAAGCTTTTGCACATCAACCTAATGATTTTTTCAAGGAGGGTAGACAGCAAAGTGCAAACTCTAAACAAAAGAATGCTTCAACAATTTGAATGTAGTGATCTGACTAGATGATAAACAAATTGATTTGAAAGTAATTTTCAATGAAAGACACAAGGCATGATGTTAGCTAGGCATGTGGCATCCTGGAAGGAAAAAAAATTGTTATTTGAAGAACTATCTCCAAATTCATGACAATTCTAGAACAACACTATCATTACAAGCCTCACCAAGGTTTGTCAAATGTTTTAGCGACATTGAGCAGAATATTTGGCATAAAATACATATTAATATTTCCAAGCTTTTGCACATCAACCTAATGATTTTTTCAAGGAGGGTAGACAGCAAAGTGCAAACTCTAAACAATAGAATGCTTCAACAATTTGAATGTAGTGATCTGACTAGATGATAAACAAATTGATTTGAAAGTAATTTTCAATGAAAGACACAAGGCATGATGTTAGCTAGGCATGTGGCATCCTGGAAGGAAAAAAAATTGTTATTTGAAGAACTATCTCCAAATTCATGACAACTCTAGAACAACACTATCATTACAAGCCTCACCAAGGTTTGTCAAATGTTTTAGCGACATTGAGCAGAATATTTGGCATAAAATACATATTAATATTTCCAAGCTTTTGCACATCAACCTAATGATTTTTTCAAGGAGGGTAGACAGCAAAGTGCAAACTCTAAACAAAAGAATGCTTCAACAATTTGAATGTAGTGATCTGACTAGATGATAAACAAATTGATTTGAAAGTAATTTTCAATGAAAGACACAAGGCATGATGTTAGCTAGGCATGTGGCATCCTGGAAGGAAAAAAAATTGTTATTTGAAGAACTATCTCCAAATTCATGACAATTCTAGAACAACACTATCATTACAAGCCTCACCAAGGTTTGTCAAATGTTTTAGCGACATTGAGCAGAATATTTGGCATAAAATACATATTAATATTTCCAAGCTTTTGCACATCAACCTAATGATTTTTTCAAGGAGGGTAGACAGCAAAGTGCAAACTCTAAACAAAAGAATGCTTCAACAATTTGAATGTAGTGATCTGACTAGATGATAAACAAATTGATTTGAAAGTAATTTTCAATGAAAGACACAAGGCATGATGTTAGCTAGGCATGTGGCATCCTGGAAGGAAAAAAATTGTTATTTGAAGAACTATCTCCAAATTCATGACAACTCTAGAACAACACTATCATTACAAGCCTCACCAAGGTTTGTCAAATGTTTTAGCGACATTGAGCAGAATATTTGGCATAAAATACATATTAATATTTCCAAGCTTTTGCACATCAACCTAATGATTTTTTCAAGGAGGGTAGACAGCAAAGTGCAAACTCTGAACAATAGAATGCTTCAACAATTTGAATGTAGTGATCTGACTAGATGATAAACAAATTGATTTGAAAGTAATTTTCAATGAAAGACACAAGGCATGATGTTAGCTAGGCATGTGGCATCCTGGAAGGAAAAAAATTGTTATTTGAAGAACTATCTCCAAATTCATGACAATTCTAGAACAACACTATCATTACAAGCCTCACCAAGGTTTGTCAAATGTTTTAGCGACATTGAGCAGAATATTTGGCATAAAATACATATTAATATTTCCAAGCTTTTGCACATCAACCTAATGATTTTTTCAAGGAGGGTAGACAGCAAAGTGCAAACTCTAAACAAAAGAATGCTTCAACAATTTGAATGTAGTGATCTGACTAGATGATAAACAAATTGATTTGAAAGTAATTTTCAATGAAAGACACAAGGCATGATGTTAGCTAGGCATGTGGCATCCTGGAAGGAAAAAAAATTGTTATTTGAAGAACTATCTCCAAATTCATGACAACTCTAGAACAACACTATCATTACAAGCCTCACCAAGGTTTGTCAAATGTTTTAGCGACATTGAGCAGAATATTTGGCATAAAATACATATTAATATTTCCAAGCTTTTGCACATCAACCTAATGATTTTTTCAAGGAGGGTAGACAGCAAAGTGCAAACTCTAAACAAAAGAATGCTTCAACAATTTGAATGTAGTGATCTGACTAGATGATAAACAAATTGATTTGAAAGTAATTTTCAATGAAAGACACAAGGCATGATGTTAGCTAGGCATGTGGCATCCTGGAAGGAAAAAATTGTTATTTGAAGAACTATCTCCAAATTCATGACAATTCTAGAACAACACTATCATTACAAGCCTCACCAAGGTTTGTCAAATGTTTTAGCGACATTGAGCAGAATATTTGGCATAAAATACATATTAATATTTCCAAGCTTTTGCACATCAACCTAATGATTTTTTCAAGGAGGGTAGACAGCAAAGTGCAAACTCTAAACAAAAGAATGCTTCAACAATTTGAATGTAGTGATCTGACTAGATGATAAACAAATTGATTTGAAAGTAATTTTCAATGAAAGACACAAGGCATGATGTTAGCTAGGCATGTGGCATCCTGGAAGGAAAAAAAATTGTTATTTGAAGAACTATCTCCAAATTCATGACAATTCTAGAACAACACTATCATTACAAGCCTCACCAAGGTTTGTCAAATGTTTTAGCGACATTGAGCAGAATATTTGGCATAAAATACATATTAATATTTCCAAGCTTTTGCACATCAACCTAATGATTTTTTCAAGGAGGGTAGACAGCAAAGTGCAAACTCTAAACAAAAGAATGCTTCAACAATTTGAATGTAGTGATCTGACTAGATGATAAACAAATTGATTTGAAAGTAATTTTCAATGAAAGACACAAGGCATGATGTTAGCTAGGCATGTGGCATCCTGGAAGGAAAAAAAATTGTTATTTGAAGAACTATCTCCAAATTCATGACAACTCTAGAACAACACTATCATTACAAGCCTCACCAAGGTTTGTCAAATGTTTTAGCGACATTGAGCAGAATATTTGGCATAAAATACATATTAATATTTCCAAGCTTTTGCACATCAACCTAATGATTTTTTCAAGGAGGGTAGACAGCAAAGTGCAAACTCTAAACAATAGAATGCTTCAACAATTTGAATGTAGTGATCTGACTAGATGATAAACAAATTGATTTGAAAGTAATTTTCAATGAAAGACACAAGGCATGATGTTAGCTAGGCATGTGGCATCCTGGAAGGAAAAAAATTGTTATTTGAAGAACTATCTCCAAATTCATGACAATTCTAGAACAACACTATCATTACAAGCCTCACCAAGGTTTGTCAAATGTTTTAGCGACATTGAGCAGAATATTTGGCATAAAATACATATTAATATTTCCAAGCTTTTGCACATCAACCTAATGATTTTTTCAAGGAGGGTAGACAGCAAAGTGCAAACTCTAAACAAAAGAATGCTTCAACAATTTGAATGTAGTGATCTGACTAGATGATAAACAAATTGATTTGAAAGTAATTTTCAATGAAAGACACAAGGCATGATGTTAGCTAGGCATGTGGCATCCTGGAAGGAAAAAAATTGTTATTTGAAGAACTATCTCCAAATTCATGACAACTCTAGAACAACACTATCATTACAAGCCTCACCAAGGTTTGTCAAATGTTTTAGCGACATTGAGCAGAATATTTGGCATAAAATACATATTAATATTTCCAAGCTTTTGCACATCAACCCAATGGTTTTTTCAAGGAAGGTAGACAACAAACTGAAAACTCTGAACAATAGAATGCTTCAACAATTTGAATGTAGTGATCTGACTAGATCATAAAAAAATTTATTTGAAAGTAATTTTCAATGAAAGACACAAGGCATCACATTGGCTAGGCATGTGGTACCCTGGAAGAAAAAAATATTATTTGAAGAACTGTCTCCAAATTCATGGCACCTCTAGAAAGACACTATCATTACAAGCCTCACCAAGGTTTCTCAAATGGCTTAGATTTAGAGGTGGATTAGGGGAGAAGCTAATTTCTTCATATTATCCCATATATGAGCACTGGACTTGAACTTGACCTCTCTGGATATGGCTGTGGTTACTATACCATTCCTTGTGTCTCTTTTAACTTCATTTATTCTAATTCTGAACAAATGCTTGGCCATTCCAATGTAGTATCATTTGAAGCCATCTGGGTATTCTAGAGGATGGATGGTCTAAATACTTGACTTTTTAGAAAGAGGGGTTCATTAGTGTTTCTCTTAAATATGGTATATGAACATGTAGGAGGCCTTATACCAACACCAAAGTTCATCCAGTGAGTTCATGAGTCAGTAGGAAACATTTCATGCATAGGGAATTGAACCCAGGTAGAATCCCTGCAGCATAGAATGATTAATGTTCAGCTTTTTATTTTTAAGGTAGTTATATATCTGCTTTAAGGCACCTTCCTTAAAAAGGAAAGGTGCCTCAAAGCACATATATGACTGGTTGGTGTGTGAAAGCTTGGAAATGTTGATTTCTAATTTAAGGCAATAAATTCGGATTCTAATGTGGTTTTACCATTTCAACAGGCTTGCTCCAGATCTTAATAACCAAATAAAGAAATTCCTGCCAGCTTTAAAGCAGAAAGAAGTGGACATCCAATTGCAAGAAGGAGTAACATATTGCATTGACTGTAACTGCAGACTCAGCTATATAGGAGAAACAGGAAGAAGTATTAAGGTCCGAATGAAAGAACACCAAGCAGCTATTAGGAACATTGGTAACAAAACAGGGCTAGACAGACATATACAAGCAAGTAGACACTCCATATATTGGGACTCTGTAAAAATAATCGCCCACCAGTCAAACTTAGTAAAAAGGAAACTAGAAGAAGGAATAGAAATAGCAAGAAGAAGAAGTACCACAGTTAACAATAATTGCGGTTGGACTCTTCCAACTGAGTGGCAGCAACTATTCCAGTGACGTAGTCCTGATGACGAACTAGGCTTTAGTTCGAAAATTTGACAACCAACTTTCATGAATAATAACCTCTATAAGATCCGTAAAAAATTATTCCACAATACACTATGAATAGAGGTGCCATAAATTCATTTACAACTAAAAATAACATTGTAATCCTGCTGATAATGATAACATGGCAACTCTGAAATTTTATAACTGAATTCATAGGGTTTCAAAGGTTATAAAAAGATGCAACTTAGTATTTCACATTTTCCAACTATAATCTAGATAATCATTAGGACTACGCCAATGGAATAGTTGTATTTACATAGCTAATAGTGAGGAACACTCACAGGCCCTTTAATATGGCCCCCTCTTCTAGCTGTTTTTTTTTCCTTCTACCAGATTTCTCTACAAACCATGAAGCTATGGAGTTATTATTCTTACTTACGTCCCAATTCAAAATGCACTGTTGCCTGAATATTTCTAACCAGACCAGACTAGGCAGCTATGTTTTATACAGTTGCTTTGTGTTCCTTTACACAGGTTTCCACTTTTCTTTCTATTTCTTCAATACAGATAAACACATATATGCATTTTACACTATAGGTTACTCCTTCTTGTAGCAGTTCTTCTCTTGTGTGCTCCTTACTGGTGTTGGGATTTTACTATTGTGTACCATGCTATGTATATTTATTGAATGTCTTTTTGTGTTTGGTTCTGTGCTGCTGTGCATGACCCCCTTACCCTTCAATAAGAATGTGGGCCGGTATTTATGTTTTTTTTGGAGAACCGCTTGATTTCTCCCTATGTACTAATGTTATGCATGTCAGTGTTACAGTGCACTTATGATCATTCGTAGTACTTCTCTTTGTGGCATATGCTTTACCTTTTGAACCTTTGTTTATCTGATACAATCTGTGTTATCTCTTCTTGTAGCTCACTTGTATTTGCACATACTGTTGTACTGTTTTCTTTGTAAATATCTCTTGTATCTGTCTCATTCATCCTTGGACAATCATTACTCTTGTGGTGTTGTGCATACCTCATATGCATTTTGGTACCTTATACTTTGCTGTTTCTTTTAATGTTATGCTTTTGTTCTGCCAGGCTATGCCCCTATGTGTATATACACTTTTTGTCCGTTGCTCATTTTTGTTCTTGTTTTATCGCATTGTACGTGTTATGCATTTATTTTCTTGCCTTGTGATTTTGTATTTTGTCACAGCGTACTATCTGCATTTATCTTTATCATGCAATGCACTCTTCTCTGTAATGTGATCAGTGTATTATCTATCCTGTTCATTTAATAATGTGCACTGACACCTTCAGTGTGTCTTCCTGATTCATGCATATGTATCACAGGTCTTTGGCCTAGTGTTTCATATGTGTGCTTTGTGCATTATGTTTGAATAAATATTGTGGTTTTTAACATTTTGTTGTAATGTTTTGGATGGCAATGCCCCAAACATATGTACATATAATGTTTCATAAATCCTCGACTGTTTTTATTATTGTTTCTCGCCCCGCGAGGCATGCATGTATTTTAGAAACTCCGAAATAAAGTTTGTTGATCACCTTCTTGTAGCATAATGCTCTCCTCTTCTCCTTTCTGTGTCTAAAGGATTACTTTATTTCTTTTTTATTTTTTTTTATTCTGTTATTCCATCCTTGATGCAAGTCTTATCTTGTATTCATAGCTATAGAAGAATCTGGCAGAATATATATATATATATATATATATATATATATATATATTCTGGGATGTAAGGTCAGGTGATGCGTAACATCACAGCCTCTCCTTGACAAATGTCAACCCCGCCTTCTCGTGGTGCATCCTGTTCCTACTAAAGGGGCTCTGATGACCGCAAATAGCGGTATAACTATACCATCGGGATCAGAGGAAATGCTATCCCACACTCACCAACCCGCTTGGCCAGCGTGGTGAGTTATGGCCAAACACCTCCAAAATGATTCCACAACTTAAATCTTGGCCCTCAGTCTCCGGCAGCTGGAATGTACCTGGCCAAGGCAGCGGCCAGTGCGACATGAAGGCAGAGGGTGCTAAGAATTCCCGGAGGACCGGACTAGGCTGCCATTTGATGCTGACCTTGGCTACCTACAACGGACGCTCCCTATCTTCTGATTCAAGGCTTCTTGAATTGGAAGAGGAACTACAAAGGATCAAGTGGGACATCGTCGGGCTGAGTGAGGTAAGGAGAAAAGGAGAAGATCTCATTGAACTGAAAAGTGGACATCTCTTCTATTATCGTGGGACAGATACTGGCAGAACTAGTGGTGTTGGATTTATAATAAACAAGAAACTGAAGGATAAAGTGGTAGAAGTTGAAAGTTCCTCTGACAGAGCTGCACGACTCGTTATCCAACTATCGAGAAGATACCAGGCTCAGATTATTCAAACTTATGCACCCACCACAAGTCATCCTGAAGAAGAAATTGAAGAATTTTATGAGGAAATTCGTCATCTAAATAATAAAGGTAAGCAGCACTTGAAGATAATTATGGGAGATTTCAATGCAAAAATAGGGCACCGGCAACAGAATGAAACTTCAGTAGGTAAATTCGGTCACGGCAACAGAAACCAGCGTGGAAATACTCTCGTTGAGTTTGCAGAGGCAGAAGGATTTTTCATCTTGAATTCCTTTTTCAAGAAAAAGCCACACAGGAAATGGACATGGAGACATCCAATTGGGACGACAAGTGAAATTGATTTTATTATGTGTAACAAAAAATTTGTTATCGAAAACTGCAGTGTGCTAAACAAGTTCAACACAGGTAGTGACCATAGATTGGTGAGATGTAAGATGCACCTCAACACTAAACTGGAACGTGGCAAGCTCATAAGACAAACAAAATGTATTGACATAACCAACCTTAAAAAACACCATAATACTTTCAAGTTGGAACTGAAGAACAGATTCTCTGCTTTAGAAGGCCTAACATCGGAAGAAGTGGATATTTCGGAAGTTAACAGAAAAGTAACCAAAGCTCTTATGGAAACAGCAACAAAATTAGCTGGGTCTAAGAACAAGTTGCATGTAAACAAATTATCAGGAAAAACCAAAATGTTGATGCAAAAAAGAAGACAGATGAGGACAACTAAAGAAGATGTGACTTCCAAAGTGGAATATATAGAGCTATGCAAGACAGCACGAAAAAGTATCACTGAAGACGTAAGGAAATTCAACTGTGAGCTAGTGAGGAAAGCAATTGAAAACAACCAAAGCCTAAAGATAGCAAAGGGACATCTCAGTAAGGGAAGAAAACAGATTATGGCTCTGAGAAAAGAAGATGGTTCTATAACAAGAAATAGAGGCGAAATTTTGACAAGAGTGAAAGATTTCTACTCCAAATTATATGAAAGGGATGATACATGTACTCCAGACATCATGAAAGGTACCAGAGTTCTTCCAGTCCTCCCAGCAGAAGTTGCTCATGCAATCAAGAACATGAAGCGGGGGAAAGCTCCAGGAGAAGATGGAATTACTATAGACATCATACAAGAAGCAAGTGGAGAAATCGAAACAGTACTCGCCCAAATTTTCACTCGATGCCTTAATGAAGGGAAGATTCCTGAGGATTGGAACAATGCTACAATGATCCTGCTACATAAAAAAGGTGACATTGAGGATCTCAGGAACTACAGACCTATCAGCCTCCTATCAGTGGTTTATAAAATCTTCACTAAAGTTCTTTCACACTGCTTGAAGGTAACACTGGACATGGCTCAACCTAGAGAACAAGCTGGATTCAGGAGTGGCTACAGCACAATAGATCATATCCATGTACTGAGAGAACTAATTGAAAGAGCGAGGGAATATGAACTTCCATTGTGCATGGCTTTTATCGATTATGAAAAAGCCTTTGATTCGGTGAAACCATCAGCAGTTACCACGGCTCTGAAATCCTGCGGTATTGAAGATGCATACATTAATATTATTAATAACATCTATGAAAATGCAAGTGCAAAGATTCGGCTGTTTGAAAATACAACACACATAAAAATTGGAAAGGGAGTGAGACAAGGTGACACCATATCTCCGAAGCTCTTTAATGCCACATTGGAAAATGTCTTTCAATCACTGAACTGGGAAAACAAAGGGATAAAGATTAATGGAGATTATCTAACCCACCTTCGTTTTGCTGATGACGTAGTCATTTTTGCAACTACCCCATCAGAGCTGCAGAGTATGATCCAGGAACTTGCTGACAAGAGTAAAGAAGTGGGATTAAAAATGAACTTTCAGAAGACAAAAGTGATGTTCAATGCTTTTACAAGAAATGAAGATTTATCGATTGATGGAGAAAAACTGGAGATAACAGATACGTATGTTTATCTTGGACAGCAGATATCAAGTGAGGGTCACATTGATGAAGAAATTAATCGGCGTACAAAACTTGCCTGGAGAGCTTTTGGAAGAAACAGCATAATTTTCAAGAGCAAAATGCCATTATGTCTTAAAAGAAAAGTGTTTGATCAATGCATCCTTCCAGTGCTTACGTATGGTGCAGAGACGTGGACCTTAACTAAAAGAGACATACAAAGGCTGCAGACAACTCAAAGCAGTATGGAGAGGTGCATACTTGGTGTAACCAGGAGAGATAAGAAGAGGAACTCGTGGATCCGGAAAATGACAAGAGTGGAAGACATCATGATCAGAGTTAAATCCCTGAAATGGCAATGGGCTGGACATACTGCCAGAAGGACAGACCATAGATGGACAGCCGAAATTTTAGATTGGATTCCAAGGGACAGGAAAAGACCCAGAAAAAGACCACATGGGAGATGGGTGGATGAAATTCGTAAATATGCGGGAGTGACATGGAGGAGACTGGCACAAGACAGACCATTGTGGAGGAAACTTGGGGAGACCTTCGTCCAGCAGTGGATTGATAATGGTTGACAATGATGATGATGATGATATATATTCTATTAAGAAGATACCTAAGCAAGACAGACCGTTGTGGAGGAAACTTGGGGAGACCTTCGTCCAGCAGTGGATTGATAATGGTTGACAATGATGATGATGATGATATATATTCTATTAAGAAGATACCTAAGCAAAAAAAAATACATATATAATTTTGACTCACACCAAGTACAACATAGAAAAGGTTATGTATCTACTTGTGTGAGTAAAAAGGAAGAAAAGATAAAAAAATAAAATAAAACAACTGAATGTAGAAGGTGTCGAGAATACTGAGCCTTGGCTTTATCAAGGACCAGCAAAAACTCTGCATTTTCTCACTTCCACAAAGACCTAGTTGGAAATGGGTTTCTGCAAGGCCGTAGATGCAAGTAACATTCCCACCTAAAATTGTTTTAAAAAATATATATATGTCATGTCCTCCGCAGAGTTGTATGACCTAGCACTAGTTAACAATTTCGCTTGCATCCATGAACCTTCCTGGCCCGACCCAATCTCTTCATCTGTTACTATTAAACAGAGAGAGAAGATTAAAGAGAACTCAAGCTGTGAGAGTGACATAATAATTAGAAATAATTTTCAGCTATAACGAAATGCCAAGTTCGTTTGAGAGAGAAATTAAACCTGAAAAACAATGCAAAAGAAATCCAAATTTTTTCATTGCAATTAAAAAAGGAAATATTAATTTTTAAAAAACAGATTATTGAAAGAAAACTTGAGTCTAAAACCCCCTACTCTACAACTTATGACAGCACGAAAACGAGAATAAGTTAAAGACAATAATTAACTAAAGAAAACTTTGTGAAAGTTATATGACTTAAACAGTTAGTTGCAATATGTACAAAGTATTTCAGCAGTGCTTTAAGTGCATAATTAATTAGTTATTAAGTACTTAACTACTTTGAAAATACAGCGCAAAGAACAAGAAACAAGCTTAGCCATCTGCTGTTCCTAGGTTCCCCAAAAGACGCGCAAAGTTACAAAGAAAAGAAAGAGTTAAAACCCGCAAAAATGTTAACAGACAAGCCAGTGCCTAAAAGCTGAAAAGCAAAAAATCAACAGAGAAAAAGTACATGAAGTACAAACATTGAACTTATAAAACCTAAAACCCAAATACAAGGAAGAGAGCTTACCTCTTGTGCGACGAAACTTTCTCCTCACAAGAGTAAAACATGGCTGACCTCTTCCGCCACTCCCTAGTCGCTGGGGGGCAGTGTGGGTGGGGCTGATGGCCTCCTCATACAGAAAGAAACCAACTCGCGGAGATTTTAACCAGAGAAAAAAATATATAAACTTAAGACTGTGGATCTGTATGATCAGAAAGAGCAGAATTAACTCTCCCGAATACATGAGAAATATTATAAAATACACGAGTAGTGTATTTAATAATCTTTGCATGTATTAAATCACCTTAGTGAGCTTCTATAGATTAATCAGAATCTTATTAATTTTAATGTTGGTTTTACTATTTTTAGTATAGCTATCCTAGTGATGAATAACTAGTTTTCTTTTTTATTTGTTTTTATTTTCTTTTATAAACAGATTTTTAAGCTTTTTTTTGTGATTTTGTTTATATTATTTAATTTTTTGTTTTAATAGGACCTTCATATCCATAGCACTAAGGTTCCTTTAGGTAGTTAATAGGCATCCTCTAGCCAACTTCCCTTACGGCTTTGATTGGTCAGAATCATATTATTAACTGTGTAGAAAATTAAAGCAGATCTGCCAACCTTACTCTATTATTCAGAATAATTTTTCTTAAAGTTCTTTTGATGAAAGAAGAAGGAATTTCGTTCTCTAGAAAACTATCTAATAGTATATTAATGTGGTAATTGAAGTCCAAATTGTTGCTGCAAATTCTTGAAATTCTTAGGACCTGAGAAATTAGTACATTCTCAATTACTTTGGTTGATATGTTATTATTCCAGTGTAGATATTTAATTACTTTGAAAGGAAAATTAACTCTTTTATCAAAGAGGCTAATAGATGGGTTACCTCTGTTGAGCTTAATGCTTAAGTCTAGGAACTCAAGTTCCTGATTACTGTGGTTGGTTTTACATAAGTTAAGAGAGCTAGGATAGATATTATCAAAATCACTCTCTATAACTTCTGAATTATTGATACACAGCAGATCATCAATATATCTAAAAGTGTAAAGGTAGTCTGCTGTGTATCAATAATTCAGAAGTTATAGAGAGTGATTTTGATAATATCTATCTTAGCTCTCTTAACTTATGTAAAACCAACCACAGTAATCAGGAACTTGAGTTCCTAGACTTAAGCATTAAGCTCAACAGAGGTAACCCATCTATTAGCCTCTTTGATAAAAGAGTTAATTTTCCTTTCAAAGTAATTAAATATCTACACTGGAATAATAACATATCAACCAAAGTAATTGAGAATGTACTAATTTCTCAGGTCCTAAGAATTTCAAGAATTTGCAGCAACAATTTGGACTTCAATTACCACATTAATATACTATTAGATAGTTTTCTAGAGAACGAAATTCCTTCTTCTTTCATCAAAAGAACTTTAAGAAAAATTATTCTGAATAATAGAGTAAGGTTGGCAGATCTGCTTTAATTTTCTACACAGTTAATAATATGATTCTGACCAATCAAAGCCGTAAGGAAGTTGGCTAGAGGATGCCTATTAACTACCTAAAGGAACCTTAGTGCTATGGATATGAAGGTCCTATTAAAGCAAAAAATTAAATAATATAAACAAAATCACAAAAAAAGCTTAAAAATCTGTTTCTAAAAGAAAATAAAAACAAATAAAAAAGAAAACTAGTTATTCATCACTAGGATAGCTATACTAAAAATAGTAAAACCAACATTAAAATTAATAAGATTCTGATTAATCTATAGAAGCTCACTAAGGTGATTTAATACATGCAAAGATTATTAAATACACTACTCGTGTATTTTATAATATTTCTCATGTATTCGGGAGAGTTAATTCTGCTCTTTCTGATCATACAGATCCACAGTCTTAAGTTTATATATTTTTTTCTCTGGTTAAAATCTCCGCGAGTTGGTTTCTTTCTGTATGAGGAGGCCATCAGCCCCACCCACACTGCCTCCCAGCGACTAGGAGTGGCGGAAGAGGTCAGCCATGTTTTACTCTTGTGAGGAGAAAGTTTCGTCGCACAAGAGGTAAGCTCTCTTCCTTGTATTTGGGTTTTAGGTTTTATAAGTTCAATGTTTGTACTTCATGTACTTTTTCTCTGTTGATTTTTTGCTTTTCAGCTTTTAGGCACTGGCTTGTCTGTTAACATTTTTGCGGGTTTTAACTCTTTCTTTTCTTTGTAACTTTGCGCGTCTTTTGGGAACCTAGGAACAGCAGATGGCTAAGCTTGTTTCTTGTTCTTTGCGCTGTATTTTCAAAGTAGTTAAGTACTTAATAACTAATTAATTATGCACTTAAAGCACTGCTGAAATACTTTGTACATATTGCAACTAACTGTTTAAGTCATATAACTTTCACAAAGTTTTCTTTAGTTAATTATTGTCTTTAACTTATTCTCGTTTTCGTGCTGTCATAAGTTGTAGAGTAGGGGGTTTTAGACTCAAGTTTTCTTTCAATAATCTGTTTTTTAAAAATTAATATTTCCTTTTTTAATTGCAATGAAAAAATTTGGATTTCTTTTGCATTGTTTTTCAGGTTTAATTTCTCTCTCAAACGAACTTGGCATTTCGTTATAGCTGAAAATTATTTCTAATTATTATGTCACTCTCACAGCTTGAGTTCTCTTTAATCTTCTTCTCTCTGTTTAATAGTAACAGATGAAGAGCATGGGTCGGGCCAGGAAGGTTCATGGATGCAAGCGAAATTGTTAACTAGTGCTAGGTCATACAACTCTGCGGAGGACATGACATATATATATTTTTTAAAACAATTTTAGGTGGGAATGTTACTTGCATCTATGGCCTTGCAGAAACCCATTTCCAACTAGGTCTTTGTGGAAGTGAGAAAATGCAGAGTTTTTGCTGGTCCTTGATAAAGCCAAGGCTCAGTATTCTCGACACCTTCTACATTCAGTTGTTTTATTTTATTTTTTTATCTTTTCTCCTTTTACTCACACAGGTAGATACATAACCTTTTCTATGTTGTACTTGGTGTGAGTCAAAATTATATATGTATTTTTTTTTTGCTTAGGTATCTTCTTAATAGAATGTGAATTCTGAATTTTCAAAACTGCTGCGTTGCGCGTTTTGATCTTCAGGTTTTTTTGCAACTTTCATTTTAAATTCTAAAGTTTTTCCTTAGTCTTCAGTTTTGCTCTTCAGTATATATATATATATTTGTAAAAGTTGGTTTGCTGTGTTAATTCTTATATAGGCTACATGATAATTACAATTTAATATCTTTTTAGTGTTGGTGGCTTTATAAAGGTATACTAAGGTATATATATCTGTTGGATTTTCTTCCATCCTTGGAGATCAGTGTTACATCCAGGTAATTAAAATTACTTCCTTTTTGTAGCTCTAAGCTAAATTTAAGCAAAATTTCCAGGAAATTAAAATAAGAAATAATAATCATTGTTCATGATCAAGGTTCAATGTCTACTATGAAAGAGATATCCTTCAATGTGTCACACGTACATGCCGAAGAGTGAGGGTTACACAGAAATGTTTGCCTTTATTTTACAAACAAATTTTTCAGTTTACTTCTATTTTACTAGTGTTACCCAAAAAACTCCATTTGTTGTTTACAAATGTGATTTGCATTCCAGAACATGATTTTAATTTTTTTTTTTTTTTTTTTTTTTTGTCATTTTTAATATGTGGCTGTCTGGGTATGTCACCCATAAGACTGCATTTGCTGTTTATGAATACTATTTGCATTCCATTTTTAAAGGTTTTTTGGCCATATTGAATATGTGGCTCTGCACGTGAGCATTAGTTGCTTACAAATGCTATTTGCTTCCCGCATATAAATTTTAGATATTTTTTTATCCATTTTAAATGTTTGGTAAACCAGGAAATTGTATTTGTTGTTTAGGAATATTTTTGCATTCCAGGGTATGAATTTCAGAGTGTTTTGGGGGGATAATTTCAAATGTTAGGCTCTGCGGGTATGCATTTCTTGATTACAAATGCTATTTGCATTCCAGGATATGATTTTTGGAGATATTTTTGCCATTTTAAATGTTTGGCTCTTGGTGTGATGGGTGTGATACACCCAGGGAACTGCATTTGTTGTTTATGAAAACTGTTTATGCTCCAGATTATAATTTTTGGAGATTCTGTAGGCATTTGAAATATGTGGCTCTGTGAGTGTGTCACCCTGGAAAGTGCATTTATTATTTATGAATACTATTTGCACTCCAGGGTGTGGGTTTCAAAGATTTTTTGACCATTTTTAAGGTGTGGATCTGTATTTGTTATTTATTAATGCTATTTGCACTCCAGGGTGTGGATTTCAAAGTTTTTTTTTTGTCCATTTTTAAGATGCGGATTTGCATTTGTTTTTTATGAATGCTGGTACGGTTTTTGGGCATTTGTTTGGCCATTTTAAATGTGTGGGTCTATGGGTGAGCATTTGTTGTTTATGAATACTATTTAGATTCCAGGATATGGTATTTTGGCCATTTTAAATGTATGACTCTACTGTAGTGTCATCCTGGAAACTGCATGTGTTGTTTATGAATGATATTTACATTTTAGGATATGATTATTATTAGAGATTTTTAGCCGTTTTAAATGTGTGCCTCTGTGGGTGTACATTCATTGTTTACAAAGGATACTAGCATTCCAGGGAATGAGTTTTTGCTATTTCTCCACCATTTCAAAGGTTTGGATCTGCAAGTGTGCATTTATTGTTTAGAAATATTATTTTCACCCTGGATGTAATTAAAAATAAGATTTTGGCCATTTTAAATATGTGGTTCTATGGTTTTGTCCCTTTGAACAATGCATTTGTTGTTTAAGAATGCTGTTTACATTCCAGGTCATATTTTTTGGAAATGTTTGGACCATTTTAAATGTGTGGCTCTGCTGGTGCGCATTTGTTGTTTATGAATGCTATGTTCATTCTGGGATGTGATTTTCAAGGATTTTTTGAATACTTTAAATGTGCAGCTTTTTTTGTATGTGTCATCCAGAAGACTGTATTTATTGTTTACTAATGCTACTGAAATTCCAGCTTATTATTTTTGGAGGTTCTTTTGACCATTTCATAGGTGTGGCACTGTAGGTGTGCATTAGTTGTGCAAGATTTCTATTATCATTCAAGGATGTAATTTTTAGGAATTTTTGGAATTGTTGGAAAGAGGGGTCCCACCAGCGTTTTTTTTTTTTTTCTTCTTTTCAATAAACGCCATAGTTCATCTAATGAATTCTTGAGTTGTTAGGAAACATTTGGTTTATATGAAATTGAATCGAGGTAGTGTAGCTGTGTCATAGAAAGATTAACATGTCAGATGTTGTTTTTTGAATAAACTTACATACCTGGTTCAAAGTACCTTTCTTGAGAAAGCCATCAAGTTGGGATGTGAAAGCTTGGAAATCTTGATTTCTATTTTACACCCATAAATTTGGATTGCTAGTATGGTTTTACTATTTCAACAGAACAAATTTTAAACCTGATGATAATGATAAAATGGTAACTCTGAAATTTCATAATGGAATTTATGGGGTATCTATAGGTCATAAAGAGATAAAACTTAGTATTTCATATTTTCCAACAATAATCTAGATAACCATCACGACTACATTGGAATAGTTGTTGTTACTCAGTTGGAAGTGAAGAACACTTACAGGCTTTTAATATGACCTCTCTTTTAGCTATTTCTATTCCTTTTCCCAGATTTCTCTACAAACCATCAAGATGTTGAGTGATTATTTTTTCCCCAAGTCCCAATTTAAAATGTCTTGTTGCCTGAACATTTCTGTCCAATCTTGTTAACTATTTGGCAATAACTGATGACATGGATATTCCTAGACTTAATATACTATAAAATTTACAAATTCGTGGTATTTACTCAGGAATAAAAGAATATTACTTACATTCGAAGTTTCCAGTAGCACCCCTACCCTTTCTTAGGATACAACTATATTACTTTGTAGTTCTGAGGAAGGGTAGGGTTGCCACCCAAAAATTTGACTGTAATATCCTTTTTTTCCTGAGTAAATCCCATAGTTTTGTGAAATTTACAGTATATTGTTAGCCATGTTTTATACAGTTGCTTTGTGTTCCTTTACACATGTTTTCACTCCCCCTCCCCATCCTACGTACTTCTCCAATACAAATAAGCCACCAAACACAGTTTTCATGTAGGCTGCTCCTTCTGGTAGCATAATGCTGTCTCTTTGTTCTGTTTCAGTGTTGGAAGTTATTATTATAATTATTTATGTTCTTCCATTCTTGATGCAAGTCTTATCTTGTATTTTTCACTGATTCTTTTTCCCAAAATAGTATTTTGTAGCAAGTGGGATTAAATTTTTTGCAATTTAGTTTTCTTTTAAATATATATTTGTTACAGCAGGGTAGTTGTTTAAATTTTTGACAGTTCCCTTCTGTGGATATTATCCATAGCTTCAAAAGAATCCAGCAGAATAATGTTTTTGTATAGATTGGTGTCTGTGTTAATTCTTATATAGGCTAGATGATGATTATAATTTAATATCTTGTTAGTGTTGGTGGCTTTATAAAGGTATATTTCTGAGATAATATTTCCATCCTTGGAGATAAGTGTTAAGTCCAGGTAATTAAGATTATTTTCTTGTTGTAATTCTAATATAATTTTAGGCAAATTCTCCAGAGAATTAAAATAAGAAAGATTGATTCATATGAGGCAATAAGGTTCAGTGTCTACTATGAATGAAATATCATTCAATATATCTGGCATACATTCTGAAGGATGAAGGTTACTCAAAGTTGTTTACTTTAATCTTACTAACATTTTATTATTTGCTTTTATTTTAGTAGTGTCACCCAAGAAACTCCATTTGTTGTTTATGAATGTGATTTGAATTCTAGGACATGATTTGTAAAGATCTTTTTGAAATTAAAAATGTGTAGCTCTGCTGGTGTGTCATCCGGGAAACTGCTTTTGTTGTTTATGAATGCTATTTGCCTTCCAGGATAAGATTTTCCGAGATTGGCCAATTTATATATGTGACTCTGCAGCAGTGCATTTATTGTTTATAAATGCTACCCGCATTTCAAAGTGTGATCTTTAGATTTTTTTTTCCTTTTTTCGTATTAAATCTTTGGCCTGTGGGTATGCATTTGTTGCTTAGTGCATTTGGTTATATTTGTACCAGGTGCTCCATATAAAAAAGGCCCAATGGCCAGATGTTGTTAGGCGGGCTAAAATTGTATGGCGGGTTTCCAGTTAAAACAGCTGTATTCCACTTCTAACCGGTTTCTGCATGTACAGCTGCAAAGGAATTCTCCGAAGTGGTTAGTCACAGCCAGAGCAGTGTAGGTACACGGTGGTCATAAGTATAAGCGGAGAGAGAATAAAGGCAACGGAAATGGTTTTAAGTACGGAACAGAGGATTTTTATTATGGAACAGTATTTCAGAAATAACTCATACAAGGTTTTAAATGAGTTCTTTACAGAAAAATTTCCACATTGTGCAGCACCGGCAAAATCAGTGGTATAGAACTTAGTGCAAAGATTTTGTGAAACCGGCACGGTGTGCAACAGGAAAAGAAACAAACCCAAGACAATTCGTACTAAAGACAATATCAAGAATGTGTGCACAGTGATGTTACAAAGCCCTCGGAAGATGATTCACCTACTATCGTCTGCAATGGGAATATCTGCCATGTCATATCGACGCATATTTAAGGTGGAGTTGCATTTTCAGCCTACAAACTAATGGTGCTCCAAGAACTTAAAACCCCTGATTATGCAAAACAGATGCAATATTGTTAGTGGTTTCAGGAGACTATTGTCAGCAGTGAAATGGACCCAACACTTTATTACATGACAGATGAAGCATGGTTTCATTTGTCTGGGTATGTCAATGCACAAAACAGCAGGATTTGGACAGACACGAATCCCAGACAGACAATGGAGACTCCTCTGCATAACCAAAAGATAGGCATTTGGTGCGCTGTGTCTGCGAAGAGGATAGTTGGCCCATTCTTCTTCACTGACACCATCAACTTGGAGTGCTATGTTCAGGAACTGTTCAACCCATTTGTTGCCGCATTTACAGAAGAACAGCGAACATATGCTTTCTTTCAGCAGGATGGTGCAACAGTGCCTACTGCACGGAACAGTCTACGTGCTGCCCCATGAAGTGTTTGGGGAGGACAGAACTGTATCGAAGAGACTGTGGCCACCCAGATCACCTAATCTCTCCACCTGTGACTTTTATATGTGGGGAGGGTTGAAAGGGAAAGTGTACGCAACTACTCCGCACACCCTTGATGAATTAAAAGTGATCATTACAGATGCCATAGCCCAGATTACTGCCGATGAGTTGTGGCACGTTATGAACAACGTGTTCCATTGTTTGCAGCTGTGTCTTGATGTCGAAGGACAGCACTTTTAGCAATTCTTGTAAACGCAGGTAAATTACTCTTGTTTTCTGTCATTTCAACTATTCTTTACCATGTATAGTAACATTGCCTGACTGTTGTTGTTCATTATACTCGGGCCTCTTTTATATGGCACACCCTGTATTTCAGGCTATGATTTTTGGAGATTTTTTTGGCCATTATAAGGGATTCCTCTGATGAGGGTGCATTCCACAGGGAACAGCATTTGTTGTTTACAAATGCTATTTATATTCTAGGATATTATTTTTTTTACCATTTTAAATTTCTGGTTCTTCTGGTGTGCATTTGATGTCAATAAAGTGGCTTTGATCTCCAGGGTATGATTTTTAATCATTTTTTGCCCATGTTAATGTGTACTTCTAAGAAGCATGTGTTATACAGGAAACTTCATTTGTTGTTCACAAATGCTGTTTGTATTCCTCAGTGCAATTGTTTTATATTTTCTAACCATTATGAGTGCGTGGCTCTGCCGGTGTGCATTTAATGTTTATGAATGCTACCTTCGTTCCAGTGAGTGAGTCTTAAGATATTTTTTCGGCCATTTTAAATGCATGGTTTCATGGGTGAGCATTTGTTGTTCACAAATGCCATTTGAATTTCATGATATGATTTTTAAATTTTTTGGCCATTTTAAATGTAATGCTCGAAGGGTGTGCAGTTGTAGTTGACAACTCCCTCTGAATTTCATTATATGATTTTTAAAATTTGGGAGCAGGCATTTTAAAAGTATGACACTGTGGGTCTGTATTTGCTGTTTAAGAATGCTGACTGCTTTCCAGGATATGACTTTTAGAATTTTTTTTTGGCCTTTTAAAAAGTGTTAATTTGTGGGTGTATCATCCAGGAAATTGCATTTAATTTTAGCAAATTCCATTTGCATTCTGGGGCATGATTTTTAGATATTTTTCTGGGCATTTCAAATATGTGCTTCTATGGGTGTGCATTTATTGTATACAAATGCTCTTTGCATTTCAGGGTATGATTTTTGGCAATTTTTTTTTTTTTTTTTTTTGCAAATTTCAAACACTTGGTGTTGCAGATATACAATTGTTTATGAATGCTATTTGCATCCAAATTATGTTTTTTAGAGATTTGTTGGCCATTTCAAATGTGTGGTTCTGCAGATGTTGATTTGTTCTTTAAGAATGCAGCTTGCTTTCCAGTGTATGGTTTAAGAAATTTTTGTGGCCATTTTAAATGTGCAACGCCGTAAGTGTATCGCCCAGATATTGTATTTGTGGTTTATGAAAGCTATTTGCATTTCAGGATGTGATTTTTAGAGATTTTTTTGGCTATTTTAAATTCATGGCTGTGTGGGTGTTCATTTGATATTCATGAATGCTATTTGCATTTTAGGGTGTGACTTTTAGATAGATTTTGGCCATTTTAAACATGTTGCTCTGTGGGTTGCATTTACTATATACAAATGCTCTTTGCATTCCAGGGAAGGATTTTTAGCAAATATTTTGACAATTTCAAATGTGTGGTGCTGGGGTTGTACATTTGTTGTTTAAAAATGCTATTTGCATTCCAGGGTGTGATTTTCAGAGATTCTTTGGTCACTTTTAAAGTGTGGCTCTATCAGTGTACCTCCCAGGAAACTGCATTTGTTCTGCTCTAGAGCTACTTGCTTTCCATTATATAATTTTTTAGAATTTTTTGGACATTTTAAATGTGTGGCTCTGTGGTTGTATATTTGCTTTGTACAAAGACCATTTGCATCCCCTGATATGACGTTTAAATATTTTCTTGCTATTTTTAATGTGTGGCTTCATAAGTGTGTCACCAAGGAAACTTCATTTATTGTTTATGAGTGCTATTTGCATTTCAAGGCATCATTTTTAGATATTTTTTATCCATTTTTAAATATGTGGCTTTGAAAGTATGCCTTTGTTGTTTATGAATAAATACTATTAGCATTCTAAGGTATGACTTTTATAGATATTTTTGGCCATTCTTAATGTGCAGCACTGAAGGTGTACCACCCAGGAAACTACACTTGTTGTTTACGAATGCTATTCAAATTTCTGGATATGATTCTTAGAGGTTTTTTTGGCCATTTAAAATATGTGGTACTGCATGTGTACATTTGTTGTTTAAGAATGGTGTTTGCATTCCAGCATATGATTATTAGAATTTATTTCGCCATTTTTAATGCGTGACTCTGAGGATAGGCTTTTCTTGTTTGCAAACGCCATTTGAAGTCCAGAATATGATGTTTAGATCTATTAGCCATTTCATGGTTGGCTCTTCAGGTATGTATTTCCTGTTTGTGTCACTCTTTTCTGAATGACTTTAATCTCTTCACCTCTTTGCTCTTTTTGTGACTCGGTTGGTGATGCAGCCCACATGTACTGCCATTGTCCCATTTTGCTCCCGATACTACATTCTGCATTCCACCTTGCTGATATCATCTCCTCCCGCAGTTTGCCCTTTATTGTGTACTCATGACTCCTTCTTACAAAACATCCACCATCTCGAGTGCCTGATGTCTGCGCCTTTTTGTTCATTCCTGTTAAGCACGTGATATATCTCTATCATCTTTACCACCGTACCACTGCTAATACATCAAGCATCTTGGTTGCCGGAGAAAGGATGCTGTTGGAATTCCGTGCTCGTCTAAACCTTGAATATTCTGCAGCAACCACTTCACGCTCTCTTGCAGCTTTCCGGTTAACCTGGGCTCAGGATGTCGGGTGGTTTCTTGTCTCTGATTCCAAAATCTATCTAGTGTGAATTGCCGGGTCGTTTCCTTTGGTGGATTTCACTTGACAATGTCTTTAGTGACATTGTGAGTTCGCCTGGTGTTCACCCCCAAATGTTTTGCTATAATGTCATGTGTTGTCTTCCCTACCGAGGTAGGGCCTTTACCCTTTAAATTGAGTACTTTTTTTTTCTTGGATGTATCCCTTGTTTTTGATCATGCCATTTTGTGAATCACCTAGAGTTCTGCCCTGTGTTCATATGTGTTTTACACTATGACTGCCTGATTGGAAGACTTGTCTCTGGTACTTACTCTGCGTGTACTCCCGCTTTTGTACTACTCTGCCTGTAAATACCCAGTACATATGTCCTTATTATATTGGTGTTACTGTGCAAGTTCGCTTTCTGATGCGAGTTCGAGACGGTCTCTTGTGAAATTCTATTTTCTACTGGTATGTTCGAACCAGTTAGAATATGGGTACATGCTTCTGTTTTTGCACCGTTGCCTGAATGTCGTTTTCTTGAGTTATCTGTATTCGGGTGACCTGATTTTTTTTTTTTTGTACTTGCAATTGTTCCGCATTTTTGTATGTGCATTTACCGTCTCTTTTCATTGGTATCTCTCTGTTTTTCGCCTTTACTGTGCAGTGTGGAAGTATGCTACTAGAATTTTATCCTTAAATTTCCAGTACTACCATTACCATTCCTTTTTTGTGTGTTCTAGGAAGCCCCGTCCCTGTATATGTGTACGTATATTGCATGATTTCATATTATTTTGTTGTTTCGCATAGTAGGTGGAGAGCCCCTGTTGTTATCCCTTAAGTTTGTGATCTGTCATGCCGCTAGATGGTAAATATTTCATTAATGTGCACCGTGACTTTGTTTTGCATTGTATTTAAGTTTTGTTTGCACTGTGATTTGCTATCTCTTTCCTTTTAGTATACACAGTGTGTATTTCAGCATCATGTACATACTTTATCGGTCATGGACATCTGTTAACCTAAGTGTGTCCAGTGATCTGTGCAAAACCTCTTTTTTGTAGTGTTCGGAGACTGTATTTTTATTTATAACTTGTGTAAAATATGCAACATGACCTATTCCCTGTTTTCTTATCTGCGCACAGTGACCCTGTTCTTTGCTTTGTGTTTATAATTTCAGAATGTTCCTCATATTGTTTGCATTCTTTGTCTTTCTGCATTAGTTCGGCTGTTTACGGTCCTTGACCTTTGTCTATTTATGCGAACCTTGTGAACTATGCTTGAATTTGTACTGTGGTTTTAACATTAATGTTTATAATTTCTTGGCTGGCAAGGCCCCATTCATTTGTAAATAGTGTCGCACGTCTCATCCCACGATTTTCCTTGTTATTTTATCGCCGAGTGTGGTGGACCTGTATATATATCATTTTTCGATAATAAAGATTTGTTTGATCTCCCGTTTGTAAATATTTGCACTCTACGACATAATTTCAGAGATTTTCTGGCCATTTTTAATGTGTGTCTCTGCAGGAGTTGTTTTGTTTCTTGTGAATGTCATTTACTATGCAGAACATGGTTTTTAAAGATTTTTTTAATCACTTTAAATGTGTGGCTCTGCAGGTCCAACAACCTAGGTGCTGCATTCATTGTTTAAAAATACAATTTGCATTCTATGATATGATTTCTCGAGATTTTCCCACTACTTTAACTTTGTGGCTCTGTAGGTGTGCATATACACTGAAGAGCAATTGAAGTAGAGATACGTCTCTAGTAACGTGTAGCACCACCTTTCGCCCTGATGATGGTGGCAATTCGTCTCGGCATGGACTCCACAAGACACCGGAAGTGTTGGGAAGCCATACGGATTCACGACCCTTGAACAAACTCCCACAGTTCACGAAGATTTGATGGAGGGGGTCAGAGCCTCGAACATCTCTCTCGATGGCATCCCAGATATGCTCGATGGGATTGAGGTCAGGGGACCTAGCTGGCCAAGGAAGCGAAGTCACGTCGATGGAGTGTTCATCCAACCAATCGGATATAATTCGGGAGCTGCATTGTCTTGTTGCAGGATGAGGTCCCCAGTGGGATGTTGAAGACGCACAAACGGGAGCAAATGGTCGTCCAGGATATCCCAGTAACGTTGACCTGTGAGGGATGATGTCACACGTACCAGGGGTCCCATTTCAGTCCACATAAACAGTCCCCAGACGAGAATGCCACCCCCACCAGCTTGAAGAGTACCCTGCTGGCAAGAAGGATTCACCGCTTCATGTGGTTTGCGCCGTACTCATATCCTGCCATCCGCATGTACCAACGTGAATCTCGACTCATCAGTCCAGGCAATATTTTCCCACATGTCTAGGGTCCAGTGGCGATGTTCCCGCGCCCATGCTAATCTTTGCACCCTGTGATGTGCGGTCAGCAGCGGTACCCTCGTGGGACGTTGGCTTCTGTACCCCATAGCAAAGAAATGGTTCTGGATGGTGTGGCTGCTTACACGTTTTTGTGCACCAGCGTTAAATTGCCGAGTGATTTCTTGCACTGTGGCCTGTCTATCTGCTGTTACAATGCGAGCTAACCGATGATGACTCCGCTCATGTACACGCTGTTGTCCACGGCAGTTGGCCCTTTCAGGGATGGTTTTACCGGATTCGATGTACTCACGTTGCACCCATGACACAGTGGGTCGTGAAATTCTCAGTGCCTGCACGACTTCTGAGAAGGAGTGACCCATTCGTCGGGCCCCGACAATTTGCCCACGATAAAATGCGCTTAGATCCTTTGTCTTACCCATACTGTGTCCGACTCTTACTGATTCCCGTTGCCTCAGTTCTTATATTGTCGAATTGCTGCATAGGTCATGTCGTTTCCGTTTACAGAGCTGTCCACAGCGCCACATTTGCATAACGCTAGTTGTCTCTAATTCAATTGCTCTTCAGAGTAAGAAGCAATAGCATTTGTTGTTTACAAATGCCATTTGCTTCTGAGATATGGTTTATGGAGATGTTTTAACTATTTCAAATATGTAGCTTTGTGGGTGCCTCTTTGTTGTTCGCAAATGCTCTTTGCATTGTGGAGTAGGATGTTTGGTTATTTCTTTTGACAATTGTGTATGTATGGCCCTGCGGGGGTGCATTTGTTGTTTACAAAATGTGATTTGCATTCCAGGATGTTATTTTCAGAGATTCCTTGGCCATTTTTAATGTGTCACTCTGCGGATTTGAATTTGTTGTTTACAAATGCTATTTGCATCCATTGGTATGGTTTTTAAAGATTGTTGGCTAACTTGAATGCGCAGCACTGCACATCTATCATCGAGATGACTGCATTTGTTGTTCATGAATGGTATTTGTATTTCAAGGTACCATTTTTGAAGATTTTATGGTCACTTTAAATTTGTGGCTCTGTGTATGTTGTTTATGAAAGCTAGGTACTTGTATTCAAAGGTATGGTTTTTAGAGATTTTTTGTTTTACCTTGTTAAATGTATGGCTCTGTGCATATACATCTTTTCTTATTTTGAATGATATTTACATTCCCGAATGTGGCTTTCAGGCATTTTAAGTATACAGCTGTGCATGTGTGTGACACCATGGAAACTGCATTTGCTGTTTATGAATTCTATCTACATTTCATGATATGATTTTTAGTGATTTTTGGCCATTTTAAATAAGTGGTTCTGCAGGTGTGCATTTATTGTTTAAGAATGCAGTTTGCATTCCGGCACATTCAAAATCGCTTTAATAAAATAAAAGAACTACAGGTGGACTATAAACATAATACATTGATAAAGTACAATGATTGAAATATATAATGCTACAGAAGGGCAAATCAGAAGGAGCGACAAAACATGGTAAAGAGGAAGAATAAAGTCCGTGACAAAATGGACAGGCAGGTAGAAAGTCCTAAGGAACAATAGATGAAAAGTACTTATCACTGGAAAAGTCTGTAGCAAGAGCATTCCAGCATATGACTTTTAAAGGTTTTTTGACCATTTTATATGTGTGGTTCTGAGGGTGTGCATATGTTGTTTGTGAATGCCATTTGTATTTCAGGACATGATTTTTAGATTTTTTAGCCATTTTAAATTGTGGCTCTGCAAGTGTGCATTTGTGGTTTACTAATGCTATTATTAGTATTTAAGGGTATAATTCTTAGATATTTTCTCTTGATCATTTTAAATGTGTAGTACTGCAGGTATGTCACCCAAGAAACTGCATTTTTTGTTTGCAAGGATTATTTACATTAAAAGATCTGATTTTTAGAGATTATTTGGCCATTTTAAAAGTGTGACTTTGCAAGTGTTTTCTTTCATTCTTCTTACTGTCTTTTTTTTTTTTACTAGTACTACCATGAGCAACTCAATGGGGGGGGGGGTATAAGCAGCCACTCATCCTAATTTAGGACCACCGGTTCCAGGGAAGGGGGAGAGTCAATGCCGCAAGTGAAACTCAACATCTGTACCTCAATGCGATTTGAACTGGAACCCATCTTGGAAGGTTGGTTAGAAGCAATCGCTTTGGCCACAGCACCACTGGGCAGCCTTTGCAAGTGTGCATTTCTTTTTACAAATGTTATTTCCATTCTAGGGAATGATCTTCATAGATTTTTGGCCATTTTTAATGTGCTGCTCTGTGGAGAAGTGGGGGGGGATCACCCACGAAATTGCCTTTGCTTTTTATGAATCCTATTTGCATTTCATAATATGAAATTTAAAGGTTTTTCAACCATTTTAAATATGTGACTCTAAGAGTGTGCATTTGTTTTTTAAGAATGATGTTTGTATTCCAGCATATGACTTCTAGAGGTTTTTTAACAATTTTAAATCTTGCTTTTTGAAACAGCGTTTTTTTTTTTTTTTTCAAATGCCATTTGCATTCCAGTGTGTGACTTTTGCATGGTTTTTGGTCATTTTAAATGTGTGGTTCTGCATGTGTATATTTGTTATTTACAAATGCTATTTATATTCCAGGATATGATTTTTACAGATTTTTGCAACCACTTTTAAATGTGGGGATCTCTGAGTGTATCACCCAGGAAACTGTATTTGTTGTTTATGCATGTTATTTACATTCCAGGATATAATTTTTAGAGATTTTTTGGGGACTTTTAATGTATGGTTCTGTGTGTGTGTAACCCAGGAAACTGCATTTCTTGTTTTTGAATGCTATTTTCATTCCAAGGTATGATTTTTGAAGACTTTTTCACCATTTTAAATTTGTGGCATTGAGAGTGTGAGCTGGTTCCTTTGAATGCCATTTGCATTCCAGGGTATGACTTTTAGATATTTTTTTGTCCCTGTTAAATGTGTGGTTTTACTGTTGTGTCATCCAGGAAACTGTATTTGCTGTTGTACATATATGCAAAGAAGGAAGGTATTCCTCCCGGCACATTATCCCACGGTTATAGGTAATTCAAAGCCCCTAGGATTAGAGTTAATTAATACCTTATAGGCATTGGGAAGCTCGTTCGGCATATAGTCATTACAACAAATATTTTGTGAGTGAAAAATGAACATGCTCTCAGTAAGAAACAGGGTGCTACGATTTTTAGGGGTAACCGCAATTTTTAAAATTTTCCCAGTCCGGATATAAAATCCCTTTTGTAACTTCCCTAGCAAGTGCAGTGTTGGTACCTCCTGTCTGGATATTATATTTATGTTCCTTGACCCTGCAAGACAAATTCCGTCCGGTCGATCCTATATAGACAGATTGAGTGGTTCCGAAAAGATCTTTTAATGGAACACAATAGACACCCCATCTTTGTAAAATATCCGTCGGGGTCCTGTCCTTTCTAACAATTGGTAGTATATTAAGGGAGCGAGTGCCGAAATCCAGTCCAAATTTCCGGCAAATCTTACGAAGAGTTTGAGTAATTGAAGGGATGTAATCGATGGAAGCAATGAAACGAAATGGTGTGGGCAAAAATGGTTGTAATGTAGTAGCAAGTTTACTTTTAACTCGGGAATGGATCCGGTTAAAAACTTATTCAGGATATCCAAATTGGGAGGCAAACGACGAGACCCATTGTAGTTCTGCAACGCGTGCAGTGCGAGTTGAGGAATGGGTGTAGGCTCTACGAACAAAAAAGGGAAGAGACGTTAACTTTTGGTTTTGCGGTTGATTAGAGGAGTATGGGATCATAGTTGGGGTACAGGACGGTTTTCTATAAACAGCAAAGTGCAATGGTAAAACCTGGTTTGGATGACAGGTAATCATAATATCAAGAAACGGGAGTTTTAGGTCTTGTTCAATTTCTAGGGTAAATTGAATTGACGGAAATTGTGAAGAGAAAGAATTCGTGAATGCTTGTAATTCAGATAACGAGTGGGGCCAGAGTAATAAAATATCATCTACATACCTGAAAAATAACAGCGGTTGATGGGGATAAGAGGTCAAAAATGTATTTTCAAGGTACTGCATGAAGATTTCGGCTAAAATGCCAGAAAGCGGCGATCCTATGGCCACGCCATCGGTTTGGCGATAAATTTTATCTTGGAATTGGAAATATGACCGTTTTTTAACAAACCGAAGCGCATTCATTATGGCTGAAATCTCAGTAAGTGGGTGCCCTAGGAATGAAGTTGATTTTCGATAATCTGATGTGTGAATTCAGTAGGTACATTGGGGTAGAGTGACACCACGTCGAGGGAAGCCAGAATAAATGGTTTAGCCTGGGTTGGAAGATTTGAAACAACTTGGGTAGAATTCATTATAGAGTAATGGTAGTCCTGCACCAGATGTGAGAGGTATTTAGAAAGGGTGGCTTCAAGGGGTCTTGTAGGACTAGACCTTCCAGAGACAAGTGGCCGGAGCGGATGGTTAGGTTTATGCAGTTTAATTTTACCAAATACGTTGGGAACGCAGGGTCCTGGTGGGGGCTTAAAAGAGCACCGGAAACTAGGGGGGGGGGAGGAAACAAAGTCCTTACCTATTTTTGACAAAGCTGAAATAGTTGAGTTTATAGGGTTATGATTGATGATACAATGTGAGATAGTGGAAACGGCAGATATCATTTTATCACAGTAATCAGCAGTGTGAGTAATCACAATTTGAGAGGTTTTATCGGCAGTAATAATCGAGATGGTAGATTCTTCTTTTTTCAGTACTGGATGAACGTTTGATTAACCACTGCTGCAAAAAGATAGGATAGGGATCAAATGGGCGATATAAAAATTATAAGGACCAGTACCCGGAATCCGACGAACCGAACTTCATTGAAACACAGAAAAGCTGAAGCTCTTCTAAGCACGTGAAAACTGTTTTTTGATTAACTGTATTGTTGGTTGTTGTTTGTAATATATTTTTTAAATTTATTTTTTAATGATATTACTGCATACATTTATTTCCTCTTGTTTTACAAACATAAAAGATATGTTTCACACGTCTTCAGATGGTTCAGACTTTCTTAATCATAGTAACGTATTTTCAATATAACGTTGTTTGGATTCAATAAGTGCGCAATTGCATCCGAAATATCAGAATATCTTATAACACAACCTGGGATTTATCCCGCTTTTCTAACAAGAGTTTCTGAAGATTTCTATGATATGAAAGGTCAATGGTTTCTATTTTTATGATAATTTCTTATTTTCTGTTACTTTTATCGTCATCTAAACTTAATGGGGTGAAAACCCTCTTTACCTCAGGGAGACTTCATCCAAAGAGAGACTTTAGCGAGCTCGCATAGGTTGCCATCTAGTTGGTTTGAAAAAGCATAGTGTAAAAAGCGTCATTGTGGAACTTGTCTTTCCCCCAGAAGATGGCGCTCTATCTGCCGGCCCGAATATCCTTTAATCCAAAGAATTACCCAAAAACCAAACTAATATACACAAATTCAGGTTATTAATACAACATACATTTCTTTCCGTCTTCCCTGGCTATAAAGTATGGATATATTGACAAAACACAAACTGTGATAAGCTGAAACTCATGAAGTCGACCTGCAGCGCACCATTGACCTGCAAGAGAACTACGGTTGATTGACAGCTGGCTTCCCAGCAATCACCAGGAACCACGTAATTTTGTCGATTTGAGCTTTGACCTCCCTGCAGAGTTGTAATTGACATATACGTCACATACCTATATTTTTCCAGATTTTTTTTTTTTTTTTGGTTTGCATCTTTCAGTTTCCCATAGCGTTCTAATAAGTGGCATTATTCTTGCTTATTCCATAACTTAGTTTTGTACGTGTCTTTGTTGTACATTTCATTCACGCATATTTTGTCATTGTTTTCTTCACAATATGAGATGTTACTCGGCTCTACTTTCAATTCTGATTTGTATTCCATTGTCATCTGTTTCGATAATTACGTTTTTGGCCTCGATATGCATTGTGTCGTTCCCAGTCATGCGTAGTAACGTCAGAACCTACGTGAGTGTATTGAGTTCCAGATAGGAGACGAAGTGGAGGGTGTGAAGAGAGGGTTTTTGTTTTCATTTGTAGGAAGGACAAGAGAGCATAAAGAAGTGTATCTTGATGTTTATTTAATAAAATGTTACGTGTTGTTAAATTGATAATAGTCATAAATGAGTCTTCGTTATGAATAGTAAAGACGTCACAGCTTTAATATGTATGTTTGGTGCCAGTGTAGGGGGTTCAACAGTCTATTGTTTTCTTTAACGAAAAAACGAATTTCGGACGCCATCTTTGAAATAACTGCGAAATTTTTGAACCGCGGATAGGCCAAGCTGAAACCGGATGTTTGATCAGCTCTACATATTTGCTTTAAAACTACGGATTGAAGACGTCAGTGCTATTGGTATGAATTATAGTTTTGTTTTTCACCTTCAGAACAGTTCCTTTTTAATTTAGAACACTCGTAACGCACGCAAGCTAAAGTGTTCCTTAGGTACGTCAGTACAAATAAAAGTGAATCTTGAAAATACGTATTGTGACGACCCCCCCCCATAATTAATTGGCGAGAGGCGGGACTAGTGCGTGTTAATTGGAACTTGTTTGGGGTTTTCATAAACAGAGAGTTGAGGAACAATTAAACACATGTGAAGGGCGGAATAAAAAGAAACGATTTGTAGTGCTTTGAACTAGTACGGTGGGATGCAGGTGTGTGCGATGAAGAGAAAGAGCTCGTAATCGTTAAATTGGACGGGTCAGGGGTCAAAAGCTTTTCCTCATAACTCAAAATCTGTTTGGCCTTGGAGCTTTTGGTAAGCGAAACATTGCGAGAGACAATGGGGAAGGTTTTAGGCTTAAAGCGTTTGGTAATAAAAAATGCCGTGTTTTTCAAGTGGTGGGATGCACAGTTGTGCAGTCCTCTTGGAGACAAAGGAGATTCGGGGATAGTCCTGTTTGATGCGTCTGAGAGAGAGGATGGGAATTTCCTCGCGTTAAAATTTGCTGTCTCAGTTGAAAGCCTCAGCCCTGGAAGACCAGCTAAAAAAAGCTAGGACGACAGGAATTGGTTGAGCAGTACGTAGTCATAGAAGCGTCTTGTAGGAATACGCTGAAGGAAAGAGGTGGGCTTTAGACAGCATTGTAAGTGGTGTTAGTAGCTTTTTCGACAGTGTTAGTTGCACTTTCCAAAGTCGTGAGTTTCCATACTTCTTTTCGGATTTCGTCAGGGCTTAAAATTTCTTTATCCTGCATAATACCACAAGAAGCTCTTGCCCTGTCTGTGATACTACGACTTCTGAATTGAAAAAACTTCTTTATTTTAAAAAATGACCCGTATCAGAAGAGAAAAAAAAGAAAAAAAAAGTGAGCTACGATGTACGGAATAACAGCACAACTACAAGTGAAGTGCTTGAAGAAATGAACTACCCCTGTGCATCTTGGAAACCATAACCAAAATTTGGGGTTCAACCGGAACCAAAACTTCTTACTCAACACTTCTGTCGTACACGAAAACATTTACTTTCCTTGATTTCTTTCCATTTGGAGACATTGTGAAACTAATAATAACGACATTCCGCACATTTCTTTCTGAAAACTTAAGAAATGACTTTTGAACTACTTCCACTTCAGCACGCGTCACACTCTTAGGAAGAATACACCCCACTCCTGTTGTATTCTTCCGCGCATTCACTACGAACTCCTGCTCTCTTCCGAAGCACGGAAGCTTCACGTCGTCGTCCCGCACCAACGTTGCATTTTTCCCACTCTGTTAAAACAGGACCACCTCGCCCCAAGCAAAAAGGGAATAAAGCGTTTCGTCCTCGAAAGAGCTAAATAGCCCCCCCCCCCCCTGTGCCGGAGAGGGAGACAGAAGTTCATCATCGCCGCCTCTATGCGCCCCAGGAGGAGAGGAAACTCATCTGTGTGTGTGTGTGGACGCCAGAAATTAACATGGTTGTGAGAAACCAGTGCCAGGAGTTTAGGATTAACGTGCTCGCGTGTGTGTGTGTGTTCCGCTCACAGGCGGCGAAACGTAGGCAGCACGGGGGTCCGGACCACTCACCCCTCCGATATTTCGTGGTCCACGTCGCTGTGGGTCTTTCTACAAAAGATTTCTGGTTCCCATATGATTGGGCGTTTTTTTTGGAGACGGTTGGGGGGGGAGTGCATGGAGAGTGCCACCACCTAGTGTTTTTCTCTTTAAAAAAGACCATTAAAGAAGAATTCTTTAAATTACTTAAAAGTAATAGGGCGGTTCTTGTTCTCCCTTCCTCTCTGTTTGTGTTTTCTTTTCCTTTTTTTTTTTTTTTTTTGTTCAGAGTCTGAATGTGTCCTACTCGAGATGAGAAAGCCCAAGGCATCTGCCAAATAATGACTGAACAAGAAATAACTCGAACTGAAATTAAACGAAAAGTATACTACTGCTTGTTGTACGCAGGCCTTTCTTGGAGTTTTGTCACATAGAAGATACAGGAGCTTGGACGAATTTGTGTGTAGGTTTTTGCTGCAAGAATAACTATTGTCGAAATAAGGAAGAGGAACTAATCGATCACGAAAATGACAAGAGTTGATCACATCATGATCAAAGTAAAGACCCTCAAGTGGAAATGCGCTGGACATAGTGCTATAACTGACCACTGATGAACAACTGATTTTTAGATTGCATTCCAAGATTCAGGAAATCACCCAAAAGAAGACCACGTGGGAGATGGGTGGATGATATTCGAAAGAATGCTGGAGTGAGTGACACGCTCCAGACAGAATTTGCGAAAAGCACTTGAGGAGACCATCCGGTAGTGGATTGATAATGAATTATGAAATGTACGATTATATAGAGTACATAGCTTATATATCCCAGGATTTTTTTTTTGTTTTTTTTTCACTCTCTGGGTCACTTTCTTTTTTTATTGTTTTAGCTCTTGAAGAAGTTGGACCCCTGTGAAGTTATTAGGTTCCACTATTACCAGGTGTTCGCCGGATACTCGAAGTTTCCAGCATTACGTAGGTACTTTATCTATATTTCTTTGTAGCCCATATTGAACAGACAGAAACTGCTCTCTATTCGCTGGAAATTACTGAACGGACAGACTTTTCAGTTAGTTTCCAGATTTCAGAGATACTAAAAAGGGCCAAAGCAGCCTGGAATTTAAAAGAATTTATCACCCAATGATATTCCTGTATAGTTATTTCCGTGTCAAGTAAATCTCTTTTTAATTGTCTTTTTTGATCGCTTGGTGTACTGTGAAGGCTGGTTGGCTCACAAGGTATGCTTGCGGATCCAGCTTACGAATTACGTTCGGAGGAAAGTGGCATCCTGTTATCCGGGACCATAATAGGCCAGTGGTTGTAACAATATATATACGACAGTATAAAAGTTTCAATGCACCGATATTGAAGAAATTTTGTGCGCCAATACTATTCGTTACTATAGTGCGTCGCATAAATATAGAGACAGAACAAATTCTCGAATGAAAAAGAAACAACAACGAGCTGAAATGTGCACCTCGTATTTATAGCAAAAATAGCATAGGACACGCAGCTGCACAATAGTTTGACGGAAACATAACAATTCCAACACCAAGTACAAGCAAAAAAAAACAGAAATACGCTGTCTCAAAAATATAAAGACTTACTAGTTATGAGCACCTCCGGTACGAATAGTGAAACCGTTGTTCCGAATAACACTGAAAACCCATTTTGGGCATGCTGTCCACCAAGTGATGTAAGTGTTCTGGACGGAGTGCGTACCAGCTTCGTCTAATCTGCTCTTTCAATGTCACCACACTTGAGAACTGCCGTCCATTCGCATACATATTACGAGCTAAGATTCCCCGGAGGTTCTCGATAGTTTTCAAATCTGGACTGAGTGCTGGACAATCCATTACGGTCATATATGAGTGTTAAACCAGCTTTTCGTTGATGGAGACCGATGAATAGAGGCATTGTCTTGCTGGAACAGATAATCAACACCCGCTAGAGTTTCGGAAAACGGTAAAAGGTGGCTGCTGAGTATGTCCTGATACGTTTCGGAGTTTTACCTGCCTTGCAGGAAAGCGATATCCGTTGTCCCATTGAACGCAAAAGCTCCTCACACTATCACATATCCCCTAATTTCTGTCTGCTGAAGAAGGTACGTGGCTCGCGCCAGAAATGATGCCAACAGCAATTCCAACCATCAGGGCCGTCCAGGTGGAACTTTTTTCATCGGAAAAAATAGTTGTGATCCACTCGTCCGTCCAGTGCATGTGGCTGCTAGTAAATTCTTGTAGGCTGCTTGCCCGTATCAATCTAGTTTCCTTGTGCCGCCGCGTAAGTTGTGGTAGACGTCGCATTTTACGGAGCACAATGTTGTGACTTTCCTTGATTCGTCGATGAACTGTGTACTTTCAGACGGTGACACTAACAGTCCGATAAACTAGTCGTAGTGATAACTTTTGGGATGAAACTAAACGCATGATAGCACGATCACCTTGTTTGGTTGTTATTCGAGGCCTTCCAGTCCGTTTTCTGGCAGTTAACGCACCACGTTTCGATAAAGTCTTATAAAGGACTGTCTTACTCCTCCCCATGGATTTTCAAATTTTCGCTACAGTCAATCCACCTCCTCACCAGAAAGTTGACTGTTGCGTGACATTTCGGCAAATGAATGTCCGACGGTAGGTCCGCTGTCTTTTGTAGGCTGGCCCGAATTACGGCCCATGCGCGTGCTTACAACACTCTAATTTGTACATCTCATTTGCATGTGTCTACTTTACATAGTTGTCTTTATACTTATGAGACACCTAATAGTACACTATTTCACTTTGTGGTGTTGTTTTCACACAATCCGGTCATCTCGACGGATCGAAACATTTGTTGTAGGGTTATGTCTAATTAGATACCACTTCAGCTTCCTACCTATACTCGCATTGCGTTCACGGCGCAAAGTCGACTGTCTCTATATTTATGCGACGCACCTTTTTACAAATTCTTGGTTATTGAAAAGTTCACTGAATTTAACTTTAATGTTTATTGTCGCAAAGTGGCATTTTTGTCGAAGGCAAAAAAGAAGGCTTACGACTTTTGGCAGAAGAGTTAGGAGAGAAAGTATCTCCAGACTATAAGATAGTGAATTTAAAAAAAAATAATGTTAGGTAGTCAAGAGTATGAAGAAGAATTGGTGAAAGATTTATTAGCCACAATTAAAAGTGTGAGAATAGACAAAGAGGAACTCGAAGAGCGCAAAAGGAAAAAAAAAAAATAGACGAACGGAAAAGGAAAGAGAATTTGAATTGGAATTACGACGAATTGAAGCTGCAAGTAGAACACAAGGTAATGTTTCAGAACAAACTGTAGGAGGAATGACAGGAAGGCCTAAAATTGATCTACATCGTCTGATACCAAATTTTGATCCTAAGGGAAGGCGACATAAGTCTGTATTTCGTTTTATTCGAAAGGCAAGTGCGTAAAGCACAAATAAAAAAACAGATTGGGTTTCGCATTTGATGGGATTACTGCCGTATGAGATTACTCAGCTTATAGCAAGAGAACTGGAAGAAGAGGCAGATAATTATGATTATGTAAAAATTTTGTTGTTAAAAAAATTTAAGCTAAATCCACAAACATTTGGGCAAATGTTTGTGAAACATCAAAAGAAAGCAGAGTTTTCGTGGTGTGATTTTAGCTATGAACTTCCGAATTATTGCCCTGAATGGATTACCGCTCTTGAAATTTGTACTTTGGAACAGCTACTGGATCTAATGGTGACCGATCAGACGAAACGTCGAGTACCAATAGAAGTCCTTGAGCATTTTATTGATGAATGGACTAAGATTTCCTCATCGTCCAAACTTGCTGAGATGTTGGATGACAACTACAATGTCTGGGGAAGTATGAAAAATGCTTCAGTAAACATTCTGCAAAAAAGAAGAATTTGCCCAAATGGCGAACAAAAAGCTTGTACGATAATAACAGTAGAAGTGAGCCTATCGTAGCTCAAAGAGATCTAGCTCATGGAGAGCTTAAAGTTTCTCGAACTACGAATTTTGAAAATTTTGCACGCCGGAGGAGAGAATAATGTTTTAAGTGTATATCGTATTCCATCTTAGACCCCAATGTCTAAAATAAAAAAATAAAATATAATCAAGAAGCAGTTTCTGCAACTGTAAATAGAATTTCAGAACTAACGGAAGATGAATTGTTGACACCGTTACCACTATAGGGAAATAAATAGGTTTAAAAAGCCTATTTTACTAAATTCTGCAGCGATTATTGATATTGTTTGTCAGGAGCATATCACATCTCAGATGTTAACAGGAGAACATTCTTGGGTTCAGCAGACTCTTGATGCGGCACCAACCTGTTTACCTTTAGCTCAAGTGTAACTCATGGGAGATTTTGGTCACATCGTCACAGAAGCAGCTGTAATCAGAAATGAGCTAGACCAGGGCCGATATTTACTGGGAAATCGTACAGCTGCTTTATTAGATCAGATTAAGCACGATAAAGGGTTAGTTCATCATGAATTAAATGCCGTGCCGACTAGGTCACAGAAATTTTTGCAGGAAGGGTCTAATACTTCAGAAAGTAGTGAAAAGAACTTGAAGAGAAAAAAAAAAAGAGAGCTCACTTAGTAATGATGAGGTGTCGAAAATAGAGAGTGAGCCAAGCGAAGAAGATTGTGTATTATTGCCAGCTATACAAAATGATCTCGATCCAATATGTTCCCTTTTAGAAATAGATTCTGATACTTTTGCTGCTGCACAACGTCGAAACGATACTGCTGGGAAATCTTCCACTTATTTGTCGAAGGAATCGTATATTTTTGAAGAACAAATTATTAGTGAAACGGAGGGTAGATAAGACCGGTGTTGAGAAAGAACTACTCGTAGTTCCTGAAGAATACAAGGAACGCCTTAAAGTCTTGTGTCAAGAAGGAACCTCAGCTCACCTAGGTGTGACGAAAACTAAAGACAGAATACTCCGATATTTTTTCTGGCCCAGATGTTATAAAGGAGTAGATTATGTGCGATCTTGTGAAAATTGTCAAAGAGCAGGAAAAATCAGGTGATAAGAAAAAATAAAACTCCATTAAAACTAGTACCAGTTATCGAGGAAATTTTTTTCAAAGATAAATCTGGATGCGTGAGGTCCCTTACCACCTACTCCTACGGGAAAAAAAGATTTCTTCGGAAATATATCAGTACCTGAAAAAATTGCGACGTACAGATTTTAGAGAATGGAAATTAATGGCAAATGGTGCAGAAATGTCATATTTTAAATGTGTTTTAAAGATTTTTATCGTAATATTGACTGTGAGTGCGATGATGTGAAGAGACGCTGAGGTAGGCCGAACGCATCGGTACTTCGACGATGTGAAAGCGTTGCTTCGTTGAAAGGAATATTCCCTACGGCCTGTAATTCAAGTGCGGACAACTACAAGTCAAAGCGCGTACCTTCTTGCGAGAAGGGCAAACCATGTTGCTCTCATACATTACAGAATATAGTTCGTTCATGTTTTGCCATTGTTTCTAACGCAGATGATGAGAATTTTTTTGTTCTTTCGCATATGATTTCCTGATTCAAAATCGAAAGCACTAATATCCCTTTCTATGTTGTACAGAAAACTGGGGAACTATATTTTTCCGTTTTGCTTCGAACAGCTTCCATTCGTACCTGATTTCCTGTGTCACTGCAATTTTGGTTCTCCTGTTAATACCTTGTTTGCAGGTCAGTTGATATGTTACTTTTGCAAATCAAAGAGGTTTTATCCGGGTTTTCCTGCGTACAACGTACAGGACACAACAAAATAATAAAGGGTTCAAGATGTGGAGCTATTTTCTGTAGCGTATCACTACAACATTTATCGCTCTCCTGACAGCAACGTAACCTCTTTCTTTTGTACTCTTCCGCTCGTCAATTCGGCACAAAGAGGAACCTTCATATTAACGGACCAAAGCTTCACATCTTCGCCGGAGCAAAGCGTTGGGCTTACCGCAGCTTCTCTTAACAGGATCGGACTCACGGGTCAATATTACGATAAAAATCTTTAAAACACATTTAAAATATGAAATTTCTGCACCATTTGCCATTAATTCCCATACTCTAAAATCTGTACGTCGCACTTCTTCTAGGTACTAAAACTTTTCCGACGAAATAATTTAGGAAGCTAAACTACACGTTTATCACTGCAATGTGTTTGTGTTCAAAATATCCTGATGCCGTGGCTGTGACAGACATTGTGTCGGTATCAGTGATCGATGCGTAACTGCAGATTTTTAGTCGTTTGGGTTTTCCTAAAGAACTACAGTGTGATCAAGGAACTTCTTTCATGAGCGCTTTTACAACAGAGTTTTTGGAACGATTCGGGATAAAAATAAAACGTAGTTCGATTCATCGTCCACAGAGCAACCCTGTTGAAAGATTTTATCGTTCGATGAAAGGTATACTGCGGGTCTTGTGTTTGGAAGCTGCGCCCGATTGGGAACAGCGCATTCATTTTGCATTATTTGCGCTTCAAACTGTGACGCATGAAAGTACTGGTTTACTCCCGCAAAATTAGTCCATGGGAAGAATTTAAGGACCCAAGTTACCCTGCTGTTTGAGAAGTGGATGAAACCTGAAGATGACGAAGAAGAAAATTCAGTCGTGAAATATGTTTTTCAGTTGATAAATCGATTAAAAAAATGCCAAACAGTAAAGAAAGAAATGCAGGTAAAGAGGAAAACCTGGTATGATAAGAATGCAGTAAAAAGAGAATTTAAAGAAGGTGATTTGATTCTGGTATTAGCTACTTCTAGACCAAATAAGTTAGCGGTCCAATGGACTGGTTCAGGTACTATTGAGAGTAGAGTCTCTCATATTAACTATATTGTTAAGGTTCCTGGAAAGAAAATGCCATCGCAGATATTTCATGTCAATATGCTTAAACCGTTCTACAGAAGACGAGAGTTAATTAATTTCTTATCCAGTAGTGAACCACCGGATCAACCTGGTTTGGAAATAGAAAGTCCTGGAATAGAAAATGATCCGATTTTTTTTAAATTTTGCAGAAATTGTTTTGGAAATCCGTTTGGAAGATTCGTTTGGGTGAAGCAGTTAACTATGCCGGTCCCAGTGTCGCCTATGGTGTCACTGTGCAGGATAGCCCAATGTGGGCTATGCAGTCCTGCACAGTGACACCATAGGTGACGTCAGAACTTACGTAGGAGCATTACAACTAGTGGTTGGACATGAAACTACTATAAAAGAATATCCAACTGAGAAGAAGTTAAGGCTCGGCGAGACGAAACTAGCGCAGCCATATCAGAGTTAAAATGCAGTGCACAAAAGCCAACAGAACAGTCAGCCGAGCTACTCACACCACGTGATTGTTACCTTATCGGTAGCATAATCACTTCGCAAATCGGATACATTAGTTTTGTTACGCCAATCGGGTTAGTTAAGGCTTTTGTTTGTTCAGGTTTTCAGAAATATTTTCGGTAATGCCAAATATTAGAGAATGTCTGCTTTTGTACGGATCCTTAGGCCTAACTATAATATTTGCTAAAATCCTAGCCCCCCACCCCCTTCTTAAATCTTAAATAGGCTCTGGCATTTCACCTTTTTTAAAGATAACTGAGAGTCTTTGTCAGTGTAAAAAAAATCAAATTGCAAAGCATTGATTTTTTAAAACTGGCAATGACTGTTGCAAAGCATAATTTTGCTTCGAAAAATCACAATGAAAAATGCTTAATTTGTGAAAAGTCCTCCTGCGGGGAAAAAAATCAGAAACCTATTTAGAAAAATAATAAGCTTCAAAAATAAAATAAAATAAATAAATCACTCGCATTAATAGCAAAAAAAAAAATCGTCGTGCAATTTGTTTTACGATGTACGCGATTCTGATTTCCGAATGTTTGTGGCTTAGTGGGTAAAAGCGCTGGCTTACCTGGTGAACCAACCCAAATGACGGGGGTTCGATCACTGCACCGGGTGAATTATGCAGGATCGTTGATTTTGCGGAATTTCAGTTTAAATACGGAAAAACCTCAAATGTACTTTTTCTAAAATAAATGGAATTTACAGACTTTCCGTAGTCAAAAATTCCATTTATAGAAAACAGCAACAACAACAACAGCAAAAACTGCTCTAAGCATATAGTTATCAGATCGAAGGAAACCTTCGTGGATCAAAGAAAAGCTTCACTGCCGTAGTCCCCCTAACGTGTTTTGCTCCTGAATGTTATCTCTTAGGACGTTATCTCTCTGAGGGTTGGCGTTCTTCAAACTTTACAACTATAGCGTCTGTCACGTGATACGGTAGCAGTGGCTATTTAAGTAGAAACAGACGGTTACACGCAAAGTTCCCGTTCCACGTCAATCGACTGAGTTCGGCGTACTACAGAACATTAATATCTAATTAATATTGCAATTGTCGTCCAAGTTTCCAGGCGACAAGCAATCTTGATAAGTTGTGTAAAGAGATCTAAGAATGTGATACCATCTTTCATAAATAAATATATAATTTTTTTTACTTTCCAGTGATTTTCTTTTATATTAACCCTTTGTGTCCCTTGCTAGTGTTTCTGGTAAAGCGTTTATCTATTTCAAATATCTATTTGTATAACAGACTGAATTTAGTTTCTAGTTATGAATCAGTGGGCTATGCTCCACTCTTCTCTGACATAGTTTACTCAGTCCTACGGAACATACGCATTTGAGATTAGGCAAAAGTTCATTTGCCAGCATAAATTCGCCAAATATTACATTGTTTTAAACGAAATGGTCGATGAACAGTTGTTCGGATCTTTTCTTAAAACGGAATTTTCAATTAATCAAAAGATGAAAAAAAATGTGGATTGGGTAAGGAGTAATTTCATTGGATTTCAAAGGGCAACTATACAGCTAAATTGTCAATGAGCAAGTATACAGCTAAATAAACAGCTATTAGATTTTCGACACACTAGTTACATCAGCCTCAGACAGCGGGGATACAGCTGAGATGACTCAACGTAAATATAACAATCCGAGGTTTTAATCGTGAAAGTCAAAGGGATTTGATGTCCCCGTGGTCTGCTACAAAAGACATGGTGCTAGTAACGTGCTGCTAGCTTTCGGGCAAAATTAAATACGCGGCGTGGTTATTTCTGTAATAAATGTGTTTGTGCAGTATTTTGGACATTTACTGTGACGGAAATAAATGTGTTTCCTCAACAGCGAGAACCTGTATTTCTGGTACAATAATTAAATTAGATTTATTACGTACCACGAAAGAACTGTTTCATGATGCGAATCATCACCTCAAAGCAGTGTTCTGAGGAAAGACGATAATTCCGTCGGAATAGATATTCTAAATCGTGGTCTGCCAAATGATTTTTTGTGAGACCCATCTGAAAATCCACGTTTCAGGGGCCGTCCGTTACTCTCTATACCTTGAGTATGCTCACCAGTACAAGGATCCACGAAATTGAGGGACTGGTTTTTATACCAATCCCTCAATTAAGGTTTGAGCGCTGCTGAAGTTGTTCTTCGGCCACTAGAAGTAAAACTCCTCAGCGCTGAAACCATGGTCCCAACAACATGGCTGAGATATGCAGACGACATATTCTTCAACTGGCCTCATAACCCTGTTGATCTCAATCGTTTTTTCGACCAGTTCAATACTATGCACCCCTGGATCAATTTCACGATGAAACAAGGATCGAACAGCACGCTCCCGTTCCTTGATGTGCTTATCAAAAAGGCACCACAAGGAAGGCCAATAACAAGTGTCTACTACAAACCAACGCACATCGCGAACGTGATGCTGTCCTCCTCATCGTGTCCAATAGTACACAAAATGGCCCTTTTTCGACATAGGGCACGACGGGCCTTCACACACTGTTCCGATCCACCTGCGCTCCTGAGAGAGCTCAATGACTTACGAAACATTGCAACCAGAACAGAATACGATGCACAGAAGATTGAAGCGATTATTGAAAGGGCAAAAATAAAGTCCACCATCCCTGACAACCGGACACGTGACAGCCCATTTAGCTACATTGGATCCTGCCCCTAATACAGCATTTCACTTATTTTCTAAAGAACTCGCTCCGAAAATATGGACTTGACATCGGAGTAAGAGGACCTAAACCACTTGCCACAATCCTCACCTCAAAAAGGAACACTGACACAGATCTTTCAGACGCCGGAGTTCATTCTATACCGCTTATCTACCATTACGGATCCATGAAAGAATATGTGGGGCATGACAAAGCGCTCTTTCAAGGTAAGTACTAGCTGATGACCATTAACCTGTACCGTCCAATTGCGGACTCCACAGAGTTTAACAAACTCTCTCGATATTAAAAGTGACGGCGTTGAACAAACTCTCTCGATATTAAATGTGACGGCGTAGAACAAACTCTCTCGATATTAAAAGTGACGGCGTAGAACAAACTCTCTTGATATTAAAAGTGACGGCGTTGAACAAACTCTCTCGATATTAAATGTGACGGCGTAGAACAAACTCTCTCGATAGTAAAAGTGACGGCGTAGAACAAACTCTCTCGATATTAAAAGTGACGGCGTTGAACAAACTCTTTCGATATTAAAAGTGACGGCGTTGAACAAACTCTCTCGATATTAAAAGTGACGGCGTTGAACAAACTCTCTCGATATTAAAAGTGACGGCGTTGAACAAACTCTCTCGATATTAAAAGTGACGGCGTTGAACAAACTCTCTCGATATTAAATGTGACGGCGTAGAACAAACTCTCTCGATATTAAAAGTGACGGCGTAGAACAAACTCTCTCGATATTAAATGTGACGGCGTAGAACAAACTCTCTCGATAGTAAAAGTGACGGCGTAGAACAAACTCTCTCGATAGTAAAAGTGACGGCGTAGAACAAACTCTCGCGATATTAAAAGTGACGGCGTTGAACAAACTCTCGCGATATTAAAAGTGACGGCGTTGAACAAACTCTCTCGATATTAAAAGTGACGGCGTTGAACAAACTCTCTCGATATTAAAAGTGACGGCGTTGAACAAACTCTCTCGATATTAAAAGTGACGGCGTTGCGAGTAATTCTGCCAGGATCCAACAGTCCTCCACCCGGACAGGATCGGGCCGTAGATCTACAGCTTTCTGCTGTCCCCGTGAGCCGGCACTTCTCACCTCTCCGTCATGACTCGTGTGTGTGTGCCATTGGGCAGGGGTGAGAAAATATCTCTACCCCTGTCTGGGAGAATCGATCGCTAGCGCGAACTGTTTGGGGCGTCTGCCCTTTATTCAAACAAAAAAATAGGTAGAGGCACATATATACACTGGGGAACTCATCTTTTCGAGGAAAAATAATCCTTTGTTCAATGAGCCCTCTCACACCGAAATAACATTGAAATTATGTACACTCATACTTACACTGCCGCAGAACTAGGGCTAGTTCTGCGGTGATGACTGTGGGCTTGAGTCATCAGTTCCTCTTCTCCGTCTTCATCCCTCTTCTATCTTCTGTCTTCTGCGGTCACCCCTCAATTAGGTAGACCGTCTCCAACTCGATGATCCCCTGCCTCGCTCTTGGGTACGCGAGCAGGATCGAGAGGTCCCTCGTCTTTGCCAATTCTGGCACTAACGTTGTTCTCTTACCTGACAGAGAAGCACATTCAAGAATCATGTGTGAGACATCTGCAGTCTGGGCATCACAGCTGCACACTCGTTCCCGTACCGGAAATCTGCTGAAGTACTCCGGCGAAACGCCATGCCCGGTTAGTATCTGGTTAAGGAAACCATTACTCTGAATGCGCCTTATCGAAATTCGGGGGAAAATAAGACTTCTTCTCCTGCCCGTATCCACTTCATCCGATCTCTGTTGCCACTCCACTAATGTGGCTTTTTTCAGTTGCGTCCGCACGCTTTGCAACGGCGTTCGCATCTGAAAATGTATGCCCTCTTTTTCAGCAGCTTCCTTCGCTAGCTGGTCTGCCCGTTCATTTCCAACTGTACCGACATGGCTTAGGGTCCGGTGGAAGGTAACCACCATACTTCCCGTAGTCTTTAGTACCGTTTTTATCTCTCTGACAAGGGCAGTCTTACTCCCAAACTGACCGAGCGCTTTCAGGACCGCTTGGCTATCAGAGAAAATACCACAAGACTAGCTGAGCACAAGAGAGACGTTGGAGCGGGAAGAATAAATACAGCATTAGCGAAAGAAGTCGCAACCCATTCAGCCACTCCGCAATGGGAGAACATGAAGAAAGTCGCCTCCTACACAAATCCCAAGGCGACTGCTATAAATGAATCCACTGAGATCTTACACAAGCCGATCATGTGCAATGATGAACTTTTATTTGAGTTACCTTTTGCATGGCGCATGTTTCTACGTACAGCACGCACCTAACCCATGTCCTTCACCCGCCTGCACGAGGCATACTTCACCTTCGAGCATTGTACTTAGCTTTGTGTTTATATTGTTACGACTTTTAGGTACGGAAATGAAGTCGATTAGCAGGTTTGCAAGAGGCGGGAACAGCATTAATTATTGGGTGAAAATTAACAGCTAGTGGTTTCCCGCATTGCAAAACAGGAGAACATAGATAAGAGTCCTTTTTCTTGGAAGGGAGAAATCTTAGAATGGTGTGGGGAACGCTATGCGTCGTCCCCTAAGTGCGTGTCGGTCGAGTCGGGTGGCCATTAAGTGTCAACAGATCAGGAAACTTATGGCGTTTGCTAATCCGAACTTTGGCAGGACAAAAAATGTTAGTTAAGTTATGTGTTTTCCGTACTTTTCGGGAAGTGGACCCACTACATATTCCGAATGCAGAGGCGTGTATTTCTTACCACTTGACCGCGCCGAATGCTTTCAGGCTGACAAGAGAGTTCAAACAGACCCCTAAGAAGGAGAGCAAGGAATCGGTTAACGATGTAAACAAGCGAAAAAGAGTAGTCTGGTTCCGAGCCGTGAAGGGAACGGGTCTCGGGGAAGCGGACACAGCTCGGGGTTAACGGCGGAAGAAGAGCTTCTGCCTGCCGAAGTTGCCGACCAGCTATACAAAGAGCGGTCGAGCGGTTGATATTACCACGAGGAAATAGAAGGGTGGACGATACCTCTTTTCCTGGTGCTAGATCGCCCGTAAGAGAAAGCCAGCATCCCGGAGGTCACACGATGTGATGGAATTACAGCCCCGAATGACGGGGATGCCAACCGGTGATGTATGCGAGAATCACCTTTGGAGAGACGAACGGATCCTTCTACACGTCAGCGGCTTCGTTCCACCACGACATTGGTGCGCATAAATGCGTCCCTGATTTCATGCAGGTGAATACCGTGCACGAGAGAAAGTGGGAGATGGGGTTTGACTCCCCTCTCCATTGGTTATAGTGCGCGCTCTGAAATGGGCGTGTCATCACACAGGTGCGCTTTGAATATAAATACATCAAACGTGGATACCCGAGGAAACAGCATATCTGTAAGTACGGAATTCATGTATGCATGCTAGTTGTGATTAGATTGGCTCCGGTCAGCCAATAGACTCTCGTCGGTTGAGAACTGTTTTTAAAGCCGGACTGTATAGGCCAACAAATAATCATTGACTTTAATGATAAATTCAGCCTCAGAGCTATCCCGAAAGGGGCGTGTCTATTTGACACCCCTCCTTCACAATCCTCTGTATACAGACGCCTTCATCATTATCTTCATATTTTATTGTAAATTGATTAAATGTCTGTTGTCTCGTGCCAGTCCTGAAGTTGCATGACTAATTAATGAGTGTCAGAATTTCTTAGTTTTGATTGGCTAAATTGCAGGATAAATTCTTTTCACCTGTGCATAGATTTCGGCGATAAAAAGAGCTAACAAATATTTATTCTAAATTCTAATGTCTACCTCCGGGCCGTAAGCCATTGCCTGACATCCTGACATCTAAATCCTTAAAGCTTATTTTTATTCGATAATCTGGCGTCTCGGGGTGTTGCAACAATATTAATGTTATATTGCATTTAAATCTTGTATATTTTTTAGACGTTTTTTTAAGCCTGTAGAAGCCACTCGTTGGTGGTGAAAACTCGCACGCCTGTTTACTATTTATTACGCCAAATAAACGGATTTTCACACGAATTCTTATCATCTGGTGTAACTACCCAGCTGTTAATTTATATAAACTACTCTCAATTCATTCCTTAATTTCTTGTAAAAAATCCGTGAATTGCATTATTCAACTATCTGAGTCTAAAGAGATATTAAGATCCGAAGAACGTTTATGATGGGGAGAACAAAGTTCGGTGATTCTTGTCTCCAACACTTTTTTAAATTCAACTTAATTTCTTGTATTAGATTCAGATTTAATTAGTTCCTTGAGAAATTGGGAGCCATTTCCAAGGTCTAGTCTCTGCGGAATGTCGGCTGTAACAGGACAGTAAATCAGAACGTGATTTGCATCTCCTCTTCCATATCCACAAGCACAGACACAAGGCTTCATTGAGAATCGGTCGAAGTAATCTGGAAAGTTTGCATGTCCGGTAAATACTTGATTGAGATGTTTGTTCCCTTGACACCGTCTAAAAGAAACTATCAAAGACATATCTGGTTCTGTGTCCAATCTGTGATTGCTCCCATAACTGCTGCCAACGAGAGTTTTTTCAATTTTGTTTTAAAGCTTTGAAGTGGGGTCTTTAGTTTAATATCTACGATACTTTTCAATGTGCTATCTTTACCCAGTTTGTCTGCAACTTCTTTACATGGAACTCCAATGTGTGACTTGACCCAGGAGAATTCAAAAGTTTTCCCTTGCCTATTATTCGTTTAATTTCCGAAATCAGAAGGTTCCGTTTCCTAAATCTTTTCAAACCCTTTAGGATTGCTTGACTTTCGTAAAAGATTTTGGTAAATGTGTACTTTGGCGTCCTAAATTATTTCGTTGGAAAAATGTAACTGTGTGGGAAAAGTGCGACTTACAATTTTTAAAGCATACAAAATAATAAGGAAAGTTGCAAAAACATAGTATTTTTAGGTAAAAGGAAATAATTTTTCCGAAGTATTAACCTGCGAGTACGATGGTTTCCAGCAGTTGGTGCGGGAGGCTAAATCGATGCTAACGGCCACGACGTGAAGGGTCCGTGCGTCGGAAGATCATGATCATATGTAGAGGATTTTAGGAAGGGAGTGTCTGACCCCAGGTCTTAAACAACCCTTAGATATAGGAAACTAGGAAATTTGGGTTAGAGCGCCCGATAGGAAAGTGACACGGAAGCGAAGTAGAAAGAGGGAGGAAAACGCCCTTATTACCGGTCCGATGGCTTAACATGCCCATCCGACGGTCCATTACCGGTCCGATGGCTTAACATGCCCATCCAACGCACGGCGGGTATTTAGTGCATCGAGCGTTCGTGCCTGTCTATGATCGAACCTCAGGCCCTTCCCATGGTAGTCATGAACGTTGCCCACTCGGCCACCAGCGGCCCGTGCGTCGGAAGAGAGTAACAGGTGGTAGTGAATGCGCGGAAGAATACAACAAGAGTGGGGTGAATGTGTCGGAGGAGTGTGATGCGTCGTGTAATCGTGTGCAAGAAGTAGTTCAGAAATGTTTCTTTAATTATTAACAAATAAATGTTCTAAATGTTTTTGTTTTTATTGTAAAAATGTCTGGGAATGTAAATAAATGAAGTAATGTAACTGATACAATGTGCAGCAGAAGTTTTTGTTCCGGTTGAACCCTAAGTTTTGGTTATGGTTTCGGAGATGTTAAGGGGTGGGTGATTTCTTCAAGCACCTTATTTGTAGTTCTGATGTTATTCCGTCCTTCGTTCATCCTTTTTCCCCCTCGTGAAACAGATATTGTGGAAATAAACGATTTTCTTATAATCAGAATCGTAATATGGCAGGGACGCCCAGAGCTTCAAGTCGACTTGTGCGGAATGATGAAATTTTAAGCCAATTTTTCTACTTACGATTTCGCAAAATTTCCCATGAAAAAAAAATGATATTACAATTCAGCATAAAACCGACCTCTTTTCTTCAGCGTATTCCTACAACCCGCTTCGATGACTACGTACTGCTGAACTCAGCGACGATTCCATTCACCGGACTCCACCTTCACGCCGTAGCCGCTACGTCATTTTAGGCCTACCGCACGTACTCTTCCGAACCTTCGCACTCCAAGGTAAGTTCTTCGTAAAATATTTTTCCTTTCATGTAAAAATGCTTTATTTTTTAACCTATCCCATTATTTCGCATGCTTAAAAAATTGTACGTAGCACTTTTCCCACCCAGTTAAATTTTCCCGACGAAATAATTTAGGGCGCTATTATAGGGCGTACATATTTACCAGGATGTTAACCGGCAAGTCACATTTAGATGTTGCCCAGGGGCAAGCCTGTCTGATTGCCACTAATTCCGCTTTAAAAACGGAACTAATATCTGAAAGTCAATGTTTTGTACTGAAGTAATTTTTATCATTTAGATTTCCAACCGCCTTTGAGTCATCTTCTATCGGCACTGATAGCGACCAGGAAACTGCTTGTACTGTAACCGTGGGTCAAAATTTCAGAAAACTTTGGACTAGACTTCCGTTTTTCTAGAACTGTCCAGGAAACTGCTTGTACTGTAACGTGGGTCAAAATTTCAGAAAACTTTGGACTAGACTTCCGTTCCTCTAGAACGGTTTTGGATGGTTCCAGTGTATATAGTTCAAGCATTGTGGAAGTGGAAAGTGCATAACTCCTCGGCGTTGTTTGAAGTCTTGACTTTTACCATTGAATCCGCCCCTTGTTAAAATTGAGATGAGTCATCTCAGCTGTGTCTCTCATCGCCCTGCTGTGTTAGGGTGATAAAGCTGATGATGTAACAAGGGTGACGACAATATAATAACCTTTTATTTAGTTTTATACATGCTCATTAACATTACCCATTCCAATCCAATGAAGATACTCATTACCAAATGCACACTTTTATCTCTTGATTAATTGCAAATTACGTTTTAAAAAAAAGATCTGAACAACTGGTCATGGACCAACTTTTTTTAAAACTATGTTATATATAACGACTTTACGTTTGGAAATAAACTATTAACGTGAAACTTTTCTTTACAATCTATTAATTCTAACACCGAAATGAACTCGCAGTAAAATATTGTGGGAAAATAATGAATATATATTAAAACAAAAAGCTGTTGCACAAGACAATCTAGTTGAGCAACTCTCAAGCTTTTACTTGCACTTTAATGGTTGTGGATTCAGGGTACCACAAACGTTTATTACTCTAGTTACGCATTAGCTCCATTAATTGTCGTCGGTATTGAGAAATAAAGTGCAGTTTTGTTGGCTTTCAATTGGGATAGGGATATCGGCCGGCTGGCAAGTGAACCGTAAATTCCGTTGTTCTCAATCTGCGGCAATATAACAATGATTATTCACTAATAGAGCCTTTGCACGTGACGTCACAAAACTGTCTTCTAGACTTTTTTTTTTTTCATTGGAGATTTAACGACCAACCTGAGCATCTCATGGGCTATAAGCAGTAGCCCGTCCCTAAATTAGGGTCACTGGTTCCAGGATAGGGAGAGAGCCAGTGCCATAAGACAAACACAACATCCATGCCTTACCGGGATTCGAACCCGGACCCCTTTCGGACGAATAGTCAAATGCCATCGCTTAGACCACTGCGCCACCGGGGCGGCTTCTAGACTTCCGGGTGGTTAGAAAGTACCCGAGCTGGTCTCTTTCCATGCTTATCAATGGCTGCTGCTGCTGCAAATAGAGTTGAAAAACTGTTCTTTCTGACAAAGTTTTCCATCTTAATGTGGTGGCATAGAAGATCCATATGACATACCTGAAAGATATTTACATCGTCTGGAAGTTTGTGTTGCTACGGACCTCCCTGATCTGAACTATCATGATATTTATAATTATTTAATAGGCAGTTTTTCGTGTTATACAGGAAAAGCTTATAAAAGCCTTGATTTATTTTTAAAATTTTACCAAGAGCCGCGGATAGCTTAGTGGTTAGTGTTTCAGACTATCGATGCTGGGTCCCCAGGTTCTAGCCTGGGCTGATCTTGCAGAGATTATGTGATTTAATAACAATCGCTGAATATCGGACGAGCACGTTAAGTGACGGCCCCCAGGCTGGACCCACTGGTTAAATGGGTATCCTTTCCTATTCCCCACCTGAAATTCTCTCACCCTCTATGTGCAATATCGTACTTGTACGGTGGCGCCATCTACTGTACTCTAATCTCACTACAAACTGTTCTGGCAAAGTCGCTAGACTTGCTCTCATTCCTTCCGTTTCTGTGTCCTGCCCAAAAGGCGATCTCGCTGTAGGTGGCTGGGACCTAAACTCTACTACCTGTGGACGGAAGTCCTACAAAAAAATGACGCTGACCCCCCAATATTTTACCAATGGGTAGGTTAGAAATGTATTAATTCTGAAGACTGAAAACGAAAAATTTCTTATCCGGTCTAAGGTACGTTGTTATATGTATTTCTGACTGGTTCCAGTGCATATTGCAAATGAAAAAAAGAAAGAAAATACAGACTTATCATATCCCGAAAAATGGACACTATTTTCTCATCTAAAGAAAGAAAACAGATCCAGGAAAACGGACGACACAGTAATGCATGACGGCACACTTTAATTCTATGTGGACGTGTATCCTTAAATTTCAGTTCGGAAAAAAAGGCATCTGTTTCAGTATTTAGAAATCAGTAACAGTACAAAATCTTGAAAGTTCACGAAAGCTTAGCAGTTTCCGATTCGACAGCAAAGTTAATCCGTCATGCATTCAGAGCATTTTAAACAGAATAACAAAGATTTGCGTAAAATTTTTAAAATAATACATAAGAGTGAGAAAGAAAATGTACTGATAAAAATTCGATTATTAATGTAGTAAAATATACAGATTTATGATACCTGAAATGAAGTGTTTACTGCAGGTCCGGCACACAACATTTAACCATTTCTAAAACTTCAAACAATCGAGTGACAGAGGGTCCAGAAATCATTTCGCCATGTTAATCCTATGGGAACCTTAGCAGCCGAACTCTCTCTTAACCACCCGGAAGTAATCGTGACGTCGGTGCAAAGGCTCTATAACATCGGGTAACTAATAATATATATTAAAATGCTCGATGCATTAGTAGAAACCTCTATTTTTGTTCGATGCATCGGTGTAAACCTCGAAGTTTTGCTAATAAACTGAAGAAATCGCACTTTTCCACCTGCCCCAGTAAATGGACACACGATTTGTAAAGTCTCTCTTTAATACACTGACGGAAAAAAAATCCCAACACCAAGAAGAGGTTGTGTTAGATAAACGAATGTTGGTAGGCGGTGAGAGTACATCTGTAAGATGACGTCTATGGAAATTTCGCGCTCGGCGCATACGTGTGGCGCCAGTAGCGCCCCTCGGAACATGCAAAGCAGGTTTGCTGTAAATACGCGCTATAACGTTCGTGAGCGTTAATTATCGTTGAGATTCGACGTAGCGTGTTGATGTTAATGAAAAATGCCTTTAAGAAGACGAAGAAGCCATTATCAACAGCTCACGGAGTTTGAGCGAGGTCGTGTAATAGGGCTACGAGAAGGTGGATTTTCTTTCCGCAATATTGCAGAACGACTTGGCAGGAATGTAGCCACTGTGGATGATTGTTGGCAGCGGTGGCCAAGGGAAGGTACTGCCTCAAGAAGACCGGGTTCCGGCCGGCCACGTGGCACTACTGAGAGGGAAGACCGCCGTGTACGGCGTATGGCCGTGGCTCATCGTACCGAGTCTACGGCAGCAATTCGAGCTGCAGTTGCCACCACAGTGACACAGCGAACTGTTACAAATCGGATACTTGAAGGACAGCTCCGAGCCAAGCGCCCTGTAGTATGCATTCCACTTACTCCAAACCACTGCCGTTTGCGACGTCAGTGGTGTCAAGCTAGAGCTCATTGGAGGACGGAGTGGAGATCTGTTGTGTTTTCTGATGAAACCCGGTTCTGCCTGGGTGCCAGTGATGGTCGTGTGTTGGTTAGAAGGGGGCCAGGTGAGTGCCTGCAACCAACCTGTCTGCGGCCGAGACACACTGAACCTACACCTGGAGTTATGGTCTGGGGAGCAATTTCCTAGAACAGCAGGAGCACTCTCGTGGTTATCCCACGCACCCTGACGTCACAGTTGTTCGTCGGTCTGGTGATTCAACCTGTTGTACTGCCATTCATGAACAGCATTCCAGGGGGTGTTTTCCAACAGGATAACGCTTGCCCGCATACCGCTGTTGTAACCCAACATGCTCTACAGAGTGTCGCCATGTTGCCGTGGCCTGCTAGATCACCAGATCTTTCACCAATCGAGCACGTATGGGACATCATTGGACGACCACTCCAGCGTCACCCCCAACCAGCATTAACCGTCCCTGTATTGACCGACCAAGTGCAACAGGCATGGAAATCCATCCCACAAACTGACATCCAGCACCTGTACGACACAATGCATGAACGTTTGCGTGCTTGCATTCAACATTCTGGAGGTTACACCGGTTATTAATGTACCAGCATTTCACATTTAAAATGGCTCCTCTCGCGCTTACAATAAGCTGTGATCTTGAAACCTTAATCGATTAAATATGTTACCTATACAAATGTATTGCCGCCATTTCATTCCTCTACAGCTATTTTTTCGTGGTGTTGGGATTTTTTTTTTTTCCGTCAGTGTATATCAGTGATACTCACCAGTTCAACATCCAATAACATAATATTTGTTAAAACGCTCGATGTTTCTTCGATGCATCGGTGGAAACCTCTCTGTTTTGCTAATAAACTGAATAATTCGCATTTTTCCATCTGTAGCAATAAATGTAACAGTGATACTCAACAATTCAACATCTAGTAATGTAATATTTGTTAAAACGCCCGATGTATCAGTGGAAACCTCGATGTTTTGCTAATACACTGAATAATTCGCATTTTTCCATCTGTAGCAATAAATGTAACAGTGATTCACAACAATTCAACATCTAGTAATGTAATATTTGTTAAAACGCCCGATGTATCAGTGGAAACCTCGATGTTTTGCTAATACACTGAATAATTCGCATTTTTCCATTTGTAGCAATAAATGTAACAGTGATACACAACAATTCAACATCTAGTAATGTAATATTTGTTAAAACGCCCGATGTATCAGTGGAAACCTCGATGTTTTGCTAATACACTGAATAATTCGCATTTTTCCATTTGTAGCAATAAATGTAACAGTGATACACAACAATTCAACATCTAGTAATGTAATATTTGTTAAAACGCCCGATGTATCAGTGGAAACCTCTATGTTTTGCTAATACACTGAATAATTCGCATTTTTCCATCTGTAGCAATAAATGTAACAGTGATACACAACAATTCAACATCTAGTAATGTAATATTTGTTAAAACGCCCGATGTATCAGTGGAAACCTCGATGTTTTGCTAATACACTGAATAATTCGCATTTTTCCATTTGTAGCAATAAATGTAACAGTGATACACAACAATTCAACATCTAGTAATGTAATATTTGTTAAAACGCCCGATGTATCAGTGGAAACCTCGATGTTTTGCTAATACACTGAATAATTCGCATTTTTCCATTTGTAGCAATAAATGTAACAGTGATACACAACAATTCAACATCTAGTAATGTAATATTTGTTAAAACGCCCGATGTATCAGTGGAAACCTCTATGTTTTGCTAATACACTGAATAATTCGCATTTTTCCATCTGTAGCAATAAATGTAACAGTGATACACAACAATTCAACATCTAGTAATGTAATATTTGTTAAAACGCCCGATGTATCAGTGGAAACCTCTATGTTTTGCTAATACACTGAATAATTCGCATTTTTCCATCTGTAGCAATAAATGTAACAGTGATTCACAACAATTCAACATCTAGTAATGTAATATTTGTTAAAACGCCCGATGTATCAGTGGAAACCTCGATGTTTTGCTAATACACTGAATAATTCGCATTTTTCCATTTGTAGCAATAAATGTAACAGTGATACACAACAATTCAACATCTAGTAATGTAATATTTGTTAAAACGCCCGATGTATCAGTGGAAACCTCGATGTTTTGCTAATACACTGAATAATTCGCATTTTTCCATTTGTAGCAATAAATGTAACAGTGATACACAACAATTCAACATCTAGTAATGTAATATTTGTTAAAACGCCCGATGTATCAGTGGAAACCTCTATGTTTTGCTAATACACTGAATAATTCGCATTTTTCCATCTGTAGCAATAAATGTAACAGTGATACACAACAATTCAACATCTAGTAATGTAATATTTGTTAAAACGCCCGATGTATCAGTGGAAACCTCTATGTTTTGCTAATACACTGAATAATTCGCATTTTTCCATCTGTAGCAATAAATGTAACAGTGATACACAACAATTCAACATCTAGTAATGTAATATTTGTTAAAACGCCCGATGTATCAGTGGAAACCTCTATGTTTTGCTAATACACTGAATAATTCGCATTTTTCCATTTGTAGCAATAAATGTAACAGTGATACACAACAATTCAACATCTAGTAATGTAATATTTGTTAAAACGCCCGATGTATCAGTGGAAACCTGGATGTTTTGCTAATACACTGAATAATTCGCATTTTTCCATTTGTAGCAATAAATGTAACAGTGATACACAACAATTCAACATCTAGTAATGTAATATTTGTTAAAACGCCCGATGTATCAGTGGAAACCTCGATGTTTTGCTAATACACTGAATAATTCGCATTTTTCCATTTGTAACAATAAATGTAATAGTGATACACAACAATTCAACATCTAGTAATGTAATATTTGTTAAAACGCCCGATGTATCAGTGGAAACCTCTATGTTTTGCTAATACACTGAATAATTCGCATTTTTCCATCTGTAGCAATAAATGTAACAGTGATACACAACTATTCAACATCTAGTAATGTAATATTTGTTAAAACGCCCGATGTATCAGTGGAAACCTCTATGTTTTGCTAATACACTGAATAATTCGCATTTTTCCATCTGTAGCAATAAATGTAACAGTGATACACAACAATTCAACATCTAGTAATGTAATATTTGTTAAATATATTTGTTAAAACGCCCGATGTATCCGTGGAAACCTCGATGTCTTTTCGATGAATCGGTGTGAAGCACAATGTCTTGCTCTCAAGCTGAAGATTTCACACTTTTTGATCTGCAGCAGCCAATTGGCATTTCGGTGGGTAAAAGCTCTCTTCAATATAATGGTGATTGCCCAGCAATTCAACCCGAAGTAACTAATCATATTTCTTAAAACGCTCGATGTTTTTTCGATGCATCGGCGCACATGCCTTCGAGGAAAAGATCTCGATTTTCGCCAACGAGTCAACTAAAACAGCCAATACGAAGGGGATATTTTTTCTCTTTATAAGAATGTAACAATTACCAAAGGCAATGTCTACTTTAGCATCCTAAATTATTTCGTTGGAAAAATTTCACTGTGTGGGGAAAGTGCGACGTACAATTTTTTAAGCATGCAAAATAATGGGGAAAGATGCAGAAATACGGTAATTTAAGAGAACGTGAAAGAAGTTTATCGAAGTACTGTATTTACCTGCGAGTGCGATGGCGTGCAGCAGTTGGTGCGGGAGGCTAAAGTGATGCTAACGGCGACGACGTGAAGCTTCCGTGCGTCGGAAGAGAGCAGGAGTTCTCAGTGAATGCCCGAAAGAATACAATAAGAGTGGGGCGTATTCTCCAAAAGAGTGTGATGCGTGCTGTACAAGTAGTTCCAAATTCTTTTCTTAATTTTTGAGAAAGAAATGTGGGGAATGTCATTATTAGTTTCAGAATCTCTCAGATTGGAAAGAAATGAAGGAATGTAAATGTTTTCATGTACACAGAAGTGTTGAATGAGAATTTTTGGTTCCGGTGAATCGCAATTCTTGATTATGATTTCAAAGATGTACAGACATCAAAAAAAAAAAAACGAGCCACCCTAACTTTCGAACCGTTTGTCGCATGCAAAGAAGTAAGGTACCGTTGGAAAGCACATGAAGGGAACTATTATGTGATGTGAAGAAACATGCTAATTAAGCTAATTAACATGCTAATTACTTATCTATCTCCGAATTTTTCCATCTAAGAGTTATGTTATTTTACGCGCATTCTATTCGGCACATAGTAAAACCCTTAAATTCCAAATTTCATACGAATCGACCAACAAATACGTGTACAGTGAGCTACGGAAAAAAGATGCCGCTAATGTTAAACTGCAAAAAGTATTTTTGACTTGTATAATTTTAATCGAGAACAGATACCGTGATTCGGTGTTGCAACAGTAAAACACAAAGAGGTCCAGATAATTTGAGCCCCTATACAAGATCAGAACGGGTATATTTAGGAAATTATAAATTATGAAATATGATCGTGAAAAAAAATGAATTATGACCATATCTGATTATGTAGTCCATTGAATGCGAAATATCATTAAATGCTTAAATTCAAATTTTCAGCGAGGGTAGCATAAAACCTTGCTGAGATATAAGCGAAAACTCAAGCATACTTCGATTAAGGGGCCGTGCATAGAAAACATATTTTCCTCTCCCTACTGTAAAACGGTTTACCCCACAGTACTAAGAAACACTTAGGAGAAAGTGTTTCTACGTGAAGTTGGTTGAATGAAGGAGTAATGATGTTATACCCTTAAATTCAGAATAGCAAATTTTAATGATGAACATCATAAGTTAATAGTTTTGCACATAAATAACTTAACTTACGACATAGTTTGTGCAATTACATATTTAAATTTTTCCTATTGCTCACATAGCTGACTCTTGCATATTGTTTAATTCCAAAAACGCAAAAAAACAGTACGTTTCACAAAACGAAAGCTTCGTATGTGTCTCCTGTGTATATTTTTACAAAAATACCTTTACAGCTTCGTTATATTATGAAACTGCGGTCATGAAAATGAAAATTCCAAATTGTTCTCTGCGCAAGTGAACCCGTGTGCCTGGTTTTTTTTCGTATTGCAGATTTTATGTTGTCTCCATTCCGTCTCGAATTACGGTATAATACGAATGTAATTGCATATCGTTTCGATTCAATGATATATTCCACTGTAGTTATACTGCTTAAACTGCCTCTAATATATTTAGTTGCAATACAGAAGCCGAATGAATCTACGTGTGTAACCTGGATCTGCACGTAAATGTCCTCTTCGGCATTCGTCGTTTTCGACTACCGCTTAAGAAAATAACCGTAACCAGTAGGATTTGGAGCATTAAGTTTACTTAGTGTAGTTTAATACGGTTCTAATTGTATTTTTCTTTTCTTTTTCTTTTCTTTTTCATTTCTTCTACAAATATAAATAAAATAATAACTGGTTATACTCCGCGATAAGAAAAAATAGTTACATTCTGAGAATTTCGTAGTTTAAAAAAAAATGTCAAGGTGGAAAAACATAAATGGAGAAATTTTTTTTATTAGTGTCAAATGTTTTATTTTATGATGTTCCGTAATGATTAAATATTTCACTGTGTACTTTATAATATTTTGCAGTAAAATGTTGAAACCTTTAAATTATAAGTATATTAAAATTTAAGATTACAATTTCATTTTTCTTATATAATACCGCAAAAAAGGCAAACATGATATTGATGTATGTTTTAGTTTGACACTTTAAAAATTTCAGTTTTGTTTAACTTTCACATTTCCAAATGCGTTTTTCTTACAATAACTAATATTTACCTTTGCTCCAAAGTTACTGCACACACTCTCTAGAGCATTTAAGTTAAACAAAATTTTTTTCTGAATATGTTAGATGCAAAAAGTGGTTATCTTTAGTTAAGAAATCATTTTGCACCGTCAGTTCAATACTTCGAAGTGTTCTCATTTTTGTCCCAAATGTGTGCCACAAATAGTAGCATCACCTTAGGGAATTGAAATTTAAAAGTAATAAAACTTACTTTTAACAAACAACCTTTTGGTGGAAAAAATATAATAATCCAATTGCTATAAATAAACAAAGACATCGCTCTTTCCACGTTTAACAACACCCAGCAACCGAAAAATTGTTATTTGGCCACTGCTCGGGAAACGAATCCCAGATCTCTCGATATCCAGAAGAGAGATTTTGGATTCGTTTCCCAAGCAGTGGCCAAATAACAATTTTTCGGTTGCTGTGTGTTGAAAAAACGTAGAAAGAACGATGTCTTTGCTTATTTGGAGGATTTTCACCAATTTGCTATAGATTTTTCATGCATGGTCTTCGAAAAATGTAACATTTACAGTTGGAAAAGTATTGCGTGGCAAAAAGTTTCTTTTTACTGTTAAAAAAGGGATTTTTGATTTGATTCAGAGAACTTTTAGGTCAGTTCCATATACTAGAAACAATTCAGGATTTTCACATTTTTTATTCCGTTTTGAAGGAATAAAAAAAAATTGTGCTCCAAAATAATGTATAAAAACCAGAGTTTTCAGAATTTCTTAAGGAATAAAACACTTTGAAATTCTGAAATTCTAGTGTATAGAAAAATATACAGCCGTAGAATTAGCAAAACCACAATTAACTTTATTAACAGTACATTACAACCTAGTTTACAGATTGGTAATCATTATATACTACGCGATTTAATGCCGGTTTAAACATCTTCAGATAAAACACTTTATTGCCGCACAGTACTAAGGTCGTTCTCTCAACTAGACTATATTTCACACTAAATACAAAACTGCAAAGGAACTGTATTATAAAGAGCTAATAAAACATACATACCCTTGAAGCTCCTGTATGCTCGGCTAACGTGGTGCAAAGAACGTCGACAGTGGACCGTTGAACAGTGGAAACAGGTTCACCCTCTACCGTTCGGATGGCAGGGTCTATGTTTGGCATCTGCCTGGAGAACGCCTCCTGCCGGAATGTAAGGTGCCAACTGTGAAGTTCGGCGGTGATGGAATTATGCTATGGGGGTGTTTCTCCTGGTATGGCACGGGACCCTTAGTCGCAATTCCTGGTAGACTCAACGCCGAGACCTACTGCACCATTTTGGATGACCATGTGCTTCCTACGTTGTGGCAGTTTTACGGGGTGGACCCATGTTACTTTCAGGATGACAATGCCAGCTGTCATGTTGCGAGGTCCACCATGGCTTGGTATGGTAACAATGGGATTAATCGAATGGACTGGCCTGCGCAGAGCCTGGACCTTAACCCTATCGAGCACCTCTGGGACGAGTTGGAGCGTCGACTTAAGGGGTGCTCCCACCGTCCGAAATCGGTAATGGATCTGACCGAGTGGAAGAAAATACCGCTAGTCGTCGTACAACGCCTGTTTGAGAGTATGCCCTGGAGGCTCCGCCAACTATTGAAGGTGAATAAACTTCGTTTTCCTTTGTTATCACAGGTGTCCAATTACTTGTTGGTAGATAGTGTATTAGTAAAAGTACATGCGCTGAAATTAAAATTAGGCTGCACACCATAGTAATTGCATGGCGAATTTTTCATTTTGCCAAAGTTTTTGGAGAAACTCAGAATAAGTACTGTCGAAATTTGATAGCGCCATTAACCTAGTGCTGGCAACTGAACATTCGTACAAGTGGGTCGAGTCCCGAATGAGGTACCGTTGGCGTGTTTGTCTTGCAGCACCTGCTCTCTCCCTTCCCTAGAACGAATGTCTCCAAATTAGAGATAGGTGACAGCTTATAGTCCTTAAAGTTGCTCGTAGTGGTCGTTCAACCCAGAAAGAAGAAGAAAAAAAAAAAGTCAAAATTTTTTTTTACGAGAAGCATGTTGGAAAATTAGTACAACGGAAACTACTTTTAAGAACATTTTTCATTGGAAATCTAAAGGGTTAATGAGGAAGTGTAAATTCGAGGACATTTAGGGACAAGCATTAAAATTTGTGGACAATTTGCGTCCTCAAAGGCTTCGGACGTTTTTAGGGACAGCAAACTAAATTCGAGGACTGTCCTCAAGAATTGTGGACGTCTGGTCTGCTTACTTATACCGCAATTGTTAACGGTGCATGTGGTTTCCACGTTTTGTGTTCTGAAGTGTTTGTGTGTGCCATATTATTGGATTATTCCAGAAGATTAGTAAGTACTATTTCTAATATTCTTTTGATTGTGCTCAACATTTTTCGTGATTCTTTGCCAAACTTTGTTCCTTAAAACTATGGCTCTTAGCAAGCCTCATTACAAGAAAAAAAAACCCTCTATACTTTCTTTCCATCCCGGACCAACTGCTACCCAGGTTGGCAAGCCATTTGGGAACATGTGGGTTCGCCCGCTGAACCCCTTTTTAAATTTGTGCGGGTGGCTAACCTAACAAAATATCAGTTTGTGTTCAAACGGCATGACCTGTATTTGGAGCTCATCGGCAAGATTCTGTACCATGGGAATTCAAAGATTGTTTGTGCTAAGGGGAAGTCGAACATTAAGGTTGTTTATTGCAAGTATCTTCCTTGCGAGATCCCCAATGATAAAGTGGTTGATGCTTTCAACAAGTTTGGGAAGGTGCTTAATATTAAGTACGAAGTCAGAAAAGAGACGGACGTCTTCATGACGGGATTTTTTCTGACACCAGAATAGTCACCTTAGACATGACCAAAGATCTTCTGAACTTTATGTATATTGTTAACCACAGTTGCATGAATGCGTATAATGGACAGGTCGGGGTTTGCAGGAAATGCAACAACAGTGGTCACATTGCTGTTAACTGCGAGAAGTTCACTTGTGTCAATTGCAGAGCCTTGGGACATAATATCAAAGATTACAAAGATCCTTGTGGAAACTGCAAATATCCCAATCATAAGAGGCCTGAGTGTGGGGTCCGGTCCTTCGGCCAGATGGCCAGTGCCGGAAACAACCAAGAGAATTAGGATGACTTATTAGAAGCGCTGGACGCCACAGAGAAGGAGGGGCAATTTCCTGAGACCGAGGTTAATACTACGAGTGAGAAGGAAGCTGAAACCCACCGACTTCGTGGCTCGGGAAATGCCCTGGAGGAACTTGACGTTCCTGTTATTGCGGATTAGTATCAGTAACATAGGTGAATTGGAGAAAACTTCTCCAGAAAATGCTAAAGATAATTTTTCTCTTGTAAGTGATTCCCCGGAGGATAAGAGAGTGCTTTCACCAGAGGTGGGAGAAGTATTTCCTAAGGTCACGAAAAGGTCTAGGAAATTCTCTAAACAATCTATTAAAAAAATGGCTGATATGCTTAATGGAGTTTCCATTATTGACGAGGAGGAAAAGGTGGCAAAAAACATGCAGGAATTGAGGACATGGAGGTTTGCTCAGCAGAAATGGAAGGGGAAATGGTTGTGAATAGTGGGGATGAGAATGTGGAATTCGCCTAGAGTAAAGTTTTTGAACTTCAAGTTGATAATGGTGTTGAAAATTTAAAAACTGATGTAACTAGTGCATGTATTGTATGTGAGGATGATATTTGTATTGTCGAGGAGATTTGTACTCCCATCTCCTCAGAAAATGATGAAATTGAGAGTTTCAGGGCAGTCGAGTCGCTTGAAAATATGAATGCCCTATGTGTTAGTACTATCGGCACCAATGAAAATGATGTAGTTCTGAGTTTTGGTGCAGTGGAGCCCACGCAGGATCCAGTGCAGGCGTTGTTCCTGGGCCAAACCGACGACCCTGGTTGTTGGGTTGACTCGGGAATGAGTGCACGGTCTCTCCTGCAAGTGAACAGGGAGCTTGCAACCCCCGGCGGAGCTGTGGAGGGTCAACAGCGGCTTCAGACTCCCGATGGGGAATCCGGGACGATTTTTCCACCCCTCCTGCGGACACCAACGGAGTCCGAGAAGGGTCCCCGCAGTAAAGCGGTACTTGTGACCGAGTATTCCGCGAACGGCGGTTGCCGTGTTAGCGACGTACAGGTGCCGCGGGAGGCCAACACTCTCTCGAAGAGTATGCACCTGCCGGCGACGGGAGTTCTTAGTCCAGCCAACAGTCGAATGCTATTAATGGTGACAGAGTATTTTACAGGGAATTTAAGCTTTCTTCGGCCTGTGATGAGGAACAGTTGGCCGAGTAGATGACCGAAGATTTGAGGGCCAGGTTCAAACGTCATCGAAGGCAGCTGACGCAGGCCAACGTTGATGCGGCGAAGGATCTTACCAAGATGGCGAACTCGGGATTCGACGGAAGAGGGCACGTCGTTCCGACTGTTGCCGGACATAAAAGCAGACGACTGAGAAAGAGTGTGGGTAGGAAGGAGACGGAGGGATGCAATAGATCAAGATTTTGAAGGTGAGTTGCTTTTTTGGTATGGTTCCTTTCCCTCGGTTTTTGAATTTTGTTTTTTTTTTCTTTTTGTGATGTTTTATGTTAGCATACTACTTCCTTTTTCAGATTAAGGTAAGTATGGCCCCTAATTACCAAGGCACCAATCTGCGTATTGGTACGTTGAACGTTTACGGTTTCTGCACTGTCGAAAAGCAGAAGTGGCTCGCGGGCTACTTCAGGGAGTCGGGTGTTGATTTTTTGCTGGTGTAGGGAACTCACCGCAAGATGCCCGAAGAGGTTTTTGCATTCCGTAGGAGCACCAGCCTGAGGTGTAGGTACTTGCTTGGAGCGAATGGTTTCACCGAGGTGGCCATCGTCTGCAAGCCGCAGTACAAGGGTAACATCAAGCAGATGCAGATCGATGGAGACGGTCGCGTGGTGGCTATTTCGGTTAATAGCGGATTGATGTCCACTAAAATGGTATTTGTTTATGTTCCGGTGGAGGTTCCAGAGCAGTTTCTAGGATCTGCTGACGTTCTTCCTTAGGGGAAGTGATGATTTCCTAAGCGTCCATGTGCATTTCAACTCGGTGGTGGATAACCATATCGACCGGTTGAGTACTCACAGGTTCAGGTGGTCAGAGCCGTACAGAAGGGGTCTTATGGATCTGATTAAGAACCAGCAACTCAAGGACGTGTGGAAGCAGCTGCTCCCGCAGGAGCCGGGACAGGAATCGTTTGGCTTCGAGGATCGACATGCTGTTGGTCTCGAAGGTTGACTGGGTTACGGGGCCCGAGATCTTTAACCCTAACTCACAGACGTTGTTCATCTCTGATCACAGCCTTGTGATGCGCGTCTGTGTGCAGGCACCGAGGGAAAGAAGATCGACACCGTGGCGCCTAAACGTATCAATGTTAGACGACGTTGAAGCGCTGTCGCGCATCCGTTCGATCTTGAAGACTGGTGCAGAGACAGTCACCGATCACGAGATCGGCCGTTGGGAGAAGGAGAAGGACGAGGTGGCGGAGCCCTTCCGGAGCAGTTTCTATGATCTGCTGACGTTCTTCCTTAGGGGAGACTATCGCTTAACTTGGCGAGAAGAGCATTAAGATGGGGCTCTGCTCGGAGCACCTTCGTTGCCCGGGGTAAAGGAGTTGGCGAGAGCTAAGCGGGGGACTCAGACTTTTCTGATGAACCCCCTGAACGCGATTCTTAGGGGTAGTAAGGAGGGGTGAAATCTGGGAATCATAACCCAGATCAGGCAAGAGATTGCCGACTTTTATAGAGGCATCGGCTGTGCAGTTCAACTTTACGGTGCGAGTAGGAGTTTTGAGCAGGAGCGGGATACTTACCACATTTGCCGCAGACTCGAGGTAGAGAGGAAGAGGGAGAATTTGGAAGTTCTCGACATTGATGGTACTGAGGTGATGAATAATAAGCAGAGCCTGCAAGAATATGCTAGGTCTCTTTTCCGGCGAGGAAATTGATTCTGCCGTCATGGATATGTGGTTGGAGGGTACGCCGAGGGTACCCGACGAGGGATTGGGGAGTCTCCAAGAGGAATTTACGGTGTCTGAGGTGAGAGTTGTGATTCAGGCTCTTTCGCCCGGTAAGTCTCTTGAGTTTGATGGTCTCCCATCGGAGTTTTACAAGAATTTCCTTAATGTGTTAGCACCTGGCTTACCAGGGTGTACAACGAGATTGTGCAGGTGGGTCGTATACCGGGAACCATGTGGAGAAGCATGGTCAGTTTGCTGTGCAAGAACCCAGACGACCCTTCGAGGGAGTTAAGTGGTTGGGGACCGGTGTCTGTCTACAGTGGAGTACAAGATCCTTGCGAGGGTCACCAATAGCAAGCTTGTCAAGATGGCCGTTCATCTCAATGGTGCTAAGCAGATGTGCGGTATCGTGGAGTCCCGCATGCAATGGAATACTAGGTGCATCAGAGACACTATCACTTAACTTGGCGAGAAGAGCATTAAGATGGGGCTCTTCTCGGCGGACCAGAGCAGAGCTTTTGATAGGGTATCGCATGAGTTTCTTGGAAGTTTGTAAGAAGCCCACGGCTTCGGAGTATTTTAACGAAGTGCGGTGTGTGCATTGTATAAGGACTTTTCCGGGAGAGTCATTATTGACGGTCGTTTCTCTCCCCTCTTTGAAATTCAAAGAGGAGTGATGCAAGGATGCCCGCTCTATCCCCATTTGTTTGTTTTGGTCTTGGGAGCCCTTTTGAGAAGAGTTTCTGGGAAGGAAAGTATTCGAGGTTTTCCGGACCCGGGGAGGGGCGAATCGTTGAAGTACCTTGCGTACGCCGATGATGTCTCCTTCTTCGTTGACTCGGAGAGGAGCTTGAGAGGGATTCTGGATGCTTTCGCAGAGTACCGCAGAACGACCGGTGCCCGTCTCAATGAGGAGCATTCGAGTATTATGCTCTGGGGTGAGTAGGAGCGGTCAGCGGTTATAGACTTAGGCGTAACCGATGGGCCTGTTCAGGTACTTCAGGTGCTGGGTATCCAGTTTTCTAAGGCGAGGGTCCATGTTAGCACCTGGGGTAAAGTTCTTGCGGAGATGAAGAAGGAGCAAGAACGCTGGCAGGAAGAGGACATTTTCAGAGTGAATCGGGCCAAGTTAGCTAATGCGCTTCTGGTTTCGAAATGCACTGTTACCGGGGAAATTGAATCGAAACACGGGAGTCTCATGAAGCAGATGAAGAAAGAGGTCTTTGGCTACATATGGGCCAAGATGAAGACCGAGGAGGTGGCTCGAGCGGTCCTGCACTGTTCCAGGTAGGAGGGGGTGGTGGAAGTCAAGCACCTTCCTACATGGCTCAGTGCACTCCAGGTTAAGAGTGTGAAAGGTGCCCTGGTCGTCGAACACCCGTATGGAGCCTTGGCCTCCTATTTCACATGGTGGGATTCGTCCAAAAACGTTCCCGGCCACAGATTTGTTGGCCCCCGGCGCTAGAGGATGCATAGTACTTACCAGCCAAGGGGTCGCCTGCGGGACTTTTCGGAAGCTGGCCACTCCGGGAAGAACACGCAGCAGATGTACATTGACCTGCTGCTTAGGCCTAGGGAACACGTCGTCAAAGATGTCAACGTTCCTAGGAACTTCTCTATGAGAGAGGCTTGGATGACCATTTACTCAACCGGCATAAACTGCAAGAAAAGGGACTTTAGGTGGCGGTTAGCCCACAATGTCCTTCCGACAAGGAATAGGCAGCTTCGGTGGGGTGGCATCTCCTCCAATAGGTGTCTGTCGTGTACGGGCACTGAGGACAGGTTCCATCGCTTTTGGGCCTGCCCCATGGCGCATCAGGTTTGGCAGGGAATCTGGACATTGGCTTTGCACAAAAGGCTTGACGCCCTCCAGTTTCACCCGGCTAATGTGTTTTATCTTCATCCTGCCCCGGCGGCGTACATGGAGGTCTGGAGGATGATTATCACCGAGGTCTGTTATAAGATGTGGAGGGAGGGAAACAGGGTTCTGCATATCCGGACGGCTCACTCGGGCATCTCTACCAAAATGATCACTTTTCAAGTCAAATGTGAACTCCGGGACATGGCGAGAGTGGACGCTCGCACTTTGACCGACCGGGCCTTTAGGATCGGATAGTTGCCTGGACCAAGGACAAGTACACCTTTCATTGGGGGTAATTTTCCTCCTTTGTTTCGGCACCTGATGCCCGAGGAGTCACCCGGGAGATGTTGGGCCTTTTTTAATATTATGTTTTTGTGTTTGTTGTTTTTGATGGAGGGTGAGGTGGTTTTTTCTCCGGTCGAGGTTGGTGGTGCAGGCCGCTGACAGAGACGGCAGGAGGCTGTGTTAATCGTGGGGAGTTAGTGTTTGGGTTCTGTCTCTGCTTTTTGTCTTTTGGTGTGGTGTGAATGGACGGTGTCTGAAGGGAGGGGGTTGTGTATTTGGTGCTTGAGGTGTGCCGGTTCTGTGTGGATGTAAGACGGGGAGGCACCTGCTCCATGGGTCGTGTGAGTGCCTTGGTGCACCTGTCGACCCGGTGTCCTCTCTGACAGTCTCCCGTTCGGGTCGCTGTCACTTGGTCACCTCTGAAGGGTACTTTTGTCCGCTTCAATGCACGTTCCGGGTGTACCTTCGGGTCGCACCCGCAATTCAAGGTGACCTCGCCGCCATTTTGTGTGTGGGCCCTTTCGAGTTCTTCGGAGGATCTGAATGAATCTGGGGATTGTCTGGTGATGCCTGTTGGGCCGTGATGGGAGTGTAACGTCAGTAAACCATGTCCAGGTGTTTACCTGCAGTGTGGTGAACTGTGTGAAGGTGTTGCGTTGCAAGAATGTTCGTGTATGAGGAAGGGGACGTCGTGCGAGAGCATATTAAAGCGCTCCCAGCTCCCATGAATTGGGGGTCCTATACGAAGACAAAGTCGGCTCTAACTTTTTTCTTAAGCTTTGAACCATCGGTCTAAACCCCAAAGGGTGGTTAGGTTTCCAAGTCAGGCACAGTTCATCGGCCGGGTGAACCGACCAATCAGTTAAACCAAATTCTATTTCTTGTGAGATAAAAAGTTCACCAAGCACTATAACATTACCACCTTGTTTATGTGAGAGAAGTGCGTCCTCTCTCTCTACTACGAGATCTAATGGCTCACAGCCGGCCAACACCTGTAAAGCAACTGTTGAAGTGGTTCTGAAGCATCTCCTAATGCCCAGCAGAGCCAGCCTCTAGATCTGCGAGAGTTTGTTTCGGATACTGACTCTTGGTAGGTCGTGGGACTCGTGCAGACCCACCAAGAGTCACAGGCATGCCTCATTATTTTTTCTATGCATCTCCTATAGATTTCCTTCCTTGCCTTGGATGTAAAATGAAAACTATTTCTTCGGTTAAGAATCTTAGAACATTTTGTCTTAATCTTTTTGAGGTGAAGAATACTGGTAAATTTTCTGTCCAGTATGATATCTCTGAGACCTTTCTAATTGGTGTTCCAAAGAATTTACAACGAGGTAATACTTTCTTATTACTCTCAGTATTTGTCATTTTCTTGTAGGACTTCCGTCCACAGTGAGTAGAGTTTAGGTCCCAGCCACCTACAGCGAGATCGCCTTTTGGGCAGGACACAGAAACGGAAGGAATGAGAGCAGGTCTAGCAACTTTGACAGAACAGTTTTTAGTGAGATTAGAGTACAGTAGATGGCGCCACCGTACAAGTACGATGTTGCACATAGAGGGGTGAGAGAATATCAAGGGGTAGGGCATAGGAAAGGATACCCATTTAACCTGTGGGTCCAGCCTGGGGGCCGTCACTTAACGTGCTCGTCCGATGCACGGCGGATATTCAGCGATTGTTAGTAAATCACAACATCTCTGAAAGCTCATTCCAGGTTCAAACCTGAGGACCTTGCATTATTTTTTGAAAATGTCATTTTTTTTTATTTTTTTAGAAAATGACAGCTTGAAGTTATTGCTCCATTCAGCCTGGAGTCGAAGGGACTTCTCCGCCAGAAACTCAATGTTGTGACGACCTTCTTCTTCTTTTTGGTTACTCAGTCCAAGTACTGTTTGTTCAGTAGATGTACTCTGTCTCTCCATTCCTCTCTATTCTCCGACGTCCTCTTCAAGTCATAGTATGTCCTAGTATTAGTGTCTTGGAGTAACTGTGCCACAAGACAATTCCCTGGGCTTCCTCTTCCTCTCTTGCCTTGAATTTTACCTTCCAAAACTTTCAGAATCGGGCCGTCATGGCGCAATGTTTGTCCCATCCATAACATTCTTCTTCGTTTTAACATGTTGATCAGATTCCTGGGTTCTCCCCTTCTCATTAATATTTCTATCGAGCCAGCATATTCTCTCCATTCTTCTATAACCCCACATCTCAAATGCCTCCAGCCTCTTCACTTCCCTCCTGGTCAATGTCCATGTCTCAGAACAGTAAAGAGCTACTGGCCAAACACATGCCTTTAAAATTCTCTTCCTCAGTTTTAGATCTATATATTTGGCTGTCAGTAGTCTTTGATTCTCTCTAAAAGCCGTTTTTGCAATCCCCAGTCTCATTCTAATTTTCTTTTAACATCTCGAATCTTCAGTAACAATTTGACCCAAATAGGGGACCGAAATCAAAAGGACGAAGTCATCTGCGTATTTTTTTTATTTTATTTTATAAAATTTCTGCTGTACAATATTATAGAAAAGTAATATAATACTCAGTAACAATACAATATGTACCACAATCATAAACTAATTGTACAAATAAAGTAAACAAATTGACCAATGAAACTGACAAAATACGACAAATCACCAAAACTTTCACGACAACTACAAATTCTGCACAAAAACAAAACTCATTCCATTGAAAATTAATATCAATTGTCAATATGAATCAAATATTATATGTTAGTATTAATTAAATGTACAGCAAGCGGCCAGGGCAAAAGGCTGAAATACTGCCTGACAAGTCCCTCTAAATAAAAACAAAATATTCCAGTCCAGTCAAGACAACGAAAGCAATTTTACAATACGCTTCTTTTACAAATCATAAAGCAATAAATTCCAATATTCAATTTCCCGTCAAAAATCTCCTCAGCACTCGCTTAAATACCGGATAACGTGCCTCTGATCTAATGATCAACGGTAATACATTCCACTCACGAAATCCCAACACATTAATATTATTAAACCTGTACGAGCTAACGGATCAGAAAACCCCGACCCACCACGTGTATCATAGTAGTGAGTGGTACGCCTGAACAACAAACAAAAGCCTTAACTAACCCGATTGGTGTAACAAAACTAAGATATCCGATTTGCGAAATGATTATGCTACTCAGAAGATAACAATCACGTGCTGTGAGTAGCTCGGCTGACTGTTCTTTACCAAAAGAATTGAAGTCAGCTCAGGCGCACTCTGCTCCGGCATTAGTGCACTGCACTTTAACTCTTAAGATATGGCGTCGTTAGTCACGTCTCGCCGAGCCTTAACTTCTCAGTCAGATATTCTTCGGCCAAAGCGCGGGCGTCCACTCCAGTCCGGAACTAATTTTTAGCTTCTAAAACGGCCAAGATCGAACAACCGACGCTATAGCTCGTCGAACATGCAAACTGAAACACGTTCCTGGAAGATGGAGCACGCCAGCAGTTGCACGAAACAACTTGGCGTATCGGGATACTTAATATTGTTGTGTTGTTATAAACTGCGCAAATTACTTTTTATTTACTTAAATTATTCTTTTACACAATATTTTAGTGAAAATTTATTTTGCAGTTTCAACCACCAGAGAATGCACTGAAAATTTTCATCTTAAAAGTTTTTTGGGAAACATAAATTCGTAAATTATTGAATTGTTTTAAACAGAGATAGTTGATGAAGAGTTGTGGAGATCTTTCTTTTGAAACGGAATTTACAATTCGCGAAGGGATGAAAGGAACGGTGGATTGGGTAAGGAGTATTTTCACTGGATTGGAATGGGTAATGTTAATGAGCAAGTATACATCTAAATAAAAAGTAATTATATTGTCATCCTTGTTAATGGCAAAAATCAAGACTTTAAACCCAAATGAACGCCGCGAACGATTCACGCTCCATTTTGAGAGTGCTTGAACCGGTTCTTCCATAGCCAGTTCAAGAATTTCCATTTTCTGATGACAAAGCAGAGAAAAGCCTGTCGAATACAGAACTTGTCGACTCTTAGGGCGAAAACGTTAATTACAGATTCTCTGACCAAATGCAGTGCTTGAAGCTGATAAAAAGAAGACATTCACCCGATTTTTCTTATCGGGAAGTCGACTAGTGATTTCGCCGCAAATGTTGAAGTATTTCGACACACAGATTTTAAAGTGATCATGATGATCAAATGTAGAGGATTTTAGGAAGGGAGTGTCTGACCCCAGGTCTTAAACAACCCTTAGAAATAGGGAGCTAGGAGATTTGGGGTAGAGTGCTCGATAGGAAGGGGAGGAAGACGCCCTTATTTATTAAACTTTGTCACCGGGCACCACCTATCGGAAAGGCACTTCCCTAAAAATGGTTTTTCAAGGTTTAATGTGCTCGGATCCGGCGGATGAAAATAATAAAATTTGGAGTGCTAACACGTAAGAACGAACAAAAAATTCAAAAAAATTATTTCATAGAGTTTTTTTTTTTTAATATAAACTAGGGACAAGCATCCTTATTTTGCAAGTTGCTCTAAGCTGAACCTTGCTTTGACTACATTAGGCAGTTTCCGCTCCGTTTTGGCTCTATGCGCTGGAAGATGCGAAACGAGGGAAGAGACATGATGTACACAAGCAATCCTAACTAAGACCACTGTGTAGTGCCATGCCTGATCCTGTAACATCTTGAAGACAACCGAAATATGGGAAAGTTCATATAGGAGAGCCTATCTCTTACTGAAATTTGGAGACAAAAACAAAATATCACTTACCCTTTGGGCTTTGGGAAGTGCAATCCCTTCATCATAATATATGGTGTGGGTTTGCACTCCCCTTCACTATGTTCCTTCCAAATCCTATATTCTAAACAGGAGTTTTATAAAAACAATTTTATTAAAAAGAAAGAAAGTGAACTCTCTGGCATTCGCTATTTGAAAATCTAATATGAACATGTGGTTCATTTGTGGTTTTATTTATATGACATAAATTCTTGTGTATCAACCATTTCTTCCAAAAGGATTTTCGACTCAGTCTACGTCAGTCACTTCTTTTTATTTCTCTAATTTCACAGAGAGTGGCAAGTTTAATACCAGTGATAGTTTTTACTTTTTAATTGTATATCTTAGCGTTCCGTTTTTTTCCAAATTTGAAATTTTGTCATGGCAATACTAATGTTTATGGCTCTATCAATGTATTTGTTTTTTTCTTAACTGAGGTATGATACAAAATATTTTCAGCGTGAAGAACAGTGGTTATGCTCCAATACTTGTTTAACCACTCCCAAATTTCCCTAACATTGTGCAAACAGATGAGTGATGGTTTCTACCTCATCACAATGCGGACATTTATCATTGGGAACGGAAAGAAATCTTTTGCACCATCCCATAGTGGGGACTACACATGTGTATGTTATGTGCAATGTTAAAATTAAGATTTCTAACATTGGGCTGTAGTTTTATGACACTCATATTATCCCAGGCTTCTCGGGATTCAATTTTGCCCATTTTAATTTCTAAATTGGTGGTATTACTGGTATAATAAGCATTGTAGAATTTTTTAAGCTTATCTTCGGGGTGAATTTTCGTAATGTTACTGTTTTCGTTGAATTCAATAATTTCTTTACATAGATCCACAATTTCTTTACTAGGAAAGAAGTCAAAGGGCTAGCAATTCTCCTTTCCACTGACCTTCTTGTACTGATTTCCAGCAAGATAACTTATGAAATTGTGAGCAGGGCGCTCAAAGTCCGTCATCATTCTGTAGAATCCCTTAATCAGACAGGTTTTAGCTTAGATGAAGGGACTTTTTATGCCAACACCTTCCTCCTTTACATGATTATACATGGTAATCCTCTTTATTTTTTCACATTTGCTTTCCCACAGATATCCGAATGCCATTCTCTCCAGTCTTATCAGAAAGTCCTTTTTAGGGCTGCTTGAGCAGAAAGCATACATGAGTTTAGGATAAAAAATGGCATTCACTATCTGTGATTTAGCAAAGTATGAGGTCTCTTCTTCTTTGAATATGTTGGCAAAGTTCTTGATGTGCGTTAGCGCTTGTTCTCGGTGATTCATCATGCTAATATGATCCCGATTAAAGGTAATTCCCAATACTTTAAGGTCTTCATTTATGATTCCAAGCCTCTCGTCTAAATTGTCCCATCGGCCAAAGAGAAGAGACCTGATCTTTGAGTGATTTACGTGTGAGCCTGATAGGTCACTAAATTTTTTATATAATTTGAAAACTTGGTCAACATCTTTTGTTCCTTAACGAAGACCACCAGGTCATCGGCATAAGCCATTTGTTTAATGGTCTTGCCTTTGCCACCTGGGATCGGTATTCCACAAAGACTTTCGTCCTTGTCCATCATATTAAGATACAGGTTTATGCAAAGCGTATAAAGAATAGGGAATAGGGGGCAACCTTGCCTAATTCCTATTTCAACTTTGATTATCTTGTTAAGTTTCTCTTAAAATATGAGTTTTCAGGTGTTATTGTCATAAGTATCAGCAAGAATTTTTATTACTCTATTGGGTATATTATACCACTTAAGAACCCCAAAGAGGAAACTTCGACTAATAATATCAAAGGCCTTCTTCTGGTCTAAGGAGACCATTATAGCTTTAATTCCCTTTTTTTTTTTTTAGAAATTGAATAACGTTATTAAGACCAATGATGTTATTTTAGATATTACGTCCCTTCATGCCGCAGGCTTGACTCTTATTGAGTATCTTGGGAAGATAATCCCCAATCCTGCTCGCGAGAAGTTTCGTGAATATCTTGTAGTCAGTATTAAGGGTGGAAATTGGTCTCCACCCTTCGGGATTCTTACTGCTCCCTTTATTTTTGAACAGAAGATTAATAACTCCTTCCTTCATGGAGGAAGGGCTCTTCCCACTAAATAACACATTGGTGAAAACTCTAGTGAGACAGATGCCAATGGTATCCCAGGTTGTTTTATAGAACTCGACGGGAAACCCATCCATGCCAGGGGTAGAGCCATTGGGGAGAGAAAAAATTGCTTTTCTCACCACCTTTGCTTTGGATTTCCTGCTGAGAATCCTTACTCTCCTGAGCACCTAGCTTATCTTCAAAGTCATAATTAATATGATTCTCTTTATTTTTACTCTTGGCCAGAAGGGTCTTCTAATAATTTAAGAAATTCTCTTGAACATTGGCTTTTTCAGGTACATTCACCTGATCCTTTCTACTTCTAATACCCTTTATTCCCTGATTAATATCCTTCTCAGCTCTGATTCTTTTGTCATAGGCTATGTAGGCACGCACCCTTCCTCTTCCTCTATAAGCATTTTCCAAATTAATCCTCCAGTCTTGGAGTAATTTTTTGTTTAAATCTTTGCTTTGATCTAATTTTTCACACAGTTGTACCATACTTTTACATTTACTAATTTTTATTCTTTTCTTGTGTTGTTCTCCACTTAGTCTTTTAGAGAAGGTTTTTAAATAATTTTTAAAAGCATCCGACTGTTTAGTGTTTCTGACATATTTAGAATTTTCTTTGATGAATTCATTGATTTTTTTATGCTGTCCTCATCATCAAAAAGACCTTTATTTATGGTCCAATAGGGCTTTTTATTTTTCTTACCTATTAAGTTGACACTGATACTACACTCGATCACAACAATGGCGTGATCAGACATATGGTGAGTATCAGTGTTTAGAAATTCTTTATAATTCTTAATGCCATTATTGCAAATGTTATCTTGAACAAAGATATAATCTAGCCTAGAATCAGAGCCTTGAGGACCCTTCCTAGTGACCCCATTTTCATCACTCTCAGCATAAGTCCAGGTATCTTTTAAGTTCCTTTGATCCAGAATCCTAGCAAGAGTCTTGTGGGTTGTTTCATCCCTCCCTCTCAGGGCCAAGTTAGCTGCTGGAAGGGTGGTGTTGCAGTCTCCACACAAAAACTCAGTCCCCCCCCCCCATGTGATTCATGTGGTTGGTCATCTTCTCATAAAAAATATTTCTTGTTGCTGTTTGACATACAGCATACAGATTGTGTATCGCGACATGATTTCGACTGTCATAAAGTTGCCAGTGGTATCAATCTCAAACCTTTTAAGGGTGGCATCAAGCCTAGGATTGAGTATGATAGTCACTCCTCCTCTATGATTAGTTCCTAAACAGAACCAAGCTCGCACATTAAGGTACTTGCGGAACCCATGATAATTCTGCATGTTCGTAAATATGGTTTCCTGTAAACAGAGGATATCTTTATTTTCATCTAACACGTATGAAATCACCCTGTACTGCTTTTGTTTCTGATTGAACGCTTGAGTGGTTAGGGTGGAAATCTTAATTTTCTCTGTGTTCATTTTCTTTCATTTTTATATATATTTTTTTTAATTTAGCTTTTTGCTGTCCTGTTCCTTGTTCTGAGGTAAAACTTTGTACTTTCTAACTGAGCTTGTTGCTCGTGAAACCTTTTATACTCAACCATTGTGACATTATTTTTTTTAAAGTTCTTATTAATCCTGTTTTGTAAATTTTCTGTCTCTGAACCTTGAACCTCAGAGTCAGAAGGCTCCTCTCTATCTTCATCTATAAGTAGTTCAGATCTTGACTCCCTATCTATATTTTTATTTTCCTCAACCTCTTCCTGAGTTACCTCAATTAATTTGGGAATTTCCTGTTCTTTTATTACCTCACTATCTGATAGATTTGGAGTTTCCTCAATTAATTTGGGGATTTCCTGTTCTGTTATTACCTCACTATCTGATAGATTTAGAGTTTCCTGATCTTCATTACTATCTTGAGATGCTTTAATAGTATCTCTTGTTTGCTTTTTGTGTTTTTTTTTTCAGTTACCTCTGCATAAGAAGTGCTATCCCTAACTGCTATTTGTCTTTCTAATTTTGAGGTACTGACACCTAGGTTTGGGAATTCCCTCTCTATTCTGTTTAGTTATTTTGCAATCTCTTCCGTGACTTCTGGTCTTTCATTTTGTACATTTTTATCTGCCTCTCTGACTGCTTTGGGGGGGGGGGGTCACTGGTTTAACTTGTGCTATACTTTTACACCCTCTGCAGGGTTGTTTGCATATGCCAGATACATGTTCTTTTTGGTTACAATTAATACAGAAGCTTTTTTTGCACTCAGATACTAAGTGATCCACAGCTCCACATTTCCTACATGTAGGGGGTTGCCCTCTGTATAACACCTTGCCTAAACAGGACCCAAAATGAATGTAAGGAGGGATATTCTTAGCGAGTGTCATCTTAATGATACTTTTCCCATTAAGAATACCCTTGAATTCTGGACAAAGCTTTTCAGTAAATCTTTGATAATGGACCTCAATATCAGTGCCATATGGTTCTCCCTTATACGCTCGAAGAAATATGCCTCAACATTGTGAATATTTTAGCATTTTCTTTATTTTCCAACTCTATTTTTCTTTTGGATAAATTCCAAATAATCTGCTTTCCTTTTGAGAGAAATGTGTTACTGATTAAGATCACTTAGCATCTCAATGCTAATTATACCTCCTGGAATACTTAATACCTGATTAATAGCCCTAACTTCACTTATGGTTTCCTCCAAACTTCGACATTCGATTTGAGCACGTGGCTCCTGGTTGCTGTAATTTCTTTTTGGTTCATTCTCAATCTGAATGAATCCAAAAATATATCAAACAAAAACACTTAGTATAATGAAAATATAAAGCACTAGGCTATTAAGAGTGAACTCATCTACTTATTTAGGCCAAAAACTAGCGCCTCAATCCTACAGCGGCTGAATCCTCATTCCCTGTAATACGCATGCCCGAGACCTAGAAGTTTTTTCTCCATCTGTTGGTCTCGCACTCTCTGCCCAGGAGTGGATAGTCGATATACGCTCCAGATTAAGTGCATATACTATGTTAATTATGCTGACCAGAAGTCCCCAATTTTTGAGGACAGTCCTCGAATTTAGTTTACTATCCCCAAAAACGTCTGGTGCCTTTGGGGACGCAAATTGTCCTCAAATTTTGATGTTTGTCCTCAAATGTCCTTGAATTTACACTTCCTCATTATCTCGTTAGATTTCTAATGAAAAATGTTCTTAAAAGGAGTTTTCGTTGTACTAATTTTCCGACATGATTTTTGTGAAAAGAAATTTTGACTTTTTTTTCTTCTTTACGAGTTTAACGACCTCCGCGAGCAACTCTAAGCAGTCACCTGTCTCTAATAAAAAAAGTTCTAGGGCAGGGAGAGAGCAAGTGCTGTAAGACAAACACACCATCCATGTCTCAGTCGGGACTCGAACCCGTACCCTCTTGTACGAATAGTCAGTGGCCAACACTAGGACACTGACCTACTAGCGCCGTCAAATTTCGACTGTACTTGATCTAAGTTTCTCCAAAACCTTTGGCAAAATGAAAAATTCGCCATGCAAATAGTTTGGTGTGCAGCTTGGTTTTATCCTGCACATATACAAAATAAAGCATTTCACTTTTACTAATATGTTCTGGCCATCATAATTCTACTTTGCTAATACAAATTACCAACATTCCACAAGATATATCCTTTTAAGACATACATTTTCATATTTAATATCTCACTTATTGAAGCAATGCAGTTTTGTGACGAAAAGATTTGCATATTTATTTTGAGTACGTCTATATCCCCCAAATTAACTGCCGATTTGGGGACGCCACGCCCTTTTGTCCTCAAATCAGTGTTCCAATATCTGGTCACCTTAGTGTTAATACATCGCCGAAGTGTGACGTCACAAGACGGCGTTGGGTGTAAACAATTTCTCACAGGCTGAACATCTGTTGCCACCTTTTTTCCTGAAGACGATGAACCAGTGCTTTGGTCAGGATGAATATTCCTCATACGTCGATACAAATTGAACTATTTCGTGAACATTTTCTTACAAAACGCGCAACAAAAACTATCTTTATTCTCCATACAAGGTGCATTAACAATATTCCTATCCATCGTCCACTATTGACAAAACCGAACTTGGAGGAAACGCACACGTGATTTCAGGTTCAAGTCTTGGGTATGCGCATTTAGTATCCGCACGCCAACACCCTCCCCAGCAAAAACCCAACCACAACTTACAATAAAATCATGCACCTCGCCCACCAGTATCAGTTGACCCCACTCCGAATGTGAAACAGAGTAAGTGCAACACACTGAGCAATTTTAATACTTCGCGCGAACAAGTGCGCAAAGCGTCTGTGTGACAGTTCATTGAGTTCTTGATGATTAATTAAGTAAACTTTTTAAATAATATATTTTATTTTTCGAATTAAATAGTGCAAGCAAAGTTTCAAATACTAAAATTGTGTTCATTCCCTTTAAAAAATTCTTCACGTAATTTAAATCAATCCATGACGTTTTATCACTGTGCAACCGATGATTATGGAAACAATTTCATTGAATATTTCTACGCGTAAACCAAGTTTTGTATTTCATTGTTGCATTTTGTGGCTGTTCTTATGGAACTTTTTCCTGCTGAGAACATTAACCTCTTAATGTTATGTCAGCAATGATAGCTACTGGCCGGTTGCACTGAAAAAGCTGAGAATCCGTCATAACTACTCCGTATGTGTTGAATGAAATTGAGACAGTTGGTAAAAGTTCACAAGAGGTGCTTAATACTAAATTTTTTTTTAATATTTGTCTCTTTACAGGTGGTAGATGTTCAATTATGGATCTGAAGCCTAATTTGTTTTTTTTCAAAGGTTTATTTTTTAATTATGAAAATAATATATGCGCTGTATTTTCACTGATATAGCTTTATTAAAGAAAAATATTCGTATTCTTTCAGATGAAACCACCAAGGTTGATGTTCACGGATTGTACCATTCACAATCAATGAACATCACCCTTTCTAAACATTTGTTACCATGTCAAGTACAGATGATTTTCGCAGTCGCTGCTATATATCTCATTCATAACGTGGGATCAGCGAACCCACTGCTTCCCAGAACTATAGGAACCACCTACCTAATCAAGCATGCGCGCTTCGTAATCCATGTGATTCGCTAACAAGTCAGGCACACCTTTTCTGCAATGTATAAAAGGTTTATTGATATTTTCTAATACATAAAACTAAATGAATCGATCATTTATTTATTTTTTATTTTTTCCCCGTCATCCAACTCGCTCCGAGCTTTCACTCACATTTACAGCTGATAGATGGCGCCACATATGTTCATCACTTCTGGAATTTGGAGGTTGTCGATATTATGGCTGTGTTTGTCTAGCGGAACCATATTTTGTGCTATGCAATAACTCATTTTCCTGTCACAATTGTACCTTGTCACCGGAAACTTCCATGACAAAAATAAGGGAAACCTATTGGATGATATGATGGAAGCAGTGACTATTGCGTATGACTTCGGAAGTCATACTGAAGTGCTAGGAGTATCCCTTCGCAATGTTTGCCGACGCCAATGTTTCGTTTTGAGATCGTGGCTTTGCGACATATAGAATTAATTGTTAAATTTGAGATGAGTCGTATCTTCAACTACTAAGCAATAAAAACCATCCAGTACAATTAAAGGGAAAGGCACAAAATCTAACGGAAACTGTTCCTATCCACTAGGGTGGGAAGCGATAAAGTCGTAATTTCATGGCAATTGAGGAAAAAATTTATCTATAAAATTCATTTTAAAGAATTTTACCGTAAAATTGACCTTTAAGTACGACGACGTGAAAAGCGCTGCGGTTTGCTAAAAACAATGCCACGGCGACCACGTCTCCGTTGAAATGAAGGTCTCGTCCCGGCCCGGCGGCCATTTTGCTGGCGGAAGAATACAACAGGAACGGGAAACGTTCTTTCTAGAAAAGCGTTCCAGTATGTAATTCTACCTGACAGAAAATAGTTCTTCATTTCTGTCGCCAATTTCCGAAGCACATGGTGACAATTGCTTCAATCTTACGCCCCTGGCCTGAACTGCCACTGGTGCTACCATTGCCTTGAAAAAGCCACCCAGTGGAGTGTGAAAGCTCTGCAAATCTTATGGTTGACATTGCTTTGAAAAAGCCTCCCATATGTCTACCTTTGCCTTGAATAAGCCCCCCAGTGGAGTGTGAAAGCTCTGCGAATCTTATGGTTGACATGTCTACCATTGCCTTGAAAAAGCCTCCCAGTAGAGTGCAAAAGCTTGGTGAATCTTTGTGCTTACTACACCACAACAACAGACGGATTCAATACGCGTTTCTTGTAAGGTGACCAGACGTCCTCATTTTCTGGGGGCAGTTCTCAATTTCAATGCTTCATCCTCAACTCCATAAAAACTGATTGAGAATGACCAATGTCCTCAATTTCTTAATTTTTGTCCTCGGTGTTTGAAATTACCCCAAAATTGAAATAGCACAAAATGTGCTGAAAAAAGTCTTAGAACTCAATTGAATCTACCAAATATTACCTTTCACTCTCATCTGTTGGACGAAGGAGCATCTACGCTGCAAGTTATTATTGGCGAAGCCTGCGACATGAAAGCAGTGTTTTCGTTTTTACGAGCAATTGACTTTTTTAAACTTATCTAGATTTTACCTTGTTCACTCTCATGTTTCATTTTTTACCACATCAGCCTGTTTTTTAACCTTGTGTACGTTTTTTATTGATTATGTTTTGTTTTAATGTCTTTTGTTTGGCGCTCTTTGGCCAACCTTGGCCCTTGCGCCATTAAAATCTATCAACCAACCAACCAACCAAATTTAGCATCAATTACTTAACCAAATTTAGCATCAATTACTTACTATTAAACTACGTAATAACAAGGAACTAACTGTACACCAATTGCACTTAAAATAGTAAAATTATATTGATAATCCAAATTTGTTGGCGTAGATTAATAATCAGAGTTTCCAAGCTTTCACACTTCAACCAGATGGCTTTCTCAAGGAACGTAGACTGCAAACTGAATAATAGAACGTTTCAACAATTTAAACACGGGGACTTGACTTGACAACAAACGAATAGGAGTAGTGGTCTAAAAATCAATTACTTATTTAATTGCAAGAAAATGGACTCACAAAAGTATGGAATTATTTTCTGAAGCAGATGAATTTTTCCTTGAATTTAGTTAGAAATCACGCAAAATTAATGGGAGACGTGCCAAAGTGTCGAACAAAGTCATCTCCATAATCGTGGTGTTATTTCGTTTCTCTTTTAACTGGAATTAACTATAATATTCATAGAATGGGGAATATAATATTCTTAGAATGGGGAATAAATCTCATCTTTTTCGGCATCCACTTTCTTGCAATTAAATTAGTAGCTGATGCTGAATTTGGTTGCATTTGGTAGATTCCATTGAGAGCTCTACAACTTTTGTTCAGTACATTTTTCCATTGGGTATGGGTCTTTTGCACTGATCTATTTATGATCCTTATCTGATAGGTCAGCTGCACTTAAGAAGAGAGAGGTGGAAACAGAAGACCCACACATTTTCCCCCTCCCCCTCTAGGGTAAGGGGAGGAACCGGGAGCTTCCAGCATAACATGTTCTCTGCTGAACAATGCGCCTCCAACTCTTTTCAAAACAGAGGTGTGGTTGCATTGCATCATTCTTCAAACAGCGATTACAGAGGTAACATGGAGTTTATGTACAGCCAAAGAGGGAAAAAAACTATTGATACATTCAGGGTATAAATTCTCTAAAGATGTAGAAACAGAGATAAGGTGGAAGTGGCGTTGTACAGAACACAACTGCTTGGCAAAAGTGTACCTGGATACTAGTGCCTCGGTAATTTTACAACCCGATTATGTCACAACCATGACCCACCAAAACTGCTGTCCTGTCAAATCATATCAAACAGTCTTAAGCGAAAAGCAACAAAGGATATTTCAGAACGGCCATTAAAACTGATCATATTACTGCGGAAAATGACTGTTTACTAATTGAAAAAATAAATAGCAACAATTGAATATTTGTGCCAAGAAAAGGAAACGAATTAGAAAAATAAAATAAAAAAGAGCTAAAAAGAAGAAAAAAATAAATAAAATGAAAGCAAAAAAAATAAAAATAAAGCTCTTTGGGGATGAAGTGTCAACCTCAACATGGTATCCCCTGGGTAATGCTAATTGACTCACAGAAGTATGGAATTATATTACCATAGACTCTGTTGAGGTTCACTATTCCAGCAAATGTTTCCTCAGATTCCACAACTACTAAAAATTTCAATGTTCTTTATTGCAACAGACTTATCAATAGTTCAAGATATGTCCAATTTTTAAAAATATAAAACATGCAGTAATAAATAATGAAAGTACAGGAAGTTTGCTAAGCGGAAAAAAGGCAAAGAAATCCGCATATTTTTCTTTGAACCGTATGCCTAGTTTTGAGAAACAGTGAACCTCTCATATTAAGTTTACTTTCCGGGAACTGCTTTCAAATCACAATGTTCGTCCTAATTCGAAAGAGGAACGCAGACCTTCAAGAAAGGGTACCTAATTGAAACACACCTGAAATTCGGTAGTCTCTGAGTGCAGTAATCTTTGGGGTTGGGATGGAGTAGGGTGTCTGTGTCCAGGGCAGTTAGCCCATTAACCAGGAGAGGCTGGGAGGGCAGCTGACTCTTTTTGTAATGGAGCCAGTACAGTTGACCAACACCCTTTCCATTAAACTGTTTTGCCAACTGAAGTTATTGGACTTGAATATTTCTTCTCATAGAGATAACCTACATATATTCCATGATTTCTATCTGCTGAGCGTATTGTAATTTTTTGGCTTCAGAGATTTTTTCTTGTACAAAATCAATATGTAGCTTTGTTTGCATGTGCTGCCATCTATAAGCAACATTTAAAATTTATCAGAAGTAATACTCTGCAGTACAGTATTTTACTGCTATTTGATTCTTATTTCACATGAAAATCATCCTTCAGATTCATCACATGTTTTCCCATGAAACTGGACAATTATAGTACAGTTCATAACATTCTTTGCTAACCTTCAGCTTTACCATAATGTGTCACAGTTGTCATCAATCATTTCTTCATTTTGAAATGTAACTGTCCTCAATTTTGCATTAAATTTCAGAACAACATGTCATTTTGTCCTCAATTTTGTTCTCAAAAATCTGGTGAACTTATTTCTTGAGTATTAATGGCCTGGTGTGTTTAAAATAATATCATGATTCTGGCTTTGGGCAATGCTTACGGAGAAACTAGGTCTGCAAATGAATATCTGTGCAGACAAGTTTGGCTGTGGGTTATTCATTGTTCAAGTGTCAGGGTGTTGCCATAGGCATTGCTATGAGGAAATTATTGCTGGCTAGGTGTAGATTTGGCATTGTGGTGATTAGTTGGATAGATAAGCCAATAGGCATGGGCGCAGACAGGGGGGATCACAGGGGTCACTTGACCCCCTGTAGAATTATTTTTGCTTGATTTTATTTATACCTTTTTTTTTCTTTTTTTACACTCACAGAACTGGACCACAAGGAAAGATGGAGTTTGGGGTGTTTAATTTAATATCCCAATTTTATTGGAAATTTGGGATTGGAAAATGATAATGTGAAAGCGGAAAACCTAGCAAACCGTTGGGTAGTACGCCGAAACAAGTTCCGCTCAGGATGGTGTGTACTGAACTTAAAAGGCTTGACATGGCCCTGCTTGACACTGTTCATTATTTTGAAAACAGTTACCAATGCACATGAAAATACATGACTATTACTAACATACACTTTCTTCAAGAGCAGCATCAATTAATAATAATAATGATAGTAGTAGTAGTAGTGTTCTAGTGTAGTAAGTAAGTAGTAGTAATAGTATTAATCTTTCATTTTCATGAATTACTGTTTTCTACATATTAGCCAAACCTTAGTTAAATACACTTGACCCCCCTTGAAAAATTTTCTGCAGGCACCCATGCAAATAGGACAGAGGAATTTATGTGGATAGCTAATAGAAATTCTTTATTCTCTTTGTGGCCAGTAAGCAAGAAAAATAATGTTATAACCATTTAGATGGTCAGTGACTTTGTCACGTTACAGGTAATTTGATAGGAGCATATGAGGAAATCTACAGGCCTCAAGACATTTTCTTGAGAGTTTTTTCTTCGGTCACTGTCCTTTCATTGGGTATTTTCATATTCTTGGAATGCTTGAGCCTGGGTTCTTTGTTGTGAAGTATGATAAAGGAACATGTACTATAGATTCATCACTCTCATCTTCTCATGGACACCTCAAGAGTCTTATGGGTTTACAAAAAGTTACTCTTTCTCACTAGCAGATTATTTTTTTTATTCACAGGAAAGAAGAAACACCAATGCAGAAAGTTGGAAGATTTCCGGGTTTTTTTTGTTTTTTTTTTCAAACCTTGCTTGTAGCTTCAATTCTCCGAGAAGACAGAAGGGAAGTTGGTGTTAGGATTGATCTTTTGTGGCAGAATAAGAAACAAAAAAGCCAGCCTCCCTCCTGATCTTGAGTTTGGGCCGCAAACAAATCACATTTTTCCAGAATCACTTTTTCGTTTTAAACAGTCATTTGTGTTATCTATCTATACAAAGAAATACTCGTATATCTATCACTGGGGTTTTCTCACCTGGACTACTTATATATTTAATCTTCAGTGTTTAAATAAATAACAACAATAGGGGCAGCATACCAGCATTTTTTTTTTTTTTTTTTGATTGGAGGTTTTACAACCACCGTGAGCAACTCAATGGGCTATAAGCAGTCGCCCGTCCCTAATTTAGGGTCACTGGCTCCAGAGAAAGGAGAGAGCCAGTGCCGTAAGATAAACACAAATTCATGCCTCACCGGGATTTGAACCCCCTTTCGAACGAATGATCAGAGGCCATCGCTTAGACCACTGCGCCTCCAGAGAGGCCAAGCAGTTTTGTTCTGATGCATCAGATTGTCTGGAAATGACGCTAGTTGGTTTATTTATTTCTTCTGTTTGAGTTTAGTTTTTGTTGAATAATTTGTAGAATAAGGAAGAAACCTTATGTCTTCCAGCACCCATTTTTTTGTAATTTACTAAGCAACTAAATGCGAGTGCATTTGGCACACTTTATGGAGATCTGCAATTGTCATGTACCATTTTTCGTTCAAGTGGTATTTAAAAAAGTTACTGGATGCTGAGTGTTTCTTCTCTAAGGATAACAAGCTGATGGTGGTGTATATAATAATTCTTACATGTTGTGTAAATATGATATATCCATATGTTGTATATACATAACAATACCATATGTTGTATATACATAACAATACCATATTGTAATAATACCATGTGTAAATGAAAAAATAACTAATACAGACATTTAACGCGGACCAGGAAATTCAAACAAAGGTCTTCGCTCTTTCCACGTTCATAAGTGAGTCACGGAAAAATTCTCATTGGCCGCCAATGGGAGTCGAACCCAGGGTTTTCCAGTTACGCGCCGGATATGCTTCCGCTACACCACAGCGGCCTCAAATTCGTCCAGACTCACACACGCTAACTGCCAAGCCAATTTGGCAGGTTGCCCCTTGGAGCCCCGCACAATGCCGGGGATTCACCAAAGATGGCAAGCAGCAACTGAAGAAATAATCAGAAGGTGAATGAATAATTAATACAGACATTTAACGTGGACCAGGAAATTCAAACAAAGGTCTTCGCTCTTTCCACATTCATAAGTGAGTCACGGAAAAAAAGTAATTGGAAGACCCTGGGTTCGACTCCCGGTGGCGGCCAATGGGAATTTTTCTGTGACTCACTTATGAACGTGGAAAGAGCGAAGACCTTTGTTTAAAAAATAACTATATATTGTAATAATACCATATATATACTAAAGAGCAAAGCCGAATACATAAGAAAAACTTTACAATTTAAAACGAAAGTTGCAAAACATCCTGAAGATCAAAACACGCAACGCAGCGGTTATGAAAATTCAGAATTCACATTCTGTTAAGAAGAAACTGAAGCTAAAAAAATTTTTTAACTCATACCAAGTACAACATAGAAAAGGTTATGTATTGACCGGTGTGAGTAAAACGAAAAAAAGAACAACTGAATGCAGAAAGTGTCGAGAATACTGAGCCTTGGCTTTATCAAGAACCAGCAAAAACTCTGCATTTTCTCACTTCCACAAATACCTATTTGGAAATGGGTTTCTGCAAAATCATGGATGCAAGTAATTAACCCACCTAAAAATATAAATATATATGTCATGTCCTCCGCAGAGTTGTATGACCTAGCTTTAGTTAACAATTTAGATTGCATCCATAACTCTCCTGGCCCGACCCATGCTCTTCATCTGTTACTATTAAACAGAAAGAAGATGATTATAGAAAACTCAAATTGTAAGAGTGACATAATGAACTAGAAATAATGTTCAGTAATTAACAAATAGTCAAGTTCGCCTGAGAGAGAATTCAAACCTGAATATAAATACAGAAGTATTACAAGTTCTTAAAGCACAGATTCTTGAAAGAAAACTGGATTATAAAAACCCACTACTCCACTACTTCTGACTTCACAAAAACGAGAATAAAATAAAGACAATAATAAACTAAAGAAATGATTTGTGAAGGTTATGTTACATAAACAATTAGTTGCAATATGTACAAAGTATTTCAGAAGTGCTTTAAGTGCATAATTAAGTAGTTAATAAGTCCTTAACTGCATTGAAAATACAGCGCAGACTACAAGAACAACGAATCAGGCGGCTGCTTAGCCTTAGTTCCCTAAAAAACGCGCAAAAATACCAAGAAAAGTAAGAGTTAAAATACGCAAAAAAGTTGATAGACTTGTTAGTGCCTAAAAACTTAAAGCAAGAAAAGAAAAATGTTCAAGAAGTTCAAATATTGAACCCGGAATACCTAAAAACCAAAAGACAAAGAAGAGAGCTTACCTCTTATGCAACTTTGCTTCTTTCACACTAGAGGAAACATGGCCGACTTTTCTACCCAAACTTCCAAACACCCCTGCCCCTCCCAATTCGCTGGGGGGCAGTGTGGGTGGGGCACCAGAATAGCTATACTAAAAATAGTAAAACTAACATTAAAATTAATAGGATTCTGAATAGTTTATAGAAGCTCACTAAGGTGATTAAATACATGCAAAGGTTATTAAATACACTACTTGTGTATTTCATGATATTTCTCATGTATTCTTGAGAGTTTATTCTACTCTTTCTGATCATACAGGTCCACAATCTTAATTATATATATTTTTTCTCCGGTTGAAATTCTCCGCGAGTAGGATTTTTCAGAGTGTGGAGGCCTTCAGCCCCACCCACACATTTAAGACAGTCTTTCTTGCAGAGGGGTTGAGCTAACTGGGCCGGGCAAAGAGATTTTTGCAGGTTGAACCATCGCAACTTATTGGAAGATGGTAAGGGAATGCCAGGACAGTTTAGAGTTGGAAAAAAGATGGAATTTTGTTCGGGGGGGGGGGTGAGAGCAGATTCTTGATGCCAGTCTGAAAACTGGAGAAAGTAGTCTCACAGTAGAACTACACACAACACAAGCTGTGGTGGAGGAGTAACAAAAGGATAAGCTTTTATCACCATGGATGTGAGGACATCCAAGAACTATGTACCAGTGACCAGAATGAAGAAACAGGGTGCAGTGAATACTTTTCTTGATAATCCCAGTTTCTTTATTTAAAGTATGAATAATGTTTAACCATATTTAGTTTGGTCACTGGGCACATTCTAATCATGCCCATAAGCCAATTGAAGAAGAATAAACAAACTGAATATTTATGAGCTATATCTGGCCTGGAAATGCAAATTTATTTTAATAGTGAATATAGAGTAACCGAAAGACTATTTGCCAAGCAAAGGGCAGCTAAATTAAGGGTATTTAACTGAATGGCACGTGGATGCAGAATTAATAATTCATTTTATCTAAAGTGTATACGGTAGCAGTAAATAAAAAATCAGTTAAATCTGGTAGTTTGTTTTTCTTTGTGGAGCTAACCTCTGAATCCCAGAGAACAGCTTAGTTATGGAAAGAAAAAAGTAAATAATCAGTTAAAAATTATCTGGTAGTTTGTTTTTTCTTTGCGGAGCTAACCTCTGAATCCCAGAAAACAGCTTAGTGATATGTATGTATGTATGTTTCTCTAAAGTGCATTATCAAATGTTTTGTATTTATGTGCACTGATTAGTGTCTATCTCCTGAGGATGAAAGTTGTGGCCTTTATGGTTAATTATAGCTTGTCTCTTCAAGATAAGAAGATCCAGACAGGGAAATGACATTTGAAAAGGGGAAAAAAACTAGCTATGTAGCAGGAAGTAAACAGAAACAGATTAATTTATGATTAATTATAGCCTGTCTTCAAGATAGGAAGATCCAGTATACAGGAAAATGACATTTGAAAAGGGGGGAAAAACTAGCTATGTAGTGGGAAGTAAACAGATTAATTTATGATTAATTATAGCCTGTCTTCAAGATAGGAAGATCCAGTATACAGGAAAATGACATTTGAAAAGGGGGGAAAAAACTAGCTATGTAGTGGGAAGTAAACAGAAACAGATTAATTTATGATTAATTATAGCCTGTCTTCAAGATAGGAAGATCCAGTATACAGGAAAATGACATTTGAAAAGGGGGAAAAAAACTAGCTATGTAGTGGGAAGTAAACAGAAACAGATTAATTTATGATTAATTATAGCCTGTCTTCAAGATAGGAAGATCCAGTATACAGGGAAAATGACATTTGAAAAGGGGAAAAAAACTAGCTATGTAGCGGGAAGTAAACAGAAACAGATTAATTTATGATTAATTATAGCCTGTCTTCAAGATAGGAAGATCCAGTATACAGGGAAAATGACATTTGAAAAGGGGAAAAAAAACTAGCTATGTAGCGGGAAGTAAACAGAAACAGATTAATTTATGATTAATTATAGCCTGTCTTCAAGATAGGAAGATCCAGTATACAGGAAAATGACATTTGAAAAGGGGGAAAAAAACTAGCTATGTAGTGGGAAGTAAACAGAAACAGATTAATTTATGATTAATTATAGCCTGTCTTCAAGATAGGAAGATCCAGTATACAGGAAAATGACATTTGAAAAGGGGGGAAAAACTAGCTATGTAGTGGGAAGTAAACAGAAACAGATTAATTTATGATTAATTATAGCCTGTCTTCAAGATAGGAAGATCCAGTATACAGGGAAAATGACATTTGAAAAGGGGAAAAAAACTAGCTATGTAGCGGGAAGTAAACAGAAACAGATTAATTTATGATTAATTATAGTCTGTCTTCGAGATAGGAAGATTCAGTATACAGGAAAATGACATTTGAAAAGGGAAAGAAAACTAGCTATGCAACAGGAAGCAAACAGAAACAAGGCTGGTTGAAGGCCAGAGTGAGCCCCTAGGCTAAGATGTCTGAGTGCTCCTTCTCCCCAAGACTGATGATGGAGTTATGAAAACTGTTAAAACATGAAACTAATAATATACATTAAATTTGAGATATCCGTCCCAGTGACGAAGTGGTCTAAGTGATGGCTTCTGATCATTCGTCCAAAATGGGTCCAGGTTCAAATCCCAGTGAGGCATGGATGTTGTGTTTGTCTTATGACACTGGCTGTCTCCTTTTCCCGGAACCAGTGGCCCTAAATTAGGGACGGGTGACTGCTTATAACCCACTGAATTGGTCATTGTGGTCGTTAAACCTCCAATAAAAAAAGGTATTTGGGATAATTAAAACTTTGTGCATTCTTCAAACTAATAAATTATCTTCACAGTTTTAATAACAACAAGTCGCAGCATTTTCCACTGTTCTAATGAGATCATGAGTTAACAGCTAAATTTTCTTGATTTTTTATTGATTTAGCAATGTTTACTTTTCTTGGTGTATCTTTTTTGACACAAATAACAAAACTTTTTGCTACAAACTTTTTGGTTCATTTATATGATAATTAAAGTCTCAGATAACTAAAAAGGTTTTAGTTATCTGAGAAATATATTTCATGTGCTAGTGTGTAAGCCATATTAGAAGAAGCAAAGCATAGTAGTCATACAAATATGGGCGAAAGGGTGAGTGGTGATAGCCAAATAAACATAGTTTGGAACATTAAACAGAAGTCATCGCTCTTTCCATGTTACCAGACAGATCCAGATCACTTCTGTTTGATGTTCCTAATCCACATCAATTGTCTGTATTAATCATAGTTTGGAAAATTAGTAATGTTTATCAAATGCTTTTTTGCTTATGTTTATCATCTGTGTTTTTACTTATGTGATGTTATTATGTTTATCATGTGTTTATCTATTTGCTGCTTTTGATTCACTAGAACAGATCCAGATTACCATACTTTTACAGTGGGCTTCTTGGGCCCTTGGTGATGGTGGGCACGTAGGCTATTACCATTAGACACCCTTATTTATCCAGCCCTGATCAGAAGTGTATCATAAAATTCAGCAAATTCGTTTAAATGCAGTGTTCAACCTTTAAAGGTGGCAATCTGTATGTCATCCCTATAACACCTGAATGACAACCCACTGCCAAAATCATCTTCACTGTACCAACTTAAATGTGAAAATGTCAGTGGTGTGTAGTTCCGGTTGGATTATTTATCTAACTGGAACTACACACTGTGGAATGTATTGCATAAATAGTTTACTTTTCTCTCCTTTCATCCACACTACTCTGGGGGACTTGATCTTGTAGAAACCTGCTTGATGGAGTAAACCATTCTCAATGTGACCCTCAAATTTGTTAAAATTACTTGTAAAAACTAAGCACTCCAGCCAGGGGAGCAGTCAAGGCTTGGTGGGGGCTGGCACTGCCAGACTACTTTTTACCTAACTGAATTAGACTTAATCTCTCTATATATAAAACAGACTATGTGTGTGTCTGTCGGTCGGATTTCGCATAGAATTAGGCGACTTAGAGTGACGAAATTTGTTATGAAGGTACCTATAGACATCTTCTGGTGCACCTTGAAGCAATTTTTTAAAAATTTGAAATTGATTTTTAGTTATTTAATGTTACGCGTTTCTACCCGATCTGAGTGTGTCTTTCCGCTTTGTTGACATCAACCTGATCACACCGAACATTAAGGCATGCAGAAAAGTAGTTCACCCTAAATTTTAGGCGTTTCTTTTTTAGAATTCCGTTACGACTATTTTCATTCGTAAATACATTTATTACGCCTTTTTTTTTGTAAGCGTTGTTTGCCGATTGTATTATGACCTTGAGGGCAGATAAGAAAAAAAAAGAAAATAGAACATTGCTTTTCAATCTGCGTTATTAATTCAAAAGTGTCATATGTCAGAAGGTCATCATACAGTGACGACGTTGTGAGTTAGAAAATAGAACGTTGTTTTAACGAAATTCTAAAAAAGAAATGGCTCAAATTTATGGTGAACAACTTATCTTTGCGCCTTTGCATTGGGTGTGATCAGGTTGCACGTAAAGAAAGCATCTGTCGGTCGGATTTCACATAGAATTCGGCGACTTAGAGCGACAAAATTTGTTATAAAGGTACCTGTACACATCTTCTGGTGCACCTCGAAGCTATTTTTTTTTTAAATTTGAATGTGATTTTTAGTTATTTAATGTTACCCGTTTCTACCCAATCTAAGTGTGTCTTTCCACTTTGTTGATATCAACTTGATCACACTGAATGTTAAGGCGTGCATAAAAGTAGTTCACCATAAATTTTAGGCGTTTCTTTTTTAGAATTCCGTTACGACTATTTTCATTCGTAAATACATTTATTACGCCCTTTTTTTGTAAACATTGTTTGCCGATTGTATTATGACCTTGAGGGCGGAGAAGAAAAAAGAAAATAGAACGTAGTTTTTCAATCTGCGATATTAAAACTGTCATACGTCAGAAGGTCATCATACTGTCATGACATTGTGAGCTAGAAAATAGAACGTTGTTTTAACGTAATTCTAAAAAAGAAATGGCTCAGATTTATCGTGAACTACTTATCTTCACGCCTTTGCATTGGGTGTGATCAGGTTGCATGTAAAGAAAGCAGAAAGGCACATGTTTTTTGTTAAGCGTTGTTTGCCAATTGTATTACGACCTTGAGGGTGGAGAAGAAAAAAAGAAAATAGAACGTTGTTTTTCAATCTCCGTTATTAATTCAAAAGTGTCATACGTCAGAAGGTCATCCTTAGCCTGTCAACCACGGGTACAACAGGCTAGTATACTATAAATTTCACTAAAATGTGGGATTTACTGAGGAATAAAAGATATTACTTACAGTCGAATATTTGGGTAGCACCCTTACCCTTCCTCAGGACTATAACTATAGTAGGTGTTGCCATTTGTGAGCTAAATTCCAACCTTTCAAACCATTTAATATTGTACTTCTTTTTCTCTCTATTTCAAAGTTCAGGAGAAATTGTCAGAAGGACTGGAAATACAGAGAAGAAGAGGTACAATATTAAATGATTTTAAATGTTGGAATTTAGCTCATGAATGGCAACACCAACTATATTTGTAGTCCTGAGAAATGGTAGGGGTGCTAAACGAAAATTCGACTGTTAGTAATATCATTTTATTCCTGAGTAAATCCCATAATTTTGTGAAATTTATAGCATATTAAGTTTGTGAATAGCCTTTCATCAATTATTACCAAATTAATTAGGCTTTTTTAAATGTATTTATTCAATTGTCACTCATCAAAATTGACATTTTCTTTATCACAAATAATCTTAATATTTTTCTCTCATGGTCACTACACTCAAATCTGCAGAACTTTTGTTTACCAAAACCACCTCAGAAATAGCCAATGAGGAGGTACCAGACTGCACAAAGAAAGTAATTCAATCACAAAGACAAGGTATTACCATTGATCAAAGTCACTTCCTGTGTTTCTGACAATAGAGCGTATTGCAACATTTTTGAAATTTCATCTTGTAGTTGACCCACTTATCCAATTAACTTACTCTCCCAAGTAGTTTGGTAGTGTTTGACAGTTCCAAACCAGGTGTAGGTGACTGCCAGGGTACTTCTTTCAGAACTGCACCAATATATATATATATATATATAAGGTCAGGTGATGCGTAACATCACAGCCTCTCCTTGACAAATGTCAACCCCGCCTTCTCGTGGTGCATCCTGTTCCCACTAAAGGGGCTCTGATGACCGCCAATAGCGGTATAACTATACCATCGGGATTAGAAGAAATTCTATCCCACACTCACCAACCCGCTTGGCCAGCATGGTGAGTTATGGCCAAACCCCTCCAAAATGATTCCACAACTTAAATCTTGGCCCTCAGTCTCCGGCAGCTGGAATGTACCTGGCCAAGGCAGCGGCCTGTGCGACATGAAGGCAGAGGGTGCTAAGAATCCCCGGAGGACCGGACTAGGCTGCCATCTGATGCTGACCTTGGCTACATATAATGGACGCTCCCTATCTTCTGATTCAAGGCTTCTTGAATTGGAAGAGGAACTACAAAGGATCAAGTGGGACATCGTGGGGCTAAGTGAGGTAAGGAGAAAAGGAGAAGATCTCATCGAACTGAAAAGTGGACATCTCTTCTACTATCGTGGGACAGATACTGGCAGAACTAGTGGTGTTGGATTTATAATAAACAAGAAACTGAAGGATAAAGTTGTAGAAGTTGAAAGTTCCTCTGACAGAGCTGCACGACTTGTTATCCAACTCTTGAAAAGATACCAGGCTCAGATTATTCAAACTTATGCACCCACCACAAGTCACGCTGAAGAAGAAATTGAAGAATTTTATGAGGAAATTCGTGATCTAAATAATAAAGGTAAGCAGCACTTGAAGATAATTATGGGAGATTTCAATGCAAAAATAGGGCAACGACAACAGAATGAAACTTCAGTAGGTAAATTCGGTCACGGCAACAGAAACCAGCGTGGAAATACTCTCGTTGAGTTTGCAGAGGCAGAAGGGTTTTTCATCTTGAACTCCTTTTTCAAGAAAAAGCCACACAGGAAATGGACATGGAGACATCCAAATGGGACGACAAGTGAAATTGATTTTATTATGTGTAACAAAAAATTCATCATAGAAGACTGCAGTGTGCTAAACAAGTTCAACACAGGTAGTGACCATAGATTGGTGAGATGTAAGATGCACCTCAACACTAAACTCGAACGTAGCAAGCTCATAAGACAAACAAAATGTATTGACATAACCAACCTTAAAAAACACCATAATACCTTCAAATTGGAACTGAAGAACAGATTCTCTGCTTTAGAAGGCCTAACATCGGAAGAAGTGGACATCTCTGAAGTTAACAGAAAAGTAACCAAAGCTCTAATGGAAACAGCAACAAAATTAGCTGGGTCTAAGAACAAGTTGCATGTAAACAAATTATCAGGAAAAACGAAAATGTTGATGCCAAAAAGAAGAGAGATGAGGACAACTAAAGAAGATGTGACTTCCAAAGTGGAATATATAGAGCTATGCAAGACAGTAAGAAAAAGTATCACTGAAGACGTAAGAAAATTCAACTGTGAACTAGTGAGGAAAGCAATTGAAAACAACCAAAGCCTAAAGATAGCAAAGGGACATCTCAGTAAGGGAAGAAAACAGATTATGGCACTGAGAAAAGAAGATGGTTCTGTAACAAGAAATAGAGGCGAAATTTTGACAAGAGTGAAAGATTTCTACTCCAAATTATATGAAAGGGATGATACATGCACTCCAGACATCATGAAAGATACCAGTACCAGAGTTCCTCCAGTCCTTCCAGCAGAAGTTGCACATGCAATCAAGAACATGAAGCGGGGAATAGCTCCAGGAGAAGATGGAATTACTGTAGACATCATACAAGAAGCAAGTGGAGAAATCGAAACAGTACTCGCCCAAATTTTCACTCGATGCCTTAATGAAGGAAAGATTCCTGAGGATTGGAACACCGCTACAATGATCCTGCTACATAAGAAAGGTGACATTGAGGATTTCGGAAACTACAGACCTATCAGCCTCCTATCAGTAGTTTATAAAATCTTCACTAAAGTTCTTTCACACCGTTTGAAGGTAACACTGGACATGGCTTAACCAAGAGAACAAGCTGGATTCAGGAGTGGCTACAGCACAATAGATCATATCCACGTGTTGAGAGAACTAATTGAAAGAGCGAGGGAATATGAACTTCCATTGTGCATGGTTTTTATCGATTATGAAAAAGCCTTTGATTCGGTGAAACCATCAGCAGTTACAATGGCTCTGAAAACCTGCGGTATTGAAGATGCATACATTAATATTATTAATAACATCTATGAAAATGCAAGTGCAAAGATTCGGCTGTTTGAAAATACAACACACATAAAAATTGGAAAGGGAGTGAGACAAGGTGACACCATATCTCCGAAGCTCTTTAATGCCACATTGGAGGGTGTTTTTCAGTCGCTGATCTGGGAAAACAAAGGGATAAAGATTAATGGAGATTATCTAACCCACCTTCGTTTTGCTGATGACGTAGTCATTATTGCAACTACCCCATCAGAGCTGCAGAGTATGATCCAGGAACTTGCTGACAAGAGTAAAGAAGTGGGATTAAAAATTAACTTTCAGAAGACAAAAGTGATGTTCAATGCTTTTACAAGAAATGAAGATTTATCGATTGATGGAGAAAAGCTGGAGATAACAGACACGTACGTTTATCTTGGACAGCAGATATCAAGTGAGGGTCACATTGATGAAGAAATTAATCGGCGTACAAAACTTGCCTGGAGAGCTTTTGGAAGAAACAGCATAATTTTCAAGAGCAATATGCCATTACGTCTTAAAAGAAAAGTGTTTGATCAATGCATCCTTCCAGTGCTTACGTATGGTGCAGAGACGTGGACCTTAACTGAAAGAGACATACAAAGGCTGCAGACAACTCAAAGTATCATGGAGAGGTGCATGCTTGGTGTAACCATGAGAGATAAGAAGAGGAACTCGTGGATCCGAAAAATGACAAGAGTGGAAGACATCATGATCAGAGTTAAATCCCTGAAATGGCAATGGGCTGGACATACTGCCAGAAGGACAGATCATCGATGGACAGCCGAAATTTTAGATTGGATTCCAAGGGACAGGAAAAGTCCCAGAAGAAGACTACATGGGAGATGGGTGGATGAAATTCGAAAGTATGCAGGGGTGACATGGAGGAGACTGGCACAAGACAGACCGTTGTGGAAGAAACTTGGGGAGACCTTCGTCCAGCAGTGGATTGATAATGGTTGACAATGATGATGATGATGATGTATATATATATATATATATATATATATATATATATATATATATATATAATTTCGAAGGTTTGTGCCACCCCTCTCCCCCACCTGCTGGTGGCAGGGAGTCAGAGGCGTAGTTGGAGTATTATTTTCTGGGAGGCTTTCAAGAATGAAACAAAATAAAATCATGGTCCTTCGCACTGCCCTAAGAAATTTCTGGCTATGCCACTGGCTGGAATAACGTCTTCAAAACGCCAGGGCAATTCTTTTTTTTTTTTTTTTTATCAGGACTGCACCAGTGGCTTCAGCTATCAGTGAGCTACACTAAAGAAATACCCCTCCTACTTTTCCTCTCTTTCGAGCTCTAAATGTTTGACCTTGCAATGAAGAAGTAATTTCTCTGACTTACTGAACTCACCTTATTCTATAAGACTTGTAGGTAAGATGGTTGTCTTGGTTTCAAAACAGATTTATATTTTTAATGATTCAATAAATTGAAATGGTATTAATACAGTAATAATAATAAGTATTATCTGCATTGTACTATTCAGTTTTATTTGTAGAAATAAAAATTGGTATATCACTGCAATTTTTTGTGGTTGCTGTTTCCATAACAAGGTAAAACTGCTTTTATCACATATATTCCCAAAATTTTGGTGGCCCTCAATATGCAGTGCCCTTGGGCCAAGTAGACCCAATGATAAACCCACATTTTGCAGGAATTAATAACTAATTAGTTAAGGCTGTACAACAAAGGTTGTCATATAGAAGTCATGGAAATGTCAATTAAATACAAGGAGCTGTGCAAAAGCAAATGCTCAGCAACAACAACAAAAAAAAGTGCTTATTTTATGTACAAATGTGCAGAGATGTCACCAAGGGGGTGAGAGGGTGGGCTTGAAATTGTTTTGCCTACCCTGCCACTCATCCAGTTCAAGATGTGACACGTTTTATTTATTTATTTTTTTTAACTTTAAAATATAATCTGGAATTTGGCAAGGAATAATGACTCCCATGTTTTTGTCATGCAGCTGTACATATTTCCCCCTAGAAAGTGTATTTTTCCTTATACGTTGAAAGGGTATCAACATCCGCAGGGCCATGAAAGTTCAGCTCTCCATTCGTCCAAATCCTAAATTCAAGTCTTTTTTTCAAGTTAGTATGATCAGGGGCAAATAGGAATTTACTGAGGTCATCGGGTCATCGGTAATTGCTCTGCTGTTTGTTTGTACTACTAAGTAGGGGATTTCAACGAGGAAAGTGGGGTCGGAAGCTATACCAGTGCTCTTAAGCCAGCCCTAGGGTAATGACGGAGCAGGTCATAGCTGACGACTGCTTTGGAAAAGATGAATGCAAGACAAGGACTCTAGCTTGAAGGAAAGGAGTTAAGGAGAGAAAAGGTATTGTCTGCATGTTGGAATCATACTAACTTGAACTGTTGGGGGGATGTGCATATTAATCACACTGACTTGAACATTTCCCCTCAATGCTAATCCACAAAAACATTTGCTTTAAGACCTTTCTCCTAGGCATGAAATTTTCTTCTAATCAGGGCATGTTACTGGTGCTGGTGGTGGTGTGTCATGTCTATTATACAGTATGTAACTCCTTAGGATTTACTAATTTTTGTTAAAAATGGATGGACAGAACATTAGCAAAAAATTACTCCAAACTTTAGATTCTTTCCAAAAAGTGCAAAAACTTCAAGACAGTTCCAAAATTAATGAGTATGTATCCAGGAGGAAGGGGGGAGAGTGCAAATGCTTTTGCAGTCTGTAGAAAAAGGAAAGCAAATTCTTTCTTTCAGTGTTTTGTAAATAAACTTGTTATCAAACTTGCCCCACCAAAAATAATACTCACCAACCCACCGCCCATCCTGATTTTGAAGTCTAGCAACATCCCTACATATTGTACTCTGAAAATATTTATGTGAGCATGAAACAAACATTGTAAGTATGATTTACAAATAACAATAATTTTAACTAAAAGATATTTATAAGGGATTTTCACATCAATTGCATTCAGCTAAGGGAATTTTAAGAATAAATGCTTTAACTTGTTGTAAGGGTCGCCAGCAATCAAACTGTCAATTATGAATTTATTTAATTTAATGTTGTGATGAACACGTGCGGACGGACACTTCATTCCGCCATTTTGTTGTTTCAACTAAGAACTGACAGTCATCACCATGTGGTACAATTTTAATCCTATGTGAGGATTAAGGGAGTGGTGCATGAACGCCAGGGGCACCTGACCTTGAAGAGTTGGCTGCTCGTTGTCATACCGCTTTTGTATACGTGCAAGGTTGTAATCGCCTGCAGGTATCCGACGACATTCCTGAGCTCAGGCATTTCACGTGCTGACCGGGGTGATGAGTTTTCTTGCGCATGCGTGGGAGAGGACTGAAAGGGCCAGGAGAATTTAGTGAGACAGTTGAGCTTCGGTTGTCAAGGAGAGAGGGTCCTAGTTTGGACACCGGTTTTTGGCGGAAGGGCTGCAGGTATCACAGAAGTACAGCGTGGTGAACCGGAAGAAGGATTCCTTCGTCCACCGGGTATCGCAGAAGTACAGCGTGGTGAAAAGAAAGGAGGATTCCTTCGTCCACCGGGTATCGCAGAAGTACAGCATGGTGAACAGGAAGGAGGATTCCTTCGTCCACCGGGTATCGCAGAAGTACAGCATGGTGAACAGGAAGGAGGATTCCTTCGTCCACCGGGTATCGCGGAAAGACTTGTGAAAAAGTAGCACGTGGTCACCATGGGGACCCTGAGCGGGAAGCCATCGAAAACTCGTGAAGCAAATGCTAGCGGAATAATAAAATTTTGCTGTTTTTTATTTCCCTGTACTGGACTGAGTTTTGTCGAGGTAATATTCTTCTACACAAGGACGCCTTGATAGTCAGATCGTACAATAAAGGCGAGGCGGTAGCTCGCTATACGGCGGGAAAGAAAAGGTATTATCTAAAAATTGATATGTCTGGCCCTACACTTGTAATAAAATTTCACTGCATTCTTCGGTATTCAGTGGAGTTTTAAATTTCCAATGCTAAATATAACTTCAGTTCCCAACATAGAATTGAGTGAAAACACACAGAGTTACGTATAATAAAAAACGTCATTAAGCAGGAGTTCCTGTGCATTCCAGGGTCTTTATTACCCATGATAATCTACACCCTGGGCAGTATACTGTCCTTGTGAAGTTCTCTAACCAAGTTTGGGCAAAGAATATCTAAACTGATAAGAAGGTAAGGCTCAGTGAGACGTAACTAGCGCCACTATATTATGCGGCAAAGAATTATTACACGGAAGCCAACATTACAGGCTGATGCCGCAGCTTTGGTTGGCTTTGGCCGCAGGATGCCGGAGCAGACTGAGTTGGACATGCGTGTTTGTGTTCAAAGAATATAAACGTTTGTTTGTGTTCAAAGAATATAAACGTTTGTTTGTGTTGGCGTTTTGTTCAAAGGTTTCTGCGTTTATAGCTATCAGTCGTTTCAGCAAATAATACATATTTGATTTCAGTGATCTGCAATTGTACCGTCTGTATCAAGCAAGCATGTCTTTGATGGAAGAAAATGATAAATCTACCAGGTGAGTAATTACGGGTTTTTTTTTCATTCTGCTTTAAGTGTTATTAAAGGAATCTTTTGAGCCTTGCAAGATTCTTGTTCCATTATATGCATGTTTACATGAAGAAGAGGTTAAATAATTTTCCTCGCCTTTACCTACAATCATTCTCAATATTCTGTTTTGTAAGGATTCACAGATGATTAAGGTTACAAGCTACATGTGAATCTCACATATTCTTGTATTCTCCTACCTAATGTTTACGTTTTGTGGGAACCCACCCACCATTCTATTGTTTTGCTACTGAGAATTACACGCAAACAATTTTTAATACAAAGTACCAAACCACGAATCCCATGGAAATTCAAAACCAGCCTCATCATATTTGACATTTAAGGTATATTGTAAATATGAAATTCATGCCAAGCAACATAGTTGGTATTACTATAAAGTAGTTATCTTTAGGTATTTCTGTGCTAATTGCACATTAGCATGATTACCCCTGATCATGTGGCCAAAGAATATAAATCAGTTCGATATTCTTTGATGTGGCCATGCTGATGCATCTGCAGTGCAATATGAAACGTAATTTTTATAATTGTTCCATATAAACCAAACACCCCTAAAATCGGGTTGATCAAAAATTATGTATAGTATATTTTGGTTAGTATTGAAAATGGGAAATTTGTGTAAGCTGTTTAATGCAATTGAACTTCCTGTTCATACCACCGAAATCACGCAGGTAATTTTTTTACTTTAAGGTACCTTTCTACAATCGCTATGCTGATGTTGTGGTGGAAACTAAGCAAAGTTTAAGAGTATATTTAATGTGTACACAACTTATTAATTTTTTCCTTATTTGTGGTTTTGTTTGTTGTTGCACCTGGTAGTACTTCAGAATATTTGTATTACACGTGTAAGTTATGTGTCACAATATTTATTTTACCTGGGTGTTAGTTCTGTGTACAATATAGATCATTAGCAGGACAAATTAGTTATACAATATGTTTTTCCCAAGGTTCCTAAGACCACAGTCAGAGCTGTGATTTGATACAACATTCAGGCGGGCAGTTGAAAAATACGAAACAACAAATACAGTTCATAACTCCGGTTTAAGCATAGCAACTGGGTACAGCCTATGCATAACAAAGTAACAATTTATCAAAATTAAATTTCTAAACTTAACATTAGTTGACATAATGTCATACCCATTCAGTTATAATAATGTACCTCTTTCACAAGGTAATAACATTTTGTGATTTCATATGTAATTTTTGGTTATGCTCACCTCAGAGTCAGAGGTGCAACACTATTCCACACAATGGCCTCTGATCATTCATCCAAAAGGGTGGGTTTGAATCCCGGTGATGCGTGGATGATGTGTTTGCCTTATGGCACTTTCTCTCCCTTCCCTGTAACCAGTTACCCTAAATTACAGGCAGGCAAATGCTTGCTCATGGTGGTCGTTACACCTGCAATCAAAGAAAAAGGAATTTCCCACACAACTATTCTTTTAGACACCCTCCCGCAATATTTCAGCTGAACACGTAGGGAGTCATCTAAGCATATTAGACAGTACTAAAGACATGCTATTATTATAATTATAGCTTAAAAGATGAGAGAGAAAAATTCCTTGTCAGTTTATAAAATAAAATTCATAGACATGCTGTCATTTGATTGCTGTCATTTCTGACACCAAAAAAGAAAAAACTACATAAGTTAAAATTTCCAGGAAGTAGTAACCTGCCATAGAGATTTGTATCCATGGTGCCCATGTGATTCATGCTGAATAAATGCTATGTACAGTAAGCTGCACCTGAAAAAACTTTTTCTCCAGTACCCACCTAAAGACAACATTACTACTTTGCCTTAAGAGGTGCATGTTTAAATTTAAGCATTTTATTTCCTCTTTTAAGGGTTTCTAGAATTTGCTAAAGTACATTTGAATTTCTAGCCACTTAAACAAAAAATTCCTCTTTAAGCAAGAGCTCATTTGCTACATCACCCAAATGGCAAGCATATAACTCTTCCTCTGATCTTACATAACTGTCAGTGGCTCAACTGGAATTAAATTAATTCAAGTGATCACACTGTTCCAATATCCTCCAGCTCACTGGTTAGAAAACATCCTTTTTTTTTAATGGCACTTAGCCACTATGAGATAATTTTATGAGATATATTTAGGTATTTTTATGTGCAAACTTCACATGTGCATGATCACCACTAGTCATGTTGTAAGGCCGTAGCCAGGAATTTATTCAGGAAGGGGGGGGGGGGATTGTATCCGGAAAATATTTCTTTCTTTTCATAATTGAATGGAAACTTCAATTTTTTAGTTTACAATTCCAAAAGCTATAACACCCCTTCCCTCCCCCACCCATTTTTGAGATTAGTAATTGTAAAATTTTTCTTCATCAATGTGCATTAATTGTAAAATTACCACCTATAAATTTGCAATAAACATAGATCAAACCCAACACGAGGTACTTACTTTAGATAACTATTTTTAATGATTTAACAAATTATGTTGCACCAGTGTTTTGGAACCAACAATTACAGTATGTATTGGTAGAAAGTTTTAAATTTTAAGGCAAACATTAAAACATTTAACATAGGTATAATACAATTTGTACAAATCATCAAATTAAAGGAATTTTTACATTAAGAAGAACAAGTAAGATTTGCCTTTTCACTCGCGTTATAAAAAATTAGCGAGCCTTGAATATTTAACAAACCAATTTAAAAGTTCGTCTGGTTGCACCTCAGTTTTCCAATGGGCTGCTAAAACTAATAATCTACTCAGTCTGTTTTCTCCCGTTGAGTTTCTTAAATATGTCATCAATTGTCTAAGTGTTGAAAATGTCCTTTCTGGCAGAGCTGTGGAAATCGAAATTATAGCAAGAATCTGTAACAACGTGTGTGAGTGGGAGAAAAGGTTTCAGTCGCATTGTAAAATGGCCTGTATTGCATTACCAGGTCTTGATTTAACGTCTATGTTGATCCATTTGTTCCGCCAAACAGACTATGAGATTACTGCTCTCTGGAAGTATGTGTCATAAAATCCTTTGCAAGTCGTTAGCTATATTTTGTAGTTTAACATAACATGTTGAGGTAGAAATATTTGAAGCGCTATGACTAATGTCTTGTGAGTCTCGAAACGATCGTTAATTGGTGTTCACACATGGTCAACAAATGACACAAATATTTTTCCTGAAATATTATTCTGGAGTTCCTGAAGAAATATTCCATCTTTGAATCATCCTGGATGTAACTCTAGGCATTGTGATAACTCCATCAATTTATGTGATCAATTTTGACGCTGAATTAAAAACCACTTAATTTATGTATAAGGTTACTTCTTAGATGTCGATGCAAACTTATGCGTACATGTAGAAATTATAATTTTTTTTTATTTAGTTATATTAAGTTATTATATTATGACTCATTACAGATGACAAAAATGAAAATGAAATGAAATACTGAAAATAACAAATGAAATCTTTCTATATTTCAGAGGAAACAGAATTTGTGTGATCTGCAAATCAGAAAACAAATCTCACCCTGACCGCAAGTTTTTCTCTTTTCCCAAAGAGTCAAATAGGTGAGTCTCATTTATTTTGCTACCTTCTCATGATCATGTTTAAGTTTTGGCAAAAATTGCATCAGTTATTCTTAAATTTTCATTTATTTTAAGTTGTAGGTTATTTGGTTCTTTACCTAAAACAGGGCATTGTTAACATTTAGCTGCATGTTTTACATAGTTAGTGCAATGTAATATTTAAAAAAGGTAACTTGTGTTTAAAAATATTATAGTTGCTTAAAAAACACACGCCAGTTGTCAATGTTTTAATTCAATGTGCAACAAAGTGATAATGTAATGAAAAAATATGAAAAATACAATTTCTTTAAATAACAAAAAAATTTCTTCATGGAATTTCTTTTGAGCTGTAAATTATTTTGCTCATTACTTTTGTTTAATTTTTGGTTGTCCTAAGCATCAAATTTATATTGTGTTATCACACAAATGGCAGTTTAGGGGATATTATGTTTTAATATTTTTTTTGTCACGGCTTAATACCATTTGAAATAGTTTGTTTCCATGTATTCATTACAAAGTTTGTAACACAGTGTTGTTTCTTAGATTTTCATCATGGATTTCGGCATGCAGTGGACACATGCATCACAAGACTGTAAGTGCTGTGGAAGCAAAATATCCAAATTCTTTACGGCATTCTCATTTTAAAGTATGCTCCCTCCATTTCCAGGATCATGATTATGCTTCAACAAAAAGACACTTCCTCCACAAGAGTGCCATTCCTACAATTTTTAAAAGACTAACATTAGAACATTTATGTGAAATTGTGGGTATTAAAATTGTATTCAATTGTGTTTCTTATGTGATTTTAGTTTTAAACTACCTGTCCTTCATTTCAGTGTATTGCAAAGGTGGCCCTATGTTTTATAGGCCTGCCTTTGGAATATACGAGGCCTGTGCAAATGAAAAAAAAATCCCTACATATTTTGGATTTGGCAGCTGTCATGTCAGAACATAGCTTTACCAAATGTTATTCGACAGTTATAATGGTGAGCCCAAAAGCAAAAGGAAACAAATAATATTAAGGATAAACCTAACCTAAGTTAAATATCAGGATGCACCAGGAACTTCAACAAAAATCTTTGACATCTGTTAAAAATGGTACAAAAATTACTAAACAAAACACGCTTTTTTAACGTACTTTTACCTGTTTTACAATTAATGCAATTGTCATGAAAATGCTTTCAATATATTCTCACTACTTGCCCACTGAAGGGCAGTAGCTCTATTTCCTCGTACCTCTCCTTCATTGTGTTTTTTACTCACGACACTGGCTATTCGAGATGACGTGCCAAACTGATACATGCACCGGTTGCAAAGAATATCGGAGAAGTTAAGGCTCGGCGTGGCGTAACTAGTGAGTGCCGCCATATACAAAGGTACAAGATGCAGTGCACACAAACCAACATACAGGCTGAAACTAGAGCACCTGCGCATGTGTATTTCTGTTGCCTTCAATTCTGGTAAAGAACAATCAGCCAAGCTACTCACAGCACATTAGTTCACTTCAAATTGTGTGAAGAAACAAAATTAAGATGAGTTTGTAAATATTGTTTCTTCAAAAATGATGATTCAGTGAGTTAAATATTGAAATCAGTGTTTACAGACCTCAAAATTATAACCAAAGGACTTGAATGAGATTTCTTTATATTTGTGCATATATCTGAAGCAAGTTTGTGTTGTTAGTTCAAAGATTAAATTGGCAATCAGATTAGCCTTTCAGCTGTGCAGAAAAGGGAAACTTTCACCCCTGTAACTTAGCTTAAATTATAAGCAATCCTAATGTTCGTAGGACAAATAAACCTCCAACTAAACGAAACCCGTCAGAATCGACAGTTTTTTTTTAATTTTTATAAAGAATAAACTTGTATGAAACAACAAATGTGAACTTTATTTTATTGACAAATTTATTCAACCACTTCATTAAAAACAATAGTCCAGTTTCATGATTTTTTTTCTTTTTTACTGCAGGTTTAATGACCACTGAGCAACTCAATTGGCTATATATAAGCAGTCACCTGTAATATTTTCACTAAAAATGGCCATGGCAAGACTGTATTTTTGAAACTTCAACCATATCTTTACATTCAGCCATTGTCTCAAAATAGTACTCACAGTAAACAACTTACAGAATTAATATACAGGGTTTTCACAAATTAGTTGGGCAAAAAGAATGGTTTATTATACGTACTTATATAGGCAAACATAAGAGTGAACAAGTTTATAATATAGTGAAACACACCGAGTTTACCTCTTTATGATCTGCATGAGGTAAATCTAATGCATGTTCAGATATACGATTCCTGTAACTGTTTTTTCACCAAAGAAGAATGGGACAGAAACATTAGAACAACTTACGGCACAAAACAAGTTTACCTTGGGACTATCTCTTTCATGCTCTAAGGTGGCATTAGGATATTCGGATCCCAATATCCTAACATTACGTCTATTCACTTTGTCACTCAAATGAAACGTTGCCTCGTCACTGAAAACTAACTAAAAATAGTCCTGTCACAGTTAGTTTTCCGGTGTATGTGTCCTTCCTTACGCGAGCACAGAACAAATGATAAAAAACAGCAACCTACCGTTCAGTGAGACATGGATGCCCAACTAATTTGTGAACACCCTGTATATATATATATATTTTTCTGTAGTTGTTGTTGGGTGGCCATTTTCTTCAAGTGCCTGGTCTATTGCTGTAGTGTAGCATTTTCTGAGATTTTTAATTTTTGGCCGAAACGTGACAATTAGGTCTGGGTTCATGAAATATTCTGGGGAATTCCCCTCCCAGGATGATATGTTCAGTTTGGCAACTTATAAGGGGCTATACAGGGGTGTGAAAGAAAGACTATTTCCTTGTTCCTGATATGTGACATTCTTTGCGTATTCGTGGAATGTGTTCTTCAACTGATAATCACCCTTATGCTTCATGTTGTACTGTATAAGTCAAGTATTGTTAAAAAAAATTTGTAGAAAAAAATTATTGTCATTATTTCATATAATTGAAAATGTGAGGTTTTAATGCCTTGTCTTCTTTCAGCTAATACTTCAGTTCTGGCAGGGGGCCTTAGCCTAAGAAATATGAGAGAGGCCATGCTGAATAAGCTGCAAACTGAAACCACAAATGCTGACATTGCTGAAAATTTGCCAGCTTGTATTTCTGGAGTCAGCAGGAGCCCAGAGCCAGAAGTCCCAATGGATACTCCTGTAGCCCCAAGCACTCCTGGTGGTGTGCATATGCCAAGAAGGCAGTTATTTTCTAAGCGTAGAATGATAACACCTAAAACGGCAAAAATTAAATCTTTATCTTCTAAGCTTTATTATCTTAAAAGAAAATATGCAAAGAAGAACATCAAGTGCAGTATTAAAAGTGTTTTGGAAGTAATTCAGCCTCTAGTGTCTCGAAATATATTCCATTTCATAAAACGTCAGATCTCTGCTGAAAGTGTTTCGCGCCATGGGCGTAGGTGGTTGGTAGATGACAAATTTTTATGTCTTCAGCTGTACCTTGCAAGTCCTAAAGCATATTGCACGCTCAAGAGTTTTTTACATTTGCCAAGTAAACAAACTCTCTTGAAATGTGTATCAGGTATTGAAATGGAGCCAGGATTTTCAGCTGCTGTGCTGGATTCCATCCGTTTAGTAGCCAGCAAGTTGAAACCACATGACAAAAAATGTATTATATCATTAGACGAAATGAGGCTGAAAAAAGGTTTAGTGTATAATAGAAAAAAATATTGTGTTGATGGTTTTGAAAATTATGGTTCCCACATAACTTATACTCCTCGTATTGCAACACACGTGCTTGCTATTATGGTTCGTGGGCTTTGCAAAAAGTGGAAACAGGTTGTTGGGTACTTCTTCTCAGCCGATACCACACCAGCAGCAACTCTGAAGGTGTTATTCCTGGAAGCACTCAGAAAATTGTTTGCTTCTAGGTTAACACCTATTGCAGTTGTCTGTGATCAAGGATCAAACAACCAAAGGTTGTATGGTGTGGAATTTGGTGTTACTGAGGAGAGGCCCTGTTTTGTATTTGAAGGTCAAAAGATCTTCACATTGTGTGACGTTCCACATTTGATTAAATGTGTAAGGAACAACTTCAGGAAATACAAGGTTAAGTTTTCAGGTAACAAAATTGCTTCCTGGGATGATATAGTTGCCTTGTATGAATTTGATTCAAAGCAGACACATAGAGTTGTTCCTAAATTATCAAGATGGCACATAGAGGTGGATGGGCTAAGTGCCATGAATGTCAAGCTTGCCACTCAGGTGCTAAGCCAGTCAGTGGCATCAGGTTTGTGTTGCCTGACTGCAGTGAATCATCTATCTTCTTCTGCCGCCCATACAGCTGACTTTTGTTCATCTGTCAATGATCTTTTTGACAGTTTGAACAGTCGAGTTTTGAAAGATAAAACTCGGCCTTTGTTGTCTGCTGTTACAAAAAATTCTTCTCACATAGAATTCTGGAAGAAACAGTTGGAATTTATGAAATCGTTATCCTTTGACACCAAAGGTAGAAAAATCTCATTTCCATGCATATTAGGCCTCAAAATTACTTTGTCTGCCTTTCTGCATATGATCCCTACACTGTTAAATGATGTACCTTTCATTTTAATGTGCAGGTTTAACCAAGATGCCTTGGAAAAAAAATTTCTGTTGTCAGACGCAAAGGAGGTAATAATGACCATCCTACTGCATATGACTTTCAGCAGAGAGCAAGGTTAATCATGGCACAGAGTATCATTAGCACTTGTGGAATGGCAAATTGTGAGCCTGATGAAGACACAATTTTAATTCCCATGCATACATTAAATGTGTCTGAAAACCCTGAGCTAATAAACAGCAGTGATGTGAACAATCCAGACAGTTCATTAAACAGTTTGATTGCTTCAGATAGGATATTTTCTAACTTAGATAACAATGCAGCTGCATATGTAGCAGGTTTTGTAGCCAAGAATGTAGCAGGCAAATTTTTGTGTGAAGTTTGCACTGCTGATTTAATTGGTGACAAAACCTTAACTGAGAATTCATTGTTCATACACTTCAAAGAATTCGATGATGTCAAAAAAGGGTTGACTTATCCTACTGAAGCATTGGTACAGACTGTATGTCAACTTGGTGAACTGTTTGCTTCACAGTTTCATGAGATTTGCCACCACAGACACATAAAAAAAGAATTGGTTGGCATACTTAGTGAAGTGGACCACAATTGGTTATCCTGCTGCATTCATAAGGATAAAATGTGGGAATATCTTGTTACGTATTATGTTCATTTAATGGTTACGTACAAAGTTAAACAAATGTGTAGGGATCTGAAAAACAGAAAAAAACCACTGAAAAAAATACAAAAATTGTCATAAAAATTGAAAACATGTTTAGCAATTTGTTTGGAAAACAAGCATGTTATCTTTATTCAGGGGTGCACCTAGGGCATTTGATGCCTGGTTGCAAGCCCAGATTTCTCGCCCCTTATATGAGAACTTTTTTAATTATTTGTACATGAAATACATGTCTTTAGCTTTAGCAGTAATTGGTTTATTTTATACAAATGCAAAATTTTTATTAACATTCTTAGTGTGGTATATGTTAAAGCCAATATCATGTAGTTGTCGAAATCAAAGTTACTTAAATTTCACTGAAGGATTTAAATTTTTTAGCAACAAATTAATACTGCAAGCTCAACCGCATAATAATTTACTGTTGTGAGCAAAAGGTATAGGTACTTAGTAAGTAATTCCCAAAGTGAAATCATTTTATCTTTCGAAGTATTTGTAACAGCTTTGCTGATAAGTATAATAATTAGAGGTACTAATAGTAATGGAAATACTTGTTGTGCTGGGGGGGGGTTTACTTACGTATGTTCATTTGTGTCTCGAGTGTATGCATTTTAACCATTGGGAGACGCCGATGATTTCAGGGTTTTGTGTCTTGCCTTGCAAACACCTCTGGATAAATTGCGAGTGACACTTCACTATGCTTTATGTGATGCATTAATATCACAATTCATATGAAAACATTGTAGACAAATTTTCTTTGATAATGTACTGTGAAACAAATGAAGCTTCTTGTGAAGGAGCATTATAATGATGTTGCTGAAAGATATCAGCAGTTTTTGCTCATTAAACAGAAACCTCAAAATATTACACAGTCAGCGAAATTTATGTAAAATAAATACGAGAACATTTCCAAATGTTGAGGCAACTTTGAAAAAAATTCTAACTTTACCAATTAGCAACTGTACAAGTGAAGGTTTTTTTTTCTTTTTTCAAGAGACTGACTGGGATTATTTTCTCAACTAGGTGTGTATTCAATTTGCTATAATTTGTTCTCAATGTATCATGGCTGTGGCTGAGAATTAAGTTGCACACTTAATAATTTGCAGGGCATACATATTGTCTGTACTTATTGAACGCATGTATACTTTATTTGTATGGGAAAAAAGAAGCGCATGTGTCACAAGTGTTTAGTCAGAGTAATGATAAAATTATTTAATTGTTTTGCATTCCTAATCATGTTATAAAACGCATAATTTACCTACCAGCAGCTGATATTTTAAAAATTTTGATTTTGCAGTGTATATATTTTGTGTACTTATTTATTGAACACATGCATACTTTATTTGTACGGGAAGAAGAAGCGCTGTGTACCAAGTGTTGCATCATAGTAATCTGTTGTAAAATGCATACTTTACCTAGCTGCAGCTAATTCTTTTAAAATATAATTGTGAGCTGTATCTATTATCTGTACTTGTAATTGATGCCATGTACGCTTTATTTGTATGGGAAAAAAGAAGCACCTGTTTACCAAGTGTCGCATCAGAGTAATGTGTTGTAAAATACATACGTTACCTAACGGCAGCTCATTTTTCTAAAAATTTTTCGAGATGTATCTATTACCTGTACTTATAATTGATGCCATGTACGCTTTATTTGTATGGGAAACAAGAAACACATGTTTACCAAGTGTTGCATCAGAGTAATCTGTTGTAAAATGCATACTTTACCTAGCTGCAGCTAATTCTTTTAAAATATAATTGTGAGCTGTATCTATTATCTGTACTTATAATTGATGCCATGTACGCTTTATTTGTATGGGAAAAAAGAAGCACCTGTTTGTAAAATACATACGTTACCTAACGGCAGCTCATTTTTCTAAAAATATTTCGAGATGTATCTATTACCTGTACTTATAATTGATGCCATGTACGATTTATTTGTATGGGATAAAAGAAACACATGTTTACCAAGTGTTGCATCAGAGCAATCTGTTGTAAAATGCATACTTTACGTAGCGGCAGCTAATTCTTTTAAAATACAATTGTGAGCTGTATCTATTATCTGTACTTATAATTGACGCTATGTAAGCTTTATTTGTATGGGAAAAAAGAAGCACATGTGTCACAAGTGTTTAGTCAGAGTAATGATAAAATTATTTCATGGTTTTGCATTACTACTTGTGTTGAAAAATGTATAATTTAACACTAGTTGATTCTCAAAAAATGTCATTTTGCAGTATACTTATTAGTGACACTTATTGTTGATGCCCTGTATTCTTTATTGGTGTGGAAAATTGCACTGCATGTAACATCTATGATCAATGTAGTAATAAAATCGTTTAATAATCAAATATGTATCTGTTTTATTATAGAAATAATTTTAAGAGCATTGTCTTTTTTTTAAATCTTTTTTGACTTAATATATTGCTTTTTTTTTACCGATAACTTAGATATTCACAACATAATCGGAAATCAAGGTAAGTTATTGCTTCATTTTACTTTGGGATCTAAAGCCTAATGGTGTATATGCAGAATAAATAGAAACTGGATAGGGGATATAATAGAACCCACCTGACACCATTGGAGCCTCTAGCTGTATTTTTGAAGTTTGTTTAAAATCATTTTTGATAAGTAAAAATTTGTTTGCAGCTTAAAAAAAAACAACCCCAAAAATAACTTACAAACAAAAAATATATTTTTTATCTAAAAACGTTCGGGCAAGATAGTTTTATGCGTCACTTTATTACAATTTTTTGGTTAAAATGTTAAGTGCAGCTACGTTTCGTTTGTTTACGTGAAGTTCGTGTCATTTTATTTTTTTAGAGGTAATATATTTTTTGATTTCCGCAAAAATATAAGGTGTTTCTTTGTTTAAAACAACTTCCAGTTCAGAATTTAAAAGTTGTAAGCAGTTTTATTTTCCCATGACATTAATTTTGAGGCATTTTGGTACCTACATATTGAATATCAAGACTGAAAAAGTTGGTGCTTAAAGTGATAATAAAACTGCTAAAATATCGTTAAAATAATATTAATTGCTAATGTATATATTTGTTTCACCAAAAGAAGGGACAGGAGGGATAAAAGAACAACAAAAACAAATGCTTTAGTAATGACAAAGCCGAAGGAAACAAACGCAGATCATACAGCTTCTTTGGCTTCGCTTCCTTTCCGTGAAATAGGCTTCCGTCCCGTGTCCCCTACGCTTTTGCGCCTGAATGTTAACTTTCCCGCAGAGCATCTACGGCCGCATTACATGGTGGCGCTGCTGTCGCCTGTTTTACGTTATCTCTATGAGAGTTGAGCTTCTTCACGCGAAGCGTTTATATTCTTTGGTTTGGGGCTGGTATGCTTATGACTTCATACTGCAAGCTCTTCTGACTAGGGTTTAACCTCTAGCAGTATTTCTTTCAGTTATGCATCAAACGATCAATTCGCCCCCCTACAAATTTTTCTCCGATTATAATTTTTTAAATATTTGTTCAAGTATTATAGTTTATTTTGCCAAAAAGTGTGTTGCCATTCTTCAAAATACAACAAGTACAGTAATCAGACCTCATAGTTAGGCAATCGCGATTCAGGATCAAGAGTGTGTTAAATGCATTTTAATAGAAAAAAAAATTCAAGCCTGCTGAAACCGACACCCACACCGTGACCTCCCCCCCCTGTTTAGACGGAAAAAGTTTGTTCTAGAAATGTTTGAAGTAATTACTTTATCAGGAGTATTTATATAATTTTTTTTGGTCGGGAGAAGGGGCGGCAAAAAATAAAAGTTTTTGTTGAAATTCGCCAGAGCAAAATTGAAGTTAATGAAAAATAGAAGAAAAATTAAAGCAGTTTTTCTACTGTGAGTTCATGCATTTATATTAAATTAGGGCATTTTTTGTCTAATAAAAGTCACATTTTAACCAAAAACAATAAAATGAAACACTTTGGAGGGGGAAGGCTCCCCTAAATACACCACTGTAATATATATAGTAATTACTTCTATATATATGTAGATATAGTAGTTAAAAATTATATCATCATCATCATCATTGTCAACCATTATCAATCCACTGCTGGACGAAGGTCTCCCCAAGTTTCCTCCATATTGGTCTGTCTTGTGCCAGTCTCTTCCATGTCACTCCTGCATACTTTCAAATTTCATCCACCTATCTCCCATGTGGTCTTCTTCTGGGTCTTTTCCTGTCCCTTGGAATCCAACCTAAAATTTCGGCTGTCCATCGATGGTCTGTCCTTCTGGCAATATGTCCAGCCCATTGCTCGTTCGTGACAGACGTAGTGTTGGTGGCTCCAATATTTTATGCATTTTAGTGTGGAATACCTCGTCCCTCACTCACCTGTTGCGTGGCCCGGCTATCTAAAGGTACTGTGTACGTTTTGAGCTACTTTTCTAGCGTTCTCATACTCATATTAGTTCATATTCATCCGTTTTCTTATCGTTTGCTCGTTTGTTTACGTTTGGAAGCTGCCAACATGGCGGCTTCCGGTATTTCCTTATCATCTATGGGCGTGGCGGATGCATCGTCACGTCACACTTCCCACGTCCATGGAAGTTAACATACTCTCGTCCTCAGATGTGTCTGCTCAGATGCCTTCCCAGCTTTCTAGTACTCCTGCACCAGTGCCTTCACTGGACTTGGCTGCGCTTTCTTCTTCAGCTCCTGCATCTGCCTCGGTGCCCTCCCTGGATACTACTGATTCTACTGCCTTGCCTTCGGCCTGTGTTTCTCTTCCCTCACAGCCTTCTGTGCCTGCCGGATCCGAACAGACTTCTGTTCCGATGCTGTCATTTGCCTCTACAGTGCAAAGAGGTGCTACTTCTACGTCGGATTCCTCTCAACCAGATGGTCTTTTGCAAGCAACACCTATTATTCAGGTATCCAACCACAAGGAGGATGCTGACTTTTTCTTGCAAACGGACTTTCGATTGGGACAAACCATCTCATCCCGTCGCCTCTTTCCAAGCGCCGGTGAACATCACGTTCTATCCTGTTCCACAGGAAGTGCCGGATAATGCACTTCCTCTCCTTGTCAGTCATGTTTGTAAAATTGTTGGCAAGGTCCGTCGCCTCTCTGACGCTCCCTGCGGAACTCGATTTGCACATGCTACCGGACCTCGCCGTCAGTTATTGGTCGTCTTTCCCACCGAGAAAGCCTTGGCGGATTGCCCTACAGAAGCTACTGTTGAAATTGGCGCATGAACTTACAATTTCAAGATTTTCACTGCTCACTATTGTACACACTGTTTAACACAGAATCACACCACTGCCTCCTGTGACCGCGTTCCACGTGGACGTTCATCAAGTTCGCATCCCACTGCTGACCACATTGGTCTTTCTACTATCCCCACTACCGGTAGTTTGCCTGACGCGAGTTCTTCGTTTCTCCGTCAGACGAACATTTCCGTCACGGACAATGCGGCCTTTCCTCCTCTCCCGACCCGTACGATCGTGCATCCACCTTCAAGATTGACAGAGTTGTCTTCGACTACAGATGTGTCTACAGCGGAGTGTTCCGATCCGGGTGTGTTGAGTGGTGGTTTGGCAGATCGGCCGTCTGGCTCTTCTCCTAGCCTCTCGGATATCGGATCTCCATTTACAACCTTGTCTACCATACCCTTGTTGCAACATCTTCCTGAAGCCTCGGCTGTTGTACCAATCTCCACTAAGGCAGCTCAGCTACGTACTGCTTCTTCGGCGACGTTCGTTTCCTCGTCTCCTGACTTGGGAGGTGAGCCTGATCCACTAACGGATACATCCGCCTCAGCTTCTTCTTCGAAGCGTATTGGAACTTCCAAAGGCGCTGTAAAACAGAAAAAGTTAAAACAACTTTCTGTGCCACATTCTGAGGATTCATTTAGTGTTCCCGAGGTTTCAGGTTCCGGTGTTTCTCCACCTGATGATTTTTCAAACAGCATGTTTCTCCGATCAGGTCCTGTCAATCCTCTCTCTGATGCTGAGGTTCAACAGGCCGT